>CM070507.1:53836032-54436032 GCA_036346375.1 Guadua angustifolia
GAATCAAGTATTATGGCCCAAGCTGTGAAGAAATTCTTTGTGAAAATATAGTAACTAGGTTTGGTGTACCTAGTAGGCTAATTACTGATAATGGATTACAATTTGTTAGTGGTCTATTTTAAGATTACTGTGATAAAATAGGCACAAAAATTTGTTACGCTTCAGTGGCTCGTCCTTAGAGTAATATAGTAGTTGAAAGAGCTAATGGCTAAGTTATACAAGGTATAAAGAAAAAAGTATTTGATTGTCTTACCAAACACTCGGCGGCTTGGGTAGACGACCTCTACTTTATACTCTCGACAATTAGAACAATGACCAGTAGAGAAACAGGAGAAACTCCTTTTCAATTGGTCTACGGAGCAGAAGCTGTATTGCCAAATAAATTCATTTAGGCTCTACATTGACCTCTCTTTATGAACAGTTAATCAAGAAGACCCATACGAAGATGACATCAACCTTTTAGAAGAAAAGTGATACCAAGCACTTATCAAGTCAGCATCCTATTTACAAGGCTTAAGAAGATATTACAATAAAATAGTACAACCACATACGTTAAACGTGAGAGACTTGGTTCTAAGACATATCCAAGATCAGTCTAATCTACATAAACTATCTCTCAAATGGGAAGGTCCCTTTACTGTAGTATCAATTGTGCTACCAGGCTCTATTCGGCTTGCTATAGAAGATAGAAGAATTCTATCCAACACTTGGAATACCGAGCATCTTCAAGGGTTCTATGTGTAAATAAGTTCTTTTTCCCATTTATATATGTCATCTCTTTAGTCCTTATCTTTCTGCAATGTGTCTATTCTGATAATCCTCTGGGAATTCATGAAAGTTGTTCTTTGACTAACTTCTCTAAACACAACGAATGGGGCTACTGGTTAGATTGTGAGATAACATCTAATAGAGACATTTCTTGTAAGCCAGTTCTTACTACATTGAAGCTTGTTAGCATGACCTTATCTCTGATCTGCAGCCAGTTAATGCCAAGTACTACATGAAAAAGCTAGTCATCATTCATAAAACTGTTTGTATTCCGAACACACCACTGTTCAGTACACAAACAGTTGGGAGCTAATGATATACTTAGAAAAATATGTACAAAAATAAACAAATGGCTGAATTTGACATAAAAAAGAGATTCTTTTCATTCATTTGAATAAGATCATACATTTTGTTTATATGTAATCTTTACATTCTTCATGTATTTCTCAATGGTGGAAGCTACTTCTACATGTTACCTATTAAACTCTTCTTGAGTGCTAAGCTTTAGGTCGGGTGCCAGTTTCTCTAGTTCAACCACGTTCTTATAGAAATGCCTCAACTTAACAAAAAGGGTACCTACTTGAGAAGCAATTGAAGCTTGGAGTGCTACTTTCATAGTCTGCACCATGGTGGAGATTTGCCTCTAAATGATCTTCAACTGGTTGTTCACTCCCTCCACCAATTCCTCAAACGACAAAATTGTAAGTTTTATTTCTTCTCCTTTTAAATCCATTGCGATTTTCTGAAGCTGCTCAACAATGAAGTTTAGAGTAGATATCCTACCTCTCTAAACTATGGCTAAGTCCTTTGTGAAGATCTTCAGTTGGTCAGTGAGTCTATCCATTTCATCCTTCATCACTGAACTTTGTTCTTCAGCTTTTAGTCTCTCTTCTTCCCATGCAGAAAGTTGAGATTTGTTTGCCTTTTTCTATTTTTCAAGTCTGCAAAGATTGATTCCATATTTTCAGTTTTCCCAAATAAAATTGAATTCAAAACAAGTTGGAATTCTATTTTTACTTGCTATCTTAGATTCCTTTGCCTGAAGAGTATTTTTATATTCCTCAGAGAGCCTTTGAAGTTGCTCCTCATTCCTCTTGAAGGCCTCGTGGATTTTGATAGTTTTATCCTCATAATAATCTTTAGCAGTAACAAGATCAAACTTGTATCCCTTGGCAGTATTTTGAGCGAGCATGAGCTACTTCTCTTGTTCTTTTATTTGTTTTTCTTGTCTGTGTCAGAACAGTTATGACATAACAAAAAGGATAAGAGAAAAGAAGGAAAAATAATAGTAAAGCTTATACTTACTTTTTTGTTTTCTCTACTTCTACTTTGCCCGAAGTCCTTGCTTGCTGGTTTAGCAGGTTGAATTTTTCTTGCAAATACTATCAAGAGCAAAAAAGACAAATGAATTAAGAGTTATTTTTCTTAGAAAAAAGGACAAGGGTGAAAAGATAAATACCCTCACTTGCAAGTTATCAAAAACTTGCATAAAATCTCTTAGGTTGGATTGATTAGAGGAAGAGGCCACTGGAAAAACCACTAGTTGGATGATCACCCTTTCAGGTGGTACCTCCTCACTGGTCAGAATGATCAATGCCTTCTCTGCAGGAGGGAGTTCCTCGATCTCCCTACCGGCAGAAGCCTCCTCCTCAACAGTGGTGATCGTCTAGACGACCTCAGTTATCACCACCTGAGGAGGATCAACTTCCTACGTGGTCGACAGATCTTGATCGATTAGTGGTTCACCACTAATGGCCAAAAGGTTTTTACCTTTGATGTTGGGTGCATTTACTTGCCCACTGGTTGGGCAGCTTCTTCGGCCGGAACCATGGCATGTTTCGTACTGGTCATTGCTAGGGTGACCAATGGGTTAGCCTCGACACTGACCTGTGTAGCCACACCCTAATCCTTAGAAGGACCAGGAGTGCTAGCCTGGGGACTAAGAGCAAATAACCCAAACTTAAAAAAATTCTGAAGACAAATGCTCAAAATAAAAGGTGTAAAGTCACATACTTGCATTACAGTCCTGAGTCTATCTCCCAGGATAATATATAAGAGTAGATGCTTCTAGATTGGAGATCTTCTTCCTTCTTAAAATCAAAGGATCATCATCCTCTGAATCTTCACTCTCACCCTAGATAAAGGGGAATATTGGAAGATGTCAAAATAGATGATCCCAATTGCAGTTGAATCATTTTTTGGGGCACACTTGGGAAGAGGTCCTCGTCTACGTCCCTGCAACGAATGAAACCTTCTTGCCTTGTGCCAGGTCATGTGTATGCTTAGAGCGTATAGCTTTGACTAGCACCAAAGCTAGATTAGTGCTGGTCGGGTTGGCACTAGTCTCAGCGGTGGTAGAATCTGCCACTATCGAGCACTCCTAATCTTCATTTTCATGACTGGAGGGGTCTGAGGTCGATGCCTCAGGTTGCTTGGCAAGTCTCTTTTGACCATGCATCTAAGAATAAAATTCAATTGTTAATCACACAAGGCAATTAGACTAAAAATTTTTGGTACTTACCATGATGTGTTCAATTATGAACTCATCCATTTGCCCGATCAGGCTGGATGACTGCTTATCCAAACCAACCAGGTTGGACCCGTCAGCAGAGATGTGTAGCATAGATGCAACTCTTGACTAGGCCTCCTCAGCGGTCAGTACCGATAGGAGAAATATTCAAAAATAATATCAATACAGTCCTTCAATCAAACTAAAGAGGTTGATAATGCAGAGTATTCTTACCTTCAGGTTCATCCTTAGTCAAAGTCTGGTCGCCTTCCAGTCTCCAAGCGAATCAACACTACCTCTTTAGAGGACTTATATATCTCATGGAGTAGGAAATCGTAAACGATCTTCTGCTCCATCAGACCTCCATTCACTAGTTTCCCGATGATTTTCACAATATCCTTCTCCTCCTCAGTAAGGACCAGCAAATCCTTCTATCTTCACTTCAGTCTTAGTCTAGTTTATGGCCACTTTCCCAGTAAAGCAGAGTCGGCTACCCCCAGGGATTTACAAGTAGAACCACTTCTTTTGGTAATCACACCATGTATCTTTGGTTGAGAGAGGAGGATACTAGGAGGCCATTTTATCTTGGAGCTTAATGTTGGGGAACTGGTAGGCTACTCTAACGAAAAAATCAAAATTTTCTGCCACGTAACCAAGAACCACTGCAAGTTATAGACAATAGAATTACCACTAGATGCATAGAACTGTAGCGGAAGTAGAGTCGATGTAGCGCGGTACTGCAGATGTAGTCGTACTAGCCATGCTCCTCCTCCAATAGCTTCTTGTGAGCGTCACAGCGTTGAAGCTTCATAGCAACGCCTCCAAGGTATCCACACATGTGGGGCAGGAATGCCGCATGCTGGAGTGCTAGCACCGACTGCGCGGTTTTAGGCGGAGGAGGGGTGGTGGCTAAGGTTTCGGGAATTCTGATTTCCTTTTGTATTACTCTCATCTCCAAAGCTAGCTCCTCCTCTGTTTATATAGATGCCCTATAACGGGTTTTAACCCTTGAAGCTCATTAGGAATCTAAGCCTATTACACCTCAGATCTCTATCCGAATTGGTTATAGCCTCTTAGGTGTGTGACCCTATAGGTTCACATGCACTCGAACATGGATGGAGTACCCCTATTGATCATTGAGTACTCCTACTTGACCATCAGGTACACCTTCTCGATCATCAAGCATATGACCAATAGTCGACAGTGGCCCCTAGCAAGATTTACCGACTTCTGAGTACATGTAAAGATCGGATGAACCTCAATAATGTCCTATATGTATTTCTTTTTGCCTCACAATATCGGTCAAACCCAAGGTGAGTTATTGTCAACCTTGTTTGGATGGCTCGACCACTCTTCCTTGATACCGTGACTCGGATCCTCGAATACATTGAGTTAACTCTTTAACTTGATGACTCGAGTAGCATGGCTATGCATTTTCAAGAATCCGACCACTCGAGAGGCCTAGAGATATCTCTCCCATTGTATGCAGGGGCAAATCCTATCTTGATCGATCACGACTCGCATCATCTTTCATGACAAACCCGAAAGCCATCTTTATAACTACTGTCGGGACCGGATTTTCAAATCCGAACCCTTTGTGTATACCCATGCTAGTCCAGGAAAAGCTAGCACATGCAGTGGAAACAGTGATGATAACACAATCATATCACGAATCAATAATATTAATTAAGCAAAGAGAGTATCAGCCTTATGGCCAAATTATTACAAATAAACAGCCTCATGGCTTGAGTTCAATAATAAGCAGCGGAAATAAAATAGCAGCAGTAAAGTGAGCCAATCCATATGCCCAACAGGCAATCGACTGGGGTACACATCCTAGTAGTCCGAATCGCCTTCATCATAACCACAAGCATAAAACTCGTAGTCACCTTCAGCTTCAGCACACTCCTTTGTGGAAAGTTGGAAAGTTGCAAGGGAGAGTACAAAATGTACTCCACAAGTCATGGAAACATAATGCATGATAACTATATGCATGGCTGAACAATTGAAGGCATAATATAGTTTCTTTTGAATAAAGTAGAATTTAACTTTAAATGCCAATAGTAATTTCATAAAGTAGTATTTAACAAAATGTAAATGAATAGTAATTGAATTTTATGTAATAACTACACAGGTTCCAACCACCTGACTGGCTCTAACCGCCAAACCAAAATCCGAGAGTTCCAACCACTCACGGATTCCCAAACCACCATTTTCATTTATAACAAAACCAAAAGATCTACAATGTGCTAGCGTACCTTGCCCGCCCTTGACCGTGGGCACGACTACTTAAGTAGTTTTAACTCTGCAGAGTGTGTACAACTTTATCCATAAGACATGATCGACTCTTGTCGCCATGCAATTAACACACTTCCTTTGGTGTGTCGGCAGAGGGATCATGACAAGGCCTTTACAATGCACGACCCCGCTACTAACTTCGTCCGCTAAGGTTTCACCGCTGTTAGGGTTCTAGCCCACCAGTACAGAAGCCCGCTCTTGCGCCTTGCGAGTGTCTACATCCGACACCCACATTCAACCAAATGGCGAAGCCAATAACGAGACACACAAATTAATTAGCCACGTCGTACCCATATAGACTTGTGGTTGTACGGTAGTGCTTAGTCCATGGTAACACATGCTTCGGTCCTTAATTGGCTAGTGCGGAACAATCACTTTACAAGGTCTCATGCATCCAGCACCCACCAAACATCCATCCACCCGGTCTAAGCCATTTCCACTTTAATTCAATTAAATCACAGCAGCAACACCAATTGCCACAATCTCACAAATAAGTTTAAACAATGTTTGAAAAGGTTTTCCATTATGGCATAATACCGAACGATTAAGCTGGACTAAGCAAATCTACCGTCCCATACTACACTATTGGTTATTACCAGACAAAGTAGCTAGATATCATCTAGGGTGACAAAGGTTTGGCATGAGCAACATCAATGAGGGTATAACAAGTCTAGGTTTTAGCTACACCTTAACACCACAATTAAAATACTTTGCGTAAAAGTAAGCATGCATAATTTAAAACAACATAATATTTTCATAAAATTTGGGATCAACATTTTCAAGGAAGTCTTGCTTTCGTTGACACCTGCTGGTTCTACCTCTGCCTGATGATTTGCCTGCGTTTCGACTGCATCGTCTACACGTGAAACGAGAACAAATAAATAAAACAAATTAAAAAAAATCAAAATTGAAAATACTGGTACTAGAAGATAGATCATGAATTTATATGAATTTAGAAATTTGAATCACTGGAATCGGAGCTCGGACGGAGGAGAACGGGCTCCTGGAAGTCTCTCGGGAGAGAAAATCAGGAAAATCAGAAAGGGTGACATGTGGCACCATCTGATTGTCTGGAATTTTCGATTTTCGGGAAACTCAGAAAAATGAAAATGAATACCGACTGACATGCGGGGCCCACATGTCAGTGGCTCGGTCCACAGTAGACCGAGAGCACCGAGAGGGGAATCGGGTGACGCGACAGACTGGATGAGGTGGCAGCCACGCGGTGGGTGACGTGGCTCGCTGACGCGGCATGGACATGCAGCTGATATCCAACGGTGTGGCCAAATCAAACGGAGGGAACGAGGACACGCACGACAGAGCTTTGGAGCCCACGATCTTGATCGGACGGCAGGGAGGCACGTCGCGAGCGGCGGCAACGTGGCAAAATCCAGTGTGCTGGTGGAAGATCGAGCGGCTGAGGCACAGCGGGAGGCGGCGGCAACCACGGTGGCGGGCGCAGGACACAACAACCACTGGAGGTGGAGAAGATGAAGTGGGCACGCGCAAAACAACGACGGAACGGTGCGGAACCAAAGGGAGAAATGGAGAAGACTTCGCGGTGAACTCAACGGAACCAAAATCGGCGTCGGAAGCTCACTGGCGGTGGCAAATGGTGGCGGAGAAGAACTCAGGCACGGCAGTGCAAAACAAAACTCGAGACGGTGACGCACGGGCGACGAATCTCGAAACGAGTGAAAGGAGCGGGTACGTCGCATTAAATAGGCACGGATGTCGACGAGTTCGGCTCGGATACGGTGTGGCGGGCGCAGAAATCACGGCGGCAGGTGCGGGCGACTCGGGCGACGGCGGTGGCTAGGGTTTGGTGAGGTGCGACGTGGAGCAATCTCGGCCATCCACGGCGCAACGATCCAACGGCCGACGCTTCTGGTGGCACGACCACGATCCATCTTGTCGATCTCATCCAATGATCAAGATGCACCGAGCTAGGGTTGGCGCATGATGGCTGGTAGGAAGAACGGGTTGCACGTGAGAGCTGGGCTGGGCAATGAATAGGAGCAGACTGCAGAGGCGAATGGAACGGGCCGAGAGAAAGGATTCGGCCCGGGAGAGAAAAAGGAAATTGAAATAATTTCTGAATTTAGAAAAATCCAGAAATTCGAGTAAGAACAAATAAATTCGAGGAAAATGCAAATGGTTCATTTTAGAATTCAGACACTCAGGAACTCAAATTAAATCCTTTTGTTTTTGGAAAATTCAAATTAAGCTTTATTTAATTCGAGGAAAATGCAAATGGTTCATTTTGAAATTCAAACACTCAGGAACTCAAATTTTAGAATGTTACAAACCTCCCCCCAAAAGAAATCTCGACCCCGAGATTTGGACGGACTAGGGAAAAGACTTAGGTACTCTGCTCTAAGATACTCTTCACGCTCCCAGGTTGCTTTCTTCTCTGAATGGTTGCTTCACTAAACCTTGCAAAATTTGATTGTCTTGTTTCTTGTTCTGCGCTCTACTTCATCCAGAATTTTGATCGGATACTCTGGGTAGGTAAGATCCTCTTGTAGCTCAACCTTCTCGATCTGCATCTACTCTTCTGGTACTCTAAGGCACTTTCTCAACTGTGACACATGGAACACATTGTGCACATTTGACAACTGCAGTGGCAACTCCAACTGATAAGCCACTTCTCCACTCCTGGCTAGGATTGGGAATGGTCCAATGAATCTTGGTGCTAACTTTCCACAAACTTGGAATCGACGTATTCCTTTGAGCGGCGAGACTTTCAGATACACATAGTCACCAGGAGCAAAGGTTAATTCTCTTCGACGGTTATCAGCATAACTCTTTTGCCTAGACTGCGCTGTTCTTAACCTTTCTTGGATCATTTTTACTTGCTCTTCAGCCTTTTGTAGAATATCAGGACCAAAGACTTGGCTATCTCCTTTTTCATTCCAACAGAGAGGTGTTCTGCACTTTCTTCCATACAAGACTTCAAACGGCGACATCTGCAAGCTTGCTTGATAGCTATTGTTATATGAGAATTCTGCATAGGGTAAACTTTGATCCCAACTTGTCGCATTGGACAACGCATAAGACCTTAACATATCCTCGAGAATCTGATTTACTCGCTCAGTCTGTCCATCAGTCTGAGGGTGATAGGCTGTACTGAAATTCAGATTGGTACCCAATACTTCTTGCAACTTTTGCTAGAATCTTGATGTGAACTGAGTTCCTCGATCTGATACAATCCTCTTTGGCACACCATGCAAACATACGATCCTTGACATATACAGTTCTGCAAGCTTATCTCCTTGATAGGTTGTTCTCACAGGAATGAAATGGGCAACTTTTGTCAGTCAATCCACTACAACCCATATTGAGTCATATCCTGATCTGGTCCTTGGAAGTCCTGTAATGAAATCCATTCCAATTTCTTCCCACTTCCATTCAGGCACCATTAACGGTTGCAGCAATCCTGCAGATCACTGATGTTCAGCTTTAACATCGCTGGCACACATCACACATAGCTATATACTCTGCAATTTTCTTTCTCATTCTTGGCCACCAATACACACTACGAAGATCATGATACATCTTAGTATTGCATGGATGAATTGAGTATGCTGACTCATGCGCCTCCTTTAATATCAACTGCTTGATTTCTTTTTGATTTGGCACATAAATACTTTTTCTAAGCCAAACTGTTCCTTCTTCATCCTCTGAAAATCCTGGGGCTTTTCCTTCCTTTATTCTATCCTTGATCTTAACAGCTTCCTTATCTGACTTTTGCATCTTTTTGATCTGATCCACTAAGGTTGGTTGAATCTCTAAAGCAGCAACAGAACCTTCCTCCACTAGTTCCAAATTCAAACGCTGAAACTCCTCGTGAAGAGCAGGTTGTCATTCTTTAATCATCAAATTATTGTAGTAGCTCTTTCGGCTTAAGGCATCGGCAACTACATTAGCCTTGCCAGGATGATAATGTATTCCAACATCATAATCCTTAATTAACTCCAACCATCTTCTTTGTCTCAGTTTGAGGTTTGCTTGGGTGAAGATATACTTCAAACTCTTATGATCTGTGAAGATCTCACAATGATTTTCAATGAGATAATGCCTCCACAACTTTAATGCATGCACAACTGCAGCCATTTCTAAGTCATGGGTTGGATAGTTTTCCTCGTGAGGTCGCAATTGCCGCGAGGCATATGCAACTACTTTACCTTCTTGCATCGAGATGCATCCAAGACGCTGTCTTGAAGCATCACAGAAAATCTCAAAGTCTTTCTGAATATCCGGCAAAATAAGCACTGGGGTTGTGGTCAATCTTTTCTTCAATTCCTGAAAATTCTGCTCACAGGCTTCAGACCATTCAAACTTCTTCTCCTTCTTCAGCAATTGGGTAAGCGGTCTTGCGATCTTTGAGAATCCTTCTATGAATCTTCGGTAGCATCCTGCTAAACCAAGGAAACTTCTGATATCAGGCACTGACTTGGGTTGTCTCCAATCAAACACACCTTTCACTTTTTCAGGTTCCACTGAGACACCTCCAACAGAAATTATATGTCCCAAGAAAGCAACTTCTTTCAACCAGAATTCACATTTACTGAACTTGGCATACAACTTATGACTTCCGAGCTTTTCTAACACTATTCTCAAATCTCCTTCATGTTCAGCTTCATTTCTAGAATAGATAAGAATATCATCTATGAACACCACCACAAACTTGTCTAGGTACTCCATAAACACCTTATTCATCAGATTCATGAAATAAGCAGGGGTATTGGTCAGTCCAAAAGACATCACTGTGAACTCATACAATCTATATCGGGTAGCAAAGGCTGTCTTCGGAATATCTTGCAGCCTTATTTTCAATTGATGGTATCCAGATCGAAGATCAATCTTAGAGAAAATAGAAGCTCCTTTTAACTGATCAAACAAGTCATCAATCCTGAGCAACGGATACTTATTCTTGATGGTGACCTCATTCAGGGCTCTATAATCCACGCATAAGCGCAAACTATTATCCTTCTTCTTCACAAAAAGAATTGGCGCTCCTCAAGGCGACGAACTTGGACGAACGAATCCTTATTCTTGCAACTCTTCAATCTGCTTCTTCATCTCAATAATACCCGCATGCACATGAGCAGTTCTGAAAGCTTCAGTGAATTCCTTCCAAGTAATAACTTGAGCATTCTGATGGGCAGTACAGAAGTTGTCCCACCAGGTGGCAGCTACTCCTTTTAACTGGTGGCTAGCATAGAGCACTTTCTCACGAACATCACACTGAGCCAACTGGAGCTTCTTCTCCACATCCTTCAGCCAATCATCTGCCTCCAAGGGTTCACCTGCTCCCGAGGAGACAGTGATCCAGTTCTCATGAACTCTCAAGTTTAGGCGAGGTGCATCATTGGTGTTGCTTGTTTGGTCTTTGCTTCTGGATTGTTCACTATATTCTGAGCAAGGGCCTGCAATAACTGAAGCTGCATTGCCATCATCTGTGGAATGTCTGCAACTGGGGGTTGGACTGGTGGTGGCGGCGGCAATTCCTGCTCTGACTGTCCTTGCTGCTCTGAAGCACTCTGCTGATCTTGTGGCACTGCCTGGCCACGACCACGACCACGACCTCTACGACCAACTCCACGACCTCTTCCTTGACTCTCCATATGAAGCAACGGCCAAGGGTAGGCTAGCATTAGACGAGAGGGGAAGAGCAAAAGATAAGAAGACTAGGGAGGTAGCCATTCCAAGGCAAGACAAACAACTAAAACTCCAAATGAAAGGTGGCTGCAATAGAATGCTTAGGGCAAGTGTACAACACACCCAACAAGCAAGCAACAAAAGAAAATCCAAATACACTCAAACTATACGTTACTAAGCGAGAAAGGGTTGATATGCTCCTACACTACTGAGCACTATTAACTTATTCTTCATAGGAATCCTTTCGAGCACTCTTTCCTCAACTTGATCCTTCCAGTAGCCCTACCACTGGTCTTGAAGAGAACATGGATCATCATCTTCCTTGATTGAGATTCTTGCAGAAGACTTAAGGCTTTGAGAAATTTCATAAGATAAGATCAAATTAAAATTTCAAAATAATATTTTAGCAAAGGAGAGGAGTGAGAACCTAAAAATAAGATGAGAGGAGACGAACTATTAAATGCAAATTTGTTGGTTTGATTTAGAAAATAATTTTAAAGTTCTTGATAAGAAGACCATTCTAACTAGGGTTGCGACCTACAGTCGACCTGGCTCTGATACCACCTCTGTCGGGACCGGATTTCCAAATCCGAACCCTCTGTGTATACCCGTGCTAGTCTAGGAAAAGCTAGCACACATAGTGGAAACAGTGATAATAACACAATCATATCACGAATCAATAATATTAATTAAGCAAAGAGAGTATCAGCCTTATGGCCAAATTATTACAAATAAACAACCTCATGGCTTGAGTTCAATAAGAAGCAGCGAAAATAAAATAGCAGTAGTAAAGTGAGCCAATCCATATGCCCAACAGGCAATCGACTGGGGTACGCGTCCTAGCAGTCCGAATCACATTCATCATAACCACAAGCATAAAACTCGTAGTCACCTTCAGCTTCAGCACACTCCTCTGTGGAAAGTTGGGAAGTTGCAAGGGTGAGTACAAAATGTACTCCGCAAGTCTTGGAAACATAATGCATGATTACTATATGCATGGCTAAACAATTGAAGGTATAATATGGTTTCTTTTGCAAAAAGCAAAATTTAACTTTAAATACCAATAGTAATTTCATAAAGCAGCATTTAACAAAATGTAAATGAATAGTAATTAAATTTGATGTAACAACTACACAGGTTCCAACCACCTGACTGGCTCCAACCGCCAAACCAAAATCCGAGAGTTCCAACCACTCACGGATTCCCAAACCACCATTTTTACTTATAACAAAACCAAAAGATCTACAATGTGCTAGAGTACCTTGCCCGCCCTTGACCGTGGGCACGGCTACTTAAGTAGTTTTAACTCTACAGAGTGTGTACAACTTTACCCACAAGACATGATCGACTCTTGTCGCCATGCAATTAACACACTTCCTTTGGTGTGTCGGCAGAGGGATCATGACAAGGCCTTTACAATGCACGACCCCGCTACTAACTTCACCCGCTAAGGTTTCACCGCTGTTAGGGTTCTAGCCACCCAGTACAGAAGCCCCCTCTTGCGCCTTGCGAGTGTCTACATCCGACACCCACATTCAACCAAATGGCGAAGCCAATAACGAGACACACAAATTAATTAGCCAGGTTGTACCCATATAGACTTGTGGTTGTACGGTAGTGCTCGGTCCATGGTAACACATGCTTTGGTCCTTAATTGACTAGGGCGGAACAATCACTTTACAAGGTCTCGTGCATCCAGCACCCACCAAACATCCATCCGCCCCGGTCTAAGCCATTTCCACTTTAACAATTAAATAACAGCAGCAACACCAATTGCCACAATCTCACAAATAAGTTTAAACAATGTTTGAAAAGGTTTTCCATTATGGCATAATACCGAATGATTAAGCTGGACTAAGCAAATCTACCGTCCCATACTACACTATTGGTTATTACTAGATAAAGTAGCTAGATATCATCTAGGGTGACAAAGGTTTGGCATGAGCAACATCAATGAGGGTATAACAAGTCTAGGTTTTAGCTACACCTTAACACCACAATTAAAGTACATTGCATAAAATTAAGCATGCATAATTAAAAACAACATAATGTTTTCCTAAAATTTGGGATCAACATGTTCAAGGAAGACTTGCCTTCATTGACACCTTCTGGTTCTACCTCTACCTGATGATTTGCCTGCGTTTCGACTGCGTCGTCTACACGTGAAACGAGAACAAATAAATAAAAAAAATTCAAAAAAAATTTAAAAATTGAAAATACTAGTACTGGAAGATAGATCATGAATTTAGAAATTTAAATCACTAGAATCGGAGCTCGAACGGAGGAGAACGGGCTCCTGGAAGTATCTCGGGAGAGAAAATCAGGAAAATCAGAAAGGGTGACACGTGGCACCATCTGATTGGCTGGAATTTCCGATTTTCGGGAAACTCAAAAAAATGAAAATGAATACCGACTGACATGCGGGGCCCACATGTCAGTGGCTCGGTCCACGGTAGACCAAGAGCACCGTGAGGGGAATCGGGTGACGCGGCACGGACACGCGGCGCATATCCAACAGTATGGCCAGATCAAACGGAGGGAACGAGGACGCGCACGATAGAGCTCTGGAGCCCACGATCTTGATTGGACGGTAGGGAGGCACGTCGCGGGTGGCGGCGACGTGGCAAAATCCGGTGTGCTGGTGGAAGATCGAGCGGCTGAGGCACAGCGGGAGGCGGCGGCGGCGCGGCGACGCAACAACCACCGAAGGCGGAGAAGATGAAGTGGGCATGCGCAAAAGAACGACGGAATGGCGTTGAACCAAAGGGAGAAATGGAGAAGACTTCGCGGTGAACTCAATGGAACCAAAATCGGCGTCAGAAGCTCACCGGCAGTGGCAAACGGTGGCGGAGAAGAACTCAAGCACGGCAGCGCAAAAGAAAACTCGAGACGACGGCGCACGGGCGACGAATCTCGAAACGAGTGAAAGGAGCGGGTGCGTCCCATTAAATAGGCGCGGACGCCGAGGAGTCCAGCCCGGATACGGCGTGGCGGGTGCGGAAATCATGGCAGCAGGTGAGGGCGACTCGGGCGACGGCGGCGACTAGGGTTTCGGCTGAGGCGCGACGTGGAGCAATCTCGGCCATCCACGGCGCAATGATCCAACGGCCGACGCTACGCGGCTGGCACGACACGATCCAGACCGTTCGATCTCATCCGGCGGTCAAGATGCACCCGAGCTAGGGTTGGCCATAAATTTGGTAGGAAGAAACGGGCCTGCGTGAGAGTGGTAGGAAATGAATAGGTGCGGACTGTGGAGGTGAATGGAATGGGCCGAGAGAAAGGATTCGGCCCGGGAGAAAAAGGAAATTAAAATAATTTCTGAATTTAGAAAAATTCAGAAATTCGAGTAAGAACAAATAAATTCAAATAAATAGCAAGTAAATTCAGAAAAATCTCCAAAAATACAGAAAAATTCTTTGAAGCACAAGAAACCCAATAAAAACTAGAAATCTTTAGTTTGATAAATATATTAGTCAAATTAAATCCTTTGGTTTTTGGAAAATTCAAATTAAATTTTATTTAATTCGAGGAAAATGCAAATGGTTCATTTTGAAATTCAGACACTCAGGAACTCAAATTTTGGAATGTTACAACTACCTAGTTACGGAGCGACATTTGACGACCCCTAAGTAAGTCATTATACATCTTGAGAAAATGCGACAATCTCAAGTCGAAGGATATATCATACACATCATATATGAGACCAACTGATGACATGAAAGAACGCAACATTCTCACAGTGTCTCATAGTGGGTCGATGTCCAACAACATGTTCTCTAATATGTGTCCATATTATTGCTTTTGATATCTCTGTGTCTATGACCTATGAAATGTGGCCATCGACCAGTAAATATGCTAGTCTACTTATATGTGTCCTCATATGATTATCGACTAGGGACCCCCTTTTAGAATGAATATCATAAAGATGAATATAGAGTTTCACAAACAAGTCATGTACTTGTTAATCAATATCCATGATGTTATTCAAAGAACAATATCATAGTTTATGCATATTTATGGAAAGACAATCATCTCTATGATTGCCTCTAGGGCATATTTCCAACACTTAAAATAAGCACTCCCAAAGAGATCTTCGGTCTTGCTATTTTTAGTATATAGATAAAAGAAGCGAAAAAGATGAACTGCTAGGAGAATGCTAAGAAAAGCTTTACAAAGATGTGAGAAAACACTCAAAATAAGGATAGAGTTGGGAGAAAGATGATGCAACTCAATCTCATAGTGATTGAGCACATCAGCCAAAAATTCTCTCTTTGGGAGATGAAACCCTAACCTCACCAAAGCAGCGAAATGCACAAAACACCCTTCCTAGGGCACCTACTTCATGTCTTCCCTACTAGGATCCCATCGCAGCATTGCGTAAGGAGGGATTAAACCTTAGTCTTCCAATTCTTTGATCCTCCCCTCGGTTAAGATGGACTTATCCATGGCCATTTGGTTCGGGAAGGAGAAGAAAGATTGAAGATGAAGGCTAGAGGTTGCAAAAGGGCTTAAAAAAATTCTACGCTTGAAATCAAAAAAGGTGTGAGAAATCCAAACGGATTTACGCCTCTTTATATAGCCTAATGATTGACAATTTCGGATGCTATTTTGGTTTTCAAGGAAAAGTAATCTATTTTTTAATAAATGGTAACTGACACTAAGTCTATATTCTTGAAGAAATCAATAGATTTTATTCTCAAACTTCTTTTTAGTTGTTTCAATTTCTCACCTCATTTCCCTAATCATACCCCTCATCTTAATTGATGAGAGAAGAAAGGATGAGAGATGAAAAATTGAAACAACTAAAAGAAACTTGGAAGTAATCTTTTTCTAAAGTATGAAGGGGTTAATGTCATCCTCGAACTCCCTTAGATGTTATAAGTTTTTTGCCATCCATCCTTAATTATGTTCCCCATTATATCTAATGGGAGAGATGAAAAAGATTGGATGATGAAAAACTTATAAACAACTAGGAAGTTTGAATTTACCCTCTGAAAGTCTGAAAGTGTGAAGAAATCAAATATTATTCTTAAAACTCCTTCAGATATTCCAACTCCCCATCGTTTCCTCTTGATCGTACCCTCATCATACTTAATGAAGGAGAAATAGAGGAAGACGATAAGAAGCAGAAATAACTAAAAGAGTTTTGAAGGTAATCTTTTCTTGATTCAGAAGGAGGCCTCCATCCCCTTTATATACTAAACACATTAAAAATGACCAGACGTCAGTTTAGTTATCAAGAGAATCGCAAAGCTCTTTTATGTAGCAGTGCCTAAATTAGTCATATAATGGGCACTTAACCCTATGCAGTCATAGAAGATGAAAAGTCTTGAGTAATAAATTCTTATTTCTCAAGACTTAGGAGCTAGCTGGCAAGGCTTAAACTCTATTTTTTATTTAGACTTTAAAATAATTTGTGACTATGCATTAATAAATGGGCCTATAAAACCTAAGGCTCTTAATACATTGAAACAAAGTCCGTTCCTATTCGAATAGTTAAATCTCCAACCAGTTCAGTCAAAGATGATCAAAATCTAGCTTCACACTGATCATCTCCGATTAGTGAAATGACCACCCCGACTAACAAACTAGTCAGGGACAAGCGATTCTCCCCACACATGTCTCTGTGTAAAAAGTTATCTATCAGGTACACTTAACTGCTCAGAAGTTATCTCTAGAAAAGTCACCTTTTGCTGAGAAGACACCGTTTGATGGGAAGGCGTCTCCCGGTTACACAATACCCTTCTGGAAGTCAAATGCCGCCTCTCCATTAAGGATAAATGGGGGCCAATCCACACTGTTAAAGGCATCTTGATCTCCATCTTGATCCGCATCTTCATCTCGATCCAATAATACATCTTGTAACCCGTGATTAACATTCTGTAATCACCTAGATCATCCTGCAATTAGTGTATTCTATCGTAGCCATTCAGTTAATAAAGAAGCAATCACCATTGTCTTTATTTTGATATCTAGGGACCCACAATTTATATTTCCGTAAATTCGATTAAAGGACTCAAGGTCTTGGACATCAACTAGCCTTTCTCATTACTAACATATGTTTAGAGATGGTTTACAAAAATGCCTATGATAAGATTGATGAATTGTCTATGATGATTGATGAGTTTTTATGCAGTAGTGTAAGGACCACAAGTTTTCTAGCTTACCAAAATAGCCTTGACCCTTTTACTTTCAAACTAACAAACTAGTCAGGGACAAGCGATTCTCACCACAGATATCTCCGTGTAGAAAGTTATCTATTAGGTACACGTAACTGCTCAGAAATTATCTCTGAAAAAGGCATTCTTTGCCGAGAAGACATCGTTTGATGGGAAGATATCTCCTGGTTACACAATACCCTTCTGGAAGTCAAATGCCGCCTCTCCATTAAGGATAAATGGGGGCCAATCCACGCTGTTAAAGACATCTTGATCTCCGTCTTGATGCGCATCTTCATCTCAATCCAATAATACATCTTGTAACCCGTGATTAACATTCTATAATCACCTAGATCATCCTGTAATTAGTGTATTCTATTGTAGCCACTCGGTTAATAAAGAAGCAATCGCCATTGTCTCTATTTTGGTATCTAGAGGCTCACAATTTATATTTCAGTAAATTCGATTAGAGGACTCAAGGTCTTGGACATCAATTAGCCCTTCTCATTACTAATATATATTTAGAGATGGTTCACAAAAATATCTGTGATAAGATTGATGAATCGTCTATGATGATTGATGAGTTTTTATACAGTAGTATAAGGACCACAAGTTTTCTAGGTTGCCAAAATAGCCCTGACCCTTCTACTTTCATACTTGTACGGAGGAAGCTATCCCTTTCACGAATATTAGATGTCTTCTGTGGTTGGCAGAGAGGGAACCAAAAGTGTGGTCAGTTGATTGTTCAGTAGAATATGCGGAAATCCTGCAAGAATTCATGATTTCGCCTTGAATCGTGAGAGGTGTATATCTCTCTTTTCTAACCGAACGGCAGAAGCTCTACCGTATATCAAAGAGAGTGAGCCAAAAATATTACGTCTGTTTGATAAATTTACACCAGCAACATTTTTTAAAAAATATGACGATATGAAAGAGAAACTCCAGAGAGAAAGCAGTACAATTGAAGAATTCCGACACAAACGACAAACAAGCAAAAGACAAGAAGAAAACTAAAACATAGCAGCTTCCAGTCCATCGTGCAGAGATGTGTGTATCTCGATATCTACCTTTTCGTCTAGACGTGCCGTCCGTCTGGTTGTGTGAAGCTAGAATATCTTTGAATAATCTTTATTCCTTTAAAGGAATCTGTAAGTGGTAAATGACGTATTCTTCACCTTTTTAATGTTTCGTCCACATCTCCTTGAATCCCTTTTCCACTCCTAAAAATCTCTTACATGAAATAAAAAATTGCTCCGAACAAAAAAATTAACTACTAAAATATGTGCTACATATCCCAACAACCTCCCTTCATTGTGTGCGGTATAGGTTCAATACAAATAACAGTAGCGAAGCCAAGAGTGTGGTTTTAGCCAAGCTCGATAGCAGGGGTATGGTGTGGATTGGGACGGAGCTCAAACAAAGTATTGTGACGAAGCTGAGAGCATGTTGCAAGTTAAACCTAGCGATAGTTTAACATGTTGGGTAATATTAACTATTTTTATCATAGCAAAGTACGGATATTTGGCTAGTTTTAAAAAAAGTTCAGAATCACTTATAGTAAAGGAACCAACTTTGTGGAAAACAAAAGGATGGTGTCCAGTAATATTCACTGATGTAAGCTAGACCATCCATTTGGCAGTATATCTAAGAAAATCGCCACCGTAAATGGGACACGACTAAATCCTAGTGAAGTGAAATGTTTGGTTTAAGGCCTCTAGAAAGGAATGGAAATTATCCCTTTTTAAATAATATTTTAATGCTCAAATTATTATAGAAATTGACTACAATATACTCCACCTCAAAAATGTAGAATTATTTTAGGTAAAAAAATCTAGGGAAATGCATGTTCATGTTAGGACGACTCTAGAGCACCCACCCATTCTCATTCCAGCTACTAGGAAGTTTTGGTAAAAAAAAAATCCTTGACAAAAGAACATGGATATAGGAGAAATGGGAGGTAACTTAGCTTTGTTTTCATTATATTTTTTTATGTGAGAGTTTTTGAGAGCTAATACAGTGGTTCAGTAGAATGTTAGCAGCAGTTAAAGATGCTCAACTATGGACATTCTCTTGTGGTGGATCCGAATTAAAACATAGAGCCGCAGGGTCCATCCTTTAAACTTTTGTAGATTTATTTACGAAAACTCAAGAAATACAAAGTGGTTTCACAACCAAAAAAAAAGTATAGAGTCAGTTGACCCACATCTTTCATGTAGAACCACCATTGAAGTACATCTAGGTCGATGAGAAATTAAGACTAGCTATAGCGTCAGTGTATATCTCTTGAGCACCACATTTGTGTGTGGTAGCCTGATAGGTGCCCGTGTGCTAATTAATTTACAATCGTGTATGGTGGGTAGTAATTTTTATATAGTTTTCAGAGAACGGGCAATAGTACAATCACTCACGTGACCGTGGCACTAACCTACAAGAACAGGAGTACGGGCCTGTCAACTCATCTTTCAAGGCACAAAGACCAGCCCTTGCTGTCGGCATCTTAAAGATCTTGCAGAAAGTGACAGCTGGGAAGGGAAATATTTTTACTGCTGTGATTAACCTCTTGAAAAGTAAAATGCAATTATTTGTGGCCAATTTGAAAGGACCAAAAGGAAGAAAACTGCTCCACAAATAGAACTCAAGGCTAGAATGGTATCTCCTTGCGAATAAGGCTCGGATTTACTCTCTGTAGATATGGTGACGGTTTATGTTCGGGAAAAATTTTAAGATGCCTTTGGCAAAATGAAAATAAAATGAAACCTTTTATGATGCATGGAAGGTACTAGCTAGCACTTAAAAAATAACAACCGTTAATTAAGAAAACAGTAACCTAGGTATATAGATTTTTTAAAACAATGTTATATATAGTTGGTAGGTATTATAGTACACCACCATCTAAATCGTCAAACCTCTTTACCATGTTGGTTGCCCAAATTTTTAATTGCCCTTCCTCCCTTAATTCTACCATTAAATGGTCCTTGTCATTTCGGTTGCTTCAGATGCTTAACTCGTTTTCTTCTCCCCTTTTAATTCTGACATTGACAACCATGATAAAATCAACCACATATGAAACAATGGAGGGGCTCTGCAACGTGATGTCATTTTGACCTAGTAAATTACTCAATTACTATTTAAATATGTAATATATTAATCGATGTCACTGGCATGCATGGCTTCGCCGGTGCCGTTACGTTCTCACTACTACAGTACTGAGCATCACAACCGGCCTATTAGAAGCGGTTTGGTGCGAACCCATTGTGATGTTCGCACGAAGCGGTTAAGTAGGCAATGGTCAGAGAGGAGCTTTGAAGCGGTTTGAGACACGAACCGCTTGAATGTTGATTCTAAAGCGATTCTTGTCTCAAACCGCTTCGATTTTTAGAAGCGGTTTGAGACAAGAACCGCTTCTAGAACTCAACATTTAAAGCGGTTCGTGTCCCTGACCGCTTCGAAGCCCTCCGTGCAACTCATTTAAACCCTTCTTCCTCCACGAGCAGTGAGTACAATCGAGCAGAGAAGGGCTGGCCCAGTATTGTTCTTGGGGAGATCTTTGTTCAAATTTTTAATTTGGGGTGATTAGCTCCAAATTAAGTGTTTCAAGGTTAGTAACATCATGTGAACATTCTTCTCACCTAGAGATTGCTATTTTTTCAATGGATGTGGAGAAATCTTGAACTTTTAAGCAAGATCACCATGATCAAAAATTAGTTTTGTATGCTTGTTTTTGTTGTTGTATGAAGATGTAGGGTGGAGATGTAGTTCAAAATATGACATTACACGAGGTAAAGGTGATTGGAAGCTATAGATCTAGGTGGTTGTTAGCTTTAGAATCTTAAATATCACAATATTGTAAGGAAGTAATTATTGGTGTATGAAATAAAATAGAAAAACATGTGTAGAAGGATAAAAAATAATTACAAAGGTAGGAAGGGATACAAAATAATTAGAAAGGTAGGTCTTTAATTGGATGACGGTGTAGGTGGAGGTTTTTTTGTTGGGTTTAAGTGGTGTGAGCTTTAGATTTTTAAATGTAACTATAAGTTACGTTATAATTTTTATAATGAAATTTGTTATAATTTTTAATGAAATTATAACTTGGTGTAGATGAATCGGCAATGGATGTACAATGCTGAACCGTCGCTCGAGAGAGTTCATTGATGGCGTCGTGAGCTTTTCTCGATCGGCCGTTGCATTTTTGCCTCGAGCTGACTTCATATGTTGTCCGTGTGTAGATTGCAAGAACGAGAAGGAGCACTCCCAGCGATGGCAAGTTATGAACCATTTGATCATGAGAGGTTTCATGCCAAACTATACTTGTTGGACCAACCATGGCGAAGTTGAGGCGATTAGCGAGGAAGAAGATGAAGAAGGCGAGGAAGAGGAAGATGGATTCAACAGTATCCCGGACTGACGCATAATCTTGTTTAGTGGAAGAAACACTTGGTGACTTTGGTGATGATGAGCTAGACCCGAGATCTTTGCGTGACGGAGAGGAGACTACGAGATGAAAGACAGTTCGAGAAGTTCCAGCGCATGTTAGAGGACCACAGAACTCGTGAACCACCAAATGTTCTATATATCGCAGCCTGAGCCTTACCTCAACAAATTTCAACTTAAAATCAAGGTTTCCAAATCTTTGGGTTAACTCATATTCATCCCGAAGGTACTCCCAAATCTGAGCATAGTTTGCGTTCTTCCAAGCAATGTCTGACCTGGAATTGAAGTTGTACCGTAAATGTGTGTGGATACATAAATGAAAAAAAGTATAAGCCCTCTTGAATTCAGACTTTAAGGCAAAACCCTTGACTTTTCACAATTTTCAACTTTCAAGACACATCTTTGCATAAGCAATGGTCATTTACCATACCAGAATTTCAGAGAAATAAGACTAACGGTATATTAAATATCTCAATTATCATGATGTGTAACATTGTCAAGTCGCACACACACACAAAAGATGATGTGTAACATTGGCCACATATTTTAAGAGTTAAATTGCGAGCATAAAAAGATTGGTCCAATTCGACAAGATAGTACTAGGATAATAATAATCCGTTGAAGTCACACACACAAAAGATGATGTGTAACACTGCCCACATACTTTAAAAGTTAAATTAATTCTGACAATAGTGCTAGGATAAAACTGAAATAATAATCCCGTTGAAGTCACACACACACACACACACAAATAGACCAAATAACACTTCTATTTCCTGTGGCCGACAAATACTTTATTTCCCACAATTCTGGCACTCTACCACAGAGCTTTGCATTCAAAATAGTATTACGACATTCATGTAGCACTTGGACAGTAATACAAGATTTCAATTTGAAAATGATTATTCAAGATTTCAAGTTCAATCATGTTCTATCAACTTTAGAGTTTAGACACTTAGCATTACACAAAACTAAACTAGAAACAAAGCAATAGCTTATCTCGAGATATGATGGCATTAAGCAACGACTTCATGGACACAACTATAAATATCGACTAGTCACTAGTGGATGAAACAACCACTTCTCTGGCGAGGGCAAGGCATGTATCGATATTTTTGGTTACTTTTATTCCCAACCAACTCATGCCTAATGAAACATTCATCTTGATTGTGAGAGGAGATGATAGTTGAGACATCGAAATAATTGAGTACAAAGTGACCAAAAAAACATGATAAAGAATAAAAGAAGAGAATCATGACAGTAACTATTGGGATTATCAACCAGAAGCCTAGAACTGAAGGAAGCAACTAATCATCAGAAGGGGAACAGATAATTTAACGGCCAAGGGTTTGGCCATCAGAGGAGTCCATCTTATGTGTGAAAACTTGCTATTACAAGCAATGCTAGATGAAACCAATGTATGAGAAAGCACATATAAACAACTTGAAAGACATAATCAGATCTTAGATATCTAACAACTATGAGCCCATTAATTTAATCATTATGTTAGGAGATGTTGATTAAACTGTCGGATTCTTGTAACAGTCCACGCGTCGAAAACTAAAAGCACGATATCCTTCCTATACAGAAAGAACAAGCTCTGAGACTTATCGATGAAATTTGTGAAGACAAAATTTCAAATACAAAAGGGCAAATGAATAAAATAAGGGAACAAATAGCGCAAATTTACATTGAAAAAATGTCGATTCTCATTGACTTTGTCATATTAGTAAATAACATATGTAACAAGACATTCTATGGGATCGTATGTTGAGTACCGAGCACAATAACCAAGCTTCATGTCAAGGCCCCATCCATGAATCAGGTCATTACGCATGCTCAAGACATAAAAATCAATTTTCTATTCAGGTTATGACCTTTCGGTCATACTCAATATAACCGGATGACGAGGATAAAGCGATGAGCGGGTTAAAGGATCGAAATTTGCACGAATTAGATGCCAAACACATCTCCGGTATACGAGAAAAAAGCGCATGGAAGAGGCGGGACATGCCAAACACATCTCCAGCAAGACGAAAAAAGCGCATGGAAGAGAGCGGGACATGGTCTTTGCTTCTTTAAGCGTCACCTTCTTTCAAACCTTACCGGTTGGCTTTTCAAAATCTATGACATAAAATTGGAAATTTGCTCCAAATCGATAGGACGAGAATCATGAGAAGCATGTTAAATTCAACTTTACAAAAACAACATAACACTAGAAGCAAACAAATGATCGTGCATTGGTGATCGTAGATTATGTCATCTCTACTATAATAGTGTCACATGCAAATAAATGGCACACGGAAAAACGACTTTACAAGAATATTGCAGGTTATAGCTATGAAGGATCAGACAAATGAATAATAATCACACATGTTACCATGATAAAACTTGAGATAGTTACCAGACAAATCCATGGTCCTAATATGAAAAATAATCCAAAATTTTCTATTGAAAAACAAAAAAAAAGTGTAAGACAGTTACTCGTGACTTTACTCATTCTCATTCTTAGTTATGAATATGAAGGCACTATGAGAAAGTCAGGTCCAGAACTTCAGGAAAATCGCTAAAGTTTCATATTAAGATTTCTCTGGCTTAAAAGAATGCTAAAAGTATCTGCATCACTGCATATGACTATATGCTAAGTAATTCAGTGTCCCACAATTCAACCCTGTACCTTCTTTTTTGTGGCGATCGGGGGTGGAGCACACATCACCATCATCGATAAAGTCAGATTCATAGTTGTCCTCACTGGCATCATATTCCTCATCAGTATCAGACTCTCCAATATCCTCGCCATGAGATTCTCTAGTTACAGTGTTAAGAATGAACTTAAAGTCTGCAATGTGACACAAAAGTGAAACAAAGAGATGGGGCTATGAACAAGGATACAATTATTTGTCGTCTCTGCATGACATCTGCTTGCTCGAGCGGATGTAATATCGAGAGAGATGAATGGAACTCGACCAAATCTTGAAAACACAACCTCATCGTCCTCGTCCAACTCAATCTCCGGATGGCACATCTTAGCCAATCTAGGATTCAAACTACTAAGTATGATGGGTGCCTTGTTACCAACATTACATTGCACCACCGTCCTTGCAAAGACATCACTGGCGCCGGTGAGGCCTAAAAATCATAAAAATTAATTATAGCATGCCCTAAAGACTGTTGAAATGGGATGTGATTCTTAGAAGCAAACATTCAAGAATTGAACCACTCGATGATTTTGTTCGATTTGACAACAAGGAGGAAACACTAATTAAGCATGTCAGCAATTGAACATGTTATACCCAATCTAAAATGAGCATTTTCTTTTCAAGCCCAACAAAGAGGGCAATAATACTGTAGTAGTATACAAGTAATTGCTCCAATGACACGAGAAAGATCAAGGTCACACGATTGTAATGAAGGAATGCCAATACCATGGGAGGGAAGGTAGCGGTGGGCGTAGGGCTTCCCAAAGCTTCACCTCCACGCTGCGCAAACCATGCGTTCAACAAGAACGAAATAACAATGAAGTAATCAAGAAGTGAGGCGAGGTAAGCAGAGGAAAGAACCGGGCTTTACCCCGAGCGCCATAGGGGTTGGGGGACTGTGGGTGGAAGCCTTGTGCCATGGCATCCTTGCGCGCCGCCGATGGCGCGCTGACAGCAGTGACCTCCGGGCCGAGGCGTGGGCGGCGTCGGCGTGTAGAGCCGGTGGTGGCGTCGGCACCTTGCCGGGCTTGAAATACCACTACCACCACCACCTAGGGCGGTGGCCATGGCCGAGGAGGTGCTCGGAGTTGGAGGAGAAGGAAGGAAGGAAGTGGGCGTGAGGGGCGCGAGCGAGGAGGCGAGGCTGCAGGGCGAGGCGGAGGCGTGAGGCGGCAAGGCGTGGCAAGGGGAGAGGCAAGCGGGCAAGGGGGTGTGGGGAGGCAAGGGCCAAGGGGGCAAGGGGTGGTGGCATGAAGTGCTAAGGTGATGTGAGAGAGAGAGAGAGAGAGAGAGAAGACAAGGGCGGGTAGTAAGTAGTTAGGGTTAACTTTTTTAATTGTAGTAGGCAGAGGCTCACGAATTTAATTAATTGTCTGTGCTAAATTATATAAAACCAACGAATTTAAAAGATATAACCGTGAGTTATTTACCCACAATTTAATTAAATTAAGTGGGTATTTTATAAAAAGCAATTTAAATATATAAATTAGTGGGTTTTTTGCCCACAATTTAATTAAATCGTGGGTTTTTTATAAATCGGCAATTTAAATATATAAATTCATGGGTTTTTTTTGCCCACAATTTAAAAAAACCCACGAATTTTCCCCTGTTTCTTGTAGTGGAAACAACTTATGTGGCTATTATGTGTGCCACTATATGCAAAGTATTACCCACGGCGATGTGCCGACAACCAACGCCGAGGTAGTGTGAACATATCAATTTCTTAGTACTTAATTACACTTTAATTACATGTCCAGAGATTTATTTACTTCCCACTTTGTCAGCCCAACATCGATGAGCAAGGCGTGATCCCGCCGCAGACAGATTCTGACAATCCAAGAACAACTCATTGGCTTTATTGTCGATTTAGATTGTATCCACCAAAGCGAGTTCCACGCAAATGGTTGGAGACCTTGTCTGAAATAAGGACAGTGAACTGACATCAACGTCGACCAAGGGCACAAAAAGCGCGCATACGCAAGAAATGAGCTCAAGATTCACCCTTTTATTCTTTGAAACTTGTAAAAGTGGCTTATTATTTCATGTGTTTATCAACTTGTTTATTTTTAGTCTATTAAGTTCGTATTTTTACGTAAATGAACCTGTAATTATCTGAATGAGTACGCATGAATAATATATATTTAATTATTGTGTCAAAAAAACTCATGTAGTTCTATTTATTTTAATTGTCAAAATCTATATCAAAAACCCCTCTGAAAACATATTCTATATTGAATATAATCAAAACACGTGCTGTCAGCCTCTTCACAAGCGGTTGGTAACTACAACCGCTTGTGGAGAAATCCTCTCCACAAGCGGTTGGTAACACCAACCTCTTGTGAAAGTGTCCAACGAAGCGGTTTGAGGACCGCTTGTGATACCGACGGGTATCACTCATGTTGCCTAGCGGTTCTAAAACCGCTTCTGAAAACGGTTTCGAACCGCTTGTGCATGCCCGATCCACTGTAGTGTCTGCTGCCATTGGCATCTCTCCATTAATCAACTACTTTTGGTTATAGCTACCAAAAACGTTAAGCACTAGGTTTTCATCCGGCATATATGGTTTCTTTGTATTTGCAGATATGGATACAACTATAATTATATATAAGTTTTGGAAGCAATATGTACATCACGTTAGTTTAAATGTTTAATAATCAGTGACCTATAGTCTCCATAAACAATTAATGATCAGTGTAGTTTACATAGTACATAAGTTTCATAGCGAAACTGCAGCCTCATAACCTAGCTTTGTGGATAGATGCCAGCGTTAATTGTTCTGAGTTGTGGTTTGTTTGAAACCAAAAGGATAAGCACCAGCATTTGGTAGTTTATAACAAGAAGGATGTGTTACCTTATTTACCTTTTCTCCTCAATCTTACGTGGGTATGAAATTACGTATATAACCCTCCAGCTCTATATTTAAGTCAATACCAATACTACAGAATCGACTTTCACAATCGGCCGATTACAAACGGTTAGTTACGTACCGCTTGTGATCTCTGCACCACAAGCGGTTCGTGGGCAACGGACCGAAGGGGGACTCTAGAAGCGGTTCTATACACGAACCCCTTCTAAAGCCCTAGCTCTAGAAGCGGTTCGTGTCTTGAACCCCTTCTAGAGCTTTAGAAGGGGTTGGGGACACGAACCCCTTCTAAAACCCTGAGCTCTAGAGCCGGCTCTAGAAGGGTTTCATGTCCCCAACCGCTTCTAGAAGCCTAATTTTCGAAATAATAAAAGGAATGCATACCCTACTCAATCAGAGAGCACGCGTGGGTGGGTTGGTTAGATGGGTGAGACGTGGGTCACGAGGAGGAGGTCGTGGGTTCGAATCCCAGTCCTCACAATATTATTTGTCTTTTGAAGTGACTTCTACAAGCGGTTATAAAACCGCTTGTAATCTTAACAGGAGTATCACTCATGTTGCTTGCCTAAGCGGTTCTAAAACCGCTTCTAAAAACAGTTTCGAACCGCTTGTGATATTCCCATCTGCAGTTGTGTTATACCTAGCTCACAATTTAAGTACTGTCCAACAGGTACCTTTGATTATAGATCACCGACTTGCAACGAATGAACGGTTACCATGGCATCCAAGCACGATAGGTCTCAAATGAAATACCCCCCTCGAAAAAAAAATCGAATTGCTGAGGTGAAACTGGAATTTTAACCATAGGAAAGCTCAGTTCTAGAAATTTCATCACAAAACTAAAACATGAATATTTTCTGAAAATCATCTAACTGCACGAAATTGTCCGAAAATACCACAAATTTTGTCAGGAATCATACATATACTAAAGATGGAAGACTTCCTAGCCAGAGACACATGCCACATGTCATCCCTCCATGAATGCCCCTTCAAAAAAAGTAATTATATTTAGATCATTCCAACTAATTTTCCTGAAGAGAACCTTTCGATTTAGCACAATCGCGGCCAATTTTAAGAAAAAAACACCGCTGAGAAAAACGAAATTGTATTTTTTGCAGTAAAAATTCGGGTCAAATTTTTTCACCGGGCACGGCATCACGCGCCTTTCTATCTAGCTATATACTAAAGTTGGCAGACTTCCTGGCCAAGGAGCCACCCCATGTGTCCTCCATCCACGAGCGCCCCTAAAAAAATATAATTATGTGTAGATTCTTTCAACAGTTTTTTACGAAAAGGACATTTTGGTTCAGCAAAATCACGAAACTTTCATGAGAGGACCCTAAATAAATGCCAAAAAAGGGCGTAATTACATTTAGATCATTCCAGCTATTTTTCATGAAAAGGACCTTTCGTTTTAGCGCAATCTAGATTCTTTGTGAGAGGCCCCCAGATAAATACAAAAAGAGCTTAATTACGTTTGTATCCTTTCAACCATTTCACGCGTTTTCTCAATAATTAAAAAAAAACATCACAAAAAAATGAATTGTTTCTACCAAAAAAAACAACGTGCGCGACATATCACGCCGTGAAAATATTCCTAGTAGATTCTACACCAAGTTATTGTAGCCAGCTGCTAGCTGCAGTTTGTTCTGTACAACATTCCAATTTCCATTCAAACATTTGTTATCTACCATTTTTTTCTACTTCATGTACACTACTATAGAATACAATATCATAGATGGTTGAAAATTATCATCTCAGATAGTTTAGTGAACCTTCAGTATAAAAAATGTTAGTGATAAAAGGGCACATCATAGATGGTTTAACAACTGTCTAAGAAATTGTCGTCACAGACGGTTCTAAACAAAAACCGTCTGTGATGCATAAGTTATCTTATATGGTTCTTATTTAGAATTGTTTATGACGTATGTTACATCACAGATGGTTCTAAAGTGGAACTGTCTGTGATGTCTTTATCATCACAAATGGTCATAATTGGGAACCGTCTGTGATGTCTGTATCAGACGGTTCTTATTTAACACTGTCTGTGATATTGTGCTATTACTATTTAGACTTTTTATTTACTGGCTAGCCACAGAAAATGCTAACCATACCCTCTGAAATAAAACAGATTTACATCATAAGCATATTATTATGACGTATATTTCATAAATCAACTCTGATTACGTATTACACACTATGTATAGTGCATCCATTTTAGAAATCAACTCAGATATATTAACCAATTGAATACATAACTACAACTCACAAATTCACAGCACAAGATTCACAAATTAACCCAAGTGGTAACTAACAAATTCACAACTCATTATGTCAGGCTGAGTGGCACTCGCTTTTTGGATTTATATCCTCACGCATACAAAGCTGTCCTTGAATTCATAGTAGATTAATCTATTCCAATGCAGATTTAGTGCATTTTTAAGCCTATCAATGGAAAGAATAAAGTCTTACATGCATATAAATTGATAAGTGGAAACAATTATTGCAAGATTGACAAACCTCCAGAAAATTAGTATTCTTTGCACCAATGAGGATTTGCATGTTGTGGCAAACGTAGAATCCACATTTGTTAGTGGCTTTTGGCTGCTGGTTGCACTGCCAAATTATAATTGGTTAGTTTCGATGCTATTTTGCAATCTAACGCAAATGATTGTAAGCATCTTCTGGCACACTACCGGTACGAACTGCTATCATAGCCTGAATTATAGTGCCAACGGGGCCAATGGGAAGTCAGGGACCTCTATGGTCTGCTTTGATTTTGTAACATCCCGAAAATTTCAAAAATAATAAAAATAAAAATTTGAAAATAAATTTGAATAAAATTTTTAATTGAAATCAAGATTTTGATTTTAAACAATATCTTTTACCACTTTTTCTTGCATTTAAACCTTAAGTAAAGAATGAGTAGCAATATTAAACTATTTCTTCCGAAACAAAGAAACTATGAAAATGAATTTGAAATGTGATCTTAATTTGAATTTCCATTTTCTGAATTTTCTAGTGTTTCTTGTGTTTTTTTTCTTTTAAAATAAAGTCATTCTATTGAAATAGTAAAATGGTAAAAGTAAAAAGGTAAAAACAAAATATAAAAAAAATCTATAAAAATAATATTAAAATATTAGAACACTCCAAAACCCTAATGATGACATTTAAGATATTTTGGATGCATTAAAATAAAAGAAAAGGTATTGCAATCATGAGAAAAGATATCTAATACAGTACTTGTTAGATTTTTGTAGATGTCGACGATCGGGATCGCTTGACCGCAAAAGTGAAGAGGGGGTTTGTGTGAGTGTAGGACCCAAGAAGCGCTTCGCTCAACAATGGATCGAATGAAGGTCGGGTGTGGTGTCAACGAGCAAGAGACAACAAGTTATACTGGTTCGAGCCCCCGTGTGGGTAATGACTCTACGTCCAGTCTTCTCCTGAGATGGAGGATCTTACTAGTGGCGATTACAAAGAGTGTTTACAGCTCGAGCTTGAGCGCTCTGTGCGTGGGTGTCTATGAAACTATTGCCAGTGAGCCCTTTTCTGTGCGGCTGGCGGCCTTATATCCCTCGAATCTTTTTAGCGAATGGGAGAGATTCGGGGAGTGGCCTTCATCTTGAATTGAAGGTGGGTATGCTTGCTCTAGAAATGGCGCCCATACGCCTTAGCGCCATTTATTCAGGTCTTAGTAACTGTCGAGTAAATGCACGCCCACGTCTGGCGGCCGCCGACCAAAGTGACCTCACGACCTTGAGCTTGAGGGAGTCTTGAAGCAGTCCCTTGGTCGAGGCGAGGCTATAGGTCGTCTTGGGGCTGTCGGACAGTCGCAATTGAGGGCCTTATTTGGGTCGCCCGAGCGGATACCTGCTGACCATGTGCTAACTCGTCAGAGATTTATTAGTCCCCGACAGCTAGCCCCCGAGGGTCAAGGTCGTGGCTGGGACATGGGCCGATCTTGAGCCTCCTGAGGCGGGGTCGATTCCGGAATCTTCGAGCCTGAGGTCGAGGTCGGACGGAGACCTACCACCAGGCCTTGACGAGTTGACACCTGGCGCCTCTTGATCTCCGGAACCCCAGTACGGATACGGCCAGACAGCGGAACCGTTCGTGACGCCTCGATTCCGCTGCGCAGCCTTAAATTGCTCCTGTCGTATCACCTGACCGGCGCGTCCTCCGATATGCCCCGACCCGCCAGCCCATAGCACCCCGGGCTTATAAAGCTTGAGACCGCCGCCACTTCCTTGAACTCTCCGCTCTTCCATAGTCTTCGCCTCCTTGTTCGGACTCTCCTTCCTCCTCCGACCAAAACTCCTTCTCAATCGCCATGGCCAAACTCGGGAAAAGTTCCCTGACGACGGCAAGAATGAAAGAACTCGAGAGCCTGGGGCTATTGGACCCGTGGACATGGCAGCTGCCGGACGGGGAGACCGAGCCGTAGCCACGGGATGACAAGCTCGTCGCACGGAGCATTACATGCTCTTCGGCCTGCGGAAGCCGGAGAGCGATTTTCTCGCTGCCGTTCTCGCCGTATGCGAGATCGAGTTGATCAATCTGGTACCCAACTCCATTCTTGTGCTTTCCATCTTCTCTCACCTGTGCGAGGGGTTCCTTGGAATCCTTCCCACCCCCTCGCTTTTCTTCCGCTTCTTCTCCCTTTTCCGCACTGGGAAGGACCCCGTTGTCGGATGCCTCTACTTCCGGCTGTGGGTGGGAATCCCGTGGTCCTTCCCCCAAATGCGTCCCTGCGACTCCCTCGGCCCGTGGACCGAGCGGTGGTTCTATCTGAAACAGGGTGAGGGCGGCGCGCTGGAGTTCGACGGTACCCCCCTCAGCGGGAAGAAGCAGACCCCAGAGTCGGGTGACCTGGAAGACGACCAAGAGGCCATTGCGGCCATCCATATCTGCGCCACGCGAGGCCTTACCGAACAGGCCATCGCCAACGACTTCCTGAGAAGCCGGGTGTTCCCCCTGTGGAGGAGGGAGCACCCCTTTTACGAGATCCGAGGCCGCGACGACATGACCCGCGAAGGGACGATCGGTAGGCTGCATTGCCTCAAAATTTGCTTCGAATTTGCTCCTTGGTTCCTCTTTAATGAATTGGTCTTTTCAGCGGCGCCGAAAGAGTCCTAGATCACCGCCCGAATGAATGAGATGTTCGGGAAGGCCGCGCATGACTACACCCTCGATGAGCCTGTGCCGAGGAACGTGCTACGCCGCAAAGCCGAGGTAGGTCACCCTAGACCAAGCTTTCCCGACCTTGCTTGCCTAGATCCCTCCTTGATCCTTCGGTGCTTCCAAAGGACAAGCTCGAGCTTCTGGAGACGGCGAGGAAGATGCTGCCCTTGCCCGGGGCGGCCAAGGGCAAGAAGGCGAGCAAGAGACCGGCCCCGGACGGGGCGGGTGGAAGAAGCTTGAAGAAGGCGCACGTCGAGTGGGGCGACCGCACGACGGTGAACGCCCTTGGTCGAGCCCCTGAGCTCTTCGCTCGTGCTCCTTCATCTTCTGACCCTGAACCCTTCCCACAACAACAGAGCACCGCGGAGGTGGCCAGGACTTCGACCGGGGCCTAGGATCCAGCGTTAGCCCCAAGGACCAGAACCCGCGGGAGAGATTCCGTCCCCCCCGCAGGGCATCGGGGGCCCCGCCAGCCCCCTGTGAAGCGGAGGCTGCTGACTCAGGTACATCATTTGGGTTCTTCTCCTCTGGATTTCCTCTATCTTCGTAGCTTAGTAGTCGCTTCTTAATCGCAGACCTTGAGCGTCCGAGCTCAACATCTGCCCGAATTGACAATGACTATTGTCCAGGGCGAGTCTGAGTCCGAGGAAGAAGAAGGGGCTGACTTTGTGTTGGCGCCCGCCGGCCCTCGGGTCAGAGGCGCGCTCCACCGGCCTCGCCCAATCTGGAGCCGGTTGGGAGCTTCGACCAAGGCCTTGACGACCCGGACGAGGAGGAGCCTCAACCCGCGGCCAGCGAGGACTACTCCACCGGTGAGGCGGGTGTTGGAGACAACGTCAACCGGCCCGAGGAGACCGAAGGGAATGGCACCGGGGGCGTCCCGGTTGAGACCGCCCCGGCCGTGGCGGGGGAGACTCCTCGAGCCCCCGACCCTGAGGACGCTCCGGCCGCGACAAGTGCGGTAAACCAAGCCGCGGGGGAGGTCAAGACTGCCGCTGGGGAGGAAACTCGAGATCCTCCAGCCGTGGGAAACAAGGACGAGGTCGCCATCGGGCCTGAGCACGGGGGCAAGTCGAGCCCCCTTGAAGGAGCCCGAGGCGCAGCCGCTCGTGATAGAGTGTCTGAGGACCACACCCTTGAAGACCTAGCGGCAACGGTTGGCGACTCCGCCACTGGGACGTCTGGCAGCAGATTTGCCGGGTACTCCCGAGCAACCTTCGAGGGTCGCCTTGCCCAGGTTCTTTTTCTTCATACCTAAGCCAGACTTCCCCTTCGCTTTATTTCTTTTCTCCTGGCGAGGGCCGAGCTGACCCTTTGAGCTTTGCAGGCCACCAACTCGATCACACAAGGGCTGCAGGGCCTTCATACACATGCCGACGTCCTGAGGGTCCTTCTCGACGTGGTAGAGGCTCGGGAGGCCGCGCGCTCCAAGCTCGTGGAGGACCTGCGAGCCGAGCTAGAGGAAGCTGCGCAGAAGGCGGCAATGGATTCCAACGAGATCACCGGCCTCCGCGAAGTGGCGAAGTCGCTTGAGGTTTCCCACAAGACCGAGTTGAAGCGGGCCATCGACTTGGAGCGGGACCACGCGTACAAGGCCGTTGAAGATGAGCGCTCGAGGTCGGCCAGGGCGCTCGAGGCCGAGCGAGCCAAGGCTGAAGAACGGAGCAAGGCCGCTGCGGACCAGGCAGCCGCCGCGCCAAGGGCCTCCCCCGAGCTCGAGGCCAAGATTCAAGAGCTCGAGGAAAAGCTGGGTCGGTCGAGCAAGGCGGCCAAGACTGCCTTGGCCCAGCTTCAAGAAGAGCGTCGTCATGCCGCCAAAGCCTCCACCGAAGCCCTCCGACTCCATGGCGAACTGTCGACCTTGAGGGCCAAAGTAGCCAGAGCTCGGCGGGGAGAAACTCACTTGTGAAATGGTGACCTGTAGATAGGGTAGATTTCCTGCAAGACTTGTGAAAAAACGGTTCAATAGAATACTTGTAATTTTGGCTACGATAAATTAATGCCTAGTTTGCTTTGTCATTTCTCGACCAAGGAATTTTTCCAATCGTGCACTTAGCCTTATTGGTCGTAGTATACCTCGCCCAGCCCCCGTTGGGCTCAAGGTCGAGCAACGCAGGCCTTGAGCGCAAGATAAGGACCAGCAAAGACCAAGACCTACAAGATCGAGAAGGAGCCACAAGAAGCATAACATGGTTGCACGAGGAAAAAATTAGGAGCAAGGGTGAGGCTCGAGCTATAACAATGATTTGCACGCCGCTCGTTGGACCAGGTCAGGAGCTTAGCTCGAACCCCGGCGCAGGGGGAGTATTGTTGCGAAGAGTTTCGGCTTACACGTAACTCGACCACTGGGGGTGAAGGGTAAGCCCCCGATACATAGGCCAAGAGCAAGCGCGCTCATACGTAGGTCGAGCACCAAGAGGCGAGTTCAAGTCAACACAAAACATAGAAAAAAAGATCGCAGAGGCCAATCATGACAAATGAACGAGCTTTATTGAAATTTGAGATAAAGGGTTACACATAAATTTTGGTGGTCGATATTCCACGAGCTAGAGAGCTCTCGCCATCGGGCATCGCTAGCCAGTAAGCCCGTGCGATCTATTGAAACAACTCTATAGGAGCCCTCCCATGGGGATAACTTGTTGGTGTTGGGCGAGCTGAATCCGTCTCGTGGCTAAGTCCCCAACAAGGAGCTCCTAGGTCGTCTGCGTCGAGACGCATGTCTGCGAAGAGCTTGCAGGTACTGCGCCGATCGTAGCAGTGCACGGCATCTTACTTCTTCCGCCAAGGCAAGGTCAAGAGACCGCTCTTTCTCGAAGTCGATCTAATCGACCAAGTGACCTGGCGAGCCAGTGACCTCGGGGAGGCGGGGCGGCGATCTGAACACAAGTCAAAAGGGTGTAGACCACCTGTCTTACCGGTCGTGGTGCGAATAGACCATAAGACGGTGGGAAGTTCGTCCACCAGTGCGGCGAATCGTTCGAGCTCATCTGACACTCGTTTCTTGACGCCTTGAATGATTTGTCCGTTGGCGCGCTCCACTGCTCCATTACTCTGCGGGTGGGCTACCTAGGCATAGCATACCTTGGCGCCGATGTCTTCGCAGTACTCCTGGAACAGTTCATTGGTAAATTGAGTTCCATTGTTAGTAATGATTCTGCATGGAACCCCATACCTGGTGGCCACGAACAAGCGGAAGAATTTGACCGCCACGCGAGCCGTGATGGTCGAGACGGGTTCGGCTTCAATCCACTTGGTGAAGGTATCGATGGCCATGAACAAAAACCTCTTCCCCCCGGTTGCTTGCAGAAAGGGGCCGAGGATATCCAGCCCCCAGGTCGAGAAGGGCCACGCGAGCGGAATGGTCTGGAGCGCATAGGCGGGCTGATGTGTCTTTCGAGCATGAAACTGGCAAGCTCGACAAGTGCGGACAATGTTGCGCACGTCCTGAAGTGCCGTGGGCCAATAGAACCCCATGCGGAAAGCTTTCCCGACCATGGTCCTGAAAGAAGAGTGTGCCCCGCATAGACCTGAATGAATGTCATGTAGCAGGTACTTACCCTCCTCTACGGTGACACACTTTGTCAGGATGCCGGAAAGGTTCCTACGATAAAGCTTGCCGTCCATGAGTTTATACGAGCTCGCCCGGCGCTTGATCCTGCTTCTTTCCGCTGGCTCGGCCGGGAGCTCTCCCGTCGCCAGGAAACGGTGGATCGGCTCGGCCCAGGAGGGAGTTCCTTCGATGAAGGTGACCGAGGGCCCTTGGTCGGAGATGGAGGGAGACGCCAAGGTTTCCAGTATCACGTCGGGAGGGACTTCATCGTCGGACGACCCGAGCTTGGAGAGGAAGTCTGCGTCGGAGTTGTCCTTCCGAGCCACGTGTGTGATCTCCAGGTTCTGGAACCACTTCTCCATCTTGCGGGCCTCGGCGAGGTACTTGGCCATTGAGTCCTCCGAGCACTGGTACTCCTTGTTGTATTGATTGACAACGAGTGAAAGTCGCCCGTACAATCAGCGGCGCGCGCCGAGGCCTTGCGAGCCCGCGAGCCGCCAAGAAACCTCGTACTGCTGCGTTGTTGGTCGCTGAAACCAAAGCGAACCACATACCTTAGCCGGTCGCTTGTGAGTAAGGATGAGAATCGGCCCCGGCGCTTGAAGGATCTAGAGCCGTCGAAATACAAGATCCAGGGCTTCTCCTCCTCGACCTCGAGTTCGGGAGCGGGAGGGGATGTTTGCTCGACCACGAAGTCGGCGAGCACCTGCGACTTGATAGCCGTGCGCGCCACGACCCGGACGTCGAACGCCGCCAGCTCCATAGCCCACTTGGCAATGCGACCCTCAGCCTCCGGGTTCTTCAGTATATCCCCAAGCGGAAAATTGCTCGGGACGACCACCGAGTGTGCCTGGAAGTAGTGCCGGAGCTTGCATGAAGCCATGAGAAGGGCATACAAGAGCTTCTGAACCTGCGGGTAGTGCTCCTTTGGGCCATGCAGGACCTCGCTGACGTAGTAGATCGGATGCTACCGTACATCCCGCTCGACCACAGGGGCGGCATTGTGACTGGCGGTGGCTGCCGAGTAAAGCGATGGCGCTCACCCGACTGTGGAGTGGTGAGCAAAGGTGGGCTTGAAAGATACGCCTTCAGGTCGTCGAACGACCGCTGCGCCTCGGGAGTCCACTCAAAGCTACCTTGCTTGCGCAAGGCCCTGAAGAACGGCAACCCACGCTCGCCGAGCCTCGAAATGAACCGACTAAGAGTGGCCATACGGCTGGTGAGGCATTGTACCTGTTTCACCGAGGTCGGGGGAGCCATCTTCTCGATTGCCTCGATCTTCTCTGGGTTTGGGCCGACCCCCGAGCCCCCGATCATGTAGCCGAGCACCTTCCCTGAAGCAGCACCGAACACGCACTTCTCCGGATTGAGCTTGATATTGTGCTTGTTCGGGTTGGCGAGTCTCCCCAGGTCTTGAACATGGGCGCCCTCGGAAGAGCTCTTGACAATGATGTAGCCCACGTAGACCTCGAGGTTGCGGCCGATCTGGGGATCGAATGTTTTGGTCATCAGGCGCTGGAAGGTCGCGCCGGCGTTGCGGATACCGAACGACATGGTCGTGTAGCGAGAGAGTCCCGAGCGGCGTGATGAACGAGGTCTTGCTCTCATATTCAACCGCCCGACTTGATCTGGTGGTATCGTAAGCGCCCGGGAAGCTTAACATCTTGGCGTTAGCGGTGGAGTCGGCGATCCGGTCGATCTTGGCGGGAGTGGGAAGTTGTCCCGGCCATCTGAATTCAACCCGTATGGTCCACACATTCTCCACTTTCCGCCCTTCTTACGGGCGATGGCCGGGTTGGCCAACCACTCGGAGTAGTCGATCTCCGGATGAACCCGGCCTTGAGAGCCTATCAAGGTTTTCTCGATGATGGCGACCTTCTCCGATGAGCTTATTTGTAGCTTCTAAGCGCGCGGGCGGCAATCGAGTCGCACTGCGGCTTGTGCTCGACCACCTCCTCGGGACTCTGGCATGTCATGGCTCCCAAGCAAATATATCTTTATTGGCGCGAAGGAAGGTGACGAGCTCGAGTTCAATTTGGAACCAGGCCGGCCGAGATGTGGGCCTTTTGGTCGTCGCCCTCATCGAGCGACCTGACTTTCGTAGCCACTTGGCTGGATTGCCGCCTTCTGGCGAGCATTCTTCACCGCCGCCTCCGGGCCTCGCTGAGGTAGCATGCCGGCGAGGGCCAGGGCTTGAGTCTCACAGTCGTGCGCCGCCTTGAGGTCACCGTGCACGGTGATGATGCCACTGGGCCCCAGGAGTTTCATGCATCGGTGACCGTAGTGGTTGGCCGCCATGAATTTGACCAGGGCGGGACACCCCAGGATGGTGTTGTAGGGGAGGTCACCCTCGACCACCTCAAAGGTGATCAGCTCGGTGCAGAAGTTATCCGAAGCGCCGAAGGTAACGGGCAGAACCACCTGCCCCAAGGGAGTGGTCGAGCTCCCAGGAACGATCCCGAAGAACGGGATTGCGATGCTCTTGACCTTCGACTGGGGAATTTGCATCCGGTCGAGCGCGCTGGCTAGCAACAGATTAAGGGAGCTGCCTCCATCGACCATGACCCTCCCGACCATAGTGTTGCTAATGGTCGGGGTCACGACCAGGGCCGTCTTGAGGTCCTTCGACATACCTTGGGGAGCATCCTTCGATGTGAAGGTGATCGTCGCCCCGGCCCACTTGCAGGGTTGGTCTGTGGACTTCCCAGCGGCGACCTGGTAAACCACACGCGCGGCATCCTTGATCTCGCGTCAGGATTGATACGCCGAAGAGCCGCCAAAGATGACGTCAATCCGGCAGTCGCCTTGCTGAAAGTCCAGGTCGAGGTCGGCCTGGTTTTCTCCAGCATTTACCCTTTCAGGCTCATCTCCTCCTTGGGGAGCGCAAGCATCTCCCCACGCCCGTCGTAGAAGGCCTCAAGCTTGGCTGCCGAACCCTGCGGCCCTGAGGTTGTGGCGAGTCTGTGGAAACAGCAAAATTTTCCTTCATCAAACCGAGACGGACCCCTCGAGCCTTGCGGCGGCCATCGACTGTCGCGACCGACCGGCGGTCATCTGTCGAGTCGGCGCTTCGCTTTCTGGGGGTCATTGTCTTTTTCTTTGGGAGTGGGGTCTCCCCTATGCCGAGTCCCGTACTTCCATAACCTCGCAACGACCGTCCGCCGAAACGGTTACTTGAGGCCGACCACCATCGCGCTTGCGGTCTCTCTTCCGCTTCTTGGCGGCCGTACCCTGGTCGGTATTCTTGGCATTAGAGGGACCAGCCTCGCCTGCATTGACGCCAAGCTTACCTTGGTCGTAGTCGCGCTTCCAGCGGACCGCGTCGTCCGCGTCCGCGTAGCGCTCCACCATGCGAAAGAGCTTGCCAACTGTGAGCCTCGTCGTAATCTCCAGATCTTCGGTGAGGCATCGGTCGCGCACGCCAAACTTGAAGGCCTTGATCATGGCCTCGTCAGACACATTAGGGATTAGATTACTAGTGCGGATGAACCGCCGCACGAAGTCGCGGAGGGGTTCATTCTTTCCCTGGATCACTCGGTCCAGGTCCTTCTCCCTCTTAAGACGCTCGTAGTAGCTCTGGAAATTCGGCGGGGCTCTGGATTTGCGCCACGGCGAAAAGTACACAGTTTCGGTTGAAGAGTCAGTGCGGCGGCGCCGTCCGGAGACGATCGGGAGGTAGTTTGCCATCACGTACTCGTCGCCTCCTGTGGCTAGGATGGCGGTGGTGTAGATCGAGAGAAATTCATCAGGGTTCTTCGTCCCGTCGAATCGCTCGATCAACGCAGGCTTGAAGCGAGCCAGCCACCGCACCCGTCGGAGGTCGTCGGAGAATGCAGGACAAGAACACGCTGGGAAGGTTCTTCGCCGAGCTAGACTCGATCGCTTTGACATCCGCCTGCGACCTCGACGGCCGCGGCGATGGGCCCGAGCATCACCGAAGGTACTGCGCTTCGTGGACCCGCAAGCGCCTCGGGGATGTCGGGAGAGGCCATTCTTTGGAGCGGAGTCGCCATCTGCTGGTCGTCGCCGCACCCGTCGAGTCACGCTTCGAGAACGCAGCGGTGAGGCGTGTCTGAGTCGAGCCTCGAGGCTGCCGTGCCTTGAGAGACCGGTGGGAGTGTTAGCGCCTCGTGAGAGTTGTCATCGCTCCTCAACAGCCGGGACCAGCAGGAGGCCACAGTGTTGCGGCAGCACAACCAGTAGTTGCCTTGTCGAGCTTCGTCTGCGAAGCTTCGGCGAAGAGACCCGATGTCGGATGCGCGTGATCGGTCATGACTCGTGCGATCGCTCGGAGGCGCTCATTCGAATGAGGGAGTCTGGAGCGTCCTGAGGACGTTCCAATCTTCTCAAGCTCCTCTCGCCGGAGAGCGGTTATGGCCTGGTTGATGGCAACCTGGGCCATCCGGCGAGCATCTTCAGGGGTCTTCGGGCTACGCTCCCCCTCCTCCATGTTCTCGTCATGGCTAGCGGCCATGAGAACGAAACGGTTCCGTAGTGGCGGAGAGGGGGAGAACAGGGATGTGGAACTTCCACGCTCGGGGGCCATGTTCGACCCCGAGCTCGCAGAATACACTGCTGCAGAGGATGCCATACCTTGAAAACCTGTGACTTCTTCCGGTTGAACGAAGCTCTCGGGCCCCACAGTGGGCGCCAGCTGTCGACGATCGGGATCGCCTGACCGCAAAAGTGAAGAGGGGGTTTGTGTGAGTGTAGGACCCAAGAAGCGCTTCACTCAACAATGGATCGAATGAAGGTCGGGCGTGGTGTCAATGAGCAAGAGACAGCGAGTTATACTGGTTCGAGCCCCCGTGAGGGTAATGACTCTACGTCCAGTCTCCTCCTGAGATGGAGGATCTTGCTAGTGGCGATTATAAAGAGTGTTTACAGCTCGAGCTTGAGCGCTCTGTGCGTGGGTGTCTATGAAACTATTGCCAGTGAGCCCTTTTCCTGTACGCCGTAAGCGGCCTTATATCCCCTCGAATGCTGCCTGTAACGAATGGGAGAGATTCCCGGGGGAGTGGCCTTCGTGCGCATTGAAGGTGGGCTATAACTGCTCCGGAAATGGCGCCCACTTCTGCCTTGACACTATTTATTCAGGTCTTGGTAACCGTCGAGTAAATGCACGCCCACGTCTGGTAAACCGCCTGGACCAAAGCTGACCTCACGACCTCGAGCTTGAGGGAGTGCGGAAACGGACCCTTGGTCGAGGCAGGCTATAGGTCGTGCGGAACCGTGTGGACCAGGTCGCAATTGAGGGCCTTCGCTGGACTGCCCCGAGCCGGATACCCTGTTGACCGTGTGCTGACTTGTCAGAGATTTATCAGTCCCCGACAGTAGAAATTTACAAAGCTTATCCAAAGCTAATATTTTTACCATGCTGACATCAAATCATTATTTACCTCTGGCATAAATATAAAAAATTAATAATATCATTTAGTGTCTTTTAAAATCCAAAAACGGAAACCCTAAAAATCTAGAAATTGTTATGTTAGAATTTCTAGAAAATAAATAAGCATGATTTTGACTTGAAATTTTTATGAATGAATTCTGAGCCCAAATCAACTCTGAAAAAAGTTTCAAGATGATTGATATCATTTTCATCCTCAAATAAAATAAATTCAGAGAATGGATTTTTAAGCAGTCTGTGATGTCAGAATTATTATAATTTTTCGGTAAAGTATTTTAACCTAAGATTTTTGCTGGATGTCAATCGTTATCCCAGGACCTCTGATAAAAAGTTTCAAAAATCACCATCATGATTTGTTGCCTATTTTAATGCGAAACCCGAGCTGTCCGGAGTAGTACGTACACTTGCCTTATCTCTTCTCTCTTTCAATGCCAAGTGGGCCTAGCCATTGTTGGGACCCTTTTTGCTAGGAGACAACCGAACCAGCCTTTTTCTATCTCTGCCCGGTGGGCTCGGTCCTGCATGTTAGGCACTTCTCATTTCCCCTCAGCCACCTTCTTACTTGGCTTGCATCGACCAGATCCAGCGCTCACTCCCGATCCCCGATTCATCTCTTCTGTCTCAGCGTTTCATAGCTGAATGCACTGAATCGGTTACTCACCACTACTCCATTGCTGCCACATCCATCCTCGGGAGTCCCACACCGTGCCTTGACCTTCTAGTGCTACACCCTCACCGGTAAAAATCTTGCGTCAGGTCATCGACTAGAACAGCACCGCCTGCTAGTTTTCTTCTGTGTGTAGACACTGGAGCAACGGTCGTAACCTTCCATATAAAGCCATTCACAATGCTCCTCTGGGACACTGCATTCCTCCTTCATCTTTACAACGCGTCGACCCGAGCTAAAACTCAAATACATCACCGTTTTCTCCACCGATCGGCAAAACCAGTGAGAAAGGGAAAATTTCGATTGAGCCTCTTCTGTGAACCACAATCCGAATCACTTAGCCTGTAGTCTCCTCGTAGCATCTAATGCACTTCTCCGCCCCCAATTGGAACTCATATTCTCCGGTAAGCCGCCACACCAAACTTCTCCTTCCGCCGCTACACGCCCAAGGTGAGATCTCTCCCCGGTAACTCTTCTTCTTGGCTAAACCCAAAAATGGAGTCCTTGTAGTGCGGTGATGCTCATGAGGGAGAAAATGTGCCGTAGGAACCCGTGCTTGCACTTCTCCGCTGGTCGGCCATGGTCACCGCTGCATGGCTCCGGTGGCGCCATACCTCCGGCCAATCCCGAGCTACAAAAGCTAGTCCCCTAGGATCACCGTGATGCGTGGAAGCTCGCCGTGCCACCCATTCATTGATTTCGGTTCTAGGTCATCACCAGCGAGCTCGATTAGATCATCCCCTGTCTTAGTGTCACTGAGCTACGGGTCATGGTGGCCAGCCACTCGTGCTACAACACTCACACTCGCCACAGTCACTGATAGCAGGACACTTTCGTCAGTCACTGCAGCCAACATATGTGCTCCCGCATGCAGCCGTAGCCAAATGGACCTGGTTGTCAGTGAAAGCACCCATTTCAAACAAGCTCAGGTGCCAAGACTGGAAAGATGCTTTCAAAATAGCGAAAGCGTATTTCTGATTTTAAGTCAATTTTTGCAAAACCGAATTAATTCAAAATGCTATAACTTTTGCATTATAACTCCAAATTTAATGGAACAAAATAATAAATACATATAAAATAAATTAATTTCATAATATGTAAAAACATTTTGAAAATAATCTCTGTCAAATTCTGAAATTCAAATTTTAAAAAAGACCTAAATATATGATATACATAAAAATTTTGTAAACAAACTCGAATTGAGTGAAACCAATTTTAATGAAATCCTTACACTTCCAAAAACTCAAATATATAGAAATATTTGAATTTCATCTTTATTTGAATCATTTTTTATAAAAGGTTATTTTCAATACAAGTAAATACTAAAAATGAATAAATTGTGCAAAAGAAATTTAAAATAAATAAAACTAATTTCTAAATACTAGTATGTCAGTAGGCTACCTAAATTTGCCAAAATTATTAAGAAATAAACTTGATTTGAATTAGCTTTAAAAATATAATATGACCCAAATGTGCAAAATGTATATATATGCATAGAAAATCAAATAGTTAGAATATAGATTAAACGAACTCAAATCTTGGCAAACTTAGTTTTGTTATACTCCTGATGTTACAAGGATCCCAAATATGTAAATATATTTAGATTTTGCCATAGTTGTAGCCTATATTTAAATAGTCGAAGTTCCAATACGTGTATAATCCGAATAGTCATAACTTTCACAAATGAACTTCAAATTTGATGAAACCAAATCCTAAGACCTTGAAAAGTAATACCCTTTTGGTTATACAAAAATATTTCATGTTTATACTATATTAAAATAAGTCCACATTAGGCCCAAATGATCATTTATATGAAAAACATCTCGGATAAAAGCAAAATATCACAGAACCAACTTTAAAACACTCTTAGGGACATCCTATACTAATTCCTAAAAAATGAGTGAATAATCATGTATAGAGTAGTCGCAAACTTAAAACGCAATCCTATTCCTTTCAGCATCAACTTTATGACCATTTATGCCTTTTCACCGCCTGTAAAATATCTCGTCTAAATGTAAAATTTGTGAAGATTAGACTAGAAATGCTCTTTAGGATATGGACTACCATAATCTAGAAAGATATTATTATTAAAATTTTCTTTTCATCTAAATCCTACTAGTGTAATAACCCTAAGTGTTATGGTCGTTAAGCCCTCTATATGATTAGTTAAGAAACATTAGTTAATGTACTTGTATCACAAGTATTCTCACGTAACCATGTTATTGCGGCCAGTAGCCTAATCCTGTGGACCTAACTTATATAAATCACTTTTTATGCAAAATGCTTAAGGCTAAGTACTATTCTCACATAACACTTTAACTACTGTTTTAACTCCACAAATCCAAATAATTTTTGCATCTTGAATTCAAAATTATAAATATAAAAGTACATAATTTTAGCCTCTTGAATTCATAAAACAAGAATAAATAGCCTACAAAAGAATCTGTATATGTTCTTTATAGCAAGTTTTATTTGATTTTGAAGGATCGAGATGGCAAACAGAGAAGGGTGAATGGTCGCAAACAAAATTTTCCCCCCACAAAAATACTCCAACTAAGATCTCGAAAGGATCACGCAAATCAAATTCAGCAACCCTTCAAAACCCGAACAACTAGACAACTATGTGTACCCCTAGTTTGCATGGATGAGAACCATGGAATATGTGGGTAATTTTTTATCACAATCCTAGTTGTCAAATATCCAAATAAAAAGGAATCAAATCAAACCTTGCTTTTAGAAAGGAGACCAAGCCAAAAGACACTTTTTGAAAAGCAAAAATAGATTTTCCAAAAATTGTCCTCACTTGGAGTAGGTGGTTGGTGGGTTTTTGTTGCTCTAGAAATTTTGGGAATGTTTCTCCCTATGAGCAAATGAGTCACGAAGAACTCCACTAAAGATCACCTTAAAAATCCTTGTCAAAAATCAGGAAACATTAAATATCACAGACTATCAGGAAATTCGAGCAGAAAGTTTGGGGCTCGGTATTCACCTCATGGCGCCCCAATGGTGCGACCAGTGGACTCCCCAATTTTTTGACAGATGAATATGAGAGTTCCGCACCTTCTCCAACAAGAATCACTCAAAAATAATTTTTTTATATTTTTTCTAAAAATCAAATAATGACTGCTGCGTGAAGAACAAGTTCTGGACAGAGTTGCAATTTGATAGAAAATTTAATCTCTAGTCTATCCTAGAGTGCAAAAGAAATATAAAACCATATGAACACACTCAAGCATCCAATATCATCAGCATTTAGAAGGAGGGGAGGCAAATCCAAATTGCAAGAAAGTAAATTGCGAGAAAGTAACTTGCAAGAATTTAAATGCTGAATTTAAATTCTGAATTTAAGACATAAAGTAAATTTATAATGTAAATTCAAGCAAGAATAAAAAAGATTTGCATTTCTGGAATAAGAAGGTTTATAAAGCCTCACAATAAAGTGGGCAAACCTCAAAGGAGCACAAAAACCTTTACAACCATAAAGGGGAGGAGGCTACCCTTCCACCCCTATTTATACTACTTTTGGGCCACCTACCACCCTTGGATGAATCTCTCAATCCTAGAGCACTCATCTAAGGGCTAGGATTAACCCACTCACATAGCTATGCAAGGGCTAACCCAAAACCCACACACATAATGGGTTTTCTTGCATAGTTTTCAAAGCATACTACCTAGACCCGCTAACCTATCAACTAGACCATAATTCGATGGCCTTCCTTGATCCACGTGGCGTCTAGCTAGTATCTCCTCCTTTCCTTGTCTTCATGGCTTGCCCGGACTCCGTCACCGATCATCTTCTGGTGAACCTCCGATGCTCCTCGCCTAGTCCCGGTCATCCTCCGCCTCACCATGATCTAGTAGCGTCACCCTGCAACCATCAAAGACAAGGAAAAACCTTTTACATAGCAATGCCCACAAAGATATTCAATGATTATCCCAAAATCATTAATCAATCATAATTTCGCTCAAAGGTCCAGTGCTACCGCCCTCAGGGCAGTAGCACTGGGAAAAGCAACCAACACTCTAATTGCTTCAAATCGAAAATCCAATTCAAATCAAACCAAGCTCAAATCTAGTCAATTACTCATCACACACAAGTATAGACCTCCATATGGTCTTTTTGATTTTCTATCTGTCTTCTTTTTGCCCTTATTGAAGTTTGTTATTTGCTATATTCTGTTGAACAACGTGTAGAACCCAATGTCATTATTTCTGTCATTCATTATGTCAGCTGTGACTAGGACTTTGTCATAAACAATAATTAAGTAAGGCAAGTGCCCCTTTGATCATATTGATCCAAGTATTTAATTATCAATTTGTTTCGTGCATGCACTTAAATTCTAAAAAAATCGCTATTTTGTGATACTGGTAGATATACCTATTATCTTATGAAACTTCCTTGATAAGTATGGACATGTGAACCTTGATAACCATAGATTAAGGATAGACATTACTTAATGTCATCATGGGTATATGCGATTACATATTAATCATGCTTAACCATGCTTCATTAGCAACGATGTAGATGATAGATCAAAATTGTTTCCTAAGAATTTAAAATGGTTGAATATGACATTATTGGTTATTGGTATTTTGGATAAAAACCTAAAATAAAACTATGGTTTTGACCTAGGTGATTATTGGCAATAACCGGTTGTGCAAATGGATTTGCACGTAGTGTAGGGAGAAGTATCATCGTGTCGGATTAAGGACCGAATATAGTGTTGTGTGATCCAAGGAAAATCCGTACAACCACAAGTGCTTGAATGGGATAGGCTTAACCTATTAAGTTACGTAGATTTAGTTTTGCACATTAGAAGGTCGAAGTAGTATGAGCTCTCCTTTCAAGGTTTGCTTGACGGGGTGCCCTCACCTACGTGTTGGGAACAACACTTACCAATACAACAGTATACGCCATACTATGGGGAGTTACATCATTTTTATGCTCTAAGTTCTTTTGCCATAGTTTGGGTTTAACGCCCAGGTGCTGGTGTAAAGTCTAGATAATGTAACAATTATGTTATGATCTCTCTGCAGCACACCAAAGGAAGTGTGCTTATAGCTTGCACAAAGAGTTGATCATTCTTGTGGGTAAAGCTATACACCTCTATAGAGTGTAAATATAATTGATTAGCCGTGATCACGGTTATGAAATACTTGATGAATTGACACATGTTAGATGTATTGTTATTTTCAAATTGCTTGGGTCTATTTAATTTGCCATGTGTTGGTGAAATTCATATTGTGTCATGATTGGCAGGATTTGGATGATTTCATTGCTCGCAAAGGACTGTGAGTATTACTTATGCTTTACTTATTTCTTATTAGTCAAGTTTGCTCTTACAAATTTCGTTTGAGAAAATACAACTTGATTTACAAATTCAATTTCGCTTTATGCAAAATTAACCATAGAAGCCTCCTTTGATATAACCTGCAATATTGCATTTGCAAATACCTCCTTAAGTCTTGTTGAGTACGAAAGTACTCAACCTTGCTTATTTCATTATTTTAGATGGAAATGTTAGCGAAGCTTTGAAGATTTCTTTTCGTCGCAGGATGCAGGATCTTTAATGAAACGATCTTTCTAGGGATTTATACCTTGTTAGTTGCTTGCAGGTCGAATGGGCACATTATAAGACTTTTGCTTCTTCTGTGCTACATATATATGCTTTGAGTTGTAAGATTACTTTGTATAATAGCTTTTTCTTTAATAATATGAGGTATGGCATGATTCCAATTGATGTAAATGTGAGTACTTGCCACTGATCATGGGACTAGTACTATATGCACATTAGATTTCTATTTTTGCATTTTATGTAAAAATGGGGTTCGTTATAGATTTAACCTTGTCACCGCCTCGCCATCTATCATAGGTCATTTTCACGGGAGATGACTAGGTCCGAAGTGAAGTACTAGCCTATGCCATATGGGGCACGGTAGCTGATTTGGTTGCATCCATCGGTGCAGTACATGGCTCCAGTAGTGCTAGTAGCTCCGACAGTAGGTGACTCATGTTGTGCGTGTAGCTTCGGTGCTATAGGACGGTTGTAGAAGGAGATGTTCCTCTTGGGCCACTGGATAAATTTAGCAATGGCATACCCTAGTGTCACAATCTTATTGTTTGGGGGCATCTCCAATGTGACAGCCTTGCAAATTTCATGTACACTGTCGACGTGGACCTTCGCGTAACCCAGAGCTACTGTGCAACCGTGCATAATCACCCCTCGATCAGATGGATATATGTGCCCCCAAGTAGCGTGCAGGTGAACAGAGCCGTTGGTAAGCCTCACATAGAGATTACACGATGTGGCCATCTACATAAGGGTATACAATTTGCTAACACATCCAATAGGTCTATCTATAGAGCATTGTAGATATATATATATATTACCTAGATGTCATTGATAGAAAATTTAGCGCCATCCAAGTCTGTCTCATGGTCGGACATGTAGCTACTTTGATGGTTAGTTGGGTTGGATTGTGTCTATGCTTCTGAGGCTTGCATGTTTCATACGTGCCTCTCTGCAACCACCCTTTGCTCCATCCTTTTCTCAAGGCTTCTTAGCTGATCATTGAATTGCGCTCTCAGCCTTTCCTCAACCATCTCCTCGATGATTACTACTAGTCATTCGATCCTTGTGCTCGGCTTTGGTTCTCTTCCTACTCCGGTACATGTTGGAGTCTTGTGGGAATCCCATTTTTCAGAGAACAAAAATACCTTTGCCTCGTGTGCTATCCGGTTGCTCCTTGTTTTCCAAGGCTTTGCAGAGTATATCTTTCTCCCTGTCTGCCTAAAAAGAGCCCTGGAAAGATTCTGTGCTCAATGCTATCTGCATCCAAGATCCCAACATATTATTTCACTTATGAAGTTATATATATACTAATTACAAACTATGTAATTCGATATCTTACCAAGCGTTGGGAAACATCCTTGCCTGCAGGGGTTTGCAAAGGACACGCTGCCCAAAGACGTGGGACATGACCTTACTCTTACCTAGTTTCGGATGCACGGGTGAAGATCGAGATAAATGGCGGGGAGGCCTCCTTCTGGATTGCCTCATCATCGTCCCTCCTCCATTGTGTGATCTTACCCATGTACCCAGTGGTGTTGAGCTCTGTGTGGGTGGGTGTTTATTGCCTAGACTAGGGTTGGGCAAATAAACCGGAAACCGAAAACCGAAACCGTTAAAACCGAAACCGAAACCGAAAAAACCGAAATCGAATTATTCGGTTGTTGATTCGGTTAGTTGTATGGAATAACCGAACTTTTTTCGGTTAATTCGGTTTTAACCCTCGGTTAACCGAACTAACCGAACTTAGGCACATCGTGTTACTCACTGTTGAACATCGAGGAGCTCGCCGACAACACGGAGGCGGGGCCCAAGTTCTACCTCATCGGCTTCTCCATGGGCGGCGAGATCATGTGGAGCTGCCTCAAGTACATCCCACACAGGTAGTGTCCGACAACCGATAATCAAGCGATCACCGTGCTCTTCTTCTCTGAAACATCGAAAGAACCAAGACAAGGTGAACATTTTTCCATCATAGCACAGGCTCGCGGTGTGGCCATTCTTGGCCGGTGGGCAACTCTTGGTGGTCGGCTTGCCGTCGAGGCGTGTCGTGGGGCGCTGGTACCAGCAGCTCATTGGACAAATGGGCGTCTGGGTCGCCCACCACCTCCCATGGTCGACCTCTTGGTGGAACTCCCGAAGCTCTTCTCGGCCTCCGGCGTCATTGCGTACAACCTGCACTCTGTGCGAAGAAGACAAGCTGCTCATGCCAAAGTTCGCCTTAGAACCTTCATGGTAACATATAATTGAATCACTTACACCTCGTATAAGTTGATTGCGAAATCTTGATGTAATCGACGATTTGCTTGTTAAGCTTGGGTTTGTCGGCCGTGCGTCTTGTCATGCCGCGAATAAAGCGACAAAGAACACGAGAGCTAAGTTCGGTTAATTCGGTTAAAACCGAAACGAAACGAACTATCGGTTAACGAATTGTCGGTTCGAAATTTTCAAACACAATTCGGTTTCAATTTTGAAATAACCGAATTTTGAAAAAACCGAAAACGAAACCGAATTTTTCGGTTAAACCGAACGCCCAGGCCTAGCCTAGACAATCTTGTACATTTCACTTTAGTACACAAATTCTTCCGTCATCTTTATCTCAACAAATCATTCCTAGATGTCTTTAGTGATGAACTCTTACTTCTGGAACATACTCATTTCCTTATTCACATAATTACTGACAATGGTGCTCTTAAAGTTCTTCCACACCTTTCCCGTCATTAGCAAAGCATATCATCTCAGTGTGTGCATGGCGTCTTCTAGGAGCTCAAACGGTGTGAAAATTTCTATCACTAGGATGTCGCACTCCTCATCTGTCAACAACTTCTAGGATGGATAGATGATAGGGACACTTTCCTATCTAACTATCCTGCACAATGTGTGGAATGTTGCCGCTACCTTAGGAGGTGCGACAGGGGCCACATCCTGCGAATTGACTGTTGTGATGGTATATCAACTCTGGGGCCTTTTACTTAGCCCTCTTGGACCGAACTTCAATTTTTCTATATTCGACTCATTACATCCATTCGGTGATGAGGAATGAGGGGACGTCATCTTCTTTGTAACTAGATTGTGTATGTCTTAAAAGACAAGGCAAGTTGGTAAATCAACAATTCACAGACAGGTCATAGAAGCAGAAATAAAGTAAATTTAAGAGTATTGTTTAGAACAAGGACATCGACAATAAAAGGGTTTCTTTATTCTTTAGAATAAGAAAAGAGATTAGATCACCTCGCTCTTTTTAAGAAGTGTTGTTCATAGTTGAATTACTTTCCTTTCTTAACAGCATTTTATCGAGATCAGGTTGAACGGTTATTATTATCAGCACTTTATTTGTGGGATGAGAAGTATTTTTGTCTACTAGGGAGATTATAATTTTAAAAATATTTTTATCTACTAGGGAAATTATAATTTTAAAAGGATTTTTATCCTTAGAATAAGGAAAGAGAAGAGGTCATTTTGCTCTCTTTTGCTACTCTATTTTAGAATTCAACATGACCCAATCTACCAAATCATCACAGAGTAAAAGTCTAGCCTCTTTGCACAATAGTATAGAGTTTGTAACATCCCAAAATTTGCCCTTATTATTGTTTTATTGTCATTTGTGCATTTCGTGATTTCTTTGAATTTATTGAATTTTTCTGGAATTTATTTTCCATTAAGTATTTTGGCATTTTGTGAAAACTAATTATTTATAAATAAAACTAATATAAAATTTGACTAAAAATATTTTATTTGAGTCCAAATGTTTCAAAGTATTTATGAGAATTTTCTTGAATTTTTACTAATATTTTTATTACTTGAAACAAAATAAACTATTTTTTGTAATTATTTTAATAAAAAATGTGGAAAATAAATTAACAGTAACAGGCTGAGCCCATTTACTATGCGCTCACTGGTTCGGTTTCTAGAAGCTAAACATCATCGCCGTTGAAGTTTGAATGGACGGCTGGGATCGAAGATAAGATTGGGAAACCCTAGCGAGACTTGACCATCGGATTGAGTTTGGACGGATTGGATTTAATGCAGCAGAAAAGGGTATTTTCTATCCACCACCATTGGATGCTATCATTGGCTCAGATTGTGCCACATCTTAAGGAGTTCTTCTCTGAATCACCGTTGGAGTCCAAGTCCGACACGATTGCGTCGTTGTATAGATCTAGGGTTTCGATTTGAGCATGATTGCTGAGGCTGTAAAAGGGTAGGAGGGTATCCCGAGGTTCGCCAGCTCTCACCGCATCTAGTGCCTAGCAGTCGTTGCTTGTCGCTGCCGCCATCGTTGCGCTTTAGCTCACCGTAGTTGCCTTGAGCACCACATCGGTTTTGGAGGTTTCTACCGCTGTCGTTGAGTCATCACCGCCTTGGGTAGCATCATCGAGTTCGCCACATTGTGATCTACCAGAACCAAGGACTCACATCACTGAGAACTCATCGGAGCATCGAGCTGAGGTCTTCATCCCCGAAGACAGTGAGATCTACACCGCCGAGCTGCCATCGATGACTGCGCGAGCTCATGACCGTTCGTCTCATCATAGAGGAGCAGGATGGTGCCACGTCGCTCTTTTTTGCATAGCCATTGGATCTATTTTGGGCGGTCCCAATTCTACCGTGCAAAGGGCGTCGTGGGTGGCACCGCAGCCAATCGGGCAAAGCCACATGGCAGGCACAGTGGCCGAAGAGACATGGATCGGGTCCATGGTGGACCAGATCCAAGTCGTGGACTGGGTCCATGGACCAGGGTGACATGGCGGTACGTGATTGGTCTAGTTGGCAGTAACATCACGCTGTCGTAATAAATCAATTTTTCATTTTAAAAATAATTCGGTTTATTATTTGATTTTCATTTTTTTGATTTTTATGATTTTTGAATCTTCCGAGAACCCGTTCTCCCTCATACGAGCTCGGATTGAGGTGATTCAAATTTCTAAAATTTTTTAAAATTGATATCTATCTAATGGTGAATTTTATTTGATTTTTAGAGTCTGTTTTCTCTCTATTTTGATATTTATTTGGCTTTCTTTCTCCTTTTGCATAGACATTGAAATGCGTAATGCATTCGAGGATGATCCACAACTGAAGACCAAGGTCTAGAGCAAGAATAAGGGTTTTTCTAAGGTAAATTGTGTTTTGATCATGTTGAACCCATGCTTATAAAATCGCTATGTTGTTTTATCTTATTGCATATTATTTCACATATACAATGGTTTCGAATTAAATTGGGACTTAGCTAAATATACCTTTTGATCTATACCCTACCTTGTCATTTGTATGCCATGATCTATTGTCACCCTAGATTGGTTCACTATAGTTGGTTAATACTAAAATCAACGTTGGATGGTTAGATCATAATAGTTTGCTTAGCCATGCCACGTCATCACATGTACTTGAATCATCGATAAATAATCTTGACTAGTGGAATATAGAACGATGTTACGAACTTGTGTGTCATGTGTGGTCATACGATGAGATTGAGTTGTTGTGACGATGGATGTCATGCAACAATGTTAAATTGTTGATGGCACATGGTGCTTGGTAGTCAATTGGGGTGGTTATGATTTAGATTGGGGCAAGTGGCAAGGGGTAGTATGCCAAGGTGGGCCGTATGGCAGAGGGTATGTGGAAATCTTGCCTCGATCATCTTAAAAACTTAACCTTGTAAGCCTTTGACTTAAGTTAATCATGCAACCAGATGTCTGTTATGGGATAGCTTAGTTGATTAATTTGTAATGTTTTAGCTTGGTACTACCATTGGTAGTGTGAGTCCTGGGTTTATGGATCAACTAACATGGCACAAGAGGGGGGTTCTGTTGTGGCAGTTTAACCCTTCAATGTTGAAACCTCAGCCGGCAATACTGGGTTAAGACAGAGCATTGTAAAGGTTTTGTCATGATTTTTCAGCCAGCGCACCAAAGGAAGTGTGCTAATGGCCAGGCACAAAGAGAATGACATGTCGTGTGGGTAAAGTGCATAACCTCTACAAAGTGTAAATCTATTCAGATAGCCGTGCTCGTGGTATTGAGTATAGCTCGGGAATTATAGTCAAGGGTTAGATTTTTATAAAATGAAAACTTGGAATGGATGGCAGGTTGCCATTGGATAGTTTGAAACTTGACTTAGGATGGGATATATTTGTTCACTTGAGAAATACTGAATCTATCTATTAATATTATTTGTTTTACTATCTTTTCAATCTATTTATTGTACTTGTTCATAAATGTTGTTTTATTGCAAAATAGCCATGATAGCCATTCCTTTGGAATAAGCCTTGCATATAGATATGTTAGAATTGCATTCTGTGCAAAACTTGTTGAGTACTTTATGTACTTACCCTTGCCTACAATGACATAACCAGTTGCAGAGTCTACATCAGTGCTGAAGGAGAAGTACTAGGAAGAGTCGAATGTTTAGGGTGCGAACCTTGTCAGTTGCTTGCAGTATACTGAAGGGTTTATCAATGTCTTCATTCCACTATAGTTTAAATTGTTATTCAGCCTTGCGAGGGAACTCTTACCTTCCTAAATTATACTATGAACAGAGCAATCAATAAAATTAGCAGTAATCAAAAGTGTGTCACAATGAGTATTGAATAAATTGATCAAGCTAAAAGACAGTGAAGCAATATTTTCTAGCACTAACAGGAAGAAATACTTTCTAGTACTATCAGTTCAAGGCCATATTTACAACTTTAATTGTTTTAGTTCATCAAGAACCCATTGCATCATAGAGCAATCAAAAGGGTAGCAAACAATGAGAATGATTCAATTCCCTACCAATTTCTTCATTGAACAAATTCCACTTTACGTGCAAGGTCCCTAAGACAATTAAATTGTTTAGCCCCTTTGCAAGATAGTAAAGAGTATGAGTTAAACAATGTAAAGCTTGAAGATAAATAAAATGATTCAAAGGAGAATTAACCTACACATATTGAAATATGGGGTTATTTCTCATTATTCAAGATATTGTCAAAGTTGTAGCAAACATGCTAACTGGGGTGGCTTAGCGTATAATTAGCTCATCTCAAACTACATTTCTATTATATTGCTAGTAAAATTTCCCATTTATTTGAAAAAGATAAACTCATTTGGATGATATTACAAGAAAACACCATATTAAGATCTAATGAATAAAACATCAAGGTTATCCAGATTTTAGAATTATACCACTATGAGCTATGGCCCAAAGTTAGCTCAAGACCATTAAGGACCTATTTGGAGGGCTGTGGAGGGGAGACGGCCAGGAGCTGACGGGGTAGCCACCAAGCAGGGAAGAGGAGGTGGCCATCAAGCGAAGGGCCAGCTAGGAGGCGACGGGGCCGCCACCTGGTGGGGAGGAGGAGGAGGCCATTGAGTGAAGGGCCAGCCAGGGGCAGCGGTGCAGCCACTGGGCAGGGAGGAGGAGGCAACCACTGGGTGAAGGACCGACAGGGTGGAGGTGGAGGCGGAGGAAAGAATGATCGGCCGGGGTGGAGGCAAAGAAGGACCAACTGGGGTGGAGGCGAGGACCAGGAGGTGCCAAAGGGCTGGGGGCAGAGGTGGGGGCCGGGGAGGTGTCGAAGGGCCCACGGGGTGGAGGGGGAGAAGGATAGAGCGAAGCGCTCAAGTTGCCTCGAAAAACATCTAAGCTGGCTTGGGCTTTCACTCGGCCTTTACCCATGCTTGGCTGTTAAGAAGCTTTGTAGTAGCTGGTCTTTGGGGGGCTTCTGGCTCGCAACTATAGCGTAGCCGTAGCCTAGCCCCCAAATAGGCATTAAATCAAACTAATCCTAACATACCATTAGATTGGAGTGAAAAAATGAAGGATATCTGAGAGCACTGTCGTGCCCCGAATTTGCAAATCCGGACACTCTGTGTATTCTGCACTAGTCCAGGATCGCGCTAGTGCACACAGGCTAAACAGGGTATAATATCACACCATACACAGCGGAATATCAAATATGTATTTCAGGTATGTATATAGACGAGTGTACGACCTTATGGTCATCCTTACAATAGTCTGCCACACAGGGCTTACAATAATCAGAATAACATAGTTCAACAGCGGAATAAAATAAAGCTTCGTAGCGATCCATTTTCAACACAGGCGCTCCGACGAAGGCTTGCCCCTAGTTCCCCGGCTCCTCGACATACTCCTCTTCATAAGCAGGCGTCGTCTCTTCTTCTGGTAAGTTTGTCCGCAAGGGTGAGTACACACCGTACTCAACAAGTTATGCACAAAATGCAGGTCTATTTACTACATGCATGGCTTATTTCAAAGGAAAGGCTCGATTGGTTAATTTGCTTTTGCAATATTATTTTAAACTAATATTTAGTTAGATTGAAAGCTTCAAAACCATATAATCACTATATTTCTCAAGTTGTATTTCACATCTTTTTGGACACACAGTCTCTAGTCACATTTCTTCGGGACACAGCCCCCACCCCATTTTATTTTCAAACACTACCCCTTGGTGTAATCCCGAGCATTGTCGAGACTGTGGACTCGGCTATTGAACAGCTTTTAACACTCTGCAGAGGTTGTACACTTTACCCACAAGATACAGTCGCACACCACAAAGGCGATTAACCATAACAAAGCTTTTCAGAGACTTCAATCACCACCTAAGAACCTCTCTGGGTTGCCCTCACTATCACTTCCCTCACTCAGAGTCGAAGTATAGGACCGACAAACACCGTTGGACGGGTACCAAGCCGTAGCACATGCACGCTCCTCCCATACAGTTACCCCATGTAACTGCCACCCCGAGGTATCAAAGGTAAGATATCGAATCCTACTAAACTAGGTCTTCCCATTAGGACATTTGGTTGTGACGAGACTCGGGTCAAAGGCTTGCATGGTAAGGTCCTTGGCCCGACCAAGGCAAGACATCCTTCTCTCAATTTGGCACCTGACCCTCACATCACTCAACCCACCCCCATTTGCCACACAGGCCCACCTGGCACGAAGCCTCGGTCCACTTGCCCCAGTCTAAATCGATTCCATCCCATGTTGTTAACAGTGCAACACATGCTCATATTCATCTTTCATGTAGAACCACACAGGTCTCTACATTCCAAGGTTAATACCAACATCATTCCACATTTCATTAAAAAGCATTCACTATTCTTTAGTCAATGTTGGTTTTGTAATCCAAATAGAATGGTTCACGTACATGCATGGCTAAGCAACTATTCACGGTCTAGCCTCCCGTGTTGGCACAATATCATCAACCAACTAAATTTACCCAACCTAAGTTATCAAGGAATCATGGCATACAAATGATATCAAGGCGGCATAAACAATTTGGTTGGATAGCTAATTCACCCAAAATAATTAAAGTCATTTTTAGTTGAATTAGCATGCATAGTTTAAAACAAAGTATATTTCAAAAATTAGGAGCAACATGGTCAAAGCATAACTTGCCTTCAAAGAGTTGTTGATCCTGGTTCGAAGTCAAGTCTTGTGCTGGAATTCCTCCCTCGAAATCTCCCGACAATTCAACGTCTAATTAAAATCAACATACACACAATAAATATATTTTATAGAGAGCAAACTCGACTTTAAAAATTCCACAAAATTTGCCAATAAATAGATCTTGATTTTACAAATTTTTAGAAATTAGAATCACTCAAATCGGAGTTAAAACGCAAAAGTTATAAGTGTTTGAAGTTTTAAAATAAATCCAAAAAGAATAAACCAAATTTCTCTATTTATTTTTATACGGTAAAATCCCGAAATTATGACGTCAGCTTTACTATTTATGATGTCATCACCTAAAGTATTTCTACCGAATATATTTTATTACGAAAAATCAGAATTATGGCGTCGGCATAGCGTCCTTCTTGACGTCATCATCGACCGTGCCAGCACTGACAAGTGGGCCACACCGATGACATCAGCCGGTGACGTTAGCACGGACGCGTGTCGGTCACCCAAGCGTGACACGCGTCGGTATCATTATCACCGAGAGCTTAACTAACTTCCGGTAGTCCGATCAAAATGAGCGGTCGGATCACACCGACGCCCGGCTCGATTCTTTGCGGTGTCGACCGTGGCGCAATGTCATCGCCGGATCGAAATCAGCGGAGAATAACCGAATAATAATTCAATTCATCCGGTCATGCGTCAAGATTAAATGCGATGCGATCCACGGCGAGATTGCACAAACACTTTTGGCGTCACCACGGTGCTGACATGTGGCTCAATCTCAACCGACGGATCAAAATCGAACGGCGGCAATTAAACGGGTGACGTCGACAGCGACGACGGCTCTAACGCCTCGGTTTCCGCCGCGCGCGCGTCGGCTCGATCTTGACCGATGCGGCGAAATCCACCCCGTTCGATTCAAAATCAACGGTCCAGATCTTACAAATCCTACGCCAGATCTAACGACTACAGTAAACTAGGCTACGTGGCTGCATCACAACCGCACGATTCTGATCAAACGGCTAAGATTAGAAGATGAGGTTTACTATTCACGCGGCAACTCCAGATCGTCCGATACTAATCCAACGGCTATTAGCTAACGTGAATTTCAGGCACACGTGGGCAGTCCCTTCCTCGACACGTGGCACTAATCCTAAGCGTTCATTTCGATTTCAACGGCCAAGATCTAAACAATATTGTTTTGGTCTCTAACACAAGGAAACACGTGGACTAACCTCAACCGATGGATGCAGATCGAACGGTCGACGCTGGTCGCAAACTCGGCGAAGACACGGCGAAGAGATGCTGCCGGAGATGAGGAAGAAAACCCTAGCGGTGGCGTTTTCGTGATGTTCCGGCGAGGTGAGGTAGTCCTTCGGATGCGGCTCAACGTGAGGAGTACTCCGGTGTCCTTAGATGCGGCGGAGAGTCACCGGAGCGGGCGCAAACGGCGGCGAAATGCCTCGGAACTACGGCGAGTGCGCGTGAGAGCTACGGTGGTTCTCGGAAGGCGTGAAAGAGCTCGACGGGTGCGGAATGACGTGCTTTATACCTTGCGCTAGATGATGAAGCGGCAGAGACACTCGGCGGCGAGTAAATGCGGCGGTTTCAATTGGTAACGCCGGCGGCAGCGGTGCTTCCTTTCCCCGAGCGAAGAGCGTGGCGAATCCGTTCGTCCATGCGTGATCCAGCAGCGCGACTAACTAAGCGACACAGGCGAACCTCCACCGTCCGATCAAGATCGCGATCGACGATTTAGCGGCTTTAGGGTTTCTGCGGTGCGCGCGATGAGTGGGCTCGGCCCATTACTGTTCATCGAATTTTAATCGTTTTCAAATAAAAATAATTATGAATATTCATTTCAATTAATTGAGGCACTTAAAATATCAGAAAAATTCTAGAAAAATTCCAGAAAATATTTTAGGATATTTTGAACTTAAGTAAAATATTTTCACTTTTATTTTATTTAAACTTTTCATTATTAAATTAATTTCCAAATAAGAGTTATTTCGAGAAATTCAAATAAATACAAATAAATTCCAAAAATTCTTAAAAATTCAAAATAAATTATAAAATTCAAAAATAGTTAAATTTGAGGATGTTACAAACCTCCCCTTATGAATCTCGACCCCGAGATTAGAGGTAACTAGAAAATAACTCGTGAATTCCTTCCTTAAATCTTCTTCACGTTCCCAAGTTGCCTCGCTTTCTGAATGATTGCTCCATTGAACTCTGCAAAAACGGGTTGACTTGTTTCTGGTTTCACGATCCATGGTATCCAAGATCTTTACTGGATGTTCCTTGTAAGTTAAATCTTCTTGCAATTCAATAGCTCCGATAGGTGCTTGTTCTTCTGGTACTCTCAAACACTTCTTTAATTGAGATACATGAAATACATCATGTACCCTGTCAAAGACATGTGGCGATTCAAGCGGTATGCAACTTTTTCCTTATGGCTCAAAATCTTGAATGGTCCTACATACCTCGGAGCAAGTTTTCCTTTTGCATGAAACCTTTTAACTCCCTTTAATGGTGTGACCTTGAGATAAACATAGTCTTCTGGTTCAAAGCTCAAATCGCGACGTCGGTTGTCTGCGTAACTCTTTTGCTTGGATTGTGCAGTTTTCAACCTCTCTCTTATCAGAGCAATCTTTTCTTCTGCATCTAGAAGTATGTCTGGTCCAAATACATGACGTTCTCCCGTCTCATTCCAATTTAATGGTGTAAGACACGATACGACCATACAAAGCTTGGCGACATTTTCAAACCGGCTTGATAGCTATTGTTGTAGCTGAATTCTGCGTCTGATAGCATTTATCCCATGATGTGGTATATGACAAAGCACATGCTCTTAACATATCTTCAAGAATCTGGTTTACCCTTTCGGTTTGACCATCTGTTTGTGGATCATATGCCGTACTAAAGTTCAAACGGGTACCCATAGCTGTATGCAGCTTATCCCAGAATCTCGAGGTAAATTGAGTACCTCGATCTGACACTATCTTTTTGGGTACACCATGCAAACAAACAATTCTCGATATGTATAACTTTGCTAACTTGTCTCCCGAATAGGTGGTCTTCTGGTATAAAATGCATAACTTTGGTTAACCGATCCACTATGACCCATATGGAATCATATCCTCCTTGAGTCCTTGGCAAACCGGTGATGAAATCCATTCCGATCTCCTCCCATTTCCATTCTGGTATCTTTAGTGGTTGGAGTAATCCAGCTGGTCTCTGATGCATGGCTTTGACTCTTTGACATACATCACATAATGCTACATGCTCAGCTACTTCTTTCTTCATATTCGGCCACCAAAATCTTTCCTTAAGATCCTGGTACATTTAGCACTACCGGGGTGAATTGAATATTTGGAATCATGCGCTTCTTCCAAAATCAGCTGTTTCAACTCCGATTTATGGGGTACACATATTCTGTTCTTTATCCACAAGGTACCCTGCTCATCTACCCTGAAATCCTTGGCTAGATCTTCGTCCATCTTGGATTTGATTCTATTAATCTTCTCATCATCTTTTTGACCTTCCCTGATTTGCTCTTCAAGGGTCGGCTTTACTTCCAAGGTAGCTAGTAACCCTTCCGGTTAACCTCCAATCTTAGCTTCTGCATTTCCTTGCATAAGTCAGACTGATCTTCTGCTATCATCAGATTCAAACTATAACTTTTCCAACTCAAAGCATCTGCTACTACATTTGCTTTTCCTGGATGGTAGTGAATTCCGATGTTGTAATCCTTGATTAGCTCTAACCATCTCCTCTGCCTCATGTTAAGGTCCGATTGTGTGAATATATACTTTAAACTTTTATGATCAGTATATATTTCACATCGATTTCCCATAAGATAGTGATGCCATATTTTAAGAGCGTGCACTATAGCGGCTAACTCTAAATCATGGGTCGGGTAATTTTGCTCTTGTAGCCTTAACTGTCTTGACGCATACGCCACTACCTTACCATTCTGCGTCAGTACACATCCCAATCCCTGATGCGAAGCATCACAATATATGTCAAAATTATCCTTAGTATTCGGCAACACCAAAACAGGTGCCGAAGTCAAACGCTTCTTCAGTTCCTGAAAACTCTTTTCACATTCAGGCGACCATGTAAACTTTTTCTCTTTCTTTAATAATTGCGTGAGAGGTCTCGCAATAGAAGAAAAGCCTTCAATAAACCGACGGTAATACCCCGCCATACCAAGAAAACTTCTGATTTGAGTAACTGACTTCGGTTGCTCCCAATGCAACACTGCCTCTACTTTCTTTGGATCAACAGCTACTCCTTCGGCAGTCATTACATGACCTAAGAATTCAACCTTCTTCTTCCAAAAATCACACTTACTGAATTTTGCATACAACTGATTTTCCCCTAATTTTTCCAAAACCATTCTAAAATGTCCTGCATGCTCTTCTTCCGACTTGGAGTAAACTAATATGTCATCGATGAACACGACAACAAACTTATCCAAATATTCCATGAATACTTTATTCATCATATTCATGAAATCTGCAGGAGCATTGGTCAGTCCGAAGGATATGAATGTGAATTCATAATGACCATATCTAGATGAGAAAGCGGTCTTTGGTATATCCTCGGTCAGAATCTTCAAGCTGGTGATATCCGGATCGAAGATCTATTTTAGAAGACCCGCCCTCTTAAGCGATCAAAAGATCATCTATCACGGCAGCGGTACTTATTCTTTATCGTCACTTCATTGAGTTCTCGATAGTCTATACACATTCTGAAGCTCCCATCTTTCTTCTTTACAAACAGTACCGAGGCTCCCTATGGTGACGAACTTGGCCTTATAAAACCTTTCTCCAATAACTCCTCGATCTGTTTCTTCATTTCTACTAATTCCTCAGTAGACATCCTATAGGGTCTCTTGGCTATTGGAGCTGTTCCAGGTACTAACTCGATTACAAATTCTATATCTCTCTCTGGTGGCATTCCCGGTAGATCCTCTGGAAATACATCTGGATATTCATGAACTACCGGAACATCTTTCATATCAACAGCTTTCACACTGTTAATCATTAACTGACTATCTTGAGTAGCAATTGCTTGAATCTCCACCTTCTTGCCATCCGGGCTCTCTACTGTTACCACTCTTCGACCACAATCTAGCACTGCCTTGTGCTTGGATAACCAATCCATTCCCAGGATAACATCTAAGGTTTGGGTCTCCAATATGATCAGGTTCGCTAGGAACTCTATTCCTTTTATTAATAATTTTACCCCGGAACACCCTACTCTAGTTCAGAGTTTTGATCCAAGGGTTTGAACTATAAGTGTACTCTTAAGATTAACCACATCCAAATCATTTTTCATAACAAATACCCATGATATAAATGAATGTGAAGCTCCAGAATCAAACAAAATGGTAGCTGGTGCTTGAGTTAACTAGGAACTTACCGATTACTACATCTGTCAAATTCTGAACCGTCGCGGTGACATGGTTGACTCTTCCCATTACAACCGATTGTGGTGCGGCTCCGCTTGAGTAGGTCTCGATCGCCTCCTTGAGCAGTGTTCTTCTTTGGAGTATTTCCCAAATTGAAACAGACAGTGTGACTCGCCCTTCTTGGGACAAGTATTGGCAAAATGCCCCATCTCGTTGCGGTTGTAGCAACGCTCTTCCCGCCATTGTTGAATTTCTGCGGCTAGGTGATGGTTCTTTGCAGTGTTTGTGGGTTACGAACGGTGGGTCATTTGTGTAGGCATTGGTGCTCTTCTTGTTGCTCCTGGGTGAAACCTAGTGAGCTGTTGAGGTACCACCCTCGGTCTCTCATCGACCACGACGTCCTCCTTCTTTGTGCCATCGACGCTGCGGTTGTCATCCAACTCTTTGCGCTTATCTTCAGAATGGCGCTTTGTTGACAAGCACTTGGAAATCGGGAAAGGTGTGGGTGATCGGTCCACTTGAAGTCGAGTGAGTCCTTCATAAACCGGACTGTCTAGCTTTATCGGTTGCTACATAAATGCGGGCATAGCGAGCAAGCTATGTGAACTTGTTAAGATAGTCGGCCACAGATTGGCCTCCCTGCTTCAAAAAGCGAAACTCCTCCTTTTTAAGCTCCATCATCCCTTCCGGCACATGATACTGACGGAAGACAACTGTGAACTCCTCCGGGTAATCTCCCGAGGATGCTCGTGGGAAGCCTGATAATTCCCCACCATTCGTGGCGGTGCCTTCCAAATGTGAGAGGCATACAAGACCCTCTCATTGCCAACACATTGAGATATGTGCAGCTTCCTCTCAATGGTGCGCAACCAATCATCAGCTTCTATGGGGTTGACATTCCCAGAGAAGGTTGGGGGTCTAGTCCTCACAAAATCAGACAATCTTGACTGATGACCATGATGTATAGCTTGGTTGTTATTGTTAGCTATGACTGATTACGCATCTGTTGCATCATCGTCGCATGTAACATCCTATTTTGACCTTTGTTAAAAATTTAATTTAAATTATTTAATTTAAAGATTTGGAGTTTATTTGGTTTGAATATCTATTACGGCATCCTTTCCGTCTCGAATTGAATTTATTCCAAATTCATCTGTAAATTCAAAATTCGCTTCAAATCAAATTTAAATTTAAATTTAAATTCCGAATCAAATTCAAATCTGCCATCGCATTCATTCAATCCGAAATTATATTCTGAATCCATTCCTAATTTTTAGCTATTTTTCTTTTGGGCCGAAATCTATTTGCTAGACTCAAAAACCAAATAGCCACTTTTTCTCTCTCCTCTCTTTCTTCTACCTGCGCACGTACTGGAATCGACAGCCAAGCCAGCTCAAGAGTTTCCATGGCTGTCTCTCTTTCCTTCCAACTTCCCAAATCAATTCATGGCCAATAACTTCACCAATCGATTTGGAAATTGAAGCATCGGAACGACAAAGGTCAGGAGAATCAAATCCCATAGGAAGTTTGCCTTTTCCTCTCCCGAAACAGCCACAATCATCATCAATCCGCGAATCCTTGCTCATACCATAACTTGGCCGTTTCTTTGTCTCCTCGCGTGCCCGAGTACTTCATTTGTTCGTTTCGTCGTCCCCGTCGCAGTGCTTCTGTTATTACTTCGTTTCATCAACGTTTCGACCTCCGATTTTCGGTAAGAACATCCGGCCGACGTCCGTCGACAACGCCGACGAACCAACTTTCATTCCGGTGAGCCAAACCATGCACTAACCGTGTCATCTTGTGCCTTTTTGTCTGTAGATCAAAAGACCTCAATCACATTTGGATTGCATTGCAGTTTCGGTGCTCGATTCGACGATTGTTCGTCGTCGCCCGTTTCGTCGTTCATCGCCAATTTCTTGCGAATCGGTAATTCTCAATCCAATTCCTCGCATAGTTATACTCACTCTATCATTCTCTATCAATTGCACTCGTTAATTATGCAAAATTTCATGTATCAAGTCTTTCCCCAAATTCTTGCTCTCACTGTTCCTGCGCAACCTCCATTAACGCTGGCCCAAGCTCTAATCACCATCGCAAGAGACCTTCCCGGCCACCTCTAGTGTACACATCCCCTCCGGCCGAGTTCACCGCGCCTACACCTGCACTCGCCGGCCGTCTCTCTGCCGCCGTGCGCCGTCGCCGCGCAGGTCCGCCCGAGCCGGCCATGGCCGCCGTGGGCACGCCATCTCGGTCCTTCTCGCCGGTCGCCGAGCACACCACCGGATTCCCCGGACCCCGCCGCACCTCCTGCACCCCTCCGCCGTGCGCCTTTGCCTTCCCTTCACCGGCGAGCCGCCAGCCCCCGCCGCCGCCCCTTGCGGGTCCCATGCGTGCCGCCTCCGGCCATGCCGCTCCCTGCCGCCGTGCTTCCCCACTTCCCCATCGCGTCGCCGTTCCATTTTTGTGTACGCCGTCGTCTGCCGAGGTTCCAGTCGCCGGCGCCAGGAGAAACATGGGCTTCTCTGTGTTGCCATGAGAGAGATGCTGGAGGTTGAAGAAGGTCATGACAGCCGGGTCCCACGTCATACAATCAATAGAAAACAGAAAACGTTCAGCCAAAAGATTCCCGGAATATTCTATTGTTTTCGATTTTCCAATTTGTGCAAACTTCAAACATTTTTATCTTTGTCATCCGAACTCCGAATCAAGTGATTCAAATTGCTAAATTCATCTAAAATCATCCTATATCTGCCAGTATTTTTATTATAATTTTTAGATTTTATTTATTTTCTGTTATTTTATTTGTTGTCTCGTTTTGCGTGTAGCCGAAGATTCCACCGTTGCCGCTGTCAATTCCGAAGAGCTTCAGTGCGTCGACGACCTTGCGACCAGAGGTGGCAAGTCTCCTTGACGCATTTTGATCCCATGTTTGCAAATGTTTGACAATGTTTTGTAAACATGCATTGCTATCTTTATAACCGTATGTCAAATATAGACTGTTAGTTATTCCGAATTGCTATCATATCCTTGATTGTTGATATCCATGTTTAATTGTAACCCTAGGACCCTTTGCTATGTCATGCCTAATTTATATTGTGACATTTGATGGTTAGAACGGTAGCTTTGCTTAGTGCAAAAACTGATTAAATGACCTACGGGTGGGATTATATCAAAAGTACGATTTAAAGTATGATTTGAGAATTGTAGCAAAGTTCTTGCTGCTGTGATTGCAAAATAAAAATAAAATAAAAATGGTTTAGATTGGGGCGGAATGGTTGATCGGGTGGGTGCAGATAGAGCACTAGTTCTGGTATGTGAAAGCCGCCTAATCGATTTAAGGACCAACGCTTATGATTGCCCATTCTAAGCATTACCGTGCAACCACATGTCAAATGGGCTCTGACCTGGCTGAATAATTTGTAGAAACCTAGCTTAGACTCACCAGGTGGTGGAATGTGGGTGCCAGAAAGAGGTAAGTCGTATTTCCCATACAGCGCAAGAGGGGCTTCTATCTTTGGGCGAGATAGAACCCTAATAGCGGTGAAACCTCAGCGGGTGAGTCGGGTTAGGCGTATACATTGTAAAGGCCTTGTCATGATCTCTCTGCCGACACACCAAAGAAAGTGTGTTCATAGCGCTTGGCATTAAAAAGATGATCATGTCTTGTGGGTAAAGCTGTACACCTCTGCAGAGTTAAAACTATTCGAATAGCCGTGCCTACGGTCAAAGGCAAAGCGAAGAATGCTTTCATATTGGTAGACTTGGTTTTGGTTTTAAAAACAAATGATGTTTTGTTTTGGGATTCGGAGTGGATAGAACTCTCGGATATTTATATGGCAAATTGAGCCAATCGGTAGATGGAACTGTTTTGTTCATGATGAGATAGAGTCATGAGTTGGTTTACCTTAATCTTTTAAATGTGGCGGATAGAGCCTTTATACTAGTGATGGTAGATAGAACCTTCACTAGAATATTAAATAATTCAATTGTTAAATAATTGTTTAAAATGTGCATTGTGCAAATTATTATTATGTATGGTTTGATAAAACTTGGCTTTATGCAAAGAACCTATTAAGCCTTTCCTTGGAAAGCCTACATGTTGCATTTTCCCGGACTTGCGAATGCGTTTGTACTCACATGCTACACAAAATTTTCATCAGAGAACTACCAAGATGCAGTTGAAGGCAACGAGTTCTATGCCGAGGAGTTTGATGAAGAGCGCCAGGATAACTAAGCGCGCATTCCTAGTCGTCGCCTGTGGTGTCTTTTGGGTTTTACTTCTTTGTTATTTGTTTCCGCTGCTGTGAATTCAGGTCATGTGACCAGGTGATATGTAATAAATAGCCATGTGGCTGGTACTTTATATTTATGTTATTTCTTCGTTACATTACGGTTATGATTATCCTTTGCTTCACTTGTGTGTACTAGCAAGCGATCGGGACTAATCTGAAATACACAGGAGATTCGGATGGTAAATCTGGGGTCTCACAGAGGTGGTATCGAGCACGAGCAGTGTAGGGCCTTAACTTAGTTAGAATGGCAAAGCCTTAAGGATTAATATTTTTATAAAAATATACTTATAAAATTTTAAGTTCCTCTGCTTCTATCTTTTCTGTCTTAGCGTCTTGTTCTTACCTCATCCTCTATTTAAAATTTGTTTACTACCCTTGTCTTGTTTCAAAATATATAGATGTCGGTTTACACCATTTTTGCCGCAATGGCTGGAGGATTCTGTGAGGAGCCTTGTGAAGAGGATTCTTCTCCCCGTGTTCCTGAGGAGTGGGAAGGGAGTAGTTAGTTTTAGTTTGTCGGTAGCACCTTTCTTTGGTCTACGCTAGAACGTTATTAATTGTGTGTGATGGATTGTGTCATGCTTCTAAGCATTTGTGATACAGTCATCTTAATAAAACTATTTTGATTTAAATAAAGATTTCAGTTGGAAGTTTCCTTTCTTTTGTTGTGTTTTTGTTTTGGTGGATGTTATCTAGTTTCCCTGTTTCCTTATCTTTGTTTTTCCCTCTTTCCTTGTGCTTTCCCCGTCCTTGGTTTCAGATGGAGAACCCAGGCAGAGGTCGTGGTAGAGGAAGGAGAGGAGGCCGTGGTCGTGGTCGCGGCCGTGGAAGAGCACTGACTACAAGAAAAAGTTCTGTCGAGCCACAAATCCAAGAAGGTAACCAAGTACCGCCACCTCCGGCCAAGAGAACCAGTGCCACCCCACCACCGGCTCAACCACCAAGCATGGGCGGATGATGGCCATGCAACCGGATCTTGCAAGCTCTAGCGCGAATGCTCTCAATCCACCCCAAAATTGCACCGGCTCGAGCCGCTGACCAGCCGCCCCAATCATCCGAGAAAATGGTGAGTACACTTGTGCTAGTGACATTGATGAAAATGAATATGCTCTTGTTGCCACTAACAACTGCAGAGCGGAAGAAGAGATTATCACTACGCGACATCCAGAAATATCCGGCTCTTGTTGTCACACGTGTACTTAGCGCACAACCTGCGCGCGATGAACAAAATCAACGCCATACTATCTTCCAAACAAGATGTGTGGTGAATGAGCGCGCTGTGCATGTCATTGTTGATGGAGGTAGCTGCAACAATCTTGCTAGTGTCGACATGGTCGAAAAGCTTGGCTTGACCACAAATCCACTTCCTCAACAAAGTATGAAATTGAATGGCTCAATTCCAATGGTAAGGTTCGGAGTAACTAAAACTGTTCAAGTACCTATCTCAATTGGTTCTTATCATGATAATGTTGTTTGCGATGTTGTACCCATGGATGCTTGCTCTCTTTTATTGGGTAGACCTTGGATCTCGATATGGATGCTATACATCATGGTAGGACCAATGAGTATACTTTCTTGTATAAGGAAAAGAAAATTGTTTTGAAACCTATGAGCCCTACGGAATTAAGAAGCATTGATGTTAAAAGAGGTCAAAGAGAACAAGGAGTGGAATTAAAAGTGTAGCTAATAAATCAACCCATTCAATTACACAGTTGCTCAAAAATCGATCTTAAGATGAAGGGTAAAGTATTGTTGGCTACAAAAGTTCTCTCACAAGATAACATAGACAGTATAGAACCATTGCCATTATCTGTTTCTTTGTCTCTGTTGTCACTAACCTTTTGCAGGAGCATAGGAAGGAGTTGAGGGCGACTCCAATTCAAGAAGGGAGGATGATGAGGACATCACAACCAAGGATACAACTGCTGCCCCTTCTTCCCCTACGACTGCTACTTCGTCTACAACACCTGGAGGGCTCAATCCCAAAGCAAGGCCTTTCCACCCACCTTTGCTGGACCAGCACGTCAAGAACACCCATCGAGGACAGCCCACACGCCAAGGAAGGCCCAAGATCAAGCCCAGTTCGTCGCCGAGTCCGGTTCGGCAATCCAGGAGCAGCAGTACTTCAAACGGACATAACTTGGGCTCCCGGACTCCGTTTTCAGCGTGCAACCACTCGTTTGAAAGGTATCGAGATAACCTTTCCAATGGATCTGGTCCCAATGCTAAATTCCTCTTGGAGCAACGGGAATTCACAGAACAATCTCACGGGACAGAAATTCTAGGTGCTGCGCCACCTTATTTTTGGGTCTATGGGCCATGTATGGTTAGGGTTGCATGGTGGCCGACCTTAGGGTGGTGGCCTACCCTAATTTGGGCGTCCCAAGTCTGGTCTCCACCCTATATAATGCCCGGCCGTAAATGCGTTGTCATCTAGGTTTTGTTGTGTTTGGTAGACCCGTGTGCGCCCCTCCTCGTGTTTGCGGCGTGTCGACTAGACCGAGCCGAAAGCAGAACCTCAACTTGTTTCTTTTGATTTCAATACTATCTTATCAGATTGCTTCATGCTTTGTTCTTGCGGGTTCTCGATTTCTTGCAGGAACAATTGATCGTTGGATCTTGTATCGTGTGGATTGGCATTGCGATTGTGAAGCTCCCGACTGTTGGTAGGAAGCCCTTGATTCGATGCCATCAACACCCCCAAATCGACGTATCATCATCTCACCAAAAGATCGGGATCACCCGTCCCCATCATTTATGCTTTACTTATTTGTTATCAATTAAATCTCGCTTTTATAAATTCCGTTTGCAAATAACTGGATTTACAAATGAAATTCGCTTTATGCAAATTAACTGTAGTAGCCTTTCCTTTGAAATGGCCTGCATGTATTGTAGGTTTTGCGCAAGTCTTGCTGAGTATGTAAAATACTCACCCTTGCCTAATTATATTGTAGGTGTTTGTTAGCAAGCTTCGAGTCTCTTTTCATCGCAGGTTGCGGGATCCTTTTTGTCGTGTTCTGTCTAAAGTTTATGCCTGGTCAGTTGCCTGCGGGATTGGATGGGTACACTACAAGGCATTGCTTCCTTGCTGCTATATTCCTCTGAGTTGTAATATTTATTTGTATAATCGTTTCCGCTTAATTGCTATATTGTATGGTTGTGATTTCCAATTGTTGTAAACATGTGAGTGCTAGCTACTGATCCAGGGAATAGCACAGTAATCACATGGAGGTTCTGTTCATCGAGCGGGTCTCTGTGACTTTAAACCCTTTGACAGTTTGGTAGGACGAGTTCACGAGAGCAAAGCCAATCGTTGATTATTACAAACAACAATGCACGAGTTGAAATACTCTCTTTGTACTCATCCCAAACCCGTACACCATCCTCCCACAACTTCACAAGGTCTTCAACCAATGGTTTCGGTGAACATCGATGTCGTTTCGAGTTGCCGGACGCCGATCAATAATGGCATCATGATGTACTTCCGCTTCATGCATGACCATGGAGGAATGTTATAGATGCAAAGCGTCACGAGCCAGTGCTATGGATGCCGCTCAAGCGGCCGAAAGGATTCATCCCATCGGTGCTCAACCCAAACCTTATGTTTCGACCTCATTTGCAAAGTTCGGTAAGCCCGATCGACTTTCCTCCATCGCGAGCCATCTGCGGGGTGTCTAAGCATCCCGTCTTCCTTACGCTCTTCTTCATGCCAACGCATCATCTTGGCATGACCTTCGTTAGCAAACAGACGCTTCAACCGGGGGATCACAGGGAAATACCACAATACTTTGGCTGGAGTTCTCTTCTTCGTACGATTCCCATCTAATTCACCTGGATCGTCACGTTGCACCTTATACCGGGATTCTTCGCACACTGGACAAACCTCTAAATCGGCATACTCCTTGCGATCTGAGGATACAATCGTTAGGACATGCGTGTATCTTCGTACTTGCAATCCTAAAGGGCGAGAGGACTCGCTTCGCTTCATCGTGGATTCGGGTAGAGTGTTACCTTAGGAAGCAACTTCTTTACTGAGTGATAACAAACCATTGAATGCCTTGTCGACACACCGTTTGTGGCCTTCCATTGCATGAGTTCTAGTGTAGTACGCTGCTTTTTGTGGCCTGTCTCACAGTTTGGGTACAAAGATTACGTGGTCCTCTACCATGCTCTGAAACTTCTTGTATTGTCTTTCCTCTGTGAACTCTCCCTCTCCGTCACGGAGCATCCGATCTAGCTCATCATCGCCAAACTCGTCATTGTATCTTCCATTGACCCGTATTGAGTGGTGTCCAGGTATCGTTGGCTCTATCTTCCTCTTCTTCGTCTTCTTCATCGTCTTCTGTCGAATCGCCTGCTTTTGCCATGGTGGGTCCAGCGAGTATAGTTTGCCATGAAACCTCTCGTGATCACATGCCTCATAACCATCCATCGTTTGGAGTGCTCCTTCTCATTCTTGCGGTCTCACATACGGACAACGTGTGAAGCTTCTGGAGGCAAGAATGCAACGGCCGCGTCGAGAAACTCCTTCATGCCATCTCTCGAACTCTCTTGACCGGCGGTCCGCATTGTACATCCATTGCGGTTCATCTACACCAATAAAAATAATAACAACATCTATCTCAATATTTAATTAAAGCTAACTATGTCTAATAGTTTTGTATTTTTTAATCATTACGTATTCTTTTAACTAAAGCCAACTAATTATTTCTAATCTGCTGCATTTTTTAAAATAAAACTAACTAATTATTACATGTTCATGCAAACCTTTTCTATCATTCCGCATTTTAATTTTACTAAATAAAAATTATTTTTACCTTTTCCCCACCATTGTAATTTTTCATCGTTTCACATTTATTGCATTTCATTTCATACACCAAACAATATATCACCTTAAGAACAAAAAAATAAGCCAACAATGAAACACTAATAATTCCCACAAGAACAAAACATGATTTCTCAACATCCAATGCACAAAAAACATCAATATATAGGTGAGAAGGATGTCAGCAACATGTTACTCACCTTAGGAACAATTAATTCGGAGCTAATAGCCTCAATTGAAAATTTTGGCAGCACCTCCCCCCATGAACTGCTCTCGGCCCACCACTCTGCTGTCCTGTGTGAGCTCGGGGAGGAAGATGGGGTTTAAATGCGTTGGAAGATGGGGTTTAAATGCGCTGGGCGGGAAGGGGGTCTCTACAAGCGGTTCTACACACGAACCGCTTCTGGATCCCCACCTATAGAAGCGGTTCGTGTCTCCTACCGATTCTAGATCTCTAGAAGCGGTTCTAGACACGAACCGCTTCTAGAGATGGGACTCCACAAGGGGTTCGTGTCAAGAACCGCTTCTAGAGACCCCTTCCTGCCTGTTGCCCACGAACCGCTTGTGGCACGTAGAGCTCAAGCGGTGCGCACCTAACCGCTTGTGATAGGCTAGTTGTGAAGGCCGGTTCTGTAGTAGTGTTGGAAGCGGCGACAGCAGTGGGAGGTAGCGACAACTTGGAAAGGAGTGGAGGTCGTCCATGGGAGATGCTTAGACGAGTCTCAGAGGTGCAAGCGAGGCGGTGGATGTCTAGCAAACATTGTTGGTGGGTGTAGAGGCAAGGCGGTGGCGCTATTCAGTTTTATGGAATGGTTGCGGTGACGAGGAGACGTTGGGAGATATCCAAGGTGCTTGATATTCATCCAACCGGTCCAAAGTTCGACTAGTTGTATCTAATAGTAAAGCAGATACATGATAAATTGGTAGATTCTATCTTATTCCATCAATGTTTGAAGGCTTAACATATCTTTTCTAATCACTCTTTAAACAAGCTCTTTTAAGGTACCCTAAATTTAATGTGAACTGTTCATTTTTTTAATCTACTGGATTAGATTAGTTAGTATTAATTATTTATATTTCCTTGGGGTAGTATAATAGCAGAATACCCATAACAAATCAATGGCTAGATTTGATTTCTACTACCCACTATAAGCTAATAGTATAATACATCGTAACATTTCTTAAACGGTTATTTTTAGAAGATCAACTAATTTCCGAGATGCTTTGAGTTACCGTTACAGACTAGAGGAGAAGTCACGTTTTGAGTTATCTGGCCTGTGGGTAAAAATGGATTATGCACTCGTAACAGACAGAACTGAACTAACTGAAGGAACTGGTCCAATTCTTCCTATGGAGGGATAGCCCTGCAGTACTTCTAACAGGCGGAACTGATCGATACGACCATGAGCCCTAGTGGTTGAACAGTCAGGATAACTTTCTGTTAAGTACGTGACTGTCTTACGGTTCCACCGCCTGCCTAAGGACACCATTATTTGCCCTAATTTATCTCTAGTTTTTTGGTAGCATGAATCCGATGATCCGATCTAATCGTTGCTCGATCAGTATGGATATGGTTATCGAAAGCTGCTTAAGATATGAAGTTCTTTAATTAATCACCACAAATCATTCATGATTACATAGATCTATAAGCAAACCGGTATACAATATTTTGGTACTCACAAAGAACAAACAAACCAGCGTTATCTGTTATTACAAGGATAAGCATATATAAACGTCATCGAGCATCCATAATTTAGTTGTGGTTGTTCTCCCAGAACTGAGCTTGGAGCCAATCCACGGCCTTCTTGTCCACCTGAAATGCTTTCGAAAGAACATCATCGGAGATCGGTGGCTTTGATCCAAACACCGCATTAGCAATGGTGATTGCACCAGGGTTTTGGCTGCTGAGTGCGGCGATGGCAACGGCTGGCTTGTCATGGCTTGGATTGAACTGGAAGTGGATGAGCCCCTGTGGGAACACGAATACATCTCCCTTGTTGAGCGTCTTGGTGAACAGCTTGTTGTCTGGGTTGGACGTGACAAATCCGACATAGAGTGTGCCGTCGAGAACAGTCAGGATCTCGGTGGCACGTGGGTGAGTGTGTGGTGGGTTCTGTCCTTGGGGAGCGTAGTCGATGCGTGCCATGGAGATGCCCAGGGTGTTGAGACTAGCAAGTTTCATCACGTTGATCAGTGTGACGTTTGACCCGACCTTGCTCTTGGTTGTGTCCATCGGCTTGTCGAGGTTGGCAGCCAGGAAGAAGTCCTCGGGCTTCACGTCGCCGGCGTCCTTGCAGGGGAGCCCATTGACACGCACTGCGCATCAAAGGAACAACATACTTACATGCATGCGTTAGGAAGCCAAGCAAAACATATGCTGCTGGTGTGTTGATCGATCTGATGCATACGCATGACATTGAAGTACTCTACCTGTCGAGTCCTTGTTCATGTCGGCGACGCAGAAGTCCTGGAGAGGGCCGGGATCTGAAGCCATGGCCTGCGAAGCGACCAAGGCCAGAAGAACAGAGAGGCGGAGGAGGTTGTAGGAGGCCATCTCGCTAGATGGAACTTTGCTAGCTAGCTCTTCTACAGATGTTAGCTGTGTAAGCGGTCGATGCTTCTTGTGTGTATGGAGCTAGCTGATCGATGCTTTGGCCACGAAGGGGATGCATGCATATATATAGCTTGTGAGCAGGTGAGATTCAGAAGATCAGGTCAAGCAGTGGCCGGCACACAGATAGAAATGGTCTAAAGTTGAGCTAGCGACTGCTTCTCCTCTTGGCGTGGACAAATTGCATTCGACCGTGCAAGCAATATTACTTAATTTATTCGTTTGACGAGGTCTAGTATAGATTACTCCTAGCAATGAGGTGACCGAGTAATTTGATAATGGTGGTGTTCTTGTCGTGCATAGCATTGCTGATTGGTTGTGTTATATCAGGTGAAGAAAAGAGCATGTTAGAATAGTTAACCTGGTAACGTGAGCCCTTAACCTTTTGATTTCTGTACGTACTTGCGTCGGTGCATGCATGGAATGGATCAGCGCTTTAATTTCTTCTCTCAGTTAATTTGTACGTAATCACCTATGGCCATATTTTATATCTTCTTCAAACACATCACACTGGTTTCCTTTGAACGGAATACTGAAAAAAAACATCTCATACGTACAGGATACAACTAACGGATGAGATTTACATGCCCGGACGGCAACCATCAATTATCACATTAAGCTTAGTGTTATTTTCATCGCTCTTTTAATGGATGAGTTCTACATTGCTGGCCGGCCGGCCACCTTCATATGTTGGTCTACGTGAACACACTACTACAGAACTAGCATTCGGTACCGGTTGAAAACAACTTTTAGTACTGGTTTTTGAACCGGTACAAGCTATCCGGGACTGATGCTCAAGGACATTAGTTCCGGTTCGCTCACCCGGTACAGATAGAGTATCAGTACCGGTTCGAAGTCACACGTGGCCGCGCATCGTGAACCCCTGAGGACCTCATCAGTACTGGTTAGTGTCTCCAACCGGTACTGATGATGCCCTCATCAGCACCGGTTGGTTTCTCCAACCGGCACTGATGTTTTGTGTATATATATATGTCTGTTTGTGTATGTGTCCAGCAGCTATTACATATGTGTGTGTGTTAAATCACAACTAGTTAAAGCACAGATAATTAATCATGCACTTTGCCTGATAACTAAATCACTGAACATTCATTAACAAATTTAATTACATCTAATGTATTAAAATATGTACACGTATTTGTTCTTCTGCTCATCGATCATCTAATGTATTACAATATATATGTACACAACTTTAATTACAACTTTAGTATTTCTTTTCCTTCTGTTCATCATGATCTTTTACGCGCATCGCTCTTGCTAGCCGTAGATGTCGACCCCGATAGTTCACCGGTCCTTATCGAAGGGCCCCACCAGTTTAAATTTCGTTCGTGAAACTCGCCTTTTGGATTTACGACCTCATCGTAAATAAAGCCGACGAGTTGTTCTTGGATTGCTCTCACTTGTGCCGGCGAGAGTTCCGAATCTTGTTCCGCCAAATATTGAGATACCTGTCGTTAAGTCATTAAGTAATCAATACTTGAATTTGTACAAGATATAAGGAGTACCTATACATCATTAAAGCTAGTAATTATATTTACTCACCCCCTTGTTGCCTTTTAGCATGCGGTCGGCGACTCCGGTTTGAGTGTGCATAAACTCACATACATAGTAGCCGCATAAATTGTTACCCAGCGGCTGACTCAAGATCTGCGGTGGAAAAAGTTGAAAGCGTGAAATGGATGCAAGGAAATTAAGTTAACTAACTAAAAAGCTAGCATTATGATATACGTACATGAGAGGCAATTGTAATGCCAAATTTCTCCTTGAATACGCTCACGTTTTTAGCACGGAACCGTGCGAATGCACTACACATGTGATTACGAATTGTACATGATTAGAATTTTTCAAATTGAAGGAAATAGAACTAGTACGATAATGAAAGGAACAAGAAATAATACCGGTTGAGCATATCGATAAAGTTTTGATACTTTTTAACTGGTCTCCTTTGCGAGTCCATAGTTGTGATCAAGCTACGATCTAGCTCGATCATAAGAAGAATCTAGTAAAAACTATACATAGATATGTCAACTAATTAGTTCTAACATCGTGTTATGAAAAAGGAGTAGAACGAGGTGGTACGAAAACACGTACTCAAATGCGTAGGCTAGATATATCTTTGACTTATATTTTGACCCATTAGCGCATTGAATACATTAGTCTCTGTAACGCTTGGGTGGTTTCTAATGGTTGTCTCGTTGATAACTATCGGGTCCATGAAGCCTATGTCGAAAAATATCGTTCCTTTGGCATCTTTGTACCTCCATGCTACATAAGAAATTAGTTAGGCACGCAAGTTAGTATAGTACAAGGAGTGCACGATAGTTTTTGTAAATAATTAAGACACTTACAGAGTCCAAGAACCCATCAAAGACGCTACCGAGGGCGTCTCGTGCAGTATAGATCATATATGTAGTCCTATTAGACAAAAATTCACCTTCACCGTGAAAAAAATCTTGTTGCTTGTACTTGACAGCGAACAAATGTAGACCATGCTTGATCGCGTCCAAGTACCATTCATGAAATTGCCGCATCTTTGTCATTAGCTGGGGCAGCTCCTCACGCCTGACCAATGATCCGCCCACTTTAAATGGCCGTCTTACTTGGGCAAACTCAATCTTTGTCGTGCCTAATATTTGATTTGCGTCAAGGCTAGTTTCATCGAAGAATTGTTGCATCTCCTTACCCTTCCCCTCAGCTGACAAATTTGATTAGCAAGGCATTTCTTTTTGATCCTTCAAATTTTTAATAGTCATCAAGCCTTTGTGAAATTCTTCTATGCTAGGTTGAACCTTCTTCTCTGGTGACTTGGGTCTAAGAAATTTAGTTACCTCGCCTTTTACCATCTTCTTAGTCTCCTCATCGGTCATTTCATATGGCAGCTTCGGAAGTGGACCCAGCTTCTTGGATTGGGTGGAGGACCCTGTCTTCTTGGGAGCTGCTGGCCGAGCTGGCTTGTTTCCCTTGGTTGGCGCCTTCTTGGGAGGAGACGGGCTTCTTGTGGCGCTTAGGTGCGCGGGAGGTGGTGTAGGAGTCAGCGCTTTCTTGGGAGGAGACGGGCTTCTTCCGGGGCTTATATGCGCAGGAGATGGTGTAGGAGACGGGCTTCTTGTCGGGCTTATATGCGCAGGAGGTGGTGTAGGAGACGTGTTTCTTCTCGGGCTTCTTCGTGGAGAGGACACGTCCATGTTATCTCGAAAAATTATGTATACCGTTTGCGCCACAGGATGAAATTGTGTACTGCCTCTCCTAGCTTCGTAGTCCCATCACCTCCAGGAATTTCGAGGTCAAGGTCCTCGCACCCTGGGCAGACCTCCTCCACCGAGACCTTGGAGTATCCTGACGGTATCTGTTGGCCATGGATAAACTACCCTGGTTCCAATGGGTGAGCCATGCCTTCGGCCGCCTTGAAGGAAAGGTTCCGCGCTTGGACGTGCAGCTCACAAGGTGTCCACTGCCTGATGTCGTCTACGGGATACTTGTCCAAGTCCGCTTCTGGCAGCCCATCGGATGCGCAGTTGCTTCGCTGCCCGGAGGGGCTGATGATGTTAGGATTACTTGGAGGTTCTTGGCCCGTCTCGCGTTTTTGGCTCAAGGCTAATTGCACATCTCTTCAGATCTCTTCTTGCATTCTCTCCTGTGTTTGATTCAGGTGCTCTTCAAGCGCACTAAGCTGTTGTGTCTGTCGAGCCTTGCTCCTCGCCCGACTCCTAAAGGTCTCGGCGTCCTGAGCGAAACCAACCTTCCACGGGATGACGCCAACGCCTCGTGTACGTCCAGGGTGCTCTAGATTTTGCAAGGCCCTTGTTAGCTCGTCGTTCTCCCTATTTGGCACGAAGCTACCCTGGGAAGACTCCTCGATGGACTGTACAAGCCTTCTGGCCACATCTCTTAGCACCTCCCCAAACACAGCATTGCCGTTATCATCAAGAGTGTCGCCGTGAGCATAGAACCAATGCTTTGCTCTGTCGGCCCAATCCATTGTTGCAAGTGCGACACCCTTCGCTAGCAGGTCCTGTTCCCTCTTCTCCCATTTGGGTATTGCATGGCGGTAACCACCAGGGCTGAGTCGGTGGGGATAATTCCTCTTCGTGCATTCACTTATTCTTCTCACTCAAACTTTGACCTTCGTCCAGAAGTCTTGTAGTGCCTAACGCATCCGCTGATCTTGCAACTTTGGGTGCTTGTTGAAGTCGGGCGTTCGATTCTTCTTGATATACTCCATGTTCAACTTCTTTTTATAAGTCTGGAATACGATAGCCATCTTCTTTAGAGCGTAACTCTTCACCTTCTCTTCGGTCCCTTGGGGGAAGGTGAATGTCTCCTTCAAATCGTTCCAAAACATGTTCTTCGTATCTTCAGGGACCTGATCCCATTTTGCTATGCTAATTGGCACGTGGTCCCTAACGTGGACATCGCATGCCGAATTGAATGGCCCAACCGCCCCTACGGGTGCAAGAGGTTGGCCGTTCTCGCCGACTTCGGTGACAACATGTCTTGCCTTCGATTTCTTGCTTGGACCTCACTGACGTGATTACCTACTTGGTTGACCGATCTGAAAGCATGTTACAATCATGAACGGGTCAGAATGTTGGCTTAGCATGATAGTGGAACCGACAATCATGAGGGTAACTGATTGTTACCTCGCCAGCCTCATCGTGCTCTGCAGCCTCATCGGCCTCGGTGGCCTCGGCGGCTATGAGGACGGGTTCAGGCTCCGCCGCCTCATGACCACCACATCCCGAAATCAAATTTCTCATAAATTCTTCTTCATTAATTCCTTCATCGTCCATCGTCGTTTCTTAGGCTAGAAGAAGCACTGAAAATTAACGAAAATAGATCACGTTTCATGTAAAGTCGATGGTACTACTCTAAAAGCGGCGTGGAAGACAATGGGAAGAGACGGTAGAGAGGATGGTGACGCCGAAGATGTTCCTAATGTAAGTCGGCCAAATACTATCGACAAGTATACTTGTACATATACATACAAATCTCACATATACGTAGAAACTTCACATATACATAGAAATTTCAAAATTCACGTAAATTAGAAAAATTCACATGATACATATACATTTGACATGATACATATACATTTCAAACTTCACATATACATACAAATCTCACATATACATAGAAACTTCATATATACATAGAAATTTCAAAATCCACACGAAATTAGAAAAATTCACATGATACATATACATTTGACATGATACATATACATTTCAAACTTCACATATACATACAAATCTCACATATACATAGAAACTTCATATATACATAGAAATTTCAAAATTCACGAAATTAGAATAATTCACATGATACATATACATTTGACATGATACATATATTCTTTAGAATATTATTGTATTGCTCAATAAAAATAATGAATCATTTTTATTCCACACTAATATGATTTTCAAAAAATAAAATAAGGTTATAAATCCACAACTAGAATGTTAGTAGTCTATTCAAAAGAAATCAGCGATCATTCCATGTCAACAAGCCAAGCCTCATGGCTCCACCTCTCGATGGAGAAGGTCTCTAGCGGTAGTGCTTCTTGAACTTCAGTGATCAAGCAGACCGCTAGGAACTTCTCCAGACACCGAGAGATGAGCCATGAGGTGGAGATGAGGTTGGTTGATATGGAATGATCGCTGGTTTTTTTTGATATAATAGACTACTAACATTCTAGTTGTGGATTTATAACCTTATTTTATTTTTTGAAAATCATATTAGTGCTTTGAATAAAATGATTCATTATTTTTTATTGAGCAAATAAGCAATAATAATTTTTCTCAAGTTATTAGTCGCTTGCCTCCTTGGGCGCCTCGCTAACTATTAATCGTAGTTAGGACATATACTTGTTATTATCGACTGTTGAACTCATTTCTTCACTAATGGTCATTGTGAGTAGGTATATCAGAAGAGAACAACATACAAGTGTAGGTGCTAAAATTCTACATGGTAAGAGAAGCAAAGTAGTCACCATAATCATGCAAACACAACAATTCGACAAGCAATGTGAGAAAAAAGACAACTTAGTGATTGCCTCTACCACAGACTAGATAATATCAGTGAACAAAAGACTAGCAATTGAATCAACACCCAGTATGTATAGATTCTGGAACAATTCAGAAACTAAGTACACATACAGACAGGAGATAAACAATCACTGAATCCACTGATTAAGTCCAGGCCAACAAAAACAACTACTAATCAGTTATCAAGCAGTAAATTAAACAACCCTTTCTAGCATGTAGTTCTATCAGTTCAAGGCCCAAATCATAGAATAATGAACAGTGCAAAGAATAAAGCACTTGCTACACGGTGGTAATAGCACAAAAAGGCTCTTTCAGCTACTCAATTTGTTAAGATGAGCCAATATAGATCGAGCAGGAGATAATTTGTAATGGAACCGTGTGTAAGAAAACACAAGTGATGACACAGAAGTAGGTAGATGGACATATATGCAAGGGCAGAGCTCATCTCCCTGCCACTAGTCATCCAAAATGTCATACCAGCATCCTAAGTTCCTAACCCATACCTTATATCATTGCATCTATAACACATTCCCAACACATCAGAGAGAGCTGAGAATCTTTGCATACAATGTATTGTTATGAATTATCTTAAACACCTCCAATCTTCTGACCTCCATGCCTTTCAGATATGGCTCTAGAATTTGGCATTTCTTAACACTTTACGGCATTTATATATCCACTAAACAATAAGAATCTCAATGGATGAATGGTAAATGTTAAGGCAGTATAGCTAGGCACGTTAAACCTAGAAATGGAACATCACGTTCTAGTGAAAGACCATGTGGAGGTCTATCTTTGTGTGTGATGAGTAATTGACAAGATTTGAGATTGGATTGATTTGAAATTGAGTTTGATTTGAATTGGATCTTCAAATTGAAGCAATTTGAGTGTTGGTTGCTTTTCTTAGTGCTACCGGCCTAGGGGCAGTAGCACCGGACCATTGAGCATTAGTATGATTGATTAATGATTTTGTTTGATGCAATGCACTCATGTGAGTGGTTGCATGGATTGATTTTGAGTCAAGTCGTGGACTTGTGCTCGGATCGTTGTTTGTTTATTTCGTGCGAGTGTTGCTCGAGGGCTTAACGTGGTCGATGACGGATGGAACTAGGTTCATGGAGGAACCGAGGTTCGGACTAGGTTCGTGGAGGAATCGAGGTCCCGTGGTCGAGGATGTCATGCGGGACGTTCGGGCTAGAGAACGGTGCACACGAAGGCTGGTTAGTCACGTGAGTGCGGCAGGCGGGCCGTACGCGTGCATGTGTGAATTTTGGGTTGTATGCATATATTGGGCCATGTGTTATTGGGCCAAGTGGATATGCATACATGTGTTAGGGTTTTGAGTTGTATAAAAACCCTGGAAACCTAATCAATGGAATGGAGGTTTTTGGCGGCGGCTGTTGTACAGGCCGTTTTTCCTGGCGAGAGTGCTCCTGTGGCTTGAAGTTCATACGACAGAGTTTTTCCCTTGCGTGCGTTTTTGTGGCTGCGGCTGATGCTCCTGGCGGCCTGGACGTGAAGATTTGTTGCTTTACTTCTTGCGCCGCATGAAGGTTCCTGCGCCATCCTCAATGTCTCCAGCGGCGCATGGCAGTCTCAGCATGCTAGCGTGAATTGCTTTTTGCAGCTGGAGCCTGCATGCATGAAGATCGATGCATGCATGCAAGGACTAATACTTTTTGCTTTGACCGCATGCATGTGTGACGAGTCGGTTTTTTTTTTCTTCTTGCGCTTTGGTTGTAAATTGTTTCTTGAAGGCAGCGACTTGAAAGTGCTGGCGTGAGACTTTCCTAGCGATTTGAAGACTTGAAGACTGCGCATGATTGGTCCGTGGTATTTGGTTCTATCTCTGGAGATTGATCCGTAGTGAAGGATTGGTCCGTTGCTCAAGGGAACACATTACAGATTGGTTCGTCTCTGCTTGATCGTCAATCTCCGTCACTTACTTATTCAGTAAAATTGCGAAGGTAATATCTCAAGATCCATACATCCGATCGAGTTGATTTTTCTTGTGTTATTTGCGGAATTAAGTCTAGTATCTTCAGTTAAAATTGCACATCGATCCAACGGTTAGATCTTTGGAAAGTATTATTTTAGTAAATGTGTGTCAATTTTGATCTGGTGTCTGTTTCAGCAAAATGGCGAAGAAAATAACTTTAGATCCGTAGCTCTGATCTAACTGATTTTTGTTGGGTTAGCTTGAAAAGTGAGTCTAGTTTATACAGTTAAAATTTTACATCAATCCGACGGTTGGATCTTCGGTAATTACAGTTTTAGTGAACGTCTGTTAATCTGTTTGTGTTGAAACCGAGAGCAATATTTCATAATTAATTTAGGGGGTTTTGTGAATCAAGAAAATTTTGATTTTATCTTCCGCTCAATCATTCACCCCCCTCGATTGTCGCCATTCGATCCTACAAGTGGTATCGAGCGGTTTTGCTCTTCCATAGATCTTGACCGGTCTCGAGAGCCATGGCGACAGCACAAGTATTCCACAAGCCTCCAATTTTTGTGGTGTTGATTTTCCTTTTTGGAAATCCCGGATGGAGTCATACATCACTGCCCAGGGCTTCCTGATATGGCAGAAGGTGAAGCTCCCGTATGAGGTTCCTGCCGATGAGAACGTCACGGCCGGCAATATGGCTGACGTTGAGGCAAATGCTAAGGCGAGGAACATTCTCATACAGGACTCGGCAAGATGAGTATGATCGGATCTTCACTGCGATCCGCTCACGAGATTTGGGTGACTCTCGATGCATACCATGAGGGCACTACCCAAATCATGACCGTGAGGCAGGATCAACACAAGCGTGAGTACAACAAGTTTGAACAACACGCTGGTGAGAGTCTTGACGAGTGTTTTGGTCGATTTACTAAAATTTTGAGCGATCTCCGGGCAGTTGGTTGCACATACCCTGACTCGGATAATGCTCGTCACTTCTTGAACGCACTCGATCTTCGTGTTTGGGAAATGAAAGTGACCACCATCAAGGATACTACCGACTTGTCGACCTTGACTCTTGACGGGCTTTATTCCCGACTCAAGACTCATGAGATCGACGTCGTCTCTCGCAAGACGAAATCACAGTCGATGGCCTTGGTCACCGATCCCATTGGATCTTCTCTTGATTCTTCTGTTGGTTTTTCCTCTCTCGCACTTTGCGAGCTAAGCGATGACCAACTGGACAAGTTTCCAGAAACTGAGCTTGCTCTTTTAGCTCGCAAGTTTTCTCACGCCTACAAGAGGGTGAGAGAGAGGAAGAGAGGTGGTGGGATCACCTGCTTCGAATGTGGCGGCCCCAACCACATTCGAGCTTAATTGTCCTAAACCGAGAAGGGCAAGAACGACTCCGGTGTTCCGGCAAGAACGACTACACCGACAAGAACCGCAACAAGAAGCCTCCGGTTCATGAGCGGCAAGACGAGAAGAAGTACCGCAACTTCTCGAAGAACAAGAAGCTCTTCCACCGCGTCCTCGCCGCCTCGACGACATCAGCCTCTCCGACACGGAGACATGGAGCGACGAAGGCGAGGATGATCCGCAAGAGAAGAAAGGCGGCGACGACTTCTCCGGCATGTGCTTCATGGCAAACACCAACGACATCAGCGATTCCGAGCTCTACAGCGACTCGGATGAGGTACCTTCCTATGACCAGCTCAATGAAGCTTTTTGCAAATTAGGAAAATTTCATGCTAGAGCTAGAGCTAGGGTTACGGAGTTAGAGAAGGAAGTAGATATCTTGTCTCGGGAGTTAGCTTCACTTAAATCATGTTCCTCCCGAGACTCTGATAGTTGTACTCTCTGTGATGGTGTGCTTGTGGAGTTGGAGAACCTAAGAACCCTGCATGATAGTGTGGTTTCTGATCTTGAGGCACTTAGGTCGAAGGATGCTAGCACATGTTCTATTGATCCTATTCCTATTGATGCTAGTTTTCTTCATACTCACTGGCGCATCTTGTGAAAATTGCCCTAAGCTACTTGCTGAAATTGATGCCATGAGTTGTCACCTTAAGAAGCTTTCGCTAAAAATGATGAACTTGAATTGCATGCTTCTAAGGACCCAAATACTCATGTGAGGGTCAGAAGCAACTAAAACTTGATAATGAAGCTTTGAATGCCAAGTGTGATCAACTTGCTAAGGACTTACTAGTTAAGTCAAATAATGGTTGCTTGTCGTGTATTGGGGTTGAGGATGACGTGGATAAGGTCCACGCAGAGCTTAGGAAGAAGTTAGAGGCCCAAAGTTGGTAGAATTAGAGATGCTTCTTGTGCTTCTGTGAATCTCTCAAACTTGAGGTAGCCATGTATAGGGAAAAATATACACGCTACTGCTCGATCCTCTTCTTCGGTTCTTCTTCTACTCCTTCCCTTGCTCTTCATGCGTCTCACTTTTCCGAGAGTGTCAAGATCTTATGAGCACTCTTGAGAAATTTGTTGGAGGCAAGAAGAAACTCAATCTCATTCTAGACCGGTCCAAAATTAGTAGATTCAATCAAGGTCTAGGATTTGATTACTTGGAGCATGCAGGCGCATCCGCCTTGGGTTATGCGTGCCTCTAAGAGTGGAGAGATAGTGGTAGCTCCTGCAGGTAAGTACCACTTGTGTTTAGGTCTCTGGGGTTGTCCATGGGACTTCGAGCGATGGGTGCTTCTCCTGTCATTTCTGCCTCTAGCAAGGCGAAGTATTCATGCACCTTCTGTAAGAAGGATGGTCACCTAGTAGATTTCTGTTTTAGACGCGCCAAGTTCACCAGGCGTGAGCGTGTTGCTGCTCTTAGAGGTATTCAGGGTCATCCCCAGACTCTGAGTGCTCCTAAGGCGTACACTGCTACTAGACAGGTCAGAGAGTCACCTGTTTTTGGGCAGCGTCCAGGACTCGGTTTTCATGCTGTTCAGTCGAGTTTTAGTCCTGGAGTTGCTCGTGGTCAGTCTGTCCGCCGTCCTCTTGATATTCCTCGTTTTTCCCATCGAGGTAGATATCAGCGGCGTGAGGTGTTTTCGGGTAGGAGATTTGGGCAGCCTCGTTGGGATGGTCCAGCCTTTGCACCACGGCGGGCCAAACCAGTGACAGCTCCTACATCTTCTACTAGAGTTGATTCTTCTGATCTTGTGAGAGTCGAGCCTTCTTCCTCTGTGGCTGGTTCTTTGAGACGTCGTGTGATTCAGTATTGGGTTCCCAGGTCTTCACTTTATCCCAGTACTAAGTCTTCTCTCTCTTTTGACTTGATCAGGTTCGTCGGATGGGGAAGGGAGATGTTTGGATTGTTGACTCCGGTTGTTCTCGCCATATGACCGGAGACTCTCGTTGGTTCTCTTCCCTAGTCCGAGCCCCCGGTGATGAGTTGATCACTTTTGGGGATGCTTCTTCAGGTAGAGTCATTGCTAAAGGTACCGTCTGCATTAATGAAAATTTTATTCTTAAGGACGTTGCCTTAGTGAGTAAGCTGCAATATAATTTGCTTTCCGTTTCTCAGCTTATCGATGACTCTTTCGAGGTAAGCTTTAAGAGCAATGCTTGTAGAATCCTCGATTCATCAGGAGAGTTAGTTTGCAGGATTTCTAGATTTGGGAGGGTCTTTCGTGCTGATTTTTCTGTTTCTTCTGGAGACTCTCTTCGGTGTTTGATTGCTTCTGAGTCCCGTGATCTCTCCTTCTGGCATAGGAGACTTGGTCACATTGGTTTTGATCATTTGACCAGAGTTAGCAGTCGCGATCTTATTCGTGGTTTGCCCAAACTCAAGATGGTCAAAGACTTAGTTTGCTCTCCCTGCCGACATGGCAAAATGGTTACTGCTTCTCATCCTCTAGTCACCGTAGTGATGACTGATGCACCAGGACAGCTTTTACACATGGACACTGTTGGTCCAGCTAGAGTGCAGTCAGCAGGAGGGAAGTGGTATGTCCTTGTCATTGTTGATGATTTTTCGAGATATTCTTGGGTATTTTTCATGGCCTCGAAGGATGAGACTTTTTCTCACTTTAGGGGATTGGTTAGTAGGTTGTCTGTTGAGCTCCCAGGTGCATTACGAGCTATACGCAGTGATAATGGCACCGAGTTCAAGAATTCCTACTTTGAGAGTTTCTGTGTGGAGTCTGGGTTAGAGCATCAGTTCTCCTCTCCATACGTTCCTCAACAAAATGGCGTAGTGGAAAGGAAGAATAGGACCCTGGTTGAGATGGCCAGACGATGCTAGATGAGTACAAGACTCTAGGAAGTTTTTTAATGAGGCTATAGCTACTGCTTGTCATGTTTCCAATCGCGTTTTCTTGAGAGCACATTTGCATCGCACTTCTTATGAGTTGAGGTATGGGCGAAAGCCCAGTGTTTCTCATTTTCGCGTTTTTGGTTGCAAGTGTTTCATCTTGAAGTCTGGTAACCTAGATAAGTTTGAGTCTCGTTCTTCTGATGGTATTTTTCTGGGTTACTCGACTTCTTCTCGTAGCTATAGGGTCTGGAGTTGTGATGCGAATAGGATCATAGAGACTTGTGACGTGACCTTTGATGAGGCTAGCCCAGGAGCTAGACCTGATATTTCAGGCTCTTCTTATCCCTCCGAGACCATCTTTGTAGAGGATGAGGATGATGGAGATGATGGTGTTCCACCTGATCCAGTTCCTTCTACACCTGAGGTGCCTCCTGTTTCCATTTCTGCACCTCAGGGAGACCAACCCTTGCCTTCGGACTTCTCTTGGTGAGTGGCTCTGTTCCTACCTCTTCTCCTCAAGAGGTAGAGGCCACTCGCTTCAGTCCTCCACGACACATTCAGCGTTCTCATCCACCGGCAGATCATTGGTGATCTATTCGAGCGTGTTCTACGCTCAAAATCGGCTTATCTTCTTTCTCGCCTTCACTCTGCCTTTGTTGCCTCTTTTGAGCCAAAGGATGTTACTCATGCATTATCCGATGAATCATGGATTAATGCTATGCATGAGGAACTGGAAAACTTTGAGAGGAACAAAGTTTGGCGGCTTGTAGAGCCCCATCTGGTCATAATGTCATTGGGACCAAGTGGGTGTTCAAAAACAAGCAGAGTGAGGATGGGGTTATCGTTCGCAACAAGGCTAGGCTAGTTGCACAGGCTTCACTCAAAGTTGAGGGTCTTGACTTTGAGGAGACCTTTGCCCTGTAGCTAGACTAGAGGCAATTAGAATCTCGCTTGCATTCTCTGCATCCCGTGGCTTCAAGCTCTATCAAATGGATGTCAAGAGTGCATTTCTCAATGGCTTCATTGAGGAAGAGGTGTATGTCAAGCAACCTCCAGGATTTGAGAACCCCAAATACCCGAACCATGTCTACAAGCTTTTCAAAGCCTTGTATGGACTTAAGCAGGCCCCTAGAGCTTGGTATGAAAGGCTTAAGTCCTATCTTCTCAGTCATGGTTTCAAAATGGGTATTGTAGACAAAACTCTATTCATCAGACACTAGGATTCTCATTTTCTTCTCGTCCAGATTTATGTGGACGATATTATCTTTGGCGGCTCATCTCAATCTCTTGTGTCTCATTTTTCTGAGGTGATGAGCACAGAATTTGAGATGAGTATGATGGGTGAGTTGAGCTACTTTCTCGGCTTCCAAATCAAGCAGACTCGGGAGGGTATTTTCTTGCACCAAGGTAAGTATACTCGGGACCTCCTGAGGCGGTTTGATATGTCTGATGGAAAGCCTTTGATGACTCCTATGGCCACCACTGATTGTCCTTGAGCCGATGAGGATGGTGAGCCTGCTGATCAAAAGGAGTTTCTGAGCATGATTGGCTCTCTCTTGTACCTTACTGCCTCGCGGCCGGACATACACTTTGCTGTGTGTATGTGTGCTCGCTTTCAGGCTTCTCCTCGCGTCTCTCATCGCCAGGCGGTGAAGCGCATCTTCAGGTACCTTCGAGCTACCATTGATTATGGTATTTGGTACTCTTCTTCCTCTTGTCTATCCCTTAGAGCCTTTTCCGATCTCGACTTTCTTTGGTCAGAGGATAGATAGGAAGAGCACTTCGGCACTTGCCAATTCATTGGCACTTCTCTTGTTTCTTGGTCATCTAAGAAGCGGTCCGAGTCGCATACCCACCGCCGAGGTCGAGTATGTTGCTTCTGACCGATTCTTGTCAGAGCTGTGCTCTGGATGAGATCGACCTTGCGGGACTTTGGGTTGGAGATAGAGAGTGTTCCACTTTTACGTGATAACACTTCGCTATTTGCATTGCTAAGAACCCAAGCAAAGACTCCGGACCAAGCACATTGATATTAGATATCACTTCCTTAGAGACCATGTGGAGAAAGGAGACATAGTGCTTCATTTGTGGAGAGTGACCATCGGTTGGCGATATCTTTACCAAGCCTTTGGATAGCTCTAGGTTTGTTGCCTTGAGGAGTGAGCTTGAGTTGTGTGCCCTACGACCTTACGTGAGGGGAGCCGATCTGTATTTTATGTATTATATTTTATTTCAGTTCTTCCTTTTGTATTGCTCTGGGTGCTTATGGGTTTTATTCCTTAGAGTTATGAGTTCACATCACTTAGACTTCTGGCATGCTTTGCATGGACCTCTTATCTTGTGCTTTAGGTTGCTATCATGCTTAATTAGCTGTTCTCTCTTCTCTCTAGGTTGAGTTCCCTCACAGTCTTATAAGTCTAGTAGGTGTTGGGCCCCCTGGGTAGACAGGGTCTGTGTGCACTCCTTAGTTTGGGATCTAGAGGCAGCTTTCCTATGTTAGTCATTGGGGAAGATGAGAGCGAGTCTGAGCCATAGTGTTTTCTACCATCTTTTCTATACTCTATAGCCGCCCAGTTCGCAGTTTCTTGACTTCTTCCCTCTATTCTGTGTTTCTGGCTTTAATTGAGTTCTTTTCGATCTTTCTTGAGCTTAATCTTGCTAATAACTCAATTTGAACCAGATTTGTGCTTAAAATGAAATCACATGTTGAGGGGGAGTTTAGAAATCTGTCTCATGCATTGCATATAGACTTGATTTTTTATTTTATGAGCTTTGTCTATTATGCACATGATCCATGTTTCATTTTATACACCATGCTATATTATGAAGAAAATTACTTGCTTAGATATGTCCAAGTTCATTTATCTTGCTAAGCTTACACAAAATTGAAAAATGAGCGTTAAAAGAAAAACTTGATAAAACATGTTGCGTTTACTTGCTAAGTTTCTTCTCTAGGTGTATTTGCCATGATTTGTGAAATTGTGGAATTCTTTAGAGTCCCTATAGCAACTTGGGTGAATCTTGTTTGATCCATACTTGAGTCCTTCACTAGCTTAACATGAAAATGCTAAAATGAAAGTGAAGCAAAATTGATTTTTTTTGCAAGATTAGACTCAACACTTCACATTAACAAGACTGACTTCTCATTGCACTTGAGATGAACTTGGAATGTGTTGTGTATGACCAAGATCATTCTCTTAAGAGTCCCTCTTGAGATGATCGATTATGGCTTGAGTCAATTGCTTTAAAAATGAAAAAAATATATGTGGGTAAAGAATGCAAATAATGTCAAATATTTGCACCCCGCTATGTCTTTCAAAGATTCAAAGAAAAATTTGCATACAATGAAAAAGAAAAGGCTCGAAGGACCTTGTGTGCACTTCTAGATTCCCCAAAGTGTTGAGTAGGTTGAACTCTAGGTTTTCCATTTGATCCTTTGAATGGCTTTGCTTCTAGTTTTGAAACTAATGACAAGTGTTGCTCATGTTCAATCATGCTAAAAATGACATGGTTTTAATTAAATCTTGCTAGCAAAATGCTTATTTGCACTTGGACATGCCTTAGCTTAGTTTTTTTTTGCCATAACTTAGCTTGGTGTCATAACTTGTCTTGTTGATCACATGGATAATCTTCAAAGCTCCCTTAGGCTGCATTACTTGCATAAAAACAACGAAAAAAAAGAGGGAGAAAAGAAAATATCACCTTGATGCCTATATTGCCAAAAGGGGGAGAAATCGTAAAAAAAAGGCATCATTTTGCACTTGATTCTTCTTTCGTATGATCTTTGTTAATCTTTGCTATCGTTCATAGATCATAAGTTGCCAATTTGGTCATGTTCTTCATTTCTATTTCTTTGATCAAGTTTGGCTTTGCATTCAAATTGCTTTCTTCTCTTTGTTCAAACTCAATACTTATGCCTTTTCATGTGTTTGTCAATATACTCATCAAGGGGGAGATTGAAAGACCATGTGGAGGTCTATCTTTGTGTGTGATGAGTAATTGACAAGATTTGAGATTGGATTGATTTGAAATTGAGTTTGATTTGAATTGGATCTTCAAATTGAAGCAATTGAGTGTTGGTTGCTTTTCTTAGTGCTACCGGCCTAGGGGCAGTAGCACCGGACCATTGAGCATTAGTATGATTGATTAATGATTTTGTTTGATGCAATGCACTCATGTGAGTGGTTGCATGGATTGATTTTGAGTCAAGTCGTGGACTTGTGCTCGGATGCGTTGTTTGTTTATTCGTGTGCAGGTGTTGCTCGAGGGCGAACGTGGTCGATGACGGGACTGGAACTAGGTTCATGGAGGAACTGAGGTTCGGGACTAGGTTCAGGGAGGAATCGAGGTCCTGGTGGTCGAGGATGTCATGCGGGACGTTCGGGCTAGAGAACGGTGCACACGAAGGCTGGTTAGTCACGTGAGTGCGGCAGCGGCTGACGCTGCATGTGTGATTTTGGGTTGTATGCATATATTGGGCCATGTGTTATTGGGCCAAGTGGATATGCATACATGTGTTAGGGTTTTGAGTTGTATAAAACCCCGAAACCTAATCAATGGAATGGAGGTTTTTGGCTACCGTTATGCGTGCCGCTTTTTCTGGCGAGAGTGCTCTGTGGCTTGAAGTTCATACGACGAGTTTTTCCCTTGCGTGCTTTTTGTGGTGCGCCGATGCTCTGGCGGCACGGACGTGAAGATTTGTTGCTTTACTTCTTGCGCCGCATGAAGGTTCTGCGCCATCCTCAATGTCTCGGCGGCGATGGCGATCTCAAAGATGCTAGCGTGAATTGCTTTTTGCGGCTGGAGCCTGCATGCATGAAGATCGATGCATGCATGCAAGGACTAATACTTTTTGCTTTGACCGCATGCATGTGTGACGAGTCGGTTTTTTTTTTTCTTCTTGCGCTTTGGTTGTAAATTGTTTCTTGAAGGCAGCGACTTGAAAGTGCTGGCGTGAGACTTTCCTAGCGATTTGAAGACTTGAAGACTGCGCATGATTGGTCCGTGGTATTTGGTTCTATCTCTGGAGATTGATCCGTAGTGAAGGATTGGTCCGTTGCTCAAGGGAACACATTACAGATTGGTTCGTCTCTGCTTGATCGTCAATCTCCGTCACTTACTTATTCAGTAAAATTGCGAAGGTAATTTCTCAAGATCCATACATCCGATCGAGTTGATTTTTCTTGTGTTATTTTCGGAATTAAGTCTGGTATCTTCAGTTAAAATTGCACATCGATCCAACGGTTAGATCTTTGGAAAGTATTATTTTAGTAAATGTGTGTCAATTTTGATCTGGTGTCTGTTTCAGCAAAATGGCGAAGAAAATAACTTTAGATCCGTAGCTCTGATCTAACTGATTTTTGTTGGGTTAGCTTGAAAAGTGAGTCTAGTTTATACAGTTAAAATTTTACATCAATCCGACGGTTGGATCTTCGGTAATTACAGTTTTAGTGAACGTCTGTTAATCTGTTTGTGTTGAAACCGAGAGCAATATTTCATAATTAATTTAGGGGGTTTTGTGAATCAAGAAAATTTTGATTTTATCTTCCGCTCAATCATTCACCCCCCCTCTGATTGTCGCCATTCGATCCTACATCTAGGAAACTAGTACTTGATTCATAGGCTAATACAATTGCTATGTGAGATTTCCTGTAACCTAGTTTAGGATTAGTTAACCCTCGTGTGGCATTCATTTCCATATCCTAGTGAGGATGGCAAAACCGAATCAATCCACAAGGTGAACATACATTGTACCGTCGGACGCGAGGAGGACGGCAGCAAGGTCGTCAGCGGTGACGATGGCTGGAGACGACGGCGGCGCGCGGTGGGGTCGTCGGAGGCGAGGACGACAGTGGCTCCCGCGCAGAGGCGAGGACGGCGGCGGTGGGGTCGTTGGAGGCGAGGAGGTCGTCGAAGGTCTTTGCAAACGAGCGGGAGGAGGAGGAGATTGGGGAACAATGGCGGGAGTAGCGAAAATTGGGGAAGAGGAGGCGGCGGGAGGGATTTATATGTGCACCATTGGGACTGATGACTCACATCAGTCCCGGTTGAATACACCAACCGGTACTGATGGCTCAGCTTTTGCGCACCCAAGATTTCTTTTTTTATTTACTGTGGGAGCCCTAGGCACTATCAATCCCGGTTCGTGTGTTCAATAATCGGGACTGATGTCTCACAGTGCTTGATCGTTTCGTCTTCCCAGTGCTTGATCGTTTCGTCTTCCCAGTGCATCATCAGCAGAATAGAGAGGCGTTTCGTTTCCCAATACAAATTCGCGCCTATAAGAACAGAGAGGCTTTTCGACGCCATCATCAGCAGAAAAACACTCCGACGCCATGAGCTCCACCCCACCGACAGTTCCTCCTCCAATGGCTCCTCCAAACAGCTCCTCCGATAGCTCCACCCCACCGACGCCGCCACCTCTGCCCAAACCCGCCGGCATGCCCATGCGCTAATGGCTGCAGCGCTACGCCGGCGCCATCTCCACGGCTCCGCTTCCTTCGACCGGCGCCTCCGCCTCCACCTGCGCCCCTCCGATCGACTCCGCCTTCACCCCTGCCCCTCCGGCCGCCTCCGCCTCCACCCTTGCCGGGAAGAAGCGCCCCGCGCCGTCCTCCTCCTCCTCCGACGACGAAAGCTACGACTCGTCGGAGGGATATCGCGACGGCTGGGAGCTGGAGGATGACCCAGACCGAGCCGGCTCGAGCGAGGACCCGGATGGCCGCAGCGAGGACTCCGACGACCCTCCGGCCTCCTCCTCCTCCGACGATGAGTAGCTAGTCTTTTGTAGTTAAAGTATTTTTGTAATGCTTCTTATAATGCAATCTATAAAGCATTATAATGCTTCTTATAATACTTTTGTAATTATCTTCTTATATATATAATGCAATCTACTACTTCTCAAGCAATCCAGTAGTCTTTTTGGTATGGCGCGCATTATTTGCTGATTTCAATTGATCATCACAGACGGTTCTGTGTTCAAACCGTGGTAATCAGACATCGCATCACTACCGGTTGGATACACCAACCGGGACTGATGACTCACATCAGTCCCGGTTGAAGACCCCAACCGGTACTGATGTGAAGAGTTGCTAAAACTCAAAATAATTTTGGTGCCCTTACTAGTTGATAATAAATCTTCCTCCCCCTTGGCTAGCGCGGTGCGCTTGAGTGCGGGGTCACCCTGCCGTGAGGTATCGGGTTCGAGCCCCGCTCGCGCCCCCTAGCCTTTCTTTTTCTTTATTTCTTTTTTTATTTACTGTTTAACGACTTCTTTTTTTTATTTCTTTTTTTATTTGTTGTTTACTGATTGTTTCATTAAATAATTTGTAAAAATGCTTTTACCACTTTAGATTCATTTAGCCTTTCTTTTGTTTTTCTTAAGATTTCTTTTTTTATGTACTGTTTAACGATTGTTTCATTAAATAATTTGTAAAAATGCTTTTACCACTTTAGATTCATTTAGCCTTTTGTAACATCCCAAAATTTTAATAAAGTAAAAATAAATATTTTAAATTTGAAAATATTTATTTCTGAGTTTCTTGGCATTATTGGTTTTATTTGAATTTCCTTTGGAGTTTTGCAATGCATGAAAAATCAAATATAGAGAATTAAAGAATGGAGATCACCCAAACATTATCTGAATCCAAGAAAATTACCATAATACCTCAGAGTGATATTTACCTCTGGTAAAATTCTAGAACCGATCATGAGATATAACACTTTTAAAAGATTCAAAAGCAGAGGCATTGAAAATCTGTGAATCAGCATGTCAGAATTTATATAAAACAAATATACAATATTTTAATTTGAAATTTTATGGGAACATAGATACCTTAAATAGAATTGATAAAAGAAGTTTTACCAATAAATAATACCCTTTGAATCTTTAAATAAATCAAAAAGTGAAATGGAATTTCTGGACAGTTGACAGTGTCAGAATTTTCATTCATTAACCATAAGGTAATTTAGTCTCAAATTTGTACAGGAGATTACCAATTCTCAGTAGACCTCAGTCAAAAGGTTTTATAAACTTTTCCCATTTGGTGATAGCCCAACCAAAGGCAAGTTCTAGCTGACCAGATGAAGCTCACCTCTTCACTCCTACTCCCTTTCACCGCCATGTGGGTCCCCGAATCCAGAATCTCCATTGAAGCAAAGAAGCCCAAGTCCTTGCCTCGGGGCATCACGCCACCTCAACCAAATGCAATGCACCTTGGGAACCACAGGAGGTAGTGCTCCACTCACTTCCCCTCCACTACTTCTCCCTCCTCCTCAAGCAACGCCGAACTCCATTCCCCATTTCCGCCTCGTGTCAAGCCCTCAGAGCTCAAACCCACTCGCAAATCTTGTGAATCACCACCATTTCCAAATTGCTTCAAGCCCTAGCATGCTGATAAGCTACTCATCAAAGACCTTCAATAAACTCCCGAGTTGTTCATGCAAAAGCTCACCACCGTGGCGCAAGAACTCACCTCATTGTCGCCATGACCGAAGCCCTGTTGCTTGAGCTGAGCGTTTAAATTTTCTTGAGAGAACCTCCTGCTTCTAAATCCTTTTGGTGGAGCATCACCGGGCCTTAGGCATCAAAACCCTCAACAATCCTCGAACCCTAGTTGCGAAATTTCGCCGCCATCGCCCTTCTCCTCCAAGTCCGCTGTGCGGGGAGCAATCCGATGACTCTTCCAAAGGAAGCGACCGCAGAAATGGACTCGAGCTCGTGGATGCTCCCAAGGCGGCCGATTCAAGCTGAATCCTCTCCGGTCTTCGTCTCCACCGAAGCGCCATTTCGCCGCCGCCGAGCTCATTGCACACCTCGCCGCCATCTCCATTTGAATCGGTATCAGACTGCACAGCCGCCGAGCCGTGGTCCTCAATACCCTCGCTGTCGCCGGAGTCTCGCCGGAACGCCGTCGCCATTCAAGCCAAGCCGGTCCCCTGCTCTCTGTCTCTGCACGGTGGGGCCGGGCTGTCAGAAGCTCCAGGTAGAAGAAGAGTTGAGCCGATGGCGTTTTCTCATTAGCAAAGCGTATTTTCCTTTTAGAAGCAATTTCCACCAATTGATATTTGAGACTTGAATATCTTCGTAATTTTATTCAATCCCATGAAACAAAGTGGTAAATTCATCTAAAATCAAGAAGAATATAAAATGTAAAAACATTTAATTCTTGACCTGCAGCATAATTATTTATATTAAACTGTGATTATAATGCTAAGAGGGGTTTTAATGAGAACTTGTGAATAATAAGAACTGAAATGGTGAAATAAATATTAATGTGATGCTAGGATCATAATGTATTCAAATATCCAAAAATATTCAATTCTTGAATCACAGAACAATCATTTAAATTTAAAGTGGGATGAACACCCTATTATGGACAATATTGCTCATGTGGAAAAATATAACTTGTAAAATCATATAAGAAGTGATTATGTGCTTCTGGGATTGTAATAAACCTAATCATGCAAAAATATGTAATCTTGAAACCAAGTTTAACATAATTGCTAGTTAATCATTATTAAACCCTTTTATGGCCATTAGCAAGATACTAGCATAATGGCTCACAAAATGATAGTGTAGTTTGCAATAAGTTCCTAAAAACAGTAAGGATCTGTGTATGTGAAAATATCTAAGATAAGGTTGAAGTTTCATTCTTTTAATGAAAGAAAACGTTAATTATAACAATAAGTAAATAGTTTATCTATTGCAATTAGAGTTAAAATAATGCAAAACCAACTTTAAAACACTCATTGAGTTATTCCCTGTCAATACCTGAAAAATGAGTCAAGAATCATGTATAGTGTAGTTAGAAACTAAGTTTGAATCGTGGCCGAATTAAGATTCACAGCATAGTCATTTAGGCTATTTCAACAATAGATAAAATAACTTGCCTAAATGCTAAAATATGTAAAACTAGTTTAGAAACACTGTACAAAGTTTATACTACCATATTCTGTACAAAGAATCATATTCCATTAAGGTTTTCATATTAATCTCCTCAGATAAAAACCCTTAAGCGATAACCTTTTGATTCACCTTTTGGCCGATTCCGAATAGCGTCAACTTAATAATGCCACTTAAGCCTTTTCAACAATGAATATAATATCTCATCTAAATCGTAAAACTTATGAAATTAGCTCAGTAGCACTCTCCAAAGTATGTACTACCCTGCTAGGAAAAGATAATCCCATTTTGTTAAGGTTTGCATATTTATCCCAGAGGTTAAATATCCTTAAGTGATAATTGTTAACTACACATTTCCAATTCGATTTCTTGTAGTATAAACCTTAATATCATATTAGCACGTTAAGCAATGATTATAATGTATCAGCTAAAGCCTAAAATTTATGGAATCAGCTTAGGACTGTTATACAAAGTATAAACCATCTTAGTATGAAGAAATACCCATACTTCATCATGTTTTGCATATTAATCTTAATAGCTGAATAACCCTAAGTAATCACATTTCTTTAGGCATTAATGTGAATGAATAAACTTTAGGTAATAATGAGGAACCTGTAGTTAAGTTATTTTTATCACCAGAACCTTCTCAAATATCACGAATATGTTATCAGTAGCCTAAATCAGTAGATCTAACCTGTGCAAAACCAATTCTAAGTGAAATCAAGTTGAAGTAAAAGAATTAATTACTCATGACCTTATATAATCATTTAAGCATTTTCATTAACTTGCAAAGCAACTCATCTAAATCCGAATAAGGTAAAGAACAGTTTAGAATTGATCTTTAGGATATAATCTACCGTAATCTAAGAAAAAAAAATCTTAATTCATCTTGCTTTGTCTCTAAATCCTATTAGAGCAAAACCCATAACTATTAAGGATTTGGTAGAACTCATATCATGAATAACAAATCAATGAAATTGCAACTAATGCTTAATTCCATTAATCTTAACCAATTTTAGCATCTTGAATTCGTAAAATAAGATTTACAAATTCATAAAGAGCAATCCCTGTTCTTGTAAAGAGTTTGTTCGTTTTGCTATCTATTTCCTTCTTGCCTTTATTGAAGTTAGTTTATTGTTTTGCGTTATTTTCCGTTGTTCGACGAGTAGGCCCGACGTCTCTAGCTTCGTCTTCGTCGTCGTCGTCAGCCTCAATCCTCGTCTTCGCCGTAAGCAATAATTAAGCAAGGCAAGCATCCTTTGACCATATTGATCCCAGTATTTTATATTCCTTTTGTGCATCAAATTGTTTTATGCATGCGATTACTTTACGAAATTGCTATCTTGTGGATTGGTAGTTATACTGTTGTCTTGTGAATCTCCTTTGATGCTTTGTGAACATGTGAACCTTGATAACCATAGATTGAGGTTAGGCACTACTTAATGTCATCATGGGTATATGCGTTCATTTTATTCATGCTTAGTCATGCTTTAGAATCAATGATGTACATGATCAACTCAATAATTGTTTCCTGAAAACATTGAAAATGTCACTGTTGGTGGTGGGTACTTTGATTAAAAACCCAAAAAGAAAACTATGTGTTGATGCGGGCGATTATTGGCAATAGCCGGTTGTGCAGAAGTAATTGCACGTAGTGTAGGGTGAAGTGTCGCCCGTGTCACAACTAAGGACCGAACATCGTGTTGTATGATCCAAGAAAATCCGTACAAACCACGAGGGTGAGGATGGGTTAGCCTTAGCCTATTAAATTGTTTAGACATGGCTTTGCTCATTGGTAGGCGGAGCTAGCGGAAGCATTCCGCTCGGATTGCTTGTGAGGGCTTCCATGCAGTTCATGGGTAATTGCTCGGCGGTGTAACGTGTACGCCTTGCCATGGACAGAGACGTGGTGTTGGGTGTGATAAATGTGGATCCACGGCTTGGGTGAGTGTCTCTCTTTGTGGCAGGGTTAACGCCCCGGTGGGTAAAGCCTTGTCTAGGAATTTAATGACTATGTATGATCGCTCATTCGCATACTCTTGTATGGCGATCCACGGCTGACGTGGTGAGTGGATCATTCCTTGTGGGTACAGTTGTACACCTCTGCAGAGTTTAAATCTAATTGATTAGCCGTACCCGCGGTCATGGGTGTCTTGGTGAACTTGCACGAGTTAAATGTTTTGTTATTTCAAAAAGGGTTTATTTTACAAGTTAGCTCACCCACAGATGACCCAATGCTATACCCTGTGTGGGCAAGTATTGGAATCAGCTGTTGTGCCCTGTGTGGACAAAGAACTGGATATATGCCATGCGATGGCAAGGTTTGATTCGTCGCTCACGTCATGGAGGACGGTGAGTGTTATTTATGCTTTACTTATTTGCTATCAATTAATCTTGCTCTTTTAAATTCCGTTTGCAAATAACTTGATTTACAAATTCAAATTCGCTTTATGCAAATTAACTGTAGTAGCCTCCTTTGAAATGGCCTGCATGTATTGTAGGATTTGCTCAAGTCTTGCTGAGTATGTAAAGTACTCACCCTTGCCTAATTATATGTAGGTGGTTTAGAAAGCGAAGCTTCGAAGTTGGCCATCGTAAGTTGCGGGATGTTTTTGTCGATTCTATCTGGAGTTTATGCAGTCGGTTACTCGGGATTGGATGGGTAAACCACAAGGCTTGCTTCTTTTGCCGCTATATTTCTCTGAGTTGTAATATTTATTTGTATAATCGTTTCCGCTTAATTATTATGTGTATGGTTGTGATTCCATTTGTTGAAATGTGCGTGCTAGCTACTGATCCAGGGACTAGTACTGCAAGCACATTAGATTTCCATTTTGGCATTCGTGCTAAAATGGGGGTCGTTACAGCTTTGGTATCAGAGCTATACTGACCGTAGGATAAACCTTAGATAGAATGGTCGTTAATATTAGAATGAGCAAATTCAAAATGTTAGCTTCAAAAGATACTATAATTGCAAAATGTAGAGTTGCTATCCTTTCCTTATTCCTAAGATTCTATTCTTACCCTGCATTCAGTTTGATTTGTAAACAAGTGCCCCTTATCTCAAAAAGAAATCTCTGCACATGGTTCATCCTCAGTATTGCTTGTGAAGACGTTGAGACATGTTGCTGTCATTTTTGTTCATGCCAACCAAAGAAGCTTACAATGCCTGCAACAACCATCTCAGGAAAACATGCAGCGCTTCGCTAAACTTCGACAAAGCAGAAGTAAAGCTCGAAGACTACTTCATGAAGAGGCAACCTCACTCGATAGTAAAAGGCAGAAGGTTAGGATATCTTACGATCTAGCTTAAGATAAGAACCAATTGCGCATAGCATATTATTCCGCTCTAGTATATAGAACAATATATGTTGTTGTTATGTCTTGCTATTGTGAATTGGTTTTCATTTCTGTTTGTCAGGACTGATTTATGTGTAACTTGACCACTACGGTTAAAGTTTCATAATAAATTGTCCTTATGTATGAATATCAAAACCTCAACCATAGGATGAATATGAAATCATGAAATAGCTTATCTCATCTTTTTATAAAGCTTTATACAAACTTGTCCCTTCTTATGTACAATTTCTCACCTGGGTAACCATTATGGTTATTAACCTGTCTCAAAAATAAAACCTCATCAAGATTAGTAGTATAGTCTCCATCACTACTCTTAGCTTTGCTGGAATCACACTACTCATATATAAGCCATGTTAAGCTCTTACCACATTAGTAACATCAAACTAGCTTAAGCTGCTTTAGGTTGATTTAAAAAAAACATAATCTTTTCCCATAATAAATTCTAACCATGCCTTAAAACTCACCTCACTGCTTATCTAAATTATATACCATGAAAATGAGTTAGAACTGAAAAAGTTATACACTTCTAACAGAAACCTTTAAATGAACGTCAAAAGTGGAAAACTTGAAAAATCAGAGCTCTGTTTTCTAAAAAGAAAAGTAAAAAGAGTATATGTATAATTAATGTTACTCATAGCATCAGTTACTCACACACTATTTTCCCCATCTATAGAATTTAATCTTCTTATATGTATACTCATTCTTCACCTCTAACTTGTTCCTTTAGTAATATTCCTCTCCCTGTCTTTTTGCAAAATGAAAATTTCCAACAAACTTGTTGAGAACAATTTAAGCAACAAGTCAGCAACATCGTGAAGTTTGCATCAACAACTTCAAGAAAATGGAGGTAATGAAGTGTCTCAACCTCTTCAGCTCCATAGAAGCAGCAGAGCATCATCACCTCCCCAACTTCATCGAAGCCTCGAAAGACTAACTCAGCAAGTGGTGCGAAGATTAGAAGAAAACTCATCGCTGAATAACCTATAATAAAAGAGTAGTATTATACAAACTACACGTTATTCTAGCTATGCAGTAAACCTGTTGTGCATAAATATGTATGGCCAGTAGAAGGAAAACCTTAGATACCCTTCCTATGTATTAAGTTAAATATATACATATTACTTCTGTGTTGTTGAAGTTTTATTGTAAATCTTTTCTATTGCTTTCGGGTTACTCTCGTAAATATTAGACCATTAGGTTGACATTTATGATGCGTTACCCTATTTAATAAGAAATTTTAATAAAAAAAGGGGTTACTATCAAAATCCTAACGATATTCAAAACGAAATTCATTGTAACCTCGTAGGATTAGTACAAGCCTTGGACAAACATTATCATCAGAGTTGCGCAGCAAAAACGTAGTAGGTCGTCCCAATTTTCAATTGTGAATACCCTAATTTCGCAAAGACAATCTCCGTTATCTTCTCCCGTAGCTAATACCCATTCTCTCTATCTCCTTTGCTCAACTACGCTAAAACCACCTTTTCCTCGTACTCTTTCTATGGCAATAACAAGGACTCCCTAAGAAAATCTTGCCACAAGTTGGTATAATCAAGAAATTCCAATACCAACCAATATCGTCAAAGTCTCAGATGCCAGGACTCACTAAATATCCTCGATCATTATAATCATACTACATCTTGGCACCTCTTGCCCTCAAGATTCTCAAATAACTAATGCCATAAAAGCGCCTCTACTCCTTTAGGAAGTATTTCTATTGCGAATTATTTAGATGAACCCTTGATACTAGAATGGAAGACATGACCATAAAGTAGTAAGTTAGCATAATAAAACTTTGTTAGGACAAAAAAAAGTATAGTTCTTAAATAATAAATAAAAGTGTGTTGCAGTTTGATTAATCAAAATTCCTGTCTGTATTATTATTACAGAAAACTTTCGTAATGCATGCTTAACCAATAGTTATGGAGCAATTAAAAATATAAAATATTACCTTAGAAGTATAAACCTTCAAAAAGACTTTATATATTGCACAACTATGGTTATGGTACAATCTTTCCTTTCATTTTAAATCCCTTTCTTATCCAAATTGTCATTCTGACATCTTTCCTTTAAGAACAAATTACTAATAGACAGTCAGAAAACTAGAGTGATACTGTAAAAGAATTAGCTACAAACCTTAAACATGGAGGCTATGCATTTGTAAGGCACAAGGCAAACCCTTATAAGCCAAGAAATTGAATATACGATCATAGCCATGTTAGCACTCAATTGGAAGGTTAAGTTTTACGTCACTACGTGAAGCATCATAACAACACAAAATTCAACGCTATCCAAGGATCCGGACATAAGATTTTTCGCTAAGTATGCAGTTCACGGCATTGACATAGATGCCCATGTTCAGGCATACAAAGTTTGCACAAAACTTCAAAATCCATCTTCAGCAACCGGATCAACACATCAACAAACAAACAACCGCCAAAAGTAGTTACGACTAGCTACCACAAGAAGTTCTTCACCATCTCCTCCATCAATCTGTCATGAGGGATCATATGTAGAAATTCTAAACCAGAGGAAATAAAATCCCTTACTACGAAATCTGAATGAGGATCTTAAATAAAAGACTTCTCGAATCAAATAATAATTAGTTAACCTGCGATCATATGAATCCTTAAAATATGCGGATTTGAAACTATGAAAGAAATCACTAGTGCTTAGAAACCCTACAACTCTGATAGGATAATCGATATTATATTTGGCGTTCTTTTGAATTCTTGATTTAAGAGTACCTTGTACTATCGTCCGGATTACTCTCGTGCATGCATGAACCTTCCGGTTGAAATTCATAATGAGTCAATTCCTAGGAACGATAATAATAATATAGATTAAAACTTTTAAAGAACGAAACGTTGCCTTATAAACCAAACCAAAAATTTCATGATCTGCATAGGAATCGCAACTAGAGTTAATTGGAAAGAATCAAATATTACTACATAATATAGATAACTCTTATCGGACCATCTTTCTGTGATTCCAACATCTTATCAAATGTGGTTGCAAAATGCCTGAAACCCAACAGAATTTCACCTAAATAACCTTATCTTAATGAATACCATCGCAGGATGCCTGTGGCGAGATCCCTTAGCAAAAAGCTTGGAAGTAAAATCCTACCAGGCCTTCAACCTCGAAATGAAGATTCTACTCCAGCTCTTGCCGAGAAAACAAAGTATTTGGATCAAAAAGCCCCTACTACATCTTATTTAATACCTAAGCATTACTCCTTGGAGTATTGTCAGCCTAGCAAATCCAAAGCCCGTGCTTGCATTCGCTGTGGAGAAATAGGTCACACTGATGATGAGCATCCAATCAATTGCTCCAGTTGTGAAGGAAATCATTCTCCTGGAAAATGCCCTGTGGACAACATCACTTGTTTCCTTTGCGAAGGTCGAGATCATTATCCACCGCAGTGCCCCCTTGATCCCTTAGTCACTGCTGCAGTTCAGCATCAACGAGAAAAACTTCGAGCCTTAGTTACTCAGGAGTTGGCAAATAGAAGAAAAGCTGTGCAAGAGAAGTCACTTGAAGAATCAAAGAAACAACTTTTGAAACATGACAATATCCATCCAGAAAGCAGTAAATGGCCATCACTATCAGCATGTTTCTTATGTGAAGAAGAAGGTCATTGGGCTAAGGAATGTCCTAAGAAGCAACAAACTGAGGCTAATAAGGAAGAAGAAATTAATCAGGCAATTAATCGTAACCAAGTGTCACGAAAGAAACAAAAGTGCTACATTTGTCGCGAGAAGAGTCACTTTGCTAATCAATGCCCCCAGGAAGAACAAATACCTACTGCAACTATGGTTATGCCCGAAATCATTGCTGTCAAGATTATATCTCCAAGAGTGGTAGAAATAAGATCTGAAGTGACCTACCCAAAGAATCAGATAAAGAGAAGACATTTGAGCAAGGATGCTAGTCCCCAAAAGAATTCTACACAACTCTGCGTGCCATTTCAACCTTCATCTGTTCATCCCCCTAGCCAAACCAATGAACAATTCTCTGGTGCTCAAAAACAGAAAGCTAATGTTGTTTGCTTTTGCTGTGGTGAGCGTGGGCATTATGCCAATGGTTGTCCAAAGAAAAAGAAAGCCCTACCACTTTTCCAGCCTCGAGAAGCTTAGACCTACCAGATGCAGTGTCAACTTGATAGCGTTGCCGCATCAGCTAAGAAGGACTTGGATACCTTGTTTACATCTACTCAAGAAAAGTTCTACTTCCCCTTGTCAAGAAAGATATTAGTAACTTCTAAACTATTTTGGAGACCTAGAAAACATTAAGTGCTCATGTCCACCCCTGCCTCGACGTTAGACTCTGAATGTAAACATATTCCTTATATGGTTGTAATCGACTATTAATATGGTATTGAGTATGTCTTTTGTGTATTCAATTCCTATAACCAATCCTTTGGTTCTGTACATTTCATTTCTTCATAATTGCCAGATCCAAAGAAAATCAAAAACCTTCTATTTATTAAAATGATCAAACAAGTTAAATCATTAGAATCACCTTACAATCTTTTTACCTCAACCTAATACTTGAATTATCTCTACCATGTTTTCAATTTAAAGCCAACCCGAAATGACATTTCTTCCTCAACTCATTTCATCAACAGATGTAGAATTATGCATATCAATCATTGTATTCAAATATCCTTCTTGATATTAAACATTCAATTCTTCCCAAATGAATCTAACGACAGTGCAACCTTTCCTTCGCCTCAAAAATTCTAAATGTATCACATACCACTCTCTAAATTAGATTATCTTTATTAACAATACTGAATATTCAATCAAAAGGAATATATAGAAAGTATTAGTATCTCTCGTCTGCTTACCTAAGGCTCAAATAAAATTCTTCCCTATTTCTTCACACGTCAGCTTGGAATCGCAAGGCGAAGGTCCAGTAAAGCAATTGCAATGAAGACAACGTATTAACAGAACGACAAAGTCACTTCCGATAGAGAATTCCCAAATCTATCTCAACCACAAGATTTACAAGGTTCGTGGCATTCACCGTTTCCAAATCCGATGTAACCTGGGCGTCACGATATATGAGACCATATCGTATCGTTAAGAAAATGGGATAAAAGGCATATAAATTAAAGTTGTCATCTTAGCCCTAGTATTCAGAATGTCTTCTATATATATCAATTAAGAAGAATGTCTTCATCCTCTTTGTGAGCTCATCCAGCTAAATGAAATCAATCTATGATCTGAATTAACTATTCGAGAGCATTCAATTAGAATCCTAAAAGAAGATAAACGCCACACTCGTAATAAACCCCACAAGACGATCAAGATTCAGCGGAACAATCGTTCTGAAGAAGAAACAACTTGGAAACGAGAAGATCAACTCGGGAAGAAGTTCCTGACTTCTTTTAGAAATACTTTCCTTAGACCCGCCAAATCTCGGGGTCGAGATTTCTGTAAGGGGGGTAGATCTGTAACATTCCAAAATTTTAATAAAGTAAAAATAAATATTTTAAATTTGAAAATATTTATTTCTGAGTTTCTTGGCATTATTGGTTTTATTTGAATTTCCTTTGGAGTTTTGCATTGCATGAAAAATCAAATAAAGAGAATTAAAGAATGGAGATCACCCAAACATTATCTGAATCCAAGAAAATTACCATAATACCCTCAGAGTGATATTTACCTCTGGTAAAAATTCTAGGAACTGATCATGAGAAATAACACTTTTAAAAGATTCAAAAGTAGAGGCATTGAAAATCTGTGAATCAGCATGTCAGAATTTATATAAAACAAATATACAATATTTTAATTTGAAATTTTATGGGAACATAGATACCTTAAATAGAATTGATAAAAGAAGTTTTACCAATAAATAATACCCTTTGAATCTTTAAATAAATCAAAAAGTGAAATGGAATTTCTGGACAGTTGACAGTGTCAGAATTTTCATTCATTAACCATAAGGTAATTTAGTCTCAAATTTGTACAGAGATTACCAATTCTCAGAGACCTCACCAAAAGGTTTTATAAACTTTTCCCATTTGGTGATAGCCCAACCAAAGGCAAGTTCTAGTGACCAGATGAAGCTCACCTCTTCACTCCTACTCCCTTTCACCGCCATGTGGGTCCCCGAATCCAGAATCTCCATTGAAGCAGCAAGCCCAAGTCCTTGCCTCGGGGCATCACGCCACCTCAACCAAATGCAATGCACCTTGGGAACCACAGAGGTAGTGCTCCACTCACTTCCTCCACTACTTCTCCTCCTCCTCAAGCAACGCCGAACTCCATTCCCCATTTCCGCCTGCGTCAAGCCCTCAGAGCTCAAACCCACTCGCAAATCTTGTGAATCACCACCATTTCCAAATTGCTTCAAGCCCTAGCATGCTGATAAGCTACTCATCAAAGACCTTCAATAAACTCCCGAGTTGTTCATGCAAAAGCTCACCACCGTGGCGCAAGAACTCACCTCATTGTCGCCATGACCGAAGCCCCTGTTGCTTGAGCTGCTTAAATTCTTTGAGAGAACCTCCCGTTTCTAAATCCCTTTGGGCTGGAGCATCACCAGGCCTTAGGCATCAAAACCCCTCAACAATCCCTGGAACCCTAGTTGCGAAATTTCGCCGCCGCCATGCGCCCTTCTCCTCCAAGTCCGACCGCTGTGGGCGGAGCAATCCGGTGACTCTTCCAGTGAAGCGACCGCAGAAATGGACTCCCTGGAGCTCGTGGATGCTCCCAAGGCGGCCGATTCAAGCTGAATCCTCTCCGGTCTTCGTCTCCACCGAGCGCCATTTCCGCCGCCGAGCTGTTGCACACCTCGCCGCCATCTCTCACTGAATCGCATCAGACTGCTTCGCCGAGCTGGTCCCCTCAGTACCCTCGCCGTCGCCGGAGTCTCGCCGGAACGCCGTCGCCATTCAAGCCAAGCCGGTCCCCTGCTCTCTGTCTCTGCACGGTGGGGCCGGGCTGTCAGAAGCTCCAGGTAGAAGAAGAGTTGAGCCAGTAGGCGTTTTCTCATTAGCAAAGCGTATTTTCCTTTTAGAAGCAATTTCCAGCCAATTGATATTTGAGACTTGAATATCTTCTGTAATTTTTATTCAATCCCACTGAAACAAAGTGGTAAATTCATCTAAAATCAAGAAGAATATAAAAATGTAAAAACATTTAATTCTTGACCTGCAGCATAATTATTTATATTAAACTGTGATTATAATGCTAAGAGGGGTTTTAATGAGAACTTGTGAATAATAAGAACTGAAATGGTGAAATAAATATTAATGTGATGCTAGGATCATAATGTATTCAAATATCCAAAAATATTCAATTCTTGAATCACAGAACAATCATTTAAATTTAAAGTGGGATGAACACCCTATTATGGACAATATTGCTCATGTGGAAAAATATAACTTGTAAAATCATATAAGAAGTGATTATGTGCTTCTGGGATTGTAATAAACCTAATCATGCAAAAATATGTAATCTTGAAACCAAGTTTAACATAATTGCTAGTTAATCATTATTAAACCCTTTTATGGCCATTAGCAAGATACTAGCATAATGGCTCACAAAATGATAGTGTAGTTTGCAATAAGTTCCTAAAAACAGTAAGGATCTGTGTATGTGAAAATATCTAAGATAAGGTTGAAGTTTCATTCTTTTAATGAAAGAAAACGTTAATTATAACAATAAGTAAATAGTTTATCTATTGCAATTAGAGTTAAAATAATGCAAAACCAACTTTAAAACACTCATTGAGTTATTCCCTGTCAATACCTGAAAAATGAGTCAAGAATCATGTATAGTGTAGTTAGAAACTAAGTTTGAATCGTGGCCGAATTAAGATTCACAGCATAGTCATTTAGGCTATTTCAACAATAGATAAAATAACTTGCCTAAATGCTAAAATATGTAAAACTAGTTTAGAAACACTGTACAAAGTTTATACTACCATATATTCGTACAAAGAATCATATTCCATTAAGGTTTTCATATTAATCTCCTCAGATCAAAACCCTTAAGCGATAACCTTTTGATTCACCTTTTGGCCGATTCCGAATAGCGTCAACTTAATAATGCCACTTAAGCCTTTTCAACAATGAATATAATATCTCATCTAAATCGTAAAACTTATGAAATTAGCTCAGTAGCACTCTCCAAAGTATGTACTACCCTGCTAGGAAAAGATAATCCCATTTTGCTAAGGTTTGCATATTTATCCTGTAGGTTAAATATCCTTAAGTGATAATTGTTAACTACACATTTCCAATTCGATTTCTTGTAGTATAAACCTTAATATCATATTAGCACGTTAAGCAATGATTATAATGTATCAGCTAAAGCCTAAAATTTATGGAATCAGCTTAGGACTGTTATACAAAGTATAAACCATCTTAGTATGAAGAAATACTCATACTTCATCATGTTTTGCATATTAATCTTAATAGCTGAATAACCCTAAGTAATCACATTTCTTTAGGCATTAATGTGAATGAATAAACTTTAGGTAATAATGAGGAACCTGTAGTTAAGTTATTTTTATCACCAGAACCTTCTCAAATATCACGAATATGTTATCAGTAGCCTAAATCAGTAGATCTAACCTGTGCAAAACCAATTCTAAGTGAAATCAAGTTGAAGTAAAAGAATTAATTACTCATGACCTTATATAATCATTTAAGCATTTTCATTAACTTGCAAAGCAACTCATCTAAATCCGAATAAGGTAAAGAACAGTTTAGAATTGATCTTTAGGATATAATCTACCGTAATCTAAGAAAAAAAAATCTTAATTCATCTTGCTTTGTCTCTAAATCCTATTAGAGCAAAACCCATAACTATTAAGGATTTGGTAGAACTCATATCATGAATAACAAATCAATGAAATTGCAACTAATGCTTAATTCCATTAATCTTAACCAATTTTAGCATCTTGAATTCGTAAAATAAGATTTACAAATTCATAAAGAGCAATCCCTGTTCTTGTAAAGAGTTTGTTCGTTTTGCTATCTATTTCCTTCTTGCCTTTATTGAAGTTAGTTTATTGTTTTGCGTTATTTTCCGTTGTTCGACGAGTAGGCCCGACGTCTCTAGCTTCGTCTTCGTCGTCGTCGTCAGCCTCAATCCTCGTCTTCGCCGTAAGCAATAATTAAGCAAGGCAAGCATCCTTTGACCATATTGATCCCAGTATTTTATATTCCTTTTGTGCATCAAATTGTTTTATGCATGCGATTACTTTACGTAAATTGCTATCTTGTGGATTGGTAGTTATACCTGTTGTCTTGTGAATCTCCTTTGATGCTTTGTGAACATGTGAACCTTGATAACCATAGATTGAGGTTAGGCACTACTTAATGTCATCATGGGTATATGCGTTCATTTTATTCATGCTTAGTCATGCTTTAGAATCAATGATGTACATGATCAACTCAATAATTGTTTCCTGAAAACATTGAAAATGTCACTGTTGGTGGTGGGTACTTTGATTAAAAACCCAAAAAGAAAACTATGTGTTGATGCGGCGATTATTGGCAATAGCCGGTTGTGCAGAAGTAATTGCACGTAGTGTAGGGTGAAGTGTCGCCCGTGTCACAACTAAGGACCGAACATCGTGTTGTATGATCCAAGAAAATCCGTACAAACCACGAGGGTGAGGATGGGTTAGCCTTAGCCTATTAAATTGTTTAGACATGGCTTTGCTCATTGGTAGGCGGAGCTAGCGGAAGCATTCCGTTCGGATTGCTTGTGAGGGGCTTCCATGCAGTTCGTATGGGTAATTGCCTGGCCGGTGTAACGGTGTACGCCTTGCCATGGACAGAGACGTGGTGTTGGGTGTGATAAATGTGGATCCACGGCTTGGGTGAGTGTCTCTGTTTTGGCGAGGTTAACGCCCGGTGGGGTAAAGCCTTGTCTAGGAATTTAATGACTATGTATGATCGCTCATTCGCATACTCTTGTATGGCGATCCACTACCGACGTGGTGAGTGGATCATTCCTTGTGGGTACAGCTTGTACACCTCTGCGAGTTTAAATCTAATTGATTAGCCGTACTGCGGTCATGGGTGTCTTGGTGAACTTGCACGAGTTAAATGTTTTGTTATTTCAAAAGGGTTTATTTTACAAGTTAGCTCACCCACAGATGACCCAATGCTATACCTGTGTGGGCAAGTATTGAATCACCACAGTTCTCGTGGACAAAGAACTGGATATATGCCATGCGATGGCAAGGTTTGATTCGTCGCTCACGTCATGGAGGACGGTGAGTGTTATTTATGCTTTACTTATTTGCTATCAATTAATCTTGCTCTTTTAAATTCCGTTTGCAAATAACTTGATTTACAAATTCAAATTCGCTTTATGCAAATTAACTGTAGTAGCCTCCTTTGAAATGGCCTGCATGTATTGTAGGATTTGCTCAAGTCTTGCTGAGTATGTAAAGTACTCACCCTTGCCTAATTATATGTAGGTGGTTTAGAAAGCGAAGCTTCGAAGTTGGCCATCGTAAGTTGCGGGATGTTTTTGTCGTATTCTATCTGGAGTTTATGCCTGGTCAGTTGCCTGCGGGATTGGATGGGTAAACCACAAGGCTTGCTTCTTTTGCCGCTATATTTCTCTGAGTTGTAATATTTATTTGTATAATCATTTCCGCTTAATTATTATGTGTATGGTTTGATTCCATTTGTTGAAATGTGCGTGCTAGCTACTGATCCAGGGACTAGTACTGCAAGCACATTAGATTTCCATTTTGGCATTCGTGCTAAAATGGGGGTCGTTACAGCTTTTTTTAAGATTTCTTTTTGTTTATTTACTGTTTAACTATTGTTTGATTAAAAAATTTTAAAAAATGCTTTTACCACTTTAGATTCATTTAGCAATCTAATATAAATTAAAAATATTTTCTAGCAATCTAATATAAATTAAAATTCAGATAGTCTTTTCAATATTATTTTCCAACCATCTAATATAAATTAAAATTATAGAAAATTGTAGGAAATAAAGTAATTTTTGCACTAATGGTCATTGTGAGTAGGTATATCAGATGAGAACAACATATATACAAGTGCAGGTGCTAAAATTCTACATGGTAAGAGAAGCAAAGTAGTCACCATAATCATGTGACAAATATTTTAAACATGATTTTCTTAAAATCCTGTTCGTAATTGATTTTCCATGTAAGCCTCCGTGAAACTGCCTTCTTTGGTCGAAGTGGCTCCCTGTTAAGGCTCCGTGAAACGACGTCGGCCACGCGCCCACGCGCGCGGCGAGTACGGCCCCGGCTACCGCCAGCGTGGCACGCTGCTAGATATTTGGAAAATTCCATACAATTTTGTGATCATGGAAATGCAAATAAGTTAAGGAAATTAAATATATGAAATCCAAGATATTTTTAATTGAAAATAATTGGCGTCCTTTTTTGAAATTTTCAAATTCATGTCTTTAGTTGCTTTCAACTTCAGAAAATTTGGATATGTTTCAGTATTTTTCTGAATATTTTGATAGTCGCTCAAAATTTTTAGAAGTTTAGTATTTTTGAGAACTTTTTGAATCTCTACAAAATTTTGGGAATGTTACACTATACCAATGATAGAACATATAGGAAGCATACTGTTAGCTAGCGGAGATTGACGCACATGGACGGAGGGCTTTGAAGGGATTTGCAAAGTTGAGCAATGTGCTTGAGATGTCATGTATAAAATATAATTGGGAATTGCATGCAAACCTCGATAGTAATATGATATTTGAAGAATACAGAAACTTTAGTCTAAATAATTCAGTCGGTCACCACCTCTAATTAAGATATGAAGTATCTTTAATTAATCACCACAAATCATTCATGATTACATAGATCTATAAGCAAACCGGTATACAATATTTTGGTACTCACAAAGAACAAACAAACCAGCGTTATCTGTTATTACAAGGATAAGCATATATAAACGTCATCGAGCATCCATAATTTAGTTGTGGTTGTTCTCCCAGAACTGAGCTTGGAGCCAATCCACGGCCTTCTTGTCCACCTGAAATGCCTTCGAAAGAACATCATCGGAGATCGGTGGCTTTGATCCAAATACCGCATTAGCAATGGTGATTGCACCAGGGTTTTGGCTGCTGAGTGCGGCAATGGCAACGGCTGGCTTGTCATGGCTTGGATTGAACTGGAAGTGGATGAGCCCCTGTGGGAACACGAATACATCTCCCTTGTTGAGCGTCTTGGTGAACAGCTTGTTGTCCGGGTTGGATGTGACAAATCCGACATAGAGTGTGCCGTCGAGAACAGTCAGGATCTCGGTGGCGCGTGGGTGAGTGTGTGGTGGGTTCTCTCCTTGGGGAGCGTAGTCGATGCGTGCCATGGAGATGCCCAGGGTGTTGAGACCAGCAAGTTTCATCACGTTGATCAGTGTGACGTTTGACCCGACCTTGCTCTTGGTTGTGTCCATCGGCTTGTCGAGGTTGGCAGCCAGGAAGAAGTCCTCGGGCTTCACGTCGCCGGCGTCCTTGCAGGGGAACCCATTGACACGCACTGCATCAAAGGAACAACATACTTACATGCATGCGTTAGGAAGCCAAGCAAAACATATGCTGCTGGTGTGTTGATCGATCTGATGCATACGCATGACATTGAAGTACTCTACCTGTCGAGTCCTTGTTCATGTCGGCGACGCAGAAGTCCTGGAGAGGGCCGGGATCTGAAGCCATGGCCTGCGAAGCGACCAAGGCCAGAAGAACAGAGAGGCGGAGGAGGTTGTAGGAGGCCATCTCGCTAGATGGAACTTTGCTAGCTAGCTCTTCTACAGATGTTAGCTGTGTAAGCGGTCGATGCTTCTTGTGTGTATGGAGCTAGCTGATCGATGCTTTGGCCACGAAGGGATGCATGCATATATATAGCTTGTGAGCAGGTGAGATTCAGAAGATCAGGTCAAGCAGTGGCCGGCACACAGATAGAAATGGTCTAAAGTTGAGCTAGCGACTGCTTCTCCTCTTGGCGTGGACAAATTGCATTCGACCGTGCAAGCAATATTACTTAATTTATTCGTTTGACGAGGTCTAGTATAGATTACTCCTAGCAATGAGGTGACCGAGTAATTTGATAATGGTGGTGTTCTTGTCGTGCATAGCATTGCTGATTGGTTGTGTTATATCAGGTGAAGAAAAGAGCATGTTAGAATAGTGTTATGTGCCGGGTATGCTACAGGGTGCGGTTCAATGTGTGTAGCGAGAACTGTCGCGTGTGTGTTTGGGTGTCCAGCGTGAGTGTGACTGGGTCCACCTGTAAGCGGCTTGGGAAAGGGGTTTAAATACCTGAGCGTTTGCATTGTAAGGCAAGAAAGAACAGAATGCTTCTTCCCTGAACCTCTTCCTTCTGTATCTTCTTCCTGAACTCCTCTGTACTCCCTTCTGAACTTTCCTTTCTTCTACAATATATCATCTCTGGAGAATTTTGGTTGTGAGTTCATAACATTTGGTATCAGAGCCAGGTTACCACTGCTATGGCATCAGTAGAGAGTCAACTGGAAGGAATGAACGCTCTGTTGAGGCAAATTCTGGACGGCGTCCATGGGGTGAAATCGGAGATCACCGAGGTGCGATCCGCGGTCGACGCGGTGATGGAACGTGTGGAGGTGTTGGAGTCGCGTTATGAGACCACTCCTCCCGTGGGAACATCAGCACAAATCGCAACTGCAGCGACGTCGGCCCATCCTACGCCGTCTCCCGCGCTCATCTCTGCCCCGGATCTGGTCTCCCAGGACCCGCCGCAGCCTCAAGCGGAGGAGATGGCCGCTCCGACCCTCAACAAACCGGCCGCGACCACGACGATGCTTCCACTCCCCAACGAGCAGCAGCTTGCAAGGGCGTTCAACCTGGGCGCGGACATCCTGAATGATGTCCTCACGCCGCCGCCGCTGCCGCAAGTCCTCCCTCCTTCCGACGCCCAGCGGAAGGTGCTCGTCGCCAGCGTCGTCCCACCCGCCTCGGGCGAGGGTCCGATGGCGAAGATGGAGAGCGCCTACCTCCACCGTGCCCACCAACTGTTCGACGCAATGCCTCAGAAGGGCGCTCCTCGCCACCCAACCGGACTCCATCGCCACCTGGGGCGTGCCCCTCAACCCTCCGCCTTCCGGCGAAGACGCTTCCGTCACCGACGAGCAAGCCGATGTTGTGCTTCTCAAGTTCCTCCGCACTCGGGACTTCCACGTCCGTGACGCGCACGCCATGCTGCTCCGCTGCGCCGCCTGGCGGGCCGAGTTCCGCGCCGACTCCGTGCTCGACGAGGACTTCGGTTTCAAGGACCTCGAGGGTGTCGTCGCCCACACGCACGGCTGGGACCGCGACGACCACCCCGTCTGCTACAACGCCTACGGCGTATTCAAGGACAAGGACATGTACGACCACGTCTTCTGCGACGGTGACCACCTCAACCGCTTCCTCCGCTAGCGTGTCCAGGTCATGGAGCGCGGCGTCCGCGCGCTCCAGCTCCGCCCCGGCGGTGTCCACGCCATCGATGCCGGCGAGGTTGTCGACTGGATCAAGTCCTGTAGCATACCCGGCACATAACAAATAGTTAACCTGGTAACGTGATGCCCTTAACCTTTTGATCTCTGTACGTACTTGCGTCGGTGCATGCATGGAATGGATCAGCGCTTTAATTTCTTCTCTCAGTTAATTTGTAACGTAATCACCTATGGCCATATTTTATATCTTCTTCAACCACATCACTCTGGTTTCCTTTGAACGGAATACTGAAAAAAACATCTCCTACGTACAGGATACAACTAACGGATGAGACTTACATGCCCGGACGGCAACCAACAATTATCACATTAAGCTCAGTGTTATTTTCATCGCTCATTTAATGGATGAGTTTTACATTGCTGGCCGGCGGCCACCTTCGTGTTGGTCTACATGAACAAACCATATGAATATAATCTATACTCGGCCGTCAATATATTGTACGACCATGTCAGAGTACAGGTCTAGTGCAAGATAATCGCAGTTAATTAATCTCAACACGTTCTGTTGCGTGCAGCCAGCGACAATTTCAGGCTAGTTCTACATTCAATTATTGACTCGTTCACAAGCTCACCTGCTCTTTGTGCTGCTAGATATATATGCATGTCCAAACCCTCCATGGCCAAAAGCATCAACCACAGCAAACATAACCAGCTGCTACTTGAGGCTTGAGAACCTGCTTCACTTAGCCAAATTAATGGCGGCCTCCTCCTGCACCCTTCTACTCGCTGCTTTTATTGCGTTGGTCTCATGGCAGGCCATGGCTTCCGACCCTAGCCCTCTCCAGGACTTCTGCGTCGCCGACAATTACTCGCATGGTATATTTGTGCTCTCAGTCTTGTTTTGGCATCGGATCACGTCTGTTGTGGAATCTAACACATTGAAATCTCATGGAAAGAGTACTCAAACATATGTTGAGATAATGACCTTCTGACTAACTGTGTGTTTGTATCTATGCAGTGAATGTCAATGGATTTGCTTGCAAGGACGCAAAGGACGTGAAGGCCGATGACTTCTTCCTGGCGGCCAACCTTGACAAGACGATGGACACTACAATGAGCAAGGTCGGGTCCAACGTCACCTTGATCAACGTGATGAAACTTGCTGGTCTCAACACACTTGGGATCTCTATGGCACGCATTGACTATGCGCCTTTGGGCCGGGCGAGAACCCACCACACACGCACCCTCGTGCCACTGAAATCCTGACGGTGCTTGAGGGCACTCTCTATGTTGGCTTTGTCACATCAAACCCTGACAACAAGCTCTTTGCCAAGGTTCTCAATAAGGGCGACGTCTTTGTTTTCCCTCAAGGACTTATCCACTTTCAATTCAACCCTAACCCCTACAAGCCCGCTGTTGCAATTGCAGCACTCAGTAGCCAGAACCCAGGGGCAATCACCATTGCCAACGCTGTGTTTGGTTCAAAGCCACCCATCTCAGATGATGTCTTGGCCAAGGCATTTCAAGTGGACAAGAAAATAGTGGACTGGCTCCAGGCCCAATTCTGGGTGAACAACCACAATTAAGTCGATGATGTATGGTCATATGAAAAGATTATAATACTTCTTGTTTCTAAGTTGTAATACATGCATTTTGAAGATCATACACAATAATGTTACAGGTTTATTTTTTTATTTTATTCTGTGTTTGTATGATATATCATGGAGACTTGGGTTTGAAATTGTAAGCTCCACACTGTAATGTTCCCGCTTGTTTTCTGGTTTCTGTTCACTCAAATATCCGAAAGGAAGGTCAGTCCAGTTGCAGCCCTTTAGAATGAACAACTGAAAACAACCAGAGCTGCCTTCATCTTTGTTATCTATATATATAAAAACAACCAGTGATATTCAAGGCACCTCCTTCGTTTGAAGGTGTAACATCCCGAAAATTCTAAAACAATAAAAGTATAATATTTAAAGCTTATTGTGAATATTTTTGGACTTTCTGAATGTTTTTTGCTTTATTTGAATTTTCTTGGATTTTTGTGTTGCAAGAAAAACCAAATAAAAGGGAAATAAAGAATGAAAAAGAGGAAAAGGCAAAAATGTAAAAAGTAAAAATTTAGAAAATTACCATGAGAACCCTGATCATTCAATTAAATCATTTTATCCAGCAAATGAAATTTTATGCATAAAGAAATGAAGAGACAAAATGAAAAGACAACTTTTAAATCAAAACAATGCATTGTCAGAATTTATAAAATAATTATGAAACTTATCTGGAGCCATAAAAATTATCATGAAAACCTCAATGAAATATATATCTCTGGTAAAAATATTATGAATTAATATTTTAATTTAGGACTTCTCAAAATTTAAAAACAGAAACTCTAAAAATATGGAAATTGTAATGTCAGAATTTTTATAAAAATAATGGAGTAAGTTTTTGAGCTGAAAATTTTACATAATAGTTCCTAGCTAAAATAATTATGAAAAACAAAGTTTCAAAATGTTTTGAAAAGATTTAAATTGTCTGATAATTCAAAAACAGAAAACTAATTACTGTGCAGCATGTTTTGTCAGAATTTTCAATAATTCTGTTAATAGTATTTTTGACCAAAAGTTTTACAGTAAGCATATAACTGGGAAAACATCATGCATAAAAACTTTCATTAATTCTTGACGCGAAGAGAAACCGATCCAGTGAAGCCAAAGGTGCTGACCTTTTCTGATTTTGGCTTCGCATCACCTGTTTCCTTCGCTTCCAGGCGGGTTCCACTTTCTGAACCGGCCCACCTGGCAGCCTCACTCCCTTGCCGTCTTCTTCCTCCAGTCGTTGTGCCCCGAAGCCACTCTTCTCTGTTTAACCGACCGAGAAGTGAATCCATGCGTAGCTAGACCGAGCTCAGCTCAGTGCATCACCTCTTCGAGTTGTCGCATCACCAGTGTCTGCGTCGCCCTGCTTCAGCCACGATGCACCTCGCGTGAAGCTTCGGCTAACCATACCTCCTCCTGTGCAGCTGTGGACTCACCTCGCCGAGAGCTTATCTGAGACCAAGCTCGTCTGTCCAGGGCTTATCTCCTTTTGCGACTATAGATAGCACCCAGTTGAGACCGCTCTCACTTTCCCCCACCTCTACTCCCTCTTCTTGTCCTAGCACGCCCAGAGCTCACTCCTCTTCCGCCATGACCGAAAGCTCTGAAGCTCAAAGCCACTCGCGATTTTTGTGACACGGCCAACCGTTTCCAAATTCGTTTAGGCTAGAGCATCACCAAGCCTCAAGAATCAAAACCCCTCAAAAACTTTTGGTTAGTCTCTTGCGAAATCGGGCCGCCACCGTGAGCCTCTTTCTTCAGTACCAGTCGCACGGTGGCAGATCTCTCCGTTGAGCTTCCGACCCCACCGGTAGGTAAAATGGAATCACTAGTTCGCCTCCATGCTTAATCCGGTGCCAATTTGAACCGAAACTATTTCATCTTCTTCCCAGCCGTTTCGCCATGGGCGCCGTTCCCTGAGCTCGTGGGTGCACCACTCCAGTATCTCTCCGGCCGAATCGACAACAGCTCTGGATGCGCCTGGCCGTGCTGATGCTACCCGTATGCTCGCCATTGTCGGAGACTTACTGGAACTCCGCCGGCGATGAGCCCTAACAATCCCCTGTTTTCTGTCTCTACTCAGTGAACCGAGTGGTCGGGTGTTCTGAGGTAGGAGAAGCTCAGTCAATTGGCGCCTTTTATCTCAGAAGGCGTATTTTCAGTTTTCAGCAATTTTCAAATTCACTTGATAATCAGTTAGCAGTATCTTTTGCAATATTACTTCAATTCCAGTAAAACAAATTTTTAAATTCATATAAAATCAAGAAGAATCTAAATATACAAAAATATTTAATTTTTGAAGTACAGGATTATTATTCAAATTAAACTTTGATTATGGTGCTAATATGGTTTTTAATAAGAATTTGTGTATAATAAGTAATGAAATGATGAAATTAATATTCATGAGATTTTAGGATCAGAATGTATTCAAATATACAAAAATACTTAATTTTTGAGTCACAAAACAATTAATAAAATCAAATTTAGGAATAAACATTATTATGGATGTTGTTGTATTCAAAGAAATGTAATTCCAAAAATCATTAAATAAATTTATATGTGTCCTGGAATCATAATAAACTCAAACATGTAAAAATGTTTAATTGTTGAATTAAGTCTATATTATTTGTTTTGCAATCATTAATAAACCCTAGTATAGCCATTAACGAAAAACGATAGTAAAAAGGCTCATAAATAATAAAGTAATTTATATTAAGTTACTAAAAACAGTGAGGACATATATATGTAAAAATATTTGGAATAAAGTTTAATTTGAATTCTTTTATCGTAAAGAAATGTCAAATGTAACAATAATCAAATAGGAAACCTATTGCAGTTTAAGTCAAAACAATGCAAAATCAACTTTAAAATGTTTATAGAGTTGTACCCTGCTAATGTCTAAAAAAATGAATTAAAGATCATGTATATTGTAGTTGCAATCACAATATAAAGTTAGTCGATTTAGCGTTATTCATCGTGGTCATTTAGGCTACTTCAGCAGTAGATAAAATAACTCGTCTAAATTCTAAAATCTATGAAACCAGTTTAGTAACACTCTACAAAGTTTGTGCTACCATATTCTACAAAAACATCTTAATTTTAGGGTGCTTTCCATTTAAATCAAGCTAGTTCAAAATCCTTAATCATTAATCGTGCGATTCACTTTTTGGCCGATTGGCCGATTCCGTGAATAGTAAGCTTTAGTTGCCACATAAGCTTTTTGGTCAAAGTGTATAATATCTTGTCCAAACCTTAAAACTTGTCTAACTAGTTTAGTAGTGTTCTTTAAAGTGTAGACTACCCTATTATGAAAAGATAATCTCATTTCATTATGTATTACGCATTAATCTTGATAGCTTAATAACCCTAAGTAATCACATTACTTTAGACCGTAATATGGATGAATAAACTTTAGGTATAAATGAGAAATCAATGATTAAGATATTTGTATCACCAGAACCTTCTCAAATATCATGGAAATAAGGCCAGTAGCCTAAATCAATAGATTTAACTTGCGTAAAGCTAATTCTGTGCTATATCAATCAAAGATCCAACTCTATTTATTCATGAACAAATTGTAATCATTAAGCCTATTCAGCAGCCCGTAAAGCATCTCGTCTAAATGCGAATTCGATGAAGAACAGCTTAGAAATGATCTTTAGAATATAATCTGCAGTAATCTAAGAAAATATTCTTATTTTCTCTTGCTTTGACTCTGAATCCTAATAGAGCAAAACCCATAAGTAATAAGGTTGCCAGAAATGTATTATGAATAGTAAATCAATGAACATTGCAACTAATGATTAATTTTATCAATCCAACCAATCTTTGCATCTTGAATTCGTAAAATAAAATTAATAAATTCATAAAGAACAATCCTTGTTTCTTGTAAAGAGTTTTATTTGTTCTTTCTATCTATTTTCTTTTTGCCCTTATTGAAGTTTAGTATTTTGCTCTTTTCCGTTGATCGACGTGTAGAACCCGACTTCACTGACTTCATCATCGCCATCATCAACCGCAATCCTTGACTTCATCTTAAACGACAAATAAGCAACGCAAGCACCCCTTTGATCATATTGATCCCAGTATTTAATTTTCTTTGTTTTACTAAACCAATTTATGCATGCGTTTACTTTCTGTAAATATGCTATTTTGTGGTACTGGTAGTTATACCTGTTGTCTCATTAACCTTCTTTGGTAATTATGGACATGTGAACCTTGATAACCATAGATTAAAGGATAAGCATTACTTAATGTCATCATGGGTATATGCGATTACATAATCATGCTTAGCCATGCTTTAGAATCAACAAGGTTGATGATCAGATCAAAATTGTTTCCTGAAAACATTGGAAATGGCACTGTTGGTTGCTGGTATTTTAATTAAAAACCCAAAACAAAACTATGGTTTTGATGCGGGCGATTATTGGCAATAGCTGGATGTGCGAAAGGAATTGCACGTAGTCTAGGGTGAAGTATTTGCCCGTGTCGGATTAAGGACCGAACATCGTGTTGTATGATCCAAGAAAACTCGTACAAACCACAAGTGTTGGGATGGGGCAGCCTTAAAGCGATTAAGTTACCTTGTTTAACTTTGCATTTATGGTAGGTGGGAGCTAGCACAGGCATTCCTTTCTAGGTCTGCTTGCAGGGGTTTCTACTTTCCAATGCAACGGTGTACGCCATACTATGGGAGAGTTCCAACATTTCTATGCTCTGAGTTCTCTTGCCATAGTATGGGTTAACGTCCTGGGCTGGTAATAGTTAACCCAGGTAATGTAAAGGTTTTCGTCATGAACATTCTGGCCACACGCTGAAAGTGCGTGAAACATGCGGCAAAAAGAAAAGGTCATGACTTGTGGGTAAAGTTGTACACCTCTGCAGAGTGTAAATCTAATCGATTAGCCGTACCCGCTGTCATGGGAGTCTTGGCGAACTGATGCGAGTTAGTTGTTTTATTATTTTCAAAAAGGGTTGGTTTCATTTGTTTTGCAACTGTTGCTTCATGTCAAAGGGCCGACATTGATGGATTTCAGGATTTGGGTTATTCGTCGCTCACGTCATGGAGGACTGTGAGTGTTATTTATGCTTTACTTATTTGTTATCAATCAATCTTGCTCTTACATATTTCGTTTGCAAACAACTTGATTTACAAATTCAAATTCGCTTTATGCAAATTAACTGTAGTAGGCTCTTTTGAATTGGCCTGTATTTATGCATTTGCAAATACCACCTTAAGTCTTGCGGAGTACGAAAGTACTCACCCTTGCTTATTCGTTGTTTTTAGGTGTAAGCTAGCGAAGCTCCGAAGTCTTTATTTCATCGCAGGTTGCGGGATCCTTATTGCCGAGATCTTTTCTAGGGACTTATGCCTCGTCAGTTGCTTGCGGGTTCAGATGGGCACACTACGAGACTTTGCCTCTTTGCTGCTATATACTCTGAGTTGTAAGATTTATGTATTTATTAGTTTCCATTTAATTAATTTAATGTATGGTTGTGATCCCAATTGTTGTAAATGTGCATACTAGCTACTGATCTAGGGACTAGTACTGTGTGCACATTAGATTTTCATTTTGGCATTCTGTGCTAAAATGGGGGTCGTTTCAGTTGGTATCAGAGCTATACTGACCACAGGATAAACCCTAGGTAGAATGGTCACTAGCATTGGAATAAGCATATTCAAAATCTTATTTTCAGAAGATATTCTACTTGCAAAATGTAGACTTTGCTATTCTTTCCTCATTCTTAAGACCCTCTTCTTATCCTTGTATTCATTTCGTTTTGTAAATAAAATTCCTCGTTCCTTAAAACAATCCTGGGCGAATGGAAGCTCTGATTTCTACGTCAACAATCTTGAATAGACGAATGTTGCTCCATGAAGACTTGCATTGAAGTGCCGAATAAGAATATGTTAGGCTAAGTTATTTAGAACCACTTATATTAGTTTATATTCATTCTATGTGCTTTGCTTGAAGGCTTTTCGTATTGCTATCCGGGATGCACTCGTGAATGCTTAACATTAGGATAAATTTCACGACGTGACATCTCCTAATTAATAAGAAAATTTAATTAAAAATATTTTAAAGAACGAAACGTTGCCTTGAAACCAAATATAATCACATTTAAATAACCTGTCTCTTCTTGGTCATCGTTGCAGGATGCCTAAAACAAAATCCTTAAGAAAGCTTTTGGGGAATGAGGCGAGTCCGCAACATCCAGCTACTAGAGCATCTGTATCTCGACGCAATGTTCGTCATGAATCACCTCCACCTCCTCAAAATCCAAGTGAAGCTATTCCTGAAGACCAATCACCTGAATCCTCAACTTTGGCTCAAGTCCTAGCAACGATTGAGCAGGGACAGTGGGTTGATACACTCTTACTCCAACAAGTGCTACAAAATGCTGCCCACCTTAGCGAAGCTAGGGGTGGCAATGGTGGCACACCGCACTACTCCAAGTTAGGAGAGTTTCTAAAAACTCAGCCGCTGACTTTCTCCTCATCAGCAGAGCCTCTCGACGCTGATGATTGGCTCCGTTCCATCGAGAGCAAGCTGGTTATTGCGCAGTGCAGTGACCATGAGAAAGTCCTCTATGCTTCACATCAGCTGCAAGGAGCTGCAGCAATCTGGTGGGAAAACCATCAGGCGATGCTTCCCGAAGGCCAAAATTTATCTTGGGTAGCATTTAAAGAAGTCTTTCGTCGAACTCACATTCCTGCAAGCATTATTGAAATCAAGAGAAGAGAATTTATGGAATTGAAGCAAGAAGGCTTATCAGTACTGGAATATCTACACCGCTTTAATTACCTATCCCGTTATGTTATCTCTGAAGTATCAGATGAAGCTCGAAGAATTGAGCATTTCAGAGACCTGAATGAAGAAATCAGGTGGGCGCTAGTCGCCGAAGATATTCAGGATTTCCAAACCTTGGTTGATAAAGCTATCCGAGTGGAGTACGGTATGCAAACAGTGAGAGAAAGCCGCAAGCGCAAAAGGATAGTATGGCAATCAGCAAATGATCGTCTCACAAAGCAACAACTATCTAATGTTCGGCAATCTACATCCCAATTCCAGGAATTTCAAGATCAAACTTCTCAATTCCAACAATACCATGTGCAAGCATCTCATCCTCAACAGTATTCAGTTCCTTTACTTCAACGGGAGTCTGGAAGTCCGCAAATCTTCGAGCCACCTTTTACTCCAAATCAAGATAGTAATTGTGGTTATCTACATCATGTAGCAGTAGAAGAAGCTCATAATGCACCTGATGTGGTACTGGGTACATTTCTTGTTCACTCTGTACCTACATTAGTGTTGTTTGATTCCGGTGCATCACATTCCTTTATATCCAAGAAATTCATCAAACAGCATGATCTACAAATTGAACTACTTCCGGCAAAAATGATAATCCATTCCCTTGGAGCAACCATGCAAACCTCAAGACTCTGTTCAGAAGTCTACATTGAAATAAATGGGGTGCCATTTCATGCTGATCTTATTGTTATTGAATCCTCAGGACTAGATGTGATTCTCGGTATGGATTGGTTATCCAAGCACAAAGGCTGTATAGATTGTGCTAACCAATCAATATCCCTTATTAGTCCAAGTGGGATCCAAGTGCAGTTTTCTTCCATCAGTGACACTCCAACTCGACAACCTTCACTTTGTTCTGCTTTGGCCACAGAATTGAGTCAAGTTTTAGTGGTATGTGAATATGCTGATGTATTTCCAGATGAACTGCCGGGAATGCCTCCAGACCGGGATATAGAGTTTGTCATTAATCTTTATCCTGGAACAGCACCCATTGCTAAGCGTCCTTATCGCTTGCCATCAGATGAGTTAGCAGAATTGAAGAAACAACTCAAGGATCAATTGAATAAAGGATTCATTCGCCCTAGCTCTTCTCCATGGGGCAGTCCGGTGCTATTTGTTCCTAAGAAGGACGGTGGTCTACGCATGTGCATAGATTATCGTGCTTTAAATGAAGTCACAATCAAGAACAAGTATCCACTTCCTCGTATTGATGATCTTTTTGATCAATTGAATGGTGCTCAGGTATTTTCTAAGATTGATCTGAGACTTGGGTATTATCAATTGAAAATCAAACCTGAGGACATTCCAAAAACTACTTTTACCACTCGTTACGGGTTATATGAATATACTGTAATGTCTTTTGGGCTAACAAATGCTCCTGCCAATTTCATGTGTCTGATGAATAAGGTCTTTATGGAGTATTTGGATAAGTTCTTAGTGGTATTCATTGCTGACATTCTTATTTATTCCAAAATCGAAAAAGAGCACACTCAGCATTTGCATTTAGTGCTTGGAAAGCTTTGTGAGCATAAACTCTATTCCAAATTCGAGAAATGTGAATTCTGGTTAAAGGAAGTCGCATTTCTTGGGCATATTCTTTCAAAAGGTGGAATTTCAGTTAATCCAAAGAAGATCCAAGATATCACAGAATGGGAGCCACCTCAATCTGTTCCTAAGGTTCGAAGTTTTCTTGGTTTAGCGAGATACTATCGCCGCTTTATCGAAAACTTCTCCAAAATTGCTCGACCCATGACTCAACTGCTGAAAAAAGAAAAGAAGTTTGAATGGACCCTAGAATGTGAAGCTAGTTTTCAAGAGCTTAAGAAAAGATTAACTACAGCTCCAATTCTCATCATACCTGATATTCATAAGAGCTTTGAGGTATATTGCGACGCATCACGACATGGCCTTGGATGTGTATTAATACAAGAAAGAAAAGTTATCGCATATGCTTCACGTCAGCTTCGGCCGCATGAGCAAAACTATCCTACCCATGATCTGGAATTAGCAGCCGTTGTTCATGCTCTGAAGATATGGAGACATTATCTTATTGGCAATCGTTGTGAAATCTATACAGACCATAAAAGCCTGAAGTATTTCTGCACCCAACCAAATTTAAATCTCAGGCAAAGGAGATGGTTAGAGTTAATTAAAGACTACGATCTTGGCATTCATTATCATCCTGGTAAGACTAATGTTGTAGCCGATGCTCTCAGCTGAAAACTTCATTGTCTTTTCATCTCTGACCAATCTGAACTGCAAAATGAATTCCAGAAACTAAATTTGGGTTTAGTTGAGGAAGGCTTTGTTGCTACTCTTGAAGTGCAGCCAACTCTCAAGACTCATATAAAAGCCGCTCAACTCAAGGATGAAGCCATTGCTGAAATTAGAAAACAATTGAAAGAAGGAATTGAATCTGAATTCTCTGAAAGTTCAGATGAAGTAATTATGCGAGGAAATCACATATATATTCCAAATGATATTGAACTCAAGAGGCTGATTTTGAAGGAAGCTCATGAATCTCCTCTTTCTATTCACCCTGGAAGCACAAAATTGTATCAAGACCTTAAACAGGAATATTGGTGGCCCGGCATGAAAAAGGAAATTGCTGCATGTGTTGCTGAATGTGATGTATGCCAGCGAGTCAAAGCCGAACATCAACATCCTGCTGGTCTCCTTCAACCCCTGCAAATCCCCGAATGGAAATGGGAAGATATTAGTATGGATTTTATTACCGGTCTTCCCAAGACTCGGAAAGGAAATGATTCTATATGGGTCATTGTTGATCGGTTAACAAAAGTGGCTCATTTTATTCCGGTCAAGACCATATATCGAGGGGACAAACTTGCAGAACTATATATGGATAATATTGTGCGTCTGCACGGTGTTCCAAAAACAATTGTGTCTGATCAAGGCTCTCAATTTACTTCTCGCTTCTGGGAAAGTTTGCACAGTCTACTGGGGACTAAGTTAAACTTCAGTACAGTTTATCATCCTCAGACAGATGGGCAAACTGAAAGAGTAAATCAAATCCTGGAAGACATGCTCAGGGCATGTGTGCTTTCATATGGTACTAATTGGGAGAAGAGTCTCGCATTTGCGGAATTCTCCTATAACAACAGTTTTCAAGCCAGTCTTCAAATGTCGCCATTTGAAGCATTATATGGGAGAAAATGCAGAACTCCTCTTTTCTGGTCCGAGGTTGGAGTAAATTTTTCGGCCCAGATCTTATCGAAGAAGCCCAACAGCATGTAGATATGATCAGAAGCCGATTGAAGGAAGCCCAGTCTCGTCAAAAGAGTTACGCCGATAATCGTCGACGTGAACTCAGTTTCGAAGTTGGTGATCATATATATTTAAGAGTATCGCCGCTCCGTGGAGTTCGTCGTTTCCAGATTCGTTGTTTTTAGGTGTAAGCTAGCGAAGCTCCGAAGTCTTCATTTCATCGCAGATTGCGGGATCCTTATTGCCGAGATCTTTTCTAGGGACTTATGCCTCGTCAGTTGCCTGCTGGTTCGGATGGGCACACTATGAGACTTTGCCTCTTTGCTGCTATATACTCTGAGTTGTAAGATTTATGTATTTATTAGTTTCCGCTTAATTAATTTAATGTATGGTTGTGATCCCAATTGTTGTAAATGTGCGTACTAGCTACTGATCCAGGGACTAGTACTGTGTGCACATTAGATTTCCATTTTGGCATTCTGTGCTAAAATGGGGGTCGTTACATAAGGGTAAGAAAATCCCACAATAATCCTAAATTCTAGAATTTCTCACATTAATCGGAAAAAAGGAGAATGATCTATACCACTTATTTTGGTGGGGCCAGATTATAACGGTACAGATTAATCAAATATAACAAATACAATTATATTCTAATAATTGGAAGTAGAGCTATATATCAAATAAATGATCTCCACCACTTATTTTGGTAGGACCAATTATAATGGTGCAATATTTTATTCATTAGAAGTAGGGTTGTATATCAGAGACATTTTTATCATAATATCTAGATGCACAGTTGTACAGGTATGTCTGCTAGTTTTATATTAACAGTACAGATGAAATTTTGTAGGATGCTTAGGGCTTATTTGTTTTAGCTTTTGATTCTGGATTCTGGCCTCAAAAGCAGAATAAAAAATAAACAGCCTAATTCTAGAATCTGATTCTCACAATCCAACCCATCTATATACACTAGAATTCACAATCCACTTCGTATGTGCTTTTGGATTCCAGCTTTTGGAGAATCAACTTCTATACAACCACAATCTAGAATCAGCTTTTAGAGAATCCAAAACTAAAATAAATAGGCCCTTAATCATCCCGAGATCCTTTATAGTACAGTACACGTTATATCACTAAAAGGGTTGGATACTGTTGGCCGGTAATCCCCATAAATATAGAACGCATATTTGAGTTTGATATTTTCAAGTGTAAGATCAAAACCTCCAAGAGATCATTTCAAAACGAAAAGCATTACACTCAGTTTAATGTTAGTTTATCGTGTCTATCTTCGGCAAAATTATTTTTAGAAAAAAGAGGTAGTCTTAAATTTAAACTATTTCAAGACCACTAACAAATAGATTAAAGAAATAAACCTCTGCCAAAATTAATAGAAACAAAAGCATATTAATTTGGGAGCAAGATTCTTACTCGTGAACAAATAATGCATTCCAAACAATTGCCACAAAGAACCAAGCCAAAGTTCTTGCTTGTGGTCTGTTAGTTGTCATTTAACATGGTGCCTTGCTTGTTGCTGAGAAAAAACGGTAGTTTTCTTGTTGTAATTATTGACTTGGCACATACACAATTTCTAGCCTAGCAAAAGCATACAAGTGTAGAAAAGTCAAAAATTTCTCAAGCTAGGGTTTCAAATTTACCCTCTTAATACCCAATCTTGAGGATTTCAATTTTCTCACCCTATTATTGCTTCCAACCAGAATATGTGCTGTTTTTAGGTGACATTGGTTTTCTTAGTCTCTGGAATAACAACAGAGGAGAGTTTAGCCCGATGGTATGAATAACCTAGCGAGATACATCACAATTTGTTCTCACTTAATAAACGATAGTGATGTGTACATATACATCACTATCGGTTATTATGTAAAATTAAAGTGATAGTGATCAGCACACATATCACTATCGGTTCTTATCGAAGAAGCGATAGTGATGTGCACGTGCATATCACTATGCTTCATAGGTAAGAACTGATAGCGATGTGCATGACACATCTCAATCGGTTCTAATGTTTTTGTAATGTGCCTAGTGCTACATCACAATCACTTCTAACATGAGAACCGATAGTGATTGTTATTAACACCCTTCCTAAGTCATCTATCACAATCGTTTTTTCTGAAAACTTAAGAACTGACATAGATGAAGCGATAGTGATGCACTATTCTGTAGTACTGTCTGCCAAAATTAATAGAAACAAAGGCATATTTGGAGCAAGATTCTTACTCGTGAACAAATAATGTATTCCAAACAATATTGCCACAAAGAACCAAGTCAAAGTTCTTGCTTGTGAACAAGAACGACCAAACCATGCTTCAAAAGGTATAACGTAGGAGGCCATTTAACATTCCTCTTTCTACGGCTTGAAAGTTGGAGGCCTTCTCACTTGGGTAGCATGCTCAAAAGCATATGCAATTTCGATCAGCCTTGGCTCATAACCCTTGATCCCACCGAAGCATATACCAAATGGAGCTCCGTCCTCGTCGTAACCTGCCGGCATAGTGATGCCGGGGAACCCGCCGATCGCAAGTACTCCGATGGCGCCGGCATCCGGCGTCACAATTGCATCAAGTTGCTGTTCTTTCATCAGCTTCTCAAGTCCATTAGCTGACAGCTCGTTCAGCTGCCGGATTGCAGCTCTCTCTTGGGACCCAATGCCAGTAGTGTTTTCAGCCACCAAGAACCTGCCCTGCCCGTAGTCTTTCATCTTCTCCTGCAACACACGGATGCTCCATATTTTTCAGAATTAATTTACTGCTTACTGATAATTACATACAGGTCGGCAAAAATCATTTGTGAACTTTGAAATCTTGAAAACAGTACAGCTTTCTTCTGCAAAAACAAACAATAGGTGGAATGTGTAGGTCGGAATTAACTAACCTCGGTTAGATGTGCATTGTTGAATGCTATTATCTCTGCAAGGGAACGGACTGGGGAGTAAGCTAAGTCCGACAAGTAGGCGTTTATGCTTATCTTGAACTCTGCAGGTAATGCAATCTGCTCCCCGTTGTTGACAACGTCCATTATGTTGCTCAGATTTGCTATGTCAATGTTTTCGATCAAGATCGCTCCATGTTTCCTTGAAAAAAATAGCACGTATATGTGTTGATTTAGATTTAAATGGTTTGAGAACAAGGGTTTTGTTAGCACCAGAATTTTGAAAGACATGTCCAAGGCTAGGGATAAAAGGATATTTTTGGCCGATATAGGTTAAGAATAGAAAAGTTAAGTTAAAGATGGAATTATGACCGATATTGATCAAAGATGGAATTTTATCTCTACAAAGGCCGATACGGATTGCAACTAGTGATGTATTGCTGAAGGATACTGTTGGCACCAAAAACTTGAAGTAGGGTTTATCTATCACAACACACCTAATGAACACTGGGTTCTTTAGTTTAAGGCGTGCCAACTGATTTGATCTTGCAATCGGTATGCAAAAACCAAAATATGCTCAAACCCGATCTATCCTAAAAATCAGCTTATATCTAATCAGCTAAAAAGCCGATCAAATCAGGGGGTAACAATAATTCTAATTAGCCGATTAGGCTAATGAGAGGATAAAGGTAGATCTTTTCCGAAAAAGACGATGCGCAACAAGATTAGAGAAAATCAAACCTGATTGGCGTAACTGAAGGTGATCAAAAATCTGCGATGCACAACTTTATTGATCAAATTGAATTATAAGAGAGAATCTAAATTACAGAGGCTACTCCTAGTCAACAGAAAAGTAAAATCGATGTGTTTGTTAATTGGGTTGTCTTTTTTTCGCTTGCTCATGACCATCTTTTATAGCTATTAGCCGATCGTATCCTTTTTCCAACATCTTGCAAAAATATGATCCATATCGGCCTTAATCTAGATGGCTCTTTCTAAAATATCGGCTTAATCTAGACAGCTCTTTCTAGAATATCAGTCATTACCAAAAATCTCGAACATCTTTCCATATCAGATATCAGCTATAATTTGTCAACCCTTAGCTTAACAATTTTGACCATCCCTGTGAAATCTTGATGCAAACATATGCCCTCTATTTTTGGGAGATAACATGTTATCTTCCAAAAATTTTGGGCATCGGCTTAAGTGATATTGGCTTGTCATGATATCCTCACCAATAAACATCGCATTTATGGTGCCATAAAAATCTTGATAAGCGTATCGTACATTTTAAGTGTTCGCGCCCCTTGAAATCCTCTCCTACCATTTCACCTCACTATAAATATGCGCCCCCACATTATTATTCTCACGCGCTCAAGCTCTCAAAACTCCTACAATCGACTTCAAGCTCACTTCCTGTTGACAAGTCTTCAGCATTCCCATCCCAACACTCAATTGGTCAATCAGTCCTTTCATCAGATCGGCTGAATGGATCCTCACCAAGTGCTCATTCTGATTCCCAATAGTGATGATCAGTACTACTTAGGGCTGTTAGGGAATACCAATCCAACAATCATCGTAGAACAAGAGTTACTCCGTCTCCCTCTATCGGCTCCAGAATATAACATAGAGAGAGAGACTAAAAGCTTTAGAGCTTGGCCGATGGTACTCAAGGGTTGGAGGAATTGGTACAAATATCGGGTAGTAGTCCAAAAGAGGGAAGTATGCGAGAGAATGGGGATACCTGAGTCCCTCCCTTTGTCGTTAGCTAATCCAAAAGCCAATGTGGTCTTGGTGGCCACGACCTACTATTTCTGGTCAGACACATTTAATGCCTTCATGTTTAGGCCTGGTCCGATTGGTCCAACGCTATTGGATATTGCCCAGCTTTGTTGTTTAAGGCCAGACAGAGCCTAGCCATCGGCCTTTAGTGCCAAGCCTTCATACAAACTGATTCAGTCAAAAGGAGAATGTTGGAACAAGTACATAAGTAATAACATAGGATCAGGCTTAGTATTAGACAAAGAACACATTACTTTCCTCAACATGTGGCTTGATTGATTCCTCTTTTGCCCGGCGTCACTTGGGCCAACACAAGTCTACCAAGTCATTGCAGAACAGTTGGTTGCGGGCCATCGGCTGGCATTAGGGAAGCTTTTATGGAGCAGTCTTCTAGATGATGCATGCCATCCGTAGTAGTCTTTTCACTGGAATGGGCTAGTACTCAATCGGGAATGTTGGCGGCCCTCTATGGTCCATCCAAGTTTGGTTCTATTGCATATTTAGCCGACCGCTTGGTATTGATACTGGTGAAGTCTCCCTATATCCTTTAGAAGGAACCCCTAAGGGAGGGCTAGGGGCTAGTATTTAGAGATAGCTGATCATTCAGCACAAAAATTATACTTTATTCCTGCAAGCAACCAAGACTCACTCCCATCGGAGCAAGGAAGTATCTAGCCTTTTTCTTTCAGCTTGACCAACTGGACTTCAACCAAAACTACTTTTTTAGTTATACTAAAGCCGACAATTTTCCTTGGCCACCGATAGCGATGAGATGTCCTTGGAGACGCTGAATATGTATAAAATTTTTATTCACTTAGCATATTTTGTGTTGGCTTACATACAAGAAACCGAATATACCAACCCTCTTATGAACTGTACCACCCATCGATGTATACCTGACTATTATGGGGACAAGTGTGCCCAAGTCTTCACCTGCTAAATCGGATCAGGCCAAGAGAATGGCTCCGTAGTCCGTCTAGCGCCAACATCACACTGCACTTATCCGATGATCTTCTGCTCCAAAATCTTCCTCATTTTAATTTGCAAACTCGGAGGGCTGGCAATTATTCTATGTGGTGGTTGGCTATCTGTGCTGCTTTGTTTCCAACAGAGCTACTATATCGATTGTGGTGGCGTAGTTCTTCCCGAATCTACTGCTAATTTAATCGGCATCGACTAATAATGCTAGTAGTAGTTCAAGGTCTAGCAATGATGCTAGTTCCTTAGGCTACACTAACACGAGCTTAATGAATATTAATGAGGTATTTGCTTTAATAGACTCATCCCTTAGCAATTATTCCCATCTTTTGCATTGTTTAATAATCAACTCGTCTAAACTTTTAAATACCAATGCTGCAGGGAAGAAGCCAGCCGACTCCACCAGCGCTGCTCAATCGAGCAAACGTCCTCGTCCTGCTGTACTAGCCTTAGTGAGATACTTGTCAGGCACGCTTGGTGTTCAAGCACCCTCCCTTTCTGACCTCGACAAGCAGCAACCAAGTATTTTTCAATCGGCTAATTTTTCTTTTATCTTTCTAACAAGTATCCTTTCATCAACTAATACTCGTAGCAAATTAATTTTAGAGAAAAAATGCGCCGAGTACACCAAGGCTCCCACCAAAAGAGGCTCAAAGCCTTAAGAACCAAGAGGTGAGAGCTCACTGCACACATCGGCCACCGGAGGGGTAAGTTTTCTTTGTGAATTTCTAACTTATGATTGTATTCATGTGTCACCTTAACTTACTTTAATTCCTTTTTTCAGCCAACCCCATCAGTGTGGGTATCCAACATCCTAGCTGATTTGCACGCCACTTCCTTCGAGCTTCCACCACCATCCTCTCAGTCGACACCGCCAACTCCCTCCATTCCTGCCCTAGCTTTGTCCGATTCGATGAACCTGCTGGTGTTCTCCCTGGCCGACCTTGATGATCCGAAGATTGTGGCCACCAACGACAACCCAACAAATATTTGAAAGATCATTAAAGTCTCGAAAAGAGGCGTTGACTACGGTGACATCGGCTCCAAGAGTACAAGAGCGGCTGAACAAGCTCTTCAACATGGTGATGACGCCGCAGGCAGAAATTCTCAGCAATAATCAACCGACCAGAGATGCCATGGTTATTGTTGAAACCGACTTGCCCCTAGAGGCGATGGCTGCATTGCTTAATGTCTGCTACTTAGATGACAAGAAGGCAGCAATTAAGGTGACCCAAGCTAGAATCACTCAGCGGGAAGCTCAGGAAGTTGACCATAAGCTCTTAGATGAGCTGGTGGCTGACGTGATGGTGAAGAAGCACAAGTTCACCGCTAATGCCCAATCACTAAAGGTCAACAAGTGGCTTTGTAGAAGCTTGAGTTGGCCAAGAAACACCTTGAAGAAGAAATCGCTAGACTGACGAAACAAATTTCTAATGGCCAACTCCTTGTTGAACAATTGGCATCATCCATCAAGGAGCAAAAGTTTGGAATAGCCTTGGCTATTGCCGGCATCAAAAAACAATCAGCCAAAGCTGTCCCTGTACCTGGAGATGCTAATGAAGATCAAAGGATCGTGGATGAGGTACGTGAGATAATTGCAAAGGCTTTGGGAGCTTTGTCAGCTTTGGGCATGCGGCTTCCTGGTTTTGGCTTTCAATTTTAACTGACTTGTAATGAATTGATACTTTGATCGGCTTTGGTTGCAACCTTGATTAAAACTTTTGTAACTCATAGTCGGTTGTTTAACTGATTCTCCATTGAAGCCTTGATTCCTATGTATGATTTGCTTATCATTTTTCCGACTTTGCAAAAATTAATTGCATCAAGTTAATTTGCCTTCTCAAGCAATGGATATTTATAGCTGATTAAGAACTAATTCAAATGCTAGGGTAGTATTTCTTTAAGTACTTCCCATTAATCACCTTAGGAAACACTTTGCCATTCAATGTCTCCAAAATATAGGAATTTCCCTTAATAAGCCAACTTATTCTATACGGCCCTTCCCATGTAGGGGATCATTTACCGAATCGGCTATCCCTATAGCTGACAGTTAATATAGTCTTCCAGACTAAATCGGCTTCATAAAAGGATTTAGGCATTACTTTTTTATTATAATCCTTAGCAACTCACATCTTATTCTTCGTAAGCCAATCCAACGTACATAACCGCTGTTCTACTAAATCATCTAAGTTATCAATCATCAAATCCTTGTAATCTTGAGTTGACAAACCATTTTGCCTTGCTGCCCATGTGAAGTCTATATTCATTTCTATACGCAAAACAGCTTCTTGGCCATAACCCAGCTGATAAGGTGAAAGCTTCGTTACTCCATGGTATGCCAACCGATACGCCCATAATGATTCCAACAACGTTGAGTGCCAATTTCTTGGTTTTTCTTCAATTTTCCTTGTAATCAACTTAATGAATGTCTTATTAAACAACTCAACTTGACCATTGGCTTGAGCATAATAGGGTGATTAATTCACCCAAACTTTTATCAAAATCCTCAAACTCATCAGACATGAATACTGTACCTTGATCAATCATGACAGTTTGTGGAATTCCAAACTGATGTATAATATGCTCATTAACAAATTCGATAGCTAACACTTGTAACCTTTTAGTAGTCAACCCACTTAGGAAAATAATCAGTTGCGGCCAAAATAAACTTATGGCCTTTGCTTGAAGCAGAAAATATTTGACTGATTACATCTATGCCCTAGTTCTCAATGGCCATGGCTTAATAATAGGGTGCAAAGCCGATGCGGGAGCCAATTGTACGTTGCCAAATTTTTTACAAGTCTGGCATCCTTTATATTATAAGTCGATTGATGGGACCCACACATGCCTTCATGCACTTCACCCATCGCAACTTTAGCTTCATCGGCTCCAAGACACCTTAGAAGCAAACCTTCCAATGTCTGATAGTATAAGATATTATCAACGATTAATACTTCAAAGCTTGCCGCCTAATTTTTCTTTCCATCAGCTTAGATGGATTAATCAAATATTCTATTATTTTCGTTCTCTAGTTAGTAGTGTCTACACACATTATTGTTTTCTCAATGGATTCATATTCCTCAATTTGGCCAAAAACTTTATAGCCTGATGCCTGCTGGGCCAATAAGTTGGCCTTGTCATTCATCTCTCAAGGAATATGATTAATAGAGAACGAGATAAATGAGCCGATTATAGCAAGGTATTGATTTAAGTATTTGACTAGAATTTCATTATAGCAATTGTACTCTCCCTTCACCTACTGCACAACTAGAAAAGAATCACCATAGGCCTCAACAGTGTCTACCCTGATATTTTTGATTAGCTGTAGGCCTCTAAGTAATACTCCATATTCTGCCTGATTATTAAAGCATCGACAATTTAGCCGAAATGCAAACTCAAAACTATGTCCCTTTAGTGAAACAAGCACTATTATAATACTATCACCCTCTTGACATACTGATCCATCAAACTATAACTACTAAGGGGCTATGGATACTAAATCGATAGTAGTCTCATAACCCGTTATAAAATCAGCTATAACTTGTCCTTTAACGCTTTAGCCGATTAATATGATAGGTCGAACTCGATCAACACATAAGCCTATTTACCAAATCAACCTCGTAGAATTGGAGCTAACAGTATATACTTTATAACATTGATTTTACAGATCACTTTGCAAGCCGATACTAAAATATATTGCCTCAATTTTGTGCAAGCAAAATATAAAGATAAGCAAAGTTTCTTCACGAAGTGATAGCTGATCTCAGCATCAAGTAGTGGTCGGCTTAAATAGAAAATCACCCACTCTTTACCATCAACTTCTTGTGCTAAAATAGCTCCAATAGTCTCCTCCTCAGTTGATATATATAACTTGAATGGTATACCCTTTTGTGGTGCAGCCAAAACTGGTGGATTAGTCAAATATTCCTTAATATAATCAAAAGCTTTTTGTTGATCGGCTCCCCATACAAACTCTTCATTGTCTTTTAACTTTACTAATGGGGTAAATGTATGAATATGGCCAGAAAGGTTTGAAATAAACCACCGTAAATAATTGATTTTGCCGATCAACTTTTGCAATCCATTTTTACACGTCGATGACTTTGTTTTGGCTTTAGCCATAAGTCTTTCTTGATTGACCTCAATCCCCCTCTCATGAACCATGGAGCCTAAAAATTGACCAGCTCACATGCTAAAAACACACTTGTAAGGACTCATCTTCAAACTGTACGCTCTTGTATTCTTGAAGACTATTTTCAAATAGGCTAAATGCAGTAAATCTTCTTTAGATTTTACAATGACATCATCAATGTAGATTTCTATAATTTGGTCAATTAGATCATGGAAAATCAAAATCAACTGCACCAGTGTTCTTTAAGCCGAACATCATTGCCGTCCACTCAAATAACCCTAAGGTACCAAGCATCTGAAGCGGTCTTTGGTGTGTCGGCTTTTGCCATGAATATCTAGTTATATCTGGCATTGCCATCAAGGAAACTAATAATTTGATTCCCTAATGCAGCATCAATAAGCATATCAGCTATTGGCATCAGATGCTCATCTTTTTGCGTGTCTTTATTCAAATCCTTAAAATCGATGCACACTCTGAGTTTACCATTTTTCTTCACAACAGGAACGATATTGGAAACCCACTCAGCATATCGGCAAGGCCTGATAAACTTGGCCACCGGTAATCATTCAATCTCTTCTTTTATAACATTGTACAATACCAGATTAAATCTCTTAGGAAACTATTTAAACAGCTGATAGCATGGCTTTATAGGTAGCCGATGTTTAACAAGCTATTGGTTTAAATAGGGCATCTCATGGTATTCCCAAACAAAACAATCTTTATAATTTCTAAAAATTTTGACCAACTTTTTCTTGTACTCTACATTTAATTTTGTGCTAATAAAAGTTAGCCTCTTTCTATTACTGTCGGTGTTTCGTATGACCGGCAAGTAAATTTGTAAGTACACGGGCTGCGCGTCCCCTCTCCTTGAATGGTTAGACTACAGGAGTCCCGGATATATACTGGTTCGGGTGGAACGTCCCTACTTCCAATTCGTGGTGGCGGTTTGTATTGCTCAGGACGCGAGGAGCTATGAGGGGTTACAAGCGAGGGCTAAGGACAGGCCCTTAGCGCTCGTCCGAGTGGATGTGCTCGGAAGCGTTTGTTTGAGTCGGAATGAATCGAATGCGAATGTGGAAGTGAATCCCCCTCTTCCCCGAGGGTCCTGCCTCCCTTTATACAGGCGGAGGGGGCAGGTTACACGGGAGTTTGGAGACAAAAGGTAGGGGTATGCTACGCCTGGGAGTCCCGGTCTTCGGTCCTGGTGACTGGCGACTGACGGGTCCCTGCTCATCCTATGCCTGGGTTGGTAGACACAGCGAGCACCGTTCCGTCGGGAAGGGGCGCACCTGCCCTCTGTGCGCTTGTCAAATGCTGACGTTGGCTATGCTACGCTCTGGTGTTGCCTCGGGAGAGAGTGCCTCTCTTCACTGTGCCTGACAGCGTGAAGGGACGGGTGCTTGACTTAGGTGGCTTCCCGGGCCACCTTAGGAAGGAGTCACCTACCCCGGCATGGCCATCGTGTCCACAGGGCAGGTGACCAGCTTGAAGTCGACTGGTGATGTGGCGGAGGTCACTGAGTCGGAGCTCGTTGGGGCCCGCCCCGAGGGCGGTCGAGCTAACGGGACGCCTCGACTGTGGCTGTCGTCGGTCAGAGGCGCCCGACCCGAGGCCGGGTCGGACCGCCCCTAGTGGGCCTGAACGAAGCCGAGGATCCTCCGTGGTCCCACGAGGCCCTGAGCCGGGCCCAGGATGGATGATTTGGTGTTCCAGCCAATATTCAGTGATAATCCCATCTGTGAGGGATGGAGACTTTGGTAATACCCTCTCCAGAATTCTGCATCGCTGTCAATCTCATCGCCATGTCCGTATGACTGAGAGAGAAACGATCTTGAAATAGATGTATACCTTGCTGTGGGGTACCCCCTGTATGAGTATTCATCAATTACCATCACCTATGTGGAGTTATTCAAGCAAGTCAGTTGAAGTGAACCCTTGGCTTAATGTCTCGATGTCTTAGAAATCTTCGATGGCCTCATAGTTATCTGTTATTTGCCTACAGCCTTGCATTTTGTCTTGTAAAGTCTTTACTACTTGCTTGGACTCCATCAGCATAAAGCTTCGCTTGTCCGATAAAAAGTGCTCAGCCTTACATTTATCGAAATCAGTCCTATCTTGTTTATGCAAATAAAATCAAAATTGTCCAAATCTTTTCCCGATAGACACTTTGCCTTCTCATGTTGCCAGTTTGCATCTGAACAGGCCATAGTAATATGAGTCAATGTATCAGCTTGAACAACTTCAACCTCATCCCCGCTCCATTGAACGAGCAACTGATGCATAGTTGATGGAATACAACAATTTGTATGAATCCAGTTCCGTCCAAGTAGGACACTGTAATTGCCTTTGGCGTCGACTACAAAGAAAGTAGTTGGCAATGTTTTGCTGCCGACAGTCAACTCTGACACCACAACTCCCCTGGCCTCAATAGGGTCACTTGTGAAATCATTCAAACCATGTCAGTTTTAATTAAGTGCTCATCGTACTTCCCAAATTTTTTGCAGGTGGTGTCTAGCATCAAGTTAGCCATCGCTCTGCCATCTACCAGCATCCTTGAGATCGGCTTACCGTTAATGTGCCCTTTCAAGTATAGCGGCTTAAGATGCCGATGAGCATCTTGGGGTTTCTCAAAAACTGCATCTTGAGCCCCAAAACATAGTTGAGCAAAGGTTTGTTTAGCCAAGTCAGTCTTTATCTTGAATTCGGTTGGTAATGTGAATACCATGTTGATGTCCATTGTTGGAGTGTTGTCCCGTTTCATAGAAGAGTCTTGTTCATCCGCTGAATCTGGTTCGTCTTCAACTGGCTCCCTTTTCCTCCACTCTTTTTAACAGTTTTAATTAGCTGAAGCTCCTCAAAAACATGAACGCTTTGCTTTTCTTGCTTGGCCTCACTATTTTCCTAGTCCTTAGCCTTTTAGGTGTCTATGCTGAGACCGACTAAGACCTGGAGAACACCACCTAGGTTTTTACTCAATTGGCTTGTGTATCTTGCCAGTTAGATCTTCCTAAGCCACAAAACTTGATCCTTTTATTTCTACCATTGCCTAACTTGGCACAGAAATCCTCTCGTGTATCGGCTCCCTATAACCTCAACTGCAGTCTCGCATTGGTCCAAACAATCTATCTTTAGCCAATCTCCTTGGCCAATAGTCCTGAGGGTAGTGTTCTATTGGGCAAGTATACGCTACTAGAAGAGTTATTCCCCTCTCCCAACAGAATTGCCAGAAGGGGCACCTTTGATGAGCCCTTTCAAAATTCTAAGGCTAGTACAAATTATTTGGACGATATGCATGATAACACGGCATGTTACTCATCCTCTCATACTTCTCTAGCAACTGCAAAAAAGTTAGCTTAGGCCTATTTATCGGCCTTCGTGGTGGCAATTTTTCCATCTTGCACCACTTGCCGACTTGTGGTTCTCCCTTCAACTTAACAGTCCTGGAGTTTTTTCCATCACGGATGATTTATATTTGTACTAAACCGACCATACTCTTTAGGGTCTCTTTGCCACTTGAAGTTGATTGGATGTCAACATATCGAGCCTTTTTTAGTTCTTCACTTTGCATCGGCTCATTTCCCTTTTCCGAGACTGCACTATGTTTATTGGAAAAGGGTTGACATCGACCTGCATTGTCGGCTAATCTTCAAATTTAAGCCAATCATCTTCTATAGCCAATTATATCTGCTATCGGAAAATATTGCAATCGTTAGTATTGTGAGAAAATGAGTGATGCCATTTGCAATACTTTTGTTTTGTTTATTTCATCGGCTGATGGTATAACATGTCCTTCGAGTAATCGTATAATCTTCTCTTGTAATAGTAAATCAAAAATACGATCAAATTTGGAGATTTCAAATGCGTACTTTACTTTTGACTTATTCTTCATTGGCTTAAGCCAAGAATAGGCCAAATATTTTTTAGACCCTTTAACCCATTCGACTATATTTATTTTTGCTTCATCGTCCTCAGTGGACTCACTTAAACAATACTCTACCATATTTAACTTGGCTTTATCTTTATCTTTATTATTATTTATCTTGAGCTTGTCCTTGAATCCTCTATTGTTAGTAAATCGGCTTTCTTGAGTCAACACCCTATGAAGAAGATGGCTTAAATCTGTAAATTCTTGTCCACTAAATTTCTCTCTAAGTGGGGGAATTAATCCCTTGAAAGTTGAATCGACTAATTGATTATCTAGCAAGGTGACACTAAAATACTGATTTCTAACTTTTCTAAATCTTTTAATATAATCAGTTACCAATTCCCCAAATTTTTTACGGACAGAGCTCAGATTCGAAATCTTGAGTTTCAGACTGCCTAAGATAGTATTTATGGAATCGGCTTTCTAAATCATTCAAAAGTGAACCGAATTTGGAGGTAAACTCGTGAACAAAGTGAAATCTACCCCTGATAGTGACAATGGGAATAACCTAATCTTGTGCTCGTTGGACTGAGCAGCTTTTCCACATTGTGCGATAAAGCATCTGACGTGTTCCAATGTGTTTAGAGAGTCATCCCCAGAAAACTTGGAAAAATCAGGAATTTTAAAATTATTCGGGTACGGCATATGATCAATGTAATCAGGACACAACTTTCTATAGCTGATAACCCTACTTTGTGGCTATATGCCAAACTGATCTCTCAACACAGTAGAAATCTGATCGGTCTAATTAATATTATTAGCCGACATACTGTTACGGTTTTGCTAACTATGATCGTAATTGACAGTCCCCCATCCCCCAAGTGAAAGCTCGGGTTGTCGATTGGTCTGAGCCGACGTGTATTATGGAAGCTACTCATATCCATTGTTCCTCCTAGCGATCAACTCCAGTACTAGGACAAAAGGCTTTGAGTAAGTTACCACCTTGTGAGGGGTCGGATTCTTGGGTGGGATTGGCTCGACATTGTGTGGGTACCTAGTAGACTCATTCGATTATGGAACTGATTGCGGAAACACGTAGAACGAAGCTAATGGTTGCAAATTAGCAGACACATCTAACTTGGCGGCATCAATATACACTTGGTAATGCACAACCCCACTTGGGCATGGATCTCATGGTAATAGGACAATGGGCTAGGTTGGTATCAATGATGGAGTTGCGGCCGATGGTTTTGGTCAGCCATTGTGTTTTGAGTATTTTGTGCCATCGAATAAATTGGTTAATTCATCAGTGTTTGCATTGGATTGAGCAGGCTCCCAGATGAAGCTAACTTCTCAGCAATAATTTTAACACTATTGGCTATCATCGGTTTGAGGGACGTGACCAGAGCCAATGATAAGTTAATCAAAGCATGGTGTATAGATCGATTAATCATAGCCGATAGTTCAGCCTATGTAAGCTTATATTGACTTACCAGCTTATTTGTGATGCTTGCATTGCCAAAGGCATTGACCGTCGGCAACACAGTCTTCTGAGTGATGCCACGTCGGGTTTTCTGATAGCAACTCAACATCATCTCCTCCAATTCAGCTTTCCAATTCTTAATCTCTTTACGCTGTTCTAGCGTTAAATCATCCAATGTAGGGATGATTATGCCTTCAGTGTTGAGGTAGGAGGCTGGAATCATCTTGCCAGATGAAGACATCTTTACAGTCCCACCGGGTGTGCCAAGAGTGTGTTGGCGCCAAAAACATGAAGTAGGGTTTATCAGCCACAACACACCTAACGAATGCTGGGTTCTTTGGTTCAAGATGTGCCAACTGATTTGATCCTGCAATCGGTAAAGAAAAACCAAAATATACTCAAAGTCGATCTAACCGAAAAATCGGCTTAGATCTAATTAGCTAAAAAGCCGATCAAATCATGGGGTAACAATAATTCTAATTAGCCGATTAGGCTAATCAGAGAGTAAAGGTAGATCTTTTCCGAAAAAGGCGATATGCAACAAGATCAAAGAAATTCAGACCTGATTGACGTAACCGAAGATGATCAATAATCGTCAATGCACAACTTTATTGATCATATCGAATTAGAAGAGAGAATATAAATTACAGAGGCTACTCCTAGTCGACAGAAAAGTAAAAGTGATGTGTTTGTTGATTGGGTTGTCTTTTTCTCGCTTGCCCATGACCATCTTTTATAGCTATCGGCCGATCGTACCCTTTTCCAACACGCTGCAAAAATATGATCCTTATCGGCCTTAATCCGGACAGCTCTTTCTAAAATATCAATCATTACCAAAAATCTCGAATATCTTTCCATTTCAGATATCAGCTACAATAGGTCAACACTTAGCCTAACAATTTTGACCATCCCTGCCAAATCTTGGTGCAAATAGATATGATCGGGTGATGTATTATAAAAAGGGATCAAGGATGAGCAAAAAAGACAATCAATCAATCAAACAATTCGCATCTACTTTTTATTTACTTTTTCTTATCGGCTAAGAGTAGTTTTGTAATTTAGAATCTCCCTTGTAATTCGATTTTGATCAATAAAGTTGTGCATCGCCAATTGTTGATCATCCTCGATTACGCCAGATTTGGTTTTTCTCCGATCTTGTTGCGCATCACCTTCTTTAGAAAAATCTACCTTTATCAATCATCTACTCAGTCCTAATACACTTTTTAGACCTATCGTTACCTTTGATTTGATCGGCTTCTTATAACTATTTAGATTTTTGCCGATTGTCATATTATATTGGCTTTGAGAGTATATTCTCCATCTATCATGCCTGTTGCAGAATCATATTGGCTGGCACACCTTAAACCTCATTAAACCTGTCACCCTAACCACATCCTAAACAAGCCTAATTAATCATTTGGTCTGCACTTTCTGTGGCCCACTATTCAAATAAAGTTTTCTGCACCATGCATCTAAACTTGTCAAAAAAATTATATAGAAATGTTATCATCAGAAAACATCATATCCAACAGTTGCAGCCATAGAGCATATATAGAGTAGAGATACTAGTATAGCGGAAGCCTCTTTCTAGGGTGGAAATCAAAATCAAGGCAGCAACAACCAGGTATTGTTAATATGTTTTGATGATTGGGTTGGAAGCAATAATTGTAGATAATTCATTTTTGTATTTTTGGTGAACCATCTGATTCAAGCACCATGTCTCGATAGCAATATGCTACCTACTGAAGGTGACAGGCAACGAGGCACTTTGTGACTCTGAGGTCCACACAAACGTAGAGGTGGGCAGGGGTAATTAATCATATTCTCTGTTTTTTCGGCATAATTGATCATGCTCTTTGTAATAAGTAGATCGACTGGCTTGCAGAACTGCATAGTGTGATATAGTATACTGGTTAGTACTCTAATCTTTTACAATTCAAATCGAATGAGGGTTATTTTAAATATTGAGGATTCTTTATGCCATTTTAGTTTAAATATTAGCTCAACAATGCTATTTTTTAAAAAAGAATTACTAGTATTTTTCCCTACTCTGATCTCTATGTGTTTTAACCACACGCTCTTCACTTTTCAGTAGTACTACATCCATTCTTTTACTTGTTGTTTTGAAAATCAACAGTCTCCAACATACCACTTTGATCACTACATTTTCTAGTTATATGTTAGAAAAATATTAAAAATACGATGACATCGAAGTACTTCTCATGTTAAATCTTCTATTATAAGTTTCATGAGACAGGTCTAAATATTTTTATGTGGCCAAAGTTTAAAAATATTGGCTGCACGTATTGTAAAATGACATGTAAAAAAGAACGGAGGAGTATATAATACATATGTTCCTACATTGCAGCCGCAGTTGACAACATTAGAAATTGGATACTACCTGATTGTGTTGAGATGCTCCTGGAACACCCTGTGCTGCAGTGTCCCCCTTAGGAAAGCAGAGAAGCCACTGGGGACGCCAATTCTCTTGCCTCTCAACCCATCAACCCTCAAGAATTGCTTGTATCCATCAGCAGGGATGTACTTGACCGCTGCTCCTGTTGCTGCAGCGTCAAGAGCATCATAACCGACAATGGCATCAAGCACCTGGACGGCATCTGCCACCGTGCGGCATATCGGCCTGCACTTCAAATTACAAGCCCTAGTAAGTTAAGCAATTCCATGGCAAAATAAAGGATTCTAATGGTGTTTTTTGCTCCCTTGGTTACCCGACGGTGTCCTGCCTAGGGGAGACAGGGATGACGCCGGCCCGGCTCGTCAGCCCAAGCGTAGGCCGAATCCCGACCACCGAGTTGAACGACGACGGGCAGATTATGGAGCCGTGGGTGTCCGTTCCGAGGGTCACCGCTGCCATGCTCGCCGCCGCCGCGATCGCCGAGCCGGTGCTCGACCCACACGTGTAGCCCGAGAGCACGTAAGGATTCTGCATATGCAGTAAGTGCATGTAAGAACGCTAATCTGAGTGAGGTACAGACAGCTTGTGTAATGACCACGGCATTTCGGTAGTTGTTTGATCAGGGAATCAACGGTTTAGATAGAACATTCGATGTCACGACAAAACTGCCGGGTCGATTCCAGCCGTCTGATTCATGGGTAAATCACTGTGGTTGCTGCAGAGCACCTACCCGGGCCTGGCCGCCTCGCGCGCTCCACCCACGGGTGCCGGCCGCCGAGCGGAAGTTGGCCCACTCCTCGAGGTTGGCCTTGCCGAGCACCACGGCGCCCGCCGCCCGCAGCCGGCGCACCACCCCGGCGTCCCGCCGTACCACCGACCCTAGCAGCGCGAAGGACCCGGCCGTCGTGCTGAGCCGGTCGCGCGTAGCGATGTTGTCCTTGAGCAGAACAGGAACCCCACGCAGACTGCCGCCGGCGCCGTGACATCGACCGGACAAACGCTCTGCGTCGGCGCGCGCCGCCTCCCGGAGCGCATCGGGGTTGACCTCGATGACGGCGTGGAGCAGCGGGTTGAGCCGACTGATCCGGTCGAGGTAGAAGCTTACGAGCTGAGTGGAGGTGAGGCTGCCGTTCTTGAAACCGAACTGGATGTCGTCGACGGTGGCCTCTTCGAACTCGAAGCTGCGGCAGCTACCAACGGCCAGAGCGAGAACGGCGGCGGCGACGAGTAGCAGCTGAGCCATGGCGTCCGCCATCCTCAACCGTGATTGCCCTGCCCTGTTCTTGTTGGTTTCCTTGTGGTTGTTACTGGTTTGTGGCCACTTTCATAGCTTAAAACACTTTTCGATCACTTTTCGAAAGTAATATTAGTGCTCTTGGCGATGTCTTTGTCTCCTTAGGAATCTGGAATGATGAGTCCGCATAACATTTGTTGGTTCCCAGCTTTTAGTGTGGACACTTGCGCTATTATGCTTAAAGAGAAGCTCTTCGTAGTAACCTGTGTTCTCTTTTACCCGACGTTTACAGATAAGCATTTCATCTATAGTTAACTACGCAGTTCAAATATAAATTCAGCAACAACAATAATCTCTCCAATTAATCGCTAATCACCAACTAAAGAATAATCATAGGGAAAAACAACGAAAGATAACCTTAGCAACTCAGTTTTAGGGAATGGTTGCAGTGACGAGCAGAGGATGGGAGAGATCCAGGGTGCTTGAACTTCATCTAACCGGTCCAATGTTCAACTAGTTTTATCTAATAGTAAAACAGACGCCATCAATTTTTGAAGGCTCAACATATCTTTTCTAATCACTCTTTAAACAAGCTCTTTTAAAATACACTAAATTCAATATAAACCATTCATTCTTTTTTATCATTAGATCGGATTAGTTAGTTTTTATTTATACTTCCTTGGGTAATATAGTAGTAAAATACCTATAACAAATCAATGATTAGATTTGATTTATGTTACCTACTATATACTGTAACACCCCAAAAATTAAAATAAAGTAAGAAATTAAATTATATTTATTAATGCTTTTATGAATTTCCTGGATTTTTCTTGATTTTTTACTTCATTGGAAAAATGTTTACAAGTAATAGATGAATATCAAAAATAAAATCTTAAGAAAATAAAATGTATAAATTCTGGATAATCTCAAGAATTCAATAGAACCTCAATCCTAAATTTTCACAAGTCATATCCAACATTTATGCGTGAAATAAAAGCTCATTTATTGAACCATAACTAGCAACAGTGAGCTTGTCAGAATTTAAATAAAAATAATCATAGCTTATCTCGGTCTAAAAATTTAACATTATCTTATAGAGTAATAAATGCATCTACAGTAAAATATCAAAATTTAATAAATTATTTTCTGATATTTAAAAATTCAAAAACACAAAGATTAAAAATCTAGTAACCTCAATGTCGAATTTTTTCTAATTAAATACAAATTATATCAATCTAAAAATTTTAGTGAAGGATAATATAATAAGTACAAACCCTTATAAAAAGTTTTAAAATATTTGAGAAGGTTTATATTCTCTGATAAATCAAAAACATAAAATAGAAATCTATGCACAGTGCCTTGTCAAAAATTTTATAAATTATGTCGATAATATTTTTGTCTCAAATTTCTAAAGTATGAAGATAATTGACCAAAAAAGCACAAAAAATTCTCATTAAATTTCATACAAGATAGATAACCAATTTAGTGAATTAAATTCCGTTCTGTTTCAACCGATTCTTAATTTTGCTTCGTTGCGCCGCATCTCTCTCTTACATGTGGGTCCCAATCTACTATGCGGCCCACGTGGCAGAGTCTCTTCCCTGTCTTCTTCTTCCTCCAGCTTTCGAAGCCCCCAAGCAAAATCCTTCACGTAGCTCCCTGTGGCTTGCATCAGCCGCTGCCATGTGCGTCGCCCGTCCAACGCCAGCCCACCACCTCATCGCCACACGGTGCCCTTCGCCGTGTTTTCCGCTGCCTGACCAACCCTCTCCTGTGCAGCACTGAGTTCATCTGGGCGAGCTTGCACCTAAGATCGAGCTCAACTGCACCATCTTCTGGCTATTAAAGGCGCCATTGGGTTCGCAAGGATCAGCACATCATTTCCCCAACCTCCCTCTCCCTGCTCCAACACCAAAGCACCTCAATTTCCCTCCCTTCCACCATTAGCCGATAATGCCTGAGCTCTAGAAACAATCAATTTAAGCCCAAAAACTAAATCATTTTCAAATGGCTTCACAAATTAGCAACTAGGTATCATAGTAATGAAATGCCCTCAAAAATATTGAAGGCCATTCATCTAAAACATCGCCACCACCGCGGTCATCTTCGCCACGGATGGCCACCGTTGGTGGAGCTCTTCGGTAAACGTCTAACCTCACCAACTAGCAAAATGGAATCTATGACATTCCCTAATGCTTATTCCATTACCCATTCAAGTCAAAGACGTTGTTGTCTTCTTTGGTGAATCGCCATTTTCGCCGCCGCCTCTCCTCGGTGGCAGCTCATCTCAGACCACCTCCGGCCGAATAGGTTCCGCCCATAGGTGTGCCTCGGTAAGCTCTTTCTTCCCTTGCCCTCATCCTTGCCGAAGAATCACCAGAGTTGCGCCGCCGGCAAGCCCTAGCGGCGGCCTGTTTTCTTAATTTCATTGCCAATCGGGTCCCCCTTGTCAGCCTTTTCATCTCTCAAAGCCGCGTTCTCTCTCTGCACTTGGGCCCCACTAGTAAGGCCGCCGAATTTAAAGAAAACCCGTGAAAATAGAAAGGTGCTTTCAAAGCATGGAAGCATATTTCTGATTTTCTCTGGATTTTCTTAACCGAGCTGATTTCAATCTTGAATATCTTTTGTATTTTAAATCCAAATAAGATAAGATAAAATTATAAATTCATACAAAATCAAGTAATTTCAGAATATACAAAAATATTTAATTTTTGGACCACAAAAGAATTATTAAAATTAAAAATAGTTTAAACACACTATTATAGACATTATTGCACATATGAAAAATATAACTCCTAAAATCATAAAATCAATTTTCATGTGCTTCGAAACCATAAGAAACTCAAATATACAAAAATATTTAATTTTTGAACTAAGATTGAATTATTTGCTTTGCAAAAATAGAGAAACCTAATATGGCCATTACTAAAAATAAGAACATAATAGCTTATAAAATAAGAAAACATTTTGTATTAGTTTTTGGAATCAGTAGAGGACTATTCATGTAAAAATATTTAGAATAAGACTTATTTTGCATTCTTTTTAATAAAAGGAAATGCATATCATAACAATAAATAAATATATAATCTATCGTGGTTAAAATCAAATTAATGCAAAACCAGTTTTATCTAGGATTGCACCCTATTAATGCCATAAAAATGAATGAATGATCATGTTTATTGTAGTCACAAACTTAAAATGAAATCTGATTCTGATAACGTTATTTTTGTGATCATTTATACTATTTCAATAGTAAATAAAATGACTCGTCTAGCTGCTAAAATTTATAAAATCAGTTTAGAAACACTCTACAAAGTTCATACTACCATATTCTAAAGAAAGAATTTCATTTCATCATACTTTGCATATTAATATTCTCAGCAAAATAACCTTAAGCGTTAAGATTTCTAGAATCCGTAATAAAAATAAACGAACTTTAATTACAAATGAGAAATCAATGGTTATGCTATTTGTATCACCAGAACCTTCTCAAAGACCATAAAAATGAGGCTAGTAGCCTAAATCAACAAATCTAACTTACACAAAACTAATTCTATACGAAATCAATCAAAGATAAAGTACTATTCCTTCATAATCTTTTGTGATCACTTAAGCCTCTTCGGCAGCTCGCAAAACATCTCGTCTAAATACAAATTTTGTAAAGAACAACCTAGAAATGATCTTTATGATATGATCTACAATAATCTGAAAAACTATTCTTATTTCAACTTGCTTTGCATTCCTGTTAGTGCAATACCCTTAAATGATAAGGTCACCAGAAACATTATCCGTATAGTTTAGTTTATGAAACCTGTAACTAATGATTAATTCTATTAATCCAAATAATTTTTGCATTTGAATTTGATATTACAAATATAAGAATATATAATTTTAGCTTCTTGAATTCGTAAGATAAAAATAGATAATACATAAAAGAAACCATGCATCGCTCAAGCTTTTAACAATTTGAATGTATATACTTAATTGATTAAAACATGAGAATGTGAAATCATTCAATCCAACTCTAAAGCATACCTACTTTCTATAGCAAGTTTTTATTTGATTTACTGGCTATCTTTTTGCCCTTATTAAAAAATTTTATTTGCTATATTTTTTGTTGGAACGACGTGTAAAGCTCGATGTTACTAACTCCGTCGTCGACAACACCAACTGCAACTACGACTTCATCATAAACAACAAATAAGCAAGGCAAGCACCCCTTTGATCATATTGATCCTAGTATTTATTTTCCTTTTGTTTATCAAATGGTTTCATGCATGCGTTTATTTTCTATAAATTTGCTATTTTGTGGTAATGGTATAAAATACCTGTTGCCTCATTGAACTTCCTTGATAAGTATGGGCATGTGAACTTTCATAACCATAGGAAAGGAGTTAGACAATACAAAATGTCGAATTGGGTATATGCGATTTAATAATCCTGCTTAGCCCTGCTTCAGAACCAACGATGTAAATGATGAAATCAAAATTGTTTCTTGAGAAATTAAAAATACTGGATATGAAACAAATGGTTATTGGTATTTTGGTTAAAAATCCAAAATAAAACTATGGTTTTGATGCGAGTGATTATTGGCAATAGCTGAATGTGCAAAGGGAATTACACGTAGTGTAGGGTGAAGTATTCCCTATGTCGAATTAAGAACCGAACATCGTGTTGTATGATCCAAGATAAATCCGTACAAACCACAAGTGTTCGGATGGGGTAACCTTGAATCAATTAAGTTATCTAGTTTAACTTTGCATTTTTGGAAGGTGGGAGCTAACACAAGCATTCTATTGTACGTCTCATTTCTATGCTATGGGGAGGCTCATCATTTCTATGCTCTGAGTTCTCTTGCTATAGTATGGGTTTAACATCACGGGCTGGTGCAAAGTTAACCTAGATAATGTAAATGTTTTCGTCATGAACATTCTGGCCACACGCCAAAGGTACGTGAAACATGCGGCAAAAAGAAAAGGTCATGACTTAGGGGTAAAGTTGTATACCTCTACAGAATATAAATCTAATCGATTAGCCGTACCTGTGGTAATAGCAGTCTTGGTGATCTGATATATGTTAGAATTTGATATTTTCTAAAAATGGGTTTTGGTTTGAAACTTGTTTTTGCAACTGTTACTTTATGTCAACGGACCGACATTGCTGGATTTCATATTTGGATTATTGGATGAATGATTATGTCTTATGTCAACGGACTGACATTGGTGAACTTCATGACTGGATTATGGATTTGATTGTTGGATTATTGGGTTGTTCAATGCACTCAAAGGACAGAGAGTATTACTTACGCTTTACTTATTTTCTTATCAACAATCTTGCTCTTACAAATTCTGTTTGAGAAATTGCAATTTGATTTAATTGCAGTTTGATTTACAAATTAAATTCTGCTTTATGCAAAATTAACCTAGAAGTGTCCTTTGACATGGTTTGTATTTATGCATTTGCAAATACCACCTTAAGTCTTGCTCAGTACGAAAGTACTCAACCTTTCTTATTTCGTTGTTTTAGGTGATTGCGAAGTTTTGAAGAATATCTTTTCATCGCAGGTTGCGGGAAATTTATGAACGTGATCTTTCTAAAGTTATGTCTTGTCAGTTGCCTGAGGGTTGAATGGGCACCTACAGAACTTTGCTTTTCTAGTGCTATGATTATTTACTCTGATTTGTATGAATACATTGTATAATTAGCTTCCGCATTAATATTATGATATATGGTTGTGATTCCAATTGTTGTAAATGTGCGTACTAACTACTGATCCAGAGACTAGTACTGAATGCACATTAGAATTCTCATTTTGGTATTTTATGCTAAAATGAGGTTCATTACATGTACTAACGGCATAATACAGTGTAAAATTTCTTAAACGGTTATTTTTAGAATATCAACTAATTTCCCAGAAGCTTTGTGTTGCCGTACAGATCAGAGGAGAAGTCACGTTTGAGTTATCTGGCCTGTTGGTAAGAAATGGATTATGCACTCGTAACAGACAGAACTGAACTTACTGAAGGAACTGGTCCAATTCTTCCTACGGGGGATAGCCCTGCAGTACTTCTAACAGGCGGAACTGGTCGATACAAGCATGAGCCCTAGTGGTTGAATAGTCAGGATAACTTTCTGTTAAGTACGTGACTGTCTTACGGTTCCACAGCCTGCCTCAGGATTCTATTATTTGCCTTAATTTATCTCTAGTTTTCGGTAGCATGAATCCGATGATCTGATCTAATCATTGCTCGATCTGTATATATGGTTATCGAAAGCTAATTAAGATATATCTTAAGTATCTTAAATTAATCACCACAAATCAGTCATGATTACATAGATCTATAAGCAAACCGGTATACAATATTTTGCTACTCACAAAGAACAAACAAACCTGCGTTATCTGTAATTAATTACAAGGATAAGAATATATAAACGTCATCGAGCATCCATATCCATAATTTAGTTGTGGTTGTTCTCCCAGAACTGAGCTTGGAGCCAATCCACGGCCTTCTTGTCCACCTGAAATGCCTTCGAAAGAACATCATCGGAGATCGGAGGCTTTGATCCAAACACCGCATTAGCAATGGTGATTGCACCAGGGTTTTGGCTGCTGAGTGCGGCGATGGCAACGGCTGGCTTGTCATGGTTTGGATTGAACTGAAAGTGGATGAGCCCCTGTGGGAACACGAATACGTCTCCCTTATTGAGCGTCTTGGTGAACAGCTTGTTGTCCGGGTTGGACGTGACAAATCCGACATAGAGTGTGCCGTCAAGAACGGTCAGGATCTCGGTGGCGCGTGGGTGAGTGTGTGGTGGGTTCTGTCCTTGGGGAGCGTAGTCAATGCGTGCCATGGAGATGCCCAGGGTGTTGAGACCAGCAAGTTTCATCACGTTGATCAGTGTGACGTTTGACCCGACCTTGCTCTTGGTTGTGTCCATCGGCTTGTCGAGGTTGGCAGCCAGGAAGAAGTCCTCGGGCTTCACGTCGCCGGCGTCCTTGCAGGGGAACCCATTGACACGCACTGCATCAAAGGAACAACATACTTACATGCGTTAGGAAGCCAAAGCAAAACATATGCTGCTGGTGTGTTGATCGATCTGATGCATACGCATGACATTGAAGTACTCTACCTGGCGAGTCCTTGTTCATGTCGGCGACGCAGAAGTCCTGGAGAGGGCCGGGATCTGAAGCCATGGCCTGCGAAGCGACCAAGGCCAGAAGAACAGAGAGGCGGAGGAGGTTGTAGGAGGCCATCTCGCTAGATGGAACTTTGCTAGCTAGCTCTTCTACAGATGTTAGCTGTGTCAGCGGTCGATGCTTCTTGTGTGTATGGAGCTAGCTGATGCTTTGGCCACGAAGGGGATGCATGCATATATATAGCTTGTGAGCAGGTGAGATTCAGAAGATCAGGTCAAGCAGTGGCCGGCACACAGATAGAAATGGTCTAAAGTTGAGCTAGCGACTGCTTCTCCTCTTGGCGTGGACAAATTGCATTCGACCGTGCAAGCAATATTACTTAATTTATTCGTTTGACGAGGTCTAGTATAGATTACTCCTAGCAATGAGGTGACCGAGTAATTTGACAATGGTGGTGTTCTTGTCGTGCATAGCATTGCTGATTGGTTGTGTTATATCAGGTGAAGAAAAGAGCATGTTAGAATAGTTAACCTGGTAACGTGATGCCCTTAACCTTTTGATCTCTGTACGTACTTGCGTCGGTGCATGCATGGAATGGATCAGCGCTTTAATTTCTTCTCTCAGTTAATTTGTACGTAATCACCTATGGCCATATTTTATATCTTCTTCAACCACATCACACTGGTTTCCTTTGAACGGAATACTGAAAAAAACTTCTCATACGTACAGGATACAACTAACGGATGACGGGATGAGATTTACATGCCCGGACGGCAACCATCAATTATCAAATTAAGCTTAGTGTTATTTTCATCGCTCATTTATGGATGAGTTCTACATTCCTGGCCGGCCGGCCACCTTCATATGTTGGTCTACGTGAACACACTACTACAAAACTAGCATTCAGTACTGGTTGAAAACGGCCTTTAGTACTGGTTTTTGAACCGTTACAAGCTATCCGGGACTGATGTTCAAGGACATTAGTCCCGGTTCGCCACCCGCACTCGATAGAGTATCGCGACGGTTCAAGTCACACGCGGGTCAAGACGTTGTAAACCTCGAGGACCTCATCAAGATCTTGGTTGGTGTCTCCAACCGGTACTGATGATGCCCTCATCAGCACCGGTTGGTTTCTCCAACCGGCACTGATGTTTTGTGTGTGTGTGTGTGTGTATATATATATATGTCTGTTTGTATGTGTGTCCAGCAGCTATTACATATGTGTGTGTTAAATCACAACTAATTAAATCACAGATAATCAATCATGCACTTTGCCTGATAATTAAATCACTGAACATTCATTAACAAATTTAATTAAATCTAATGTATTAAAATATGTACACATATTTGTTCTTCTGCTCATCGTCTAATGTATTACAATATATATGTACACAACTTTATTTACAACTTTAGTATTTCTTTTTCCTTCGCTCATCAGATCTTTTATGCGACGCTCTTGCTAGCCATAGATGTCGACCCCGACAGTTCATCGGTCCTTATCGAAGGGCCCCACCTGTTTAAATTTCGTTCGTGAAACTCGCCTTTTGGATTTACGACCTCATCGTAAATAAAGCCGACGAGTTGTTCTTGGATTGCTCTCACTTGTGCCGGCGAGAGTTCTGAACCTTGTTCCACCAAATATTGAGGCACCTGCCGTTAAGTCATTAACTAATCAATACTTGAATTTGTACAAGATATAAGGAGTACCTATACATCATTAAAGCTAGTAATTATATTTACTCACCCCCTTGTTGCCTTTTAGCATGCGGTTGGCGACTCCGGTTTGGGTGTGCATAAACTCACATACATAGTAGCCGCATAAATTGTTACCCGGCGGCTGACTCAAGATCTGCGGTGGAAAAAGTTGAAAGCGTGAAATGGATGTAAGGAAATTAAGTTAACTAACTAAAAAGCTAGCATTATGATATACGTACATGAGAGGCAATTGTAATGCCAAATTTCTCCTTGAATACGCCCACGTTTTTAGCACAGAACCGTGCGAATGCACTACACATGTGATTACGAATTGTACATGATTAGAATTTTTTTCCAAATTGAAGGAAATAGAACTAGTACGATAATGAAAGGAACAAGAATTAATACCGGTTGAGCATATCGATAAAGTTTTGATACTTTTTAACTGGTCTCCTTTGCGAGTCCAGAGTTGTGATCGAGCTACGATCTAGCTCGATCATAAGAAGAATCCAGTGAAAAGTATACATAGATATGTCAACTAATTAGTTCTAACATCGTGTTATGAAAAAGGAGTAGAACGAGGTGGTACGAAAACACGTACTCAAATGCGTAGGCTAGATATATGTTTGACTTATATTTTTGACCCATTAGCGCATTCAATACATTAGTCTCTGTATCGCTCAGGTGGTCTCTAACGGTTGTCTCGTTGATAACTACTGGGTCCATGAAGCCTATGTCAAAAATACGTTCCCTTCGGCATCTTTGTACCTCCATGCTACATAAGAAATTAGTTAGGCTTGCAAGTTAGTATAGTACAAGGGAGTGCACGATAGTTTTTTGTAAATAATTAAGACACTTATAGAGTCCAGCAACCCATCAAAGACGCGTTGAGGGCGTCTGTCTGGTATAGATCATATATGTAGTCCCATTCGACAAAAAATTCACCTTCACCATGAAAAAAATCTTGTTGCTTGTACTTGACAGCGAACAAATGTAGACCATGCTTGATCGCGTCCAAGTACCATTCATGAAATTGCCGCATCTTTGTCGTTAGCTGGGGCAGCTCCTCACGCCTGACCAATGATCCGCCCACTTTAAATGGCCGTCTTACTTGGGCAAACTCAATCTTTGCCGTACCTAATATTTGATTTGCGTCAAGGCTAGTTTCATCGAAGAATTGTTGCATCTCCTTACCCTTCCCCTCAGTTGACGTCTTCTTCTTGGGGCATTCCTTACTCAATGTGCGCTCGTAGTTTGATTGGCGAGGCATTTCTTTTTGATCCTTCAAATTTTTAATAGTCATCAAGCCTTTGTGAAATTCTTCTGTGCCAGGTTGAACCTTCTTCTCTGGTGACTTGGGTCTAAGAAATTTAGTTACCTCGCCTTTTACTATCTTCTTAGTCTCCTCATCGGTCATATCATATGGCAGCTTCGGAAGTGGACCCAGCTTCTTGGATTGGGTGGAGGACCCCGTCTTCTTGGGAGCTGCTGGCCGAGCTGGCTTGTTTCCCTTGGTCGGCGCCTTCTTGGGAGGAGACGGGCTTCTTGTGGCGCTTAGGTGCGCGGGAGGTGGTGTAGGAGTCGGTGCCTTGTTGGGAGGAGACGAGCTTCTTTCGGGGCTTATATGCGCAGGACATGGTGTAGGAGACAGGCTTCTTGTCGGGCTTATATGCGCAGGAGGTGGTGTAGGAGACAGGTTTCTTCTCAGGCTTCTTCGTGGAGAGGACACGTCCATGTTATCTCGAAAAATTATGTACCGTTTGCGCCACAGGATGAAATTGTGTACTGCCTCTCCTAGCTTATGTAACATCCCAAAAATTTAATAAAGTGAAAATAATTTAAATTTGAATATTATTGTTTCTGAGTTTTCTTGACATTATTGGTTTTATTTTGATTTCCTTTGGAGTTTTGCATTGCATGAAAAATCAAATAAAGAGAATTAATGAATGGATAATGGTAAAAAGGCAAGAATGTAAAAAGTAAAAATTTAGAAAATCGCCATGAGAACCCTGATCATTCAATTAAATCATTTTAGCCAGCAATTGAAATTTTACACATAGAATAATGAAGAGATAAAATGAAAAGATAACTTTTAAATCGAAATATTGTATTGTCAGAATTTACATAAAATATTGGAATCACAAATGGAGTTGAAAAATTTACATAAGCATTCTTAACTCAAATCCTTTTGAAAAACAAAATTTGAAAAATAATAGACTTCATTTGATCTCAAATAAAAATCAAAGCCAGAGGCTAGAAATTCAAATGGTCACTATTGAAAGAATATTAGTAATTTCTCAGTAACTCATTTTAATCTGAAAATTTTACCAGACATCAAAATATATCCAAAGACCTTGATCGAAAAGTTTCACAATTTTCTACCTCTAGTTGACCACCAACAAAATCAGAGGGAAGGAGAAATTGACCCCAATCACCCTGTTTTCCTTTGATCACTCACTGCCGTGTGGGCCAATCGTTGCTATCCCGTTCCGTTGGCACAATGGAGAAGCTGCAGCCACTGACAATGGTCTCAGGTCCCTCACTGCCGAACGCATCGTCCTCAATTCCGTTCGCTCCACCGAAGAACTCTCCGGCTCGAGTCTTGCGACTTCGGCGATTGTCGCCACGAATCCCACTCACTCGCTGCAATTCTTGGCCATAAACCGCACCGCAACGAGCCTCCTTCTCATTCCCCTCTACTTCCTCTTCACTTCCCCAGCCTGAGTCGCCCAAGACATCCCCCAAATCCGCCATAGCCGAAACCTCTGGAGCTAGAGCGCGAAGCGAAATCCGAGCAATAGAGTGCCCCATTTCCAAATCCGGTTGAGCTGGAGCATCCTTGACCCTCACTAACTCCAGCGCAAGCCCCAATTTCAGTTCTTCAAGTCTGCAACCCCGCCGCACCGTGCGCCCTTCTTCCTCTCCTCCGTCGCTCGGTGGCGGCCCAACTCGGCACTCCTTCGGACGAAGCAACCCCCAAGATGGAGCCCAGGTAAACCACTGATGCTTACCTTGTTACCCATTCGAGCCGGGACTCATCCATTCGTCTTCTCCGGTGAGTTCCCGCCATTGCCGCCGCCCCTCTCGACGGCGAGGTACTTTCGGCCATCTCCGGTGACAACCAAGCCCATAATCTTGTGCGCCGTGACAAGCTGGTGCTCTTCGAGCCCTCGGCCGAGCCTCTCCGGCACTCCTTCGCCGCCGGTGAGCAGCCCTAGATGGTCCCCTGTTCTCTGTCGCTGAGTAGTGGGGCCAGGGTGTCAGTAGCTTCGGGTGGAAGAAGAAGTAGACCTAGAAGGCGTTTTCAGTTAGGTAAAGCGTATTTCATTAATTCAATACAATTCCCAAATCGGTTTCATATTCAACCATGAATATCTTCTGTGATTTTAATTCAATCCCAGTGAAATAAATTTGTATAATCATCTAAAATCAAGAAGAATATAAATATGTAAAAACACTTAATTCTTGACCTGCAGAATAATCATTTATATTAAACTATGGTTATAATGCTAATATGATTTTAATGAGAATTTGTGTATAATAAGTAATGAAATGGTGAAATAAATATTAATGTGATGCTAGGATCAGAATGTGTTCAAATATACAAAAATATTCAATTCTTGAATCACAGAACAATCATTTAAACTTAAAATGGGATAAACACACTATTATGGTCATTATTGCACATATGGAAAAATATAACTTTTATAACTATAAAATAAGTTCTTGTTGTCTCTGGAATCATAATAAACTCAAATAGGTAAAATCATCCGATGTTTAACTCAATTTAAATCGTTTGCTTCATAATCATCAATTAACCATGTTATGGCCATTGGCAAAATACTAGCATAATGGCTCACAAAATGATAATGTAATTTGTATTAGATTCCTAAATCAGTAAGGATCCATGTATGCAAAAATACTTAAAATAAGATTTAATTGGTATTCTTTTGATAAAAGGAAATGTTAATTATAACAATAAGTAAATAAATAATCTATTGCAATTAAAGCTAAAATAATGCAAAATCAACTTTAAAACACTTCTAGGATTGTTTCCTACTAATGCCTGAAAAATGAATTAAAGATTTGGTATAATGTAGTTGCAAACTCAATATGAACTTGGCCGATTTAAGGTTGCAAATATGGTCATTTAGGCTATTTCAGCGATAGATAGAATAACTCGTCTAAATGTTAAAATCAGTAAAACTAGTTTAAAAACATTGTACAAAGTTTATACTACTATATTCTATGAAAAGAATCTTATTTCATCAAGGTTTACATATTAATCAAATTAGTTCAAAACCCTTAAGTGTTAAACATTCACTTCATATTCTTGCCGATTCCGATTTCGTCAACTTTACAATGCCACTTAAGCCTTTTCAACGATGAATACAATGTTGCGTCTAAATCCAAAAGCATATGAAATTGACCCTGTAGCACTCTCCAAAGTATATACTACCTTGCTATGAAAAGATAATCTCATTTTGCTAAGGTTTACATATTAATCTTAATAGCTTAATGACCCTAAATAATCACATTACTTTAGACCGTAATATGAATAAACGAATTGTAGTTTCAATGAGGAAACCTGTAGTTAAGTTATTTGTATCACCAGAACCTTCTCAAATGTCGTGGAAATGTTATCAGTAGCCTAAATTAGTAGATCTAACTTGTATAAAACTAATTCCATTTGAAATCAATCAAAGATAAAGAAGTATTCATTTATAATATAATGTGATCATTTAAGCCTTTTCATTAACTCGCAAAGCAGCTCATCTAAATCTGAATTTAGTACAGAACAGCTTAGAAATGATCTTCAAGATATAATCTGCAGCAATCTAAGAAAATATTCTTATTTCATCTTTCTTTGAATCTGAATCCTAATAGAGCAAAACCTGTAAGTAATAAGAATTGGCAGAAACTCATATTATAAATAGTGAATCAATGAAACTTGCAACTAATGATTAATTCTATTAATCTTAATCAATTTTAGCATCTTGAATTCGTAAAATAAAATTAATAAATTCATAAAGAGCAATCCCAGTTTCTTGTGAAGAGTTTTATTTGTCTTTCTATCAATTTTCTTTTTGCCCTTATTGAAGTTAGTATTTTGCTGTATTTTTCCGTTGATCGACGTGTAGAACCCGACGTTGTTGATTCCGTCGTCGACGTCGTCAGCCGCCATCCTTGTCTTCGCCGTAAGCAATGATTAAGCAAGGCAAGCACCCTTTGACCATATTGATCCCAGTATTTTATATTCCTTTTGTGCATCAAATTGTTTCATGCATGCGTTTATTTTATGTAAATTGCTATCTTGTGGATTCGGTAGTTATACCTGTTGTCTCGTGAATCTCCTTGGATGATTATGAACATGTGAACCTTGATAACCATAGATTGAGGATAGGCATTACTTAATGTCTTCATGGGTATATACGATCATATTAACCTGCTTAACCATGCTTTAGAATCAGCAATGTACATGATCAAATCAATATTTGTTTTCCTGAAAACATTGAAGATAGCACTGTTGGTTGCGGGTACTTTGATTAAAAACCCAAAAGAAAACTATGTGTTGATGCGGGCGATTATTGGCAATAGCCGGATGTGCGAAAGGAATTGCACGTAGTGTAGGGTGAAGTGTCGCCCGTGTCGGATTAAGGACCGAGCAATGGGACGCTATTGATCCGAGATTTCCGTGCAACCACAAGGGTGAGAATGGGGTAGCCTTAGCCTATTAAATTGTTTAGACATGGCTTTGCTCATTGGTAGGCGGGAGCTAGCACAGGCATTCCGGTTAGGTCTGCCTGACGGGGTATGCCGGTCAGGTCTACTTGCTAATGCAACGGTGTACGCCCTGCCATGTTTAGAAACGTTGTGTTGGGTGTGTGAAAGTGGATCCACGGCTTGGGTGTGTGTTTCTAGTTCTATGGTGGGGGTTAACGTCCCGGGCTGGATCAAAGTCATGTCTAGGAATATAATGGCTATGTATGGTCTTCTTGACGACACACCTAAGGAAGTGTGTCGGGCAAAGGTTGATCATTCCTTGTGGGTAAAGTTGTACACCTCTGTAGAGTTTAAATCTAATCGATTAGTCGCGCCCGCGGTCATGGGCACTTGGTGAAGTCATTCCAATGTTAGATGTTTTATTATTTTAAAAAGGGTTGGTATCATTTTGTTTTGCAACTGTGCTTTATGTCAAAGGGCCGACATTGATGGAATTTCAGGAATGTGATTGATTCGTCGCTCACGTCATGGAGGACTGTGAGTGTTAATTATGCTTTACTTATTTGTTATCAATCAAATGCTCTTACAAATTTCCGTTTGCAAATAACTTGATTTACAAATGAAATTCGCTTTATGCAAATTAACTGTAGTAGCCTTTCCTTTGAAATGGCCTGCATGTATCATAGGTTTTGCTCAAGTTTTGCGGAGTACGAAAGTACTCACCCTTGCTTAATTATTATGTAGGTGGTTTAGAAGCGAAGCTTAGAAGTTGTTCATCGCAGGTTGCGGGTTCTTCCTTGAAGCGTGTTCTATCTGGAGTTTATGCCTGGTCAGTTGCCTGCGGGGTCGGCTGGGCAAACTACAGGATATTGCTTCTTTGCTGCTATTTCTCTGAGTTGTATTATTTATGTAATTAATCGTTTCTGCTTAATTATTATAATGTATGGTTATGATTCCAATTGTTGTAAACATGTGAGTGCTAGCTACTGATCCAGGGAATAGCACAGTAATCACATGGAGGTTCTGTTCATCGAACGGGTCTCACAACCAGTAGTCCCGTCACCTCCAGAATTTCGAGGTCAAGGTCCTCGCACTCGGCAGCACCTCCTCCACCGAGACCTTGAGTATCCCGACGGTATCTGTTGGCCATGGATAAACCGCCGGTTCCAATGGGTGAGCCATGCCTTCGCCGCCTTTGAAGGAAAGGTTCCGCTTGGACGCAGCTCACAAGGTGTCCATTGCTCGATGTCGCTCTACGGGATACTTGTCCAAGTCCACTTCTGGCAGCCCATCGGATGCGCAGCTGCTTCGCTGCCCGGAGGGGCTGATGATGTTCGGATTACTTGGAGGTTCTTGGCCCGTCTCGCGCTGTTGGCTCAAGGCTAACTGCACCTCTCTTCGGATCTCTTCTTGCATTCTCTCCTGTGTTTGATTTAGGCGTTCTTCAAACGCACTAAGCTGTTGTGTCTATCGAGCCTTGCTCCTCACCCGACTCCTATAGGTCTCGGCGTCCTGAGCGAAACCAACCTTCCATGGGACGACGCCAACGACTCGTGTACGTCCAGGGTGCTCTGGATTTTGCAAGGCCCTTGTTAGCTCGTCGTTCTCCCTGTTTGGCACGAAGCTACCCTAGGAAAACTCCTCGATGGACTGTACAAGCCTTCTGGCCACATCTCTTAGCACCTCCCCAAACACAGCATTGCCGTTATCATCAAGAGCGTCGCCGTGAGCATAGAACCAATGCTTTGCTCTGTCGGGCCAATCCATTGTTGCAAGTGCGACACCCTTCGCTAGCAGATCCTGTTCCCTCTTCTCCCATTTGGGTATTGCATGGCGATAACCACCAGGGTTAAGTCGGTGGTGACAATTCTTCTTCTGTGCATTCAGCTTATTCTTCTCACTCAAACTTTGACCTTCGTCCGAAGTCTTGTAGTGCACGAACGCATCCCAGTGATCTTGCAACTTTGGGTGCTTGTTGAAGTCGGGTGTTCGATTCTTCTTGATATACTCCGTGTTCAACTTCTTTTTATAAGTCTGGAATGTGATAGCCATCTTCTTTAGAGCGTAACTCTTCACCTTCTCTTCGGTCCCTTGGAGGAAGGTGAATGTCTCCTTCAAATCGTTCCAAAGCATGTTCTTCGTATCTTCAGGGACCTGATCCCATTTTGCTATGCTAATTGGCACGTGGTCCCTAACGTGGACGTCGCATGCCGAATTGAATGGCCCAACCGCCCCTGCGGGTGCAAGAGGTTGGCCGTTCTCGCCAACTTCGATGACAACATATCTTGCCTTCGATTTCTTGCTTGGACCTCGCTGACGTGATTGCCTGCTTGGTTGACCGATCTGAAAGCATGATACAATCATGAACGGGTCAGAATGTTGGCTTAGCATGATAGTGGAACCGACAATCATGAGCGTAACTGATTGTTACCTCGCCAGCCTCATCGTGCTCTGCAGCCTCATCAGCCTCGGTGGCCTCGGTGGCTATGACGACGGGTTCAGGCTCCGACGCCTCATGACCACCACATCCCAAAATCAAATTTCTCATAAATTCTTCTTCATTAATTCCTTCATCATCCATCGTCATTTCTTAGGCTAGAAGAAGCACTGAAAATTAACAAAAATAGATCACGTTTCATGTAAAGCTGATGGTATTACTCTAAAACGGCGTGGAAGATGGTGGGGAAGAGATGGTAGAGAGGATGGGCGGCGACGCCGAAGATGTTCCTAATGTAAGTCGGCCAAATACTATCAACAAGTATACTTGTACATATACATACAAATCTCACATATACGTAGAAACATCACATATACATAGAAATTTTAAAATTCACCAGAAATTAGAAAAATTCACATGATACATATACATTTGACATGATACATATACATTTCAAACTTCACATATACATACAAATCTCACATATACATAGAAACTTCAAATATACATAGAAATTTCAAAATTCACCAAAAATTAGAATAATTCACATGATACATATACATTTGACATGATACATATATTCTTTAGAATATTATTGCTTATTTGCTCAATAAAAATAATGAATCATTTTATTCACACTAATATGATTTTCAAAAAATAAAATAAGGTTACAAATCCACAACTAGAATGTTAGTAGTCTATTACTCAAAAAGCAACGATCATTCCATATCAACCAAGCACGTCGCCTCATGGCTCCACCTCTGAACGCTCTCTGCGGTAGAGTGATCAAGAGAACAGGACCTTCTCCAACGGCCGGCACCTGATGTCGCCATTGGAGAAGGTCCTGGGCGGCTTTACCAGCCCCTGCAAGTTTAAAAAGCACGGCTGCTAGGAGAGCATCTGGTACACTAAGAGGTGGAGCCATGAGGTGGCGTACTTGGTTGACATGGAATGATCGCTTTGCTTTCTTTTGATATAATAGACTACTAACATTCTAGTTGTGGATTTATAACCTTATTTTATTTTTTGAAAATCATATTTGTGTGAAATAAAAATGATTCATTATTTTTTATTGAGCAAATAAGCAATAATAATTTTTCTCAAGTTATTAGTCGCTTGCCTCCTTGGACGCCCTCGCTAACTATTAATGCAGTTCGTACATATACTTGTTATTATCGATCGTTGAACTCATTTCTTCACTAATGGTCATTGTGAGTAGGTATATCAGAAGAGAACAACATACAAGTGCAGGTGCTAAAATTCTACATGGTAAGAGAAGCAAAGTAGTCACCATAATAATGCAAACACAACAATTCGACAAGCAATGTGAGAAAAAAGACAACTTAGTGATTGCCTCTACCACAGACTAGATAATATCAGTGAACAAAAGACTAGCAATTGAATCAACACCCAGTATGTATAGATTCTGGAACAATTCAGAAACTAAGTAAACATACTGACAAGAGATAAACAATCACTGAATCCACTGATTAAGTCCAGGCCAACAAAAACAACTACTGATCAGTTATCAAGCAGTAAATTAAACAACCCTTTCTAGCATGTAGTTCTATCAGTTCAAGGCCCAAATCACAGAATAATGAATAGTGCAAAGAATAAAGCACTTGCTACATGGTGGTAAAAGAACAAAAAGGCACTTTCAGCTACTCAATTTGTTAAGATGAGCCAATATGGATCGAGCAGGAGATAATTTGTAATGGAACCGTGTGTAAGAAAACACAAGTGATGACACAGAAATAGGTAGATGGACATATATGCAAGGGCAGAGCTCATCTCCCTGCCACTAGTCATCCAAAATGTCATACCAGCATCCTAAGTTCCTAACCCATACCTGATATCATTGCATCTATAACACATTCCCAACACATCAGAGAGAGCTGAGAATCTTTACATACAATGTATTGTTATGAATTATCTTAAACACCTCCAATCTTCTGACCTCCATGCCTTTCAGATATGGCTCTAGAATTTGGCATTTCTTAACAATTTACGGCATTTATATATCCACTAAACAATAAGAATCTCAATGGATGAATGGTAAATGTTAAGGCAGTATAGCTAGGCACGTTAAACCTAGAAATGGAACAGCACGTTCTAGGAAGCTAGTACTTGATTCATAGGCTAATACAATTGCTATGTGAGATTTCCTGTAACCTAGTTTAGGATTAGTTAACCCTCGTGTGGCATTCATTTCCATATCCTAGTGAGGATGGCAAAACCGAATCAATCCGCAAGGTGAACATACATTGTACCATCGGACGCGAGGAGGACGGCAGCAAGGTCGTCGGCGGTGAGGATGGCTGGAGACGACGGCGGCGCAGCGGTGGGGTCGTCGGAGGCGAGGACGACAAGGCTCAGCATGAGGCGAGGACGGCAAGCGGGTTGGAGGCGAGGAGGTCGTCGGAGGTCTATGCAAACGAGCGGGAGGAGGAGAAGATTGGAGAACAATGGCAGGAGTAGCAAAAATTGGGGAAGAGGAGGCGGCGGGAGGGATTTATAGGTGCACCATCAGTCCCGGTTGGTGTATCCAATCGATCGATGTCTCACATCGATCGGTTGGATACACCAACCGGGACTGATGACTCACATCAGTCCCGGTTGAATACACCAACCGGCACTGATGGCTCAGCTTTTGCGCGCCCAAGATTTATTTTTTTTATTTACTGTGGGAGCCCTAGGCACTATCAATCCCGGTTCGTATGTTCAACCGGGACTGATGTCTCACAGTTCTTGATCGCTCGCCTTCCGATGCATCATCGCAGAAACGAGAGGCGTTGCTTTCCAAAGACAAATTCACGCCTATAAGAACAGAGAGGCTTTTCGACGCCATCATCAGCAGAAAAACACTCCGACGCCATGAGCTCCACCCCACCGACAGTTCCACATCCAATAGCTACTCCAAACAGCTCCTCCGATGGCTCCACCCCACCGACGCCGCCACCTCCGCCCAAACCCGCCGGCATGACCATGCGCTAATGGCTGCGGCGCTACGCCGGCACCATCTCCACGGCTGCTCCGCTTCCTTCGACCGGCGCCTCCACCTCCACCTGCGCCCCTCCTATCGACTCCGCCTTCACCCCTGCCCCTCCGGCCGCCTTCGCCTCCACCCTTGCCGGGAAGAAGCGCCCCGCGCCGTCCTCCTCCTCCGACGACGACGAAAGCTCCGACTCGTCGGAGGGATAACGCGACGGCTGGGAGCTGGAGGATGACCCAGACCGAGCCGGCTCGAGCGAGGACCCGGATGGCCGCAGCGAGGACTCTAACGACCCTCCGGCCTCCTCCTCCCATTTATTTATTTAGTAGCTAGTCTTTTGTAGTTAAAGTATTTTTGTAATGCTTCTTATAATGCAATCTATAAAGCATTATAATGCTTCTTATAATACTTTTGTAATTATCTTCTATATATATAATGCAATCTACTACTTCTCATGCAATCCAGTAGTCTTTTTGTATGGCGCGCATTATTTGCTGATTTCAATTGATCATCACAGACGGTTCTGTGTTCAAACTGTGCTAATCAGACATCGCATCACTACCGGTAGAATACACCAACCGGGACTAATGACTCACATCAGTCCCAGTTGAAGACACCAACCGGTAGTGATGTGAAGAGTTGCTAAAACTCAAAATAATTTTGGTGCCCTTACTGGTTGATAATAAATCTTCCTCCCCCTTGGCTAGCGCGGTGCGCTTGAGTGCGGGGTCGCCCTGCCATGAGGTCTCAGGTTCGAGCCCCGCTCACGCCCCCTAGCTTTTCTTTTTCTTTATTTCTTTTTTTTATTTACTGTTTAACGACTTCTTTTTTTATTTCTTTTTTTATTTGTTCTTTAATGATTGTTTCATTAAATAATTTGTAAAAATGCTTTTACCACTTTAGATTCATTTAGCCTTTCTTTTGTTTTTTTTAAGATTTCTTTTTTTATGTCTTGTATAACGATTGTTACATTAAATAATTTGTAAAAATGCTTTTACCACTTTAGATTCATTTAGCAATCTAATATAAATTAAAAATATTTTCTAGCAATCTAATATAAATTAAAATTCAGATAGTCTTTTCAATATTATTTTTCAACCATCTAATATAAATTAAAATTATTGAAAATTGTAAGAAATAAAGTAATTTTTGCACTAATGGTCATTGTGAGTAGGTATATCAGATGAGAACAACATATATACAAGTGCAGGTGCTAAAATTCTACATGGTAAGAGAAGCAAAGTAGTCACCATAATCATGTGACAAATATTTTAAACATGATTTTCTTAAAATCCTGTTCGTAATTGATTTTCCATGTAAGCCTCCGTGAAACTGCCTTCTTTGGTCGAAGTGGCTCCCTGTAAGGCTCCACGAAACGATGGCCACGCGCGCGGCGGGTACGGCCCGGCTACCGCCAGCGTGGCACGCTGCTAGATATTTGGAAAATTCCATACAATTTTGTGATCATGGAAATGCAAATAAGTTAAGGAAATTAAATATATGAAATCCAAGATATTTTTAATTGAAAATAATTGGCGTCTTTTTTTGAAATTTTCAAATTCATGTCTTTAGTTGCTTTCAACGTACTTCAGAAAATTTGGATATGTTTCAGTATTTTTCTGAATATTTTGATAGTCGCTCAAAATTTTTAGAAGTTTAGTATTTTTGAGAACTTTTTGAATCTCTACAAAATTTTGGGAATGTTACACTATACCAATGATAGAACATATAGGAAGCATACTGTTAGCTAGCGGAGATTGACGCACATGTAGGGATGTAATCGGATCGGATACGGTCGGATATTGTTCATCCCGTATCCGTATCCATATTTTTTATCGAATACGAAGTCGGATACGAATGGTGTCGGATGTGAATACGAATGCGAATAATACCGGATACTATCACTTACGAATACGAAGCGAATACAGACCGGATTCAATACGGGTACGAATATTTTTAGCCGGTTAATACATGAAAATATAGATCATTTATTGCACATGTAACATACTGAATGGTAGATTACTTATGAGTTATGAATAATTATTGACAAAATGTGAAGAAAATAGTACAAGAATTTACTATAGTTGCATTATACATAATTAAGAATTAATAATGAACGCACTTTGGCGCTGTGGTGCACTTGGCGTTGGCACTTTGGCAGTGGCAGTGTGGCACTTGGTAGAATGGCAGTTGGTACTTGGCACTGGTATTGGTAGACTACCAAGAGTGGTATTGGTACACTGGTACTAGTGCCTCCAGACTTTGGTGACTGGTGCTCTTTGATTGGAGAGTTACAGACTCACAATCTTAGAGAAGTCTTTAAAGTTTTCGGATAATATCCATATTTTATATCCGGATATTATCCGATTATAAACTCGGATATTCCTGTATCCGTCGGATAATTACTATTCGTATCCGTATCCTTATCCGAGATAACTATCCTTATCCGTATCCGTATCCGGAAAATTCTTTGAATATCCGAAAAACTATTCAAATCGCTATCCGAATTGATTCGGTCGGTCGGTCGGTCGGAAAATATCCGTTCCAGTTGCACCCCTACGCACATGGACGGAGGGCTTTGAAGGGATTTGCAAAGTTGAGCAATGTGCTTGAGATGTCATGTATAAAATATAATTGGGAATTGCATGCAAACCTCGATAGTAATTAATATGATATTTGAAGAATACAGAAACTTTAGTCTAAATAATTCAGTCGGTCACCACCTCTAATTAAGATATGAAGTATCTTTAATTAATCACCACAAATCATTCATGATTACATAGATCTATAAGCAAACCGGTATACAATATTTTGGTACTCACAAAGAACAAACAAACCAGCGTTATCTGTTATTACAAGGATAAGCAGATATAAATGTCATCGAGCATCCATAATTTAGTTGTGGTTGTTCTCCCAGAACTGAGCTTGGAGCCAATCCACGGCCTTCTGGTCCACCTGAAATGCCTTCGAAAGAACATCATCGGAGATCGGTGGCTTTGATCCAAATACCGCATTAGCAATGGTGATTGCACCAGGGTTTTGGCTGCTGAGTGCGGCGATGGCAACAGCTGGCTTGTCATGGCTTGGATTGAATTGGAAGTGGATGAGCCCCTGTGGGAACACGAATACATCTCCCTTGTTGAGCGTCTTGGTGAACAGCTTGTTGTCCGGGTTGGATGTGACAAATCCGACATAGAGTGTGCCGTCGAGAACAGTCAGGATCTCGGTGGCGCGTGGGTGAGTGTGTGGTGGGTTCTCTCCTTGGGGAGCGTAGTCGATGCGTGCCATGGAGATGCCCAGGGTGTTGAGACCAGCAAGTTTCATCACGTTGATCAGTGTGACGTTTGACCCGACCTTGCTCTTGGTTGTGTCCATCGGCTTGTCGAGGTTGGCAGCCAGGAAGAAGTCCTCGGGCTTCACGTCGCCGGCGTCCTTGCAGGGGAACCCATTGACACGCACTGCATCAAAGGAACAACATACTTACATGCGTTAGGAAGCCAAGCAAAACATATTCTGCTGGTGTGTTGATCGATCTGATGCATACGCATGACATTGAAGTACTCTACCTGGCGAGTCCTTGTTCATGTCGGCGACGCAGAAGTCCTGGAGAGGGCCGGGATCTGAAGCCATGGCCTGCGAAGCGACCAAGGCCAGAAGAACAGAGAGGCGGAGGAGGTTGTAGGGGGCCATCTCGCTAGATGGAACTTTGCTAGCTAGCTCTACAGATGTTAGCTGTGTAAGCGGTCGATGCTTCTTGTGTGTATGGAGCTAGCTGATCGATGCTTTGGCCACGAAGGCGATGCATCCATATATATAGCTTGTGAGCAGGTGAGATTCAGAAGATCAGGTCAAGCAGTGGCCGGCACACAGATAGAAATGGTCTAAAGTAGAGCTAGCGACTGCTTCTCCTCTTGGCGTGGACAAATTGCATTCGACCGTGCAAGCAATATTACTTAATTTATTCGTTTGACGAGGTCTAGTATAGATTACTCCTAGCAATGAGGTGACCGAGTAATTTGATAATGGTGGTGTTCTTGTCGTGCACAGCATTGCTGATTGGTTGTGTTATATCAGGTGAAGAAAAGAGCATGTTAGAATAGTTAACCTGCAGGTAACGTGATGCCCTTAACCTTTTGATCTCTGTACGTACTTGCGTCGGTGCATGCATGGAATGGATCAGCGCTTTAATTTCTTCTCAGTTAATTTGTACGTAATCACCTATGGCCATATTTTATATCTTCTTCAACCACATCACACTGGTTTCCTTTGAACGGAATACTGAAAAAAACATCTCATACGTACAGGATACAAACTAACGGATGAGATTTGCATGCCAGGACGGCAACCATCAATTATAACATTAAGCTTAGTGTTATTTTCATCGCTCATTTAATGGATGAGTTCTACATTCCTGGCCGGCCGGCCACCTTCATATGTTGGTCTACGTGAACACATTACTACAGAACTGGCAATCAGTACCGGTTGAAAACGGTCTTTAGTACCGGTTTTTGAACCGGTACAAGCTATCCGGGACTGATGCTCAAGGACATTAGTCCCGGTTCGCTCACCCGGTACTGATAGAGTATCAGTACCGGTTCGAAGTCACACGTGGCCGCGTGTCGTGAACCCCTGAGGACCTCATCAATACTGGTTGGTGTCTCCAACCGGTACTGATGATGCCCTCATCAGTACCGGTTGGTTTCTCCAACCGGCACTGATGTTTTTGTGTGTGTGTGTGTGTATATATATATATATATATATATATATATATATATATATATATATATGTCTGTTTGTGTGTGTCCAGCAGCTATTATATATGTGTGTGTGTTAAATCACAACTAATTAAAGCATAGATAATCAATCATGCACTTTGCCTGATAACTAAATCACTGAACATTCATTAACAAATTTAATTACATCTAATGTATTAAAATATGTACACGTATTTGTTCTTCTGCTTATCGTCTAATGTATTACAATATATATGTACACAACTTTAATTACAACTTTAGTATTTCTTTTCCTTCTGTTCATCAGGATCTTTTATGCGCATCGCTCTTGCTAGCCATAGATGTCGACCCCGACAGTTCACCGGTCCTTATCGAAGGGCCCCACCTGTTTAAATTTCGTTCGTGAAACTCACCTTTTGGATTTACGACCTCATCGTAAATAAAGCCGACGAGTTGTTCTTGGATTGCTCTCACTCGTGCCGGCGAGAGTTCCGAACCTTGTTCCGCCAAATATTGAGGCACCTGTCGTTAAGTCATTAACTAATCAATACTTGAATTTGTACAAGATATAAGTAGTACCCATACATCATTAATGCTAGTAATTATATTTACTCACCCCCTTGTTGCCTTTTAGCATGCGGTCGGCCGCTCCGGTTTGGGTGTGCATAAACTCACATACATAGTAGCCGCATAAATTGTTACCCGGCGGCTGACTCAAGATCTGCGGTGGAAAAAGTTGAAAGCGTGAAATGGATGCAAGGAAATTAAGTTAACTAACTAAAAAGTTAGCATTATGATATACGTACATGAGAGGCAATTGTAATGCCAAATTTCTCCTTGAATACGCCCACATTTTTAGCACGGAACCGTGCGAATGCACTACATATGTGATTACGAATTGTACATGATTAGAATTTGTTTCAAATTGAAGGAAATAGAACTAGTACGATAATGAAAGGAACAAGAATTAATACCGGTTGAGCATGTCGATAAAGTTTTGATACTTTTTAACTGGTCTCCTTTGCGAGTCCATAGTTTTGATCTAGCTCGATCATAAGAAGAATCCAGTGAAAAGTATACATAGATATGTCAACTAATTAGTTCTAACATCGTGTTATGAAAAAGGAGTAGAACGAGATGGTACGAAAACACGTACTCAAATGCGTAGGCTAGATATATCTTTGACTTATATTTTTGACCCATTAGCGCATTGAATACATTAGTCTCTGTATCGCTTCAGTGGTCTCTAACGGTTGTCTCGTTGATAACTTCTGGGTCCATGAAGCCTATGTCGAAAATACGTTCCCTTCGGCATCTTTGTACCTCCATGCTACATAACAAATTAGTTAGGCTTGCAAGTTAGTATAGTACAAGGGAGTGCACGATAGTTTTTTGTAAATAATTAAGACACTTACAGAGTCCAGCAACCCATCAAGGATGCGCTGAGGGCATCTGTCTGGTATAGATCATATATGTAGTCCCATTCGACAAAAAATTCACCTTCACCAAGAAAAAAATCTTGTTGCTTGTACTTGACAGCGAACAAATGTAGGCCATGCTTGATCGCGTCCAAGTACCATTCATGAAATTGCCGCATCTTTGTCGTTAGCTGGGGCAGCTCCTCATGCCTGACCAATGATCCGCCCACTTTAAATGGCCGTCTTACTTGGGCAAACTCAATTTTTGCCGTGCCTAATATTTGATTTGCGTCAAGGCCAGTTTCATCGAAGAATTGTTGCATCTCCTTACCCTTCCCCTCAGCTGACATCTTCTTCTTGGGGGCATTCCTTACTCAATGTGCGCTCGTAGTTTGATTGGCGAGGCATTTCTTTTTGATCCTTCAAATTTTTAATAGTCATCAAGCCTTTGTGAAATTCTTTTGTGCCAGGTTGAACCTTCTTCTCTGGTGACTTGGGTCTAAGAAATTTAGTTACCTCGCCTTTTACTATCTTCTTAGTCTCCTCATCGGTCATATCATATGGCAGCTTTGGAAGTGGACCCAGCTTCTTGGATTGGGTGGAGGACCCTGTCTTCTTGGGAGCTGCTGGCCGAGCTGGCTTGTTTCCCTTGGTCGGCGCCTTCTTGGGAGGAGACGGGCTTCTTCCGGGGCTTATATGCGCAGGAGATGGTGTAGGAGACGGGCTTCTTGTCGGGCTTATATGCGCAGGAGGTGGTGTAGGAGACGGGTTTCTTCTCGGGCTTCTTCGTGGAGAGGACACGTCCATGTTATCTCGAAAAATTATGTACCGTTTGTGCCACAGGATGAAATTGTGTACTGCCTCTCCTAGCTTCGTAGTTCCATCACCTCTAGGAATTTCGAGGTCAAGGTCCTTGTACCCTAGGCAGACCTCCTCCACCGAGACCTTGGAGTATCCTAACGGTATCTGTTGGCCATGGATAAACTGCCCCGGTTCCAATGGGTGAGCCATGCCTTCGGCCGCCTTGAAGGAAAGGTTTCGCGCTTGGACGTGCAGCTCACAAGGTGTCCGCAGCCTGATGTCGTCTACGGGATACTTGTCCATGTCCGCTTCGCGCCCATTGAAGCGCAGCTTGTTTCACGCTGGAGGGCCGAGGATGTTAGGATTACTTGGAGGTTCTTGGCCCGTCTCACGCAATTGGCTCAAGGCTAACTGCACCTCTCTTCGGATCTCTTCTTGCATTCTCTCCTGTGTTTGATTCAGGCATTCTTCAAGCGCACTAAGCTGTTGTGTCTGTCGAGCCTTACTCCTCGCCGACTCCTATAGGTCTCGGCGTCCTGAGCGAAACCAACCTTCCACGGGACGATGCCAACGCCTCGTGTACGTCTAGAGTGCTCTGGATTTTGCAAGGCCCTTGTTAGCTCGTCGTTCTCCTTATTTGTCACGAAGCTACCCCTGGGAAGACTCCCCGATGGACTGTACAAGCTTTTGGCCACATCTCTTAGCACCTCCCCAAATACAGCATTGCCGTTATCATCAAGGGCGCCACCGTGAGCATAGAACCAATGCTTTGCTCTATCGGGCCAATCCATTGTTGCAAGTGCGACACCCTTCGCTAGCAGGTCCTGTTCCCTCTTCACCCATTTGGGTATTGCATGGCGGTAATCACCAGGGCTAAGTCGGTGGTGATAATTCTTCTTCTGTGCATTCAGCTTATTCTTCTCACTCAAACTTTGACCTTCATCCGAAGTCTTGTAGTGCACGAACGTATCCCAGTGATCTTGCAACTTTGGGTGCTTGTTGAAATCGGGCGTTCGATTCTTCTTGATATACTCCGTGTTCAACTTCTTTTTATAAGTCTGGAATGCGATAGCCAACTTCTTTAGAGTGTAACTCTTCTCCTTCTCTTCGGTCCCTTTGGGGAAGGTGAATGCCTCCTTCAAATCGTTCCAAAGCATGTTCTTCGTATCGTTAGGGATCTGATCCCATTTTGCTATGCTAATTGGCACGTGGTCCCTAACGTGGACGCCGCATGCCGAATTGAACGGCCCAACCGCCCTTGCGAGTGCAAGAGGTTGGCCGTTCTCGCCGACTTCGGTGACAACATGTCTTGCCTTCGACTTCTTGCTTGGACCTCACTGACGTGATTGCCTGCTTGGTTGACCGATCTGAAAGCATGGTACAATCATGAACGGGTCAGAATGTTAGCTTAGCATGATAGTGGAACCGACAATCATGAGCGTAACTGATTGTTACCTCGCCAGCCTCATCGTGCTCTGCGGCCTCATCGGCCTCGGCAGCTATGAGGACGGGTTCAGGCTCCGCCACCTCATGACCACCACATCCCGAAATCAAATTTCTCATAAATTCTTCTTCATTAATTCCTTCATCGTCCATCGTCGTTTCTTAGGCTAGAAGAAGCACTGACAATTAACGAAAATAGATCACGTTTCATGTAAAGCTGATGGTACTACTCTAAAACGGCGTCGAAGATGGTGGGGAAGAGACGGTAGAGAGGATGGGCGGCGACGCCGAAGATGTTCCTAATGTAAGTTGGCCAAATACTATCGACAAGTATACTTGTACATATACATACAAATCTCACATATACATAGAAACTTCACATATACATAGAAATTTCTTCACATATACATAGAAATTTCAAAATTCACCAGAAATTAGAAAAATTCACATGATACATATACATTTGACATGATACATATACATTTCAAACTTCACATATACACACAAATCTCACATATACATAGAAACTTCACATATACATAGAAATTTCAAAATTCACCAAAAATTAGAATAATTCACATGATACATATACATTTGACATGAAACATATATTCTTTAGAATATTATTGTATTGCTCAATAAAAATAATGAATCATTTTTATTCCACACTAATATGATTTTCAAAAAATAAAATAAGGTTATAAATCCACAACTAGAATATTAGTAGTCGCCAAAAAGCAAAGCGATCATTCCATATGAACCATGCACGTCGCCTCATGGCAAGACCTCTCGGTGTGCAGGCGGCTCTCCAACGGCCAAGACTGATGTCGCTGGAGAAGGTCCCGTTGGGAGGCTTGACTCAAGTTCAAAAGCACGGCTACTAGGAGAGCGTCCGATACACTAAGAGGCGGAGCCATGAGGTGGCGTACTTGGTTGACATGGAATGATCGCTTTACTTTCTTTTGATATAATAGACTACTAACATTCTAGTTGTGGATTTATAACCTTATTTTCTTTTTTGAAAATCATATTAGTGTGAATAAAATGATTCATTATTTTTATTAACAAATAAGCAATAATAATTTTTCTCAAGTTATTAGTCGCTTGTTTCCTTGAGCGCCTCGCGCTCTATTAATCGCAGCTCGGACATATACTTGTTATTATCGACTGTTGAATTCATTTCTTCACTAATGGTCATTGTGAGTAGGTATATCAGAAGAGAACAACATATAAGTGCAGGTGCTAAAATTCTACATGGTAAGAGAAGCAAAGTAGTCACCATAATAATGCAAACACAACAATTCGACAAGCAATGTGAGAAAAAAGACAACTTAATGATTGCCTCTACCACAGACTAGATAATATCAGTGAACAAAAGACTAGCAATTGAATCAACACCCAGTATGTATAGATTCTGGAACAATTCAGAAACTAAGTACACATACAGACAGGAGATAAACAATCACTGAATCCACTGATTAAGTCCAGGCCAACAAAAACAACTACTGATCAGTTATCAAGCAGTAAATTAAACAACCCTTTCTAGCATGTAGTTCTATCAGTTCAAGGCCCAAATAACAGAATAATGAACAGTGCAAAGAATAAAGCACTTGCTACATGGTGGTAAAAGCACAAAAAGGCTCTTTCAGCTACTCAATTTGTTAAGATGGGCCAATATGGATCGAGCAGGAGATTATTTGTAATGGAACCGTGTGTAAGAAAACACAAGTGATGACACAGAAATAGGTAGATGGACATATATGCAAGGGCGGAGCTCATCTCCCTGCCACTAGTCATCCAAAATGTCATACCAGCATCCTAAGTTCCAAACCCATACCTGATATCATTGCATCTATAATACATGCCCAACACATCAGAAAGAGCTGAGAATCTTTACATACAATGTATTGTTATGAATTATCTTAAACACCTCCATGCCTTTTAGATATGGCTCTAGAATTTGGCATTTCTTAACACTTTACGGCATTTATATATCCACTAAACAATAAGAATCTCAATGCATGAATAGTAAATGTTAAGGCAGTATAGCTAGGCACGTTAAACCTAGAAATGGAACAGCACGTTCTAGGAAACTAGTACTTGATTGATAGGCTAATACAATTGCTATGTGAGATTTCCTGTAACCTAGTTTAGGATTAGTTAACCCTCGTGTGGCATTCATTTCCATATCCTAGTGAGGATGGCAAAACCGAATCAATCCGCAAGGTGAACATACATTGTACCGTCGGACGCGAGGAGGACGGCAGCAAGGTCGTCGGCGGTGAGGATGGCTGGAGACGACGGCGGCGCGCGGTGGGGTCGTCGGAGGCGAGGATGACAGTGGCTCCCGCGCGGAGGCGAGGATGGTGGCGGTGGGGTCGTTGGAGGTGAGGAGGTCGTCGGAGGTCTTTGCAAACGAGTGGGAGGAGGAGGAGATTGGGGAACAATGGCGGGAGTAGCAAAAATTAGGGAAGAGGAGGCGGCGGGAGGGATTTATAGGTGCACCATCAGTCCCGGTTGGTGTATTCAACCGGGACTGATGTCTCACATCAGTAGGGGTGGAAAAATAGCTCGAGGCTCGCGGCTCGGCTCGGGCTCGGTGTGGCTCGGCTCGGCTCGGTGCATCAACGAGCCGAGCCCGAGCCTACCGTCTGGCTCGGTGCTATAATGAGCCGAGCCCGAGCCAGCTCGCGAGCGGCTCGTTGGCTCGTTAGGCTCGGTAAAATTCAGATATTCAGAATCACTTTCACTAATCACTAATCATTAATTGATTATCCAAATTACATGAGGCTTAATTTTAATACAAAATTAGCCACATCCCACAGACATTCAATCGGCTTGGCATTCATACAGTCATATTGAACAAGGAACATACAATGAACATATTTGAGAGTTGACGCAATGAGGCGGGCCCACATGCCAAGCGGCTCACGAGCCGGCTCGGCTCGGCTCGAGGCTCGACCGAGCCCGAGCCGAGCCCGGTTTTCAGCTCGACAAAGACAATGAGCCAAGCTCGGCTCGGCTCGCAAACTGACGAGCTCGGTCGAGCCGAGCTGAGCTCAGCTCGGCTCGGCTCGATTCCACCCCTATGACATAAGTACCGATTGGATACACCAACCGGGACTGATGACTCACATCATCCGGCTGAATACACCAATCGGCATCGATGGCTCACTTTCTTGCGCCAAGATTTCTTTTTTTTATTTACTGTGGGAGCCCTAGGCACTATCAATCCCGGTTCGTGTGTTCAACTGGGACTGATGTCTCACAGTGCTTGATCGTTTCGTCTTCCCAGTGCTTGATCGCTTGCCTTCCCGGTGCATCATCGCAGTAAGAGAGGCGTTTCGTTTTCCAATACAAATTCGCGCCTATAAGAACAGAGAGGCTTTTCGACACCATCATCAGCAGAAAAACACTCCGACGCCATAAGATCCACCCCACCGACAGTTCCTCCTCCAATGGCTCCTCCAAACAGCTCCTCCGATAGCTCCACCCCACCGACGCCGCCACCTTCGCCCAAACCCGCCGGCATGCCCATGCGCTAATGGCTGCGGCGCTACACCGATGCCATCTCCACGGCTGCTCCGCTTCCTTCGACCGGCGCCTCCGTCTCCACCTGCGCCCCTCCGATCGACTCCGCCTTCACCCCTGCCCCTCCGGCCGCCTCCGCCTCCACCCTTGCCGGGAAGAAGCGCCCCGCGCCGTCCTCCTCCTCCGACGACGACAAAAGCTACGACTCGTCGGAGGGATATCGCGACGGTTGGGAGCTGGAGGATGACCCAGACCGAGTCGGCTCGAGCGAGGACCCGGATGGCCGCAGCGAGGACTCTGACGACCCTCCGGCCTCCTCCTCCGACGACGACGAGTAGCTAGTCTTTTGTAGTTAAAGTATTTTTGTAATGCTTCTTATAATGAAATCTATAAAGCATTATAATACTTCTTATAATACTTTTGTAATTATCTTCTTATATATATAATGCAATCTACTACTTCTCATGCAATCCAGTAGTCTTTTTTGTATGGTGCGCATTATTTGTTGATTTCATTTGATCATCACAGACGGTTCTGTGTTCAAACTGTGCTAATTAGACATCGCATCACTACCGGTTGGATACACCAACCGAGACTGATGACTCACATCAGTCACGGTTGAAGACACCAACCGGTACTGATGTGAAGAGTTGCTAAAACTCAAAATAATTTTGGTGCCCTTACTGGTTGATAATAAATCTTGCTCCCCCTTGGCTAGCGCGGTGCGCTTGAGTGCGGGGTCGCCCTACCGTGAGGTCTCGGGTTCGAGCCCCGCTAGCGCCCCCTAGCCTTTCTTTTTCTTTATTTCTTTTTTTATTTACTGTTTAACGACTTCTTTTTTTTATTTCTTTTTTTATTTGTCGTTTAATGATTGTTTCATTAAATAATTTGTAAAAATGCTTTTACCACTTTAGATTCATTTAGCCTTTCTTTTGTTTTTTTAAAATTTCTTTTTTATGTACTGTTTAACGATTGTTTCATTAAATAATTTGTAAAAATGCTTTTACCACTTTAGATTCATTTAGCCTTTTTTTAAGATTTCTTTTTGTTTATTTACTGTTTAACTATTGTTTCATTAAAAATTTTAAAAGCTGCTTTTACCACTTAAGATTCATTTAGCAATCTAATATAAATTAAAAATATTTTCTTGCAATCTAATATAAATTAAAATTCAGATAGTCTTTTCAATATTATTTTCCAGCCATCTAATATAAATTAAAATTATAGAAAATTGTAAAAAATAAAGTAATTTTTGCACTAATGGTCATTGTGAGTAGGCATATCAGATGAGAGAACAACATATATACAAGTGCAGGTGCTAAAATTCTACATGGTAAGAGAAGCAAAGTAGTCACCATAATCATGTGACAAATATTTTAAACATGATTTTCTTAAAATCCTGTTCGTAATTGATTTTCCATGTAAGCCTCCGTGAAACTGCCTTCTTTGGTCGAAGTGGCTCCCTGTAAGGCTCCGTGAAACGATGGCCACGCGCGCGGCGGGTACGGCCCGGCTACCGCCAGCGTGGCACGCTGCTAGATATTTGGAAAATTCCATACAATTTTGTGATCATGGAAATGCAAATAAGTTAAGGAAATTAAATATATGAAATCCAAGATATTTTTAATTGAAAATAATTGGCGTCCTTTTTTGAAATTTTCAAATTCATGTCTTTAGTTGCTTTCAACTTCAGAAAATTTGGATATGTTTCAGTATTTTTCTGAATATTTTGATAGTCGCTCAAAATTTTTAGAAGTTTAGTATTTTTGAGAACTTTTTGAATCTCTACAAAATTTTGGGAATGTTACACTATACCAATGATAGAACATATAGGAAGCATACTGTTAGCTAGCGGAGATTGACGCACATGGACGGAGGGCTTTGAAGGGATTTGCAAAGTTGAGCAATGTGCTTGAGATGTCATGTATAAAATATAATTGGGAATTGCATGCAAACCTCGATAGTAATATGATATTTGAAGAATACAGAAACTTTAGTCTAAATAATTCAGTCGGTCACCACCTCTAATTAATTAAGATATGAAGTATCTTTAATTAATCACCACAAATCATTCATGATTACATAGATCTATAAGCAAACCGGTATACAATATTTTGGTACTCACAAAGAACAAACAAACCAGCGTTATCTGTTATTACAAGGATAAGCATATATAAACGTCATCGAGCATCCATAATTTAGTTGTGGTTGTTCTCCCAGAACTGAGCTTGGAGCCAATCCACGGCCTTCTTGTCCACCTGAAATGCCTTCGAAAGAACATCATCGGAGATCGGTGGCTTTGATCCAAATACCGCATTAGCAATGGTGATTGCACCAGGGTTTTGGCTGCTGAGTGCGGCGATGGCAACGGCTGGCTTGTCATGGCTTGGATTGAATTGGAAGTGGATGAGCCCCTGTGGGAACACGAATACATCTCCCTTGTTGAGCGTCTTGGTGAACAGCTTGTTATCTGGGTTGGACGTGACAAATCCGACATAGAGTGTGCCGTCGAGAACGGTTAGGATCTCGGTGGCACGTGGGTGAGTGTGTGGTGGGTTCTGTCCTTGGGGAGCGTAGTCGATGCGTGCCATGGAGATGCCCAGGGTGTTGAGACCAGCAAGCTTCATCACGTTGATCAATGTGACGTTTGACCCGACCTTGCTCTTGGTTGTGTCCATCGGCTTGTCGAGGTTGGCAGCCAGGAAGAAGTCCTCGGGCTTCACGTCGCCGGCGTCCTTGCATGGGAACCCATTGACACGCACTGCATCAAAGGAACAACATACTTACATGCGTTAGGAAGCCAAGCAAAACATATGCTGCTGGTGTGTTGATCGATCTGATGCATACGCATGACATTGAAGTACTCTACCTGGCGAGTCCTTGTTCATGTCGGCGACGCAGAAGTCCTGGAGAGGGCCGGGATCTGAAGCCATGGCCTGCGAAGCGACCAAGGCCAGAAGAACAGAGAGGCGGAGGAGGTTGTAGGAGGCCATCTCGCTAGATGGAACTTTGCTAGCTAGCTCTTCTACAGATGTTAGCTGTGTAAGCGGTCGATGCTTCTTGTGTGTATGGAGCTAGCTGATCGATGCTTTGGCCACGAAGGGGATGCATGCATATATATAGCTTGTGAGCAGGTGAGATTCAGAAGATCAGGTCAAGCAGTGGCCGGCACACAGATAGAAATGGTCTAAAGTTGAGCTAGCGACTGCTTCTCCTCCTGGCGTGGACAAATTGCATTCGACCGTGCAAGCAATATTACTTAATTTATTCGTTTGACGCGGTCTAGTATAGATTACTACTCCTAGCAATGAGGTGACCGAGTAATTTGATAATGGTGGTGTTCTTGTCGTGCATAGCATTGCTGATTGGTTGTGTTATATCAGGTGAAGAAAAGAGCATGTTAGAATAGTTAACCTGGTTACGTGATGCCCTTAACCTTTTGATCTCTGTACGTACTTGCGTCGGTGCATGCATGGAATGCATCAGCGCTTTAATTTCTTCTCTCAGTTAATTTGTACGTAATCACCTATGGCCATATTTTATATCTTCTTCAACCACATCACTCTGGTTTCCTTTGAACGGAATACTGAAAAAAACATCTCATACGTACAGGATACAACTAACGGATGAGACTTACATGCCCGGACGGCAACCATCAATTATCACATTAAGCTCAGTGTTATTTTCATCGCTCATTTAATGGATGAGTTTTACATTGCTGGCCGGCGGCCACCTTCATGTTGGTCTACATGAACAAACCATATGAATATAATCTATACTCGGCCGTCAATATATTGTACGACCATGTCAGAGTACAGGTCTAGTGCAAGATAATCGCAGTTAATTAATCTCAACACGTTCTGTTGCGTGCAGCCAGCGACAATTTCAGGCTAGTTCTACATTCAATTATTGACTCGTTCACAAGTTCACCTGCTCTTTGTGCTGCTAGATATATATGCATGTCCAAACCCTCCATGGCCAAAAGCATCAACCACAGCAAACATAACCAGCTGCTACTTGAGGCTTGAGAACCTGCTTCACTTAGCCAAATTAATGGCGGCCTCCTCCTGCACCCTTCTACTCGCTGCTTTTATTGCGTTGGTCTCATGGCAGGCCATGCACTACTACAGAACCGGCTACTAGTAGCGGTTCGTAACCCCCTTTAGAAGCGGTTTTATAACGCTTCTAAGCAATCGCGTGTGATACCCGTCGGGTATCACAAGCGATTCTTTCAACCGCTGTGCTGTGGCACGAAGCGGTTGGGAAGGTGTTCGGGAGGGCAGTGGAGCCGCGTGGGGAACTCCTGGCGGTTCGTTTACAAACCGCTTGGAGAAGGATATCGAAGCGGTTCGTCTTACAAACCGCCAGGAGAAGGATATCCGAAGCGGTTAGTCTTACCAACGCGCCAGGAGAGAAAGACTCTACAAGCGGTTGGAGTCACCAACCTCTTGTGGAGAGAGTTTTCGATTATATGTATTTTAGAATATGTTCTTACAAGTGTTTTTGTATATCGTTTTTGACCATAAAATTAAATATGAGGGAGGAGTTTTTTGCAATTAAATATATATTGCATATGCATACTCATACACATGTTCACAAGGTAGCTAGCTCACTACTAAAAAACGAACTTAATAGTGTAAAAAATGGACAAGTACATAGACGCAACCAACATTTACAATTTTGAATGATGAAAAAAAATGATTATCGAACTCATTTCTTGCATGCATCACTCTTTTTGTCCTTGGTCGACGTGGATGTCGTCAGCAGTTCATCGGTGTTCAACTCTGGAAAGCTTACATGGAACTCGCCATTTCAAGATATAACCTCGTCGACAATGAAGCCGATGAGTTGTTCTTGGAGTGCGCGCACCCGGTGAGGCGGGAGCACGTTAACGTGCTCATCGATGTTGGGCTGACAATTAATTAAGCGGGAAGTATATAAATATCCGATCGCATGCAATTAATTAAAATGTAAGTTGTAGCTAACAAATTGACATGCATATACGAACCTCGGCATAATGTTCCAGCTCATCGCCATGGATAAAACTTTGAATATAGTGGAACACGTAGTAGCCACATAAGTTGTTTCCAGCCATCTGGCGTTTAACCTTCGCGGGGAGAAATTTCAGAATATCAGATGAAGAACTGATATGGCGCATGTATATTAATAATAGTTTTTGTAGTACGTACCTGAGTGCTTACTATGACCTCGAATTCTTTCTGGAATTCTCCTTTTTGCTTCTTCTTGAACTTTGCAAATGTCCTGTTCAGGACGTCAATGAACCATTGGTATTTTTGGACTGGATTCCTTCTTGAGTCATGAACTATAATCCTGCTGTTGTCAAGCTCGATGACTAGAAGGATCCAGTGAAACCTATTCGTATATTGCAACATATGCGTAAGTAGCTACTTGTACTATCAATGGCTTAAGAAATACAAGAACAAGAGGTTTGTGAGAACACGACTTGAAGTTGAAGGGCGTATATGTACGGTTTGTAGTCTTTGTTTCAACAGTGCATGCAAAAGGTATGCCTCAACGGATGATTTTTGCTTGTCGTATGACCGGACTTTTCGTTGACAATCTTCGGGTCGATGAAGCCAACGCTCGTTTGCCCGTCTTCCGCATCGTTGTATCTCCATTCTACATAAGAAGGGATAACTAAGTTAATTAGATTTTCAATTTTGTGGTGCGGGAGGAAGCAAACGGTAAACTTAGTAGATCGACACTTACAGACACCAGCAGGACATGAAAGACACGTTGACCTCGTCTCCTTGGTACACATGGTACAAGTCATCGAATTCCAGCCATAGTTCTGTGTTGTTCCCGCGGAAGAAATACTCATCTTGGAAACGGAGGAGGAACATTTTATATCCTTTAGATGCCCTTTCCATGTACCATTCATGCATTTGACGCATCTTGGTTGGGAGATCTTTTATATCCTTTGGATCAATTAGCGCTTTGCCGAACTCATACTTCCATTTGGTTGGTGCCATTATTGGAAGATCCTGGTCTAATGATTTGAGTCCCGCCTCCTTCAGGAATGCCATTTTCCTCAAGTCCTCAGCACTCTGCTGATCTTCCACTTTCTTCTTCTTTCCGCTTGAAGGAGCCCGTGTATTTTGCATTGTAGCCTTTCTTATTGTCCTTTGTAGTCGCTCATCACAGTGGCGGCGCCGTTCTGTATGATTGAAAGTGCTTCACGCTTTTTTCATCTATTTTAAGCTTGGCTCGCTTCTTTGGCGAAGTTGCTCGCCACATCCGTCTTTTACGGATGCGCTTAGCTCCTCCACAATCGAGATCATATGGCCTCTTTGGCGGTTGCTTTGACATTCTCTCGTCACGGATGCCGATTTCGTGGGAGGAGGTGCTAGTGGGATCCTCTTTTGACATCGAGCTTCTTCCTGGGAGATGCCGAGGCGCAGTATTTGGAGATGTTGGGTGCTTCTTACTTTCAGGCGGTGGCGGTGGCGGAGTCGGGCTTCTTTGTGGAGCGGAGGTGAAGGAGGCGGGCTGGACCATCGGGGAAGCATTGCGCAAAGCGATTTGGAGGAGTCGTGGGTTGTCGATGTGGAGGAGGCGTGCTTGCTCTCGAGCCGCTCAAATGCGGGGCCTCTCTTGTTGGAGATATAACCTCCACACCATCTGGAAATATGATGTACTTTTTGCGCCATAGGATGAATGTGCCATGGAGGGCTGCCCAAGGTTGGTCACCTCGTCGCCCCGGGAATATCGAGAACGAGATCTTGAAGCCCCCACCACCTCTTCCACCGTGACCTTGGAGTATCCGGAGGGTATCCGTTGCGTGGAATGTCCGCCCGCCTCCACCGGATAAGCCATGCCGTAAGCCACCTTGAAGGAGAGGTTACGATATCAATGTGTAGCTCGTGACCGGCGGCGAACCTTGATGCTGTCCATGGGATGACGGCGGCGGCGGGTCGCTCTTTCATAGGGCCACGGCGGACGCCAATCGCTCTTTGGCGCGGTCGGATGATCACGGATTCGGCGCCGCTGAACATTGGTCGAACGTAGTGCTCCTCGGTCGCTCATTGCTTCGGACACTTTTGCGTGACCGGGACATCGATGGAAGCCTTCGTAGCTCTAAGCTCTTCCTCCAATCGGCTCACTCTACCCTGATCTCTCCTCTTGCTTCTGTCCCGACTCCTGTAAGTGCTTGAGTCTTTGGCAAAGCCGTGCCTCCATGGCACCTTCCCGAAACCTCGTGTCCGCCCCGGTGCTCGTGGTTTTGAAGGGCATATGTTAGCTCGTCATTCTCCCCGTCCGTCACCAAGGATCTGACCGAAGTCCGCCGATGGCTTCGCAATCCTTTCACCAACTTCTTGGATCGGTTGCCATCACCAAGCTACCGTCATCGAAGAAGTCGCCCGCGTGAGCCAATAACCAATTGCGCATGCGGGCTCCCAATCTCGATCGCCAGTATAATATCGTCCGCCAAGTTCATCTTCCCGCTTGTCCCATTTCTTTGCAGCCTTGATGTAACCACCGGTCCCGAGATGGTGGTGGTATTTCTTCTTCGTGCATTCACCTTGTTTTTCTCTCGCGGCACATCCCGCATCCGAGCAGCTTGTACTCCTCGAAAGCATCCCAATGATCGGCCGACTTAGGAAATTTATTGAAGTCTGGTCTTTCTCCTTTGTCGATGTACTTGCGGGTGAGGGCGACTTCCTTCTTTGAAAGGAAGTTGCCATCTTCTTCAAAGCCCATCCCTTGGCCTTCGTTGCGTACCTATTTGGAAAAGTGAAATTTTCCTTTATATCATTCGAGAGGTTCCTTGGTAGTGCAGGACTTGACCCATTTCGGATCTTGATTGGGACGTGATCCCTCACGTGGTAGCCGCAAGCGTTGTTGAAAGGCCCAATTGCTGATTCCGGGGCTAGCAGACTCCCGTTGTTGCCGACTTCGGTTATCACGTATTTTGTCGAAGGTTTTTTGTTAGGTCCTCGGTTCATTCCGGACTGGGTGGCCGATGAGGTACCGGGCTAGATACACAAACACATATAATATGAATGATTTTAGAATAATGGGTGAAACCTATTCGTAATGGGTGAGAGTATACCTCGGTACTAGTGTTAACGGCCTCATCGACAGCGTCAGCAGCACCATCGTGATGTTCCGCATCAGTGTTAACGACCTCGTTGGCTAAGATGCTACCCAGCACAATGGTCTCGAATATCAGATTTTCCGCCTCATCGAAAGCCGGGTCACCACGTCTTGGTGTCGCCATCTAGAGTAGAGCACATCTCGAGGCTTAGATTATATATGAAGACAAGGTTGTTGAGAACAATTCGAGTTTGAAAGCATAGTTTAAGATCGACAGGAACAGGTTTGTGCCTGGTGAGATCACATTTCACATGATACATATACAATTGACAATTCACATATACTTGTACATTTCACATAGACTTACACATTTCACATGGTACATATACAATTGACAATTCACATATACTTATTTGCTAAATAAAAAAATAATGATTCATTCTTATTCCACACTAATATGATTTTCAAAAAATGAAATAAGGTTATAAATCCACGACTATTAACATTCTAGTCGTGGATTTACAACCATATTTTATTTTTTGAAAATCATATTAGTGTGGAATAAGAATTTTACTGAGTCCTTATCTTCATCTGACCAGCATAGCGATGATACGCATTATGTCTACATGAAATCAAGGGACCAAGCATGACATGAGACCGCAACCCGTGAAGACTGTAGCGACACCGACCGTGAGAAGCAAGGCTGTTTCAATCGGGCCAAAATCATCTAGAACCGTGAGAAGCAAATCACATATTGTATGTAACAACAAAAAAATTACAATGCTAATCACGATATCAAAGGCCTACAAATTGACATGTGCAATCTTCGCATACAACATTCAAAGATCCACGACATAAGTGTGTTAAAAGCATTCATACAATGGATGATTTCTTTTTCCAAGCAATAATCAGATCCAAGTAACAATCCCCACTGATTAAACTACAACCATCATATTGATTCGAGTTAACCAAGCAGCAATTGAATAGCAACCACATATAGCTACAAAGAGTGTAGCACACCAAGCAGCACTGATAAAATGCAAATCCAACTACAGAGCAAAGACTTGGTACCACCGATTACGCCACAAGATCTTGCATCAATCCATACCAAACCTGTGCATTCATAAGGGTACTTCAAACCAAAAAATTCACAGCAACTTATAACTACTGTTCTTCCAATACATGATTTTTGCCAAATCTGAATAAGAATTTCAAGAGGACTATAAAAATCTGAATAAGAATTAACAGCAACTTATAACTTATAACTACTGTTCCATACCAAATCTGAATAAGAATTTCAAGAGGACTATAAAAATCTGAATAAGAATTAACAGCAACTTATAACTAATCTCACTTTTAAAGCGTAATTTTTAGCAGCCATCACAACTTCAGAGGCAAAATACATGATCCAACAGGACAGTGGTCTAATAACCAGCCATGCATATACGGCAGCAACGACAGAAAAGTCATTCGCGCATTTCACCGAACACCTTGTGGGCATAAAAACATAGAGAGCAGGAGGGGGCGTTTCGCCGCGTACCTAGGATCTCCGGGGTGGAACGGCGGGCCGGCGTCGAGCGGTGGCAGAGGAGGTCCTTCGCGAGGTGGCGTCGGCGCGGGGTCTCGACGGAGGCGGCGGCACTGAGAAAATTTGGGGTGTGAGGAAGCGCGGGGACTTAGAAAATTTGGGGTGTGAGGAAGAGCGGGCAGTATCAACTTTATATAGGGCAACTTCTACAAGCGGTTGGTAATAACAACCGCTTGTAGCAGTGATCTACAAGCGGTTGGTATTATCAACCGCTTGTAAAGAGGACTTCTACAAGCGGTTGGTATTACTAACCGCTTGTAGAACGCATGGACGGGCGGTGTGGGAAAGGCCCTATGCAAGCGGTGGATATTACGAACCGCTTGTAGAGCACCCTTCTACAAGCGGTTCGTAATAACAACCGCTTGTAATAGTGCTGACAGTCTCATATTAAAAACAATATGGTGCCCACATAGTTCGATAAGATCTCTTCCTCCCCCCTAGCTAGCGCGTGGCGCTTGAGTGTACGGGCTCGACCACCCCGGTTCGAACCCCGCTCGCGCCCCCTTGCCATTCTTTTTTTTACTGTGGCCTTCTACAAGCGGTTCATAATACCAACCGCTTGTAGTTGGTACTTCTACAAGCGGTTCTTACTACGAACCGCTTGTAGAAGTTGGTAGAGCTTTAAATTCTCTAAGTCCACGCATGCACTCTCCCACACCTTCAAATTTTCTAAGTCCCAGCGCCTCCTCTCTGTCAGACGCTCCTTCTCGCTCTCTGTTTTCATGCCCACAAGGTGTTGGTGAAATGCCCACAAGGAGTTTTGTTGATATATTCATGTTGGAGTAAAGAAAATATTGTTGATGGTAATTTGTTTCACTCTTTGAAGCAATTAATTCATGTCGACGGCTTCATCAAATGGCGAGACGAAGAGACAACTAGAGGCATTGCGGATGAAGCTATCGTGTCCTCGATGCGGAGATCCTGTAAATGTGTTCACCTCCCATACATCCAAGAATCCATCCCGAGTGTTCATGAAGTGTTCGAATATGTCGGTAAGTTTTTGAAGTTATTCATTTGTTCATATTCCTTGACTTTCACCTTCCGTTCCATTCTTTCTGTTTGAAGGGCACAAAGATGTCCGTATTAGCGTTAATGATAAAGCCGACCATAGTCTTGAAAATCTTGCAATGCAAATTGCTACATTACAAGAAAATTTCTTTGCCAAGGAGAGTTCACAGATCCGACATGACTAGTGTCTAAAAGAGGAGAGATGCACATCCGGCTGCTTCGATGACAACAAGAGTATTAAAAAGCTAGAAGAAAGGATGGAAAGAGTAGAGGACATGCTAAAGAAATTAGTTAATATAGCTATCATTGTAATGTTGCTCCTTTTAGTTAATATAGCTATCATTGTAATGTTGTAAATTTCACACTACTTTTGGGGTTTTTGTATGGGAATTTATGAGCTAACTATGCTAAGCTGAATTTCTCTTTGTATGGTAAAATTTATGCAGTCCTTTCACAGAGTGGATATAAATTTTTAGGCTTTGTTCTCATTTTAAAATTGGTACAAATGGTTTTCAGGCTTTGTTTTCATTTTAAAATTTGTAGAAATAATTATGTACAAGCAATGCTAAACATCAACATATCAACATGATCATATGGAATAATTTGTATACAAGTAGGACATCTTAAGTCTTCGTCTTTACAATTGTTCCTTCGTTATGATCGTGACGTATGTAAGGAGCATCGACATCACTGTCACGCAGGACGTTTATGTCGACATCAACTGTAAAAGGAGGGAGCTCGTCGAACTGACCATACTCTTCCTCGTCGGTGACGTTCTCAACTCCTACAATCCTTCGTTTGCCTTGGAGAACCACATGTCGCTTTGGCATTACCTTTTGCTTGTCCTTCTGCTTTTTAGGTTTGCTTGACATGTCCATTACATAGAAGACCTGGATCACATCGTTCGCGAGAACAAACGGTTCGCGCCTATAGCCGACTTCTGTGAGATCCACGGTTGTCATGCCGTATTTGTCGACCTTCACACCATTTGGAGTCAGCTTGACCCATTGGCACTTAAATAGAGGGACCTTCAGAGGTCCATAGTCGAGCTCCCATATTTCTTCTATGAAACCAAAATATGTGTCCAACTTCTTCTTTGTTGTCTTGGCGTCTATACGGACACCATTGTTCGTTGGTGCTCCTATTATCTGGGATCGGTGTAGAATGTGTAACCATTGATCTCATACCCTTGAATGTCACGATTTCTTGTGATGGTCCTCGAGCCAAGCGTTGCAATAGTTCATCGTTTGACCCTTCCTCAAGGATGTACTTCAGTAGCCAGCTGCCGAAAGAATCCATGTGCTTCAGGGTTATCCAACTCTCTGTCTTCCCCGTGAACTCACGGCGTAGGACACTCTTGTCTTTGAAGGACATAGGGGCGACTATAGTTGATTGCTTGAGCGATGAAATGTGCTTGCTTGAATGCAACAAGATCATTGCATGCAACTGATTGCCTTCCTATTGTCCCTTTGCCTCGTAGCCTCCCCTCGTGTCGTGATATGGGGACGCCGATAGGATTTAGATCATTCATGTAATCAACACAAAACTCTATCACCTCCTCCGCCACGTAGCCCTCGGCAATGCAGCCTTCCGGACCTTGACGGTTACGGACGTACTTCTTGAGGACACTCATGTACCTCTCGAAAGGGAACATGTTGTGCAGATACACTGATCCGAGGATACCTATCTCCTTCACAAGGTGAACGGTGAGATGAACCATGATATCAAAGAATGCAGGAGGAAAGATCATCTCGAGGCTAACCAAACTTTGTACCACATCAGCCTCCAACTTAGGCAGTTTAGCTGGTTCGACAACCTTCGCGAAATGGCGTTCAGAAGGAACATAGCTTTGTGATTGTCCCCGCACCCACTCGGGCAAGATACCTCGGCGACTACACGGAGCAAGCTGTGTCATCAACACAAGGCGGTCATGGGATTTTAGGCCTTGGAGTTTGTTCTCTTCGTGTTTACGAGTCTCTTTACATTTGAGGAGTATCCAGAAGGGACCTTCACACTGTTCAAACACTCAATCATGCTTTTTTCTCTTCTTTGCTTGGAGTGTAGCTCGCAGGATGTAGAAAAAGTTGTTTTGTCCCTTCTTTGTTTTTTGGATGTAGGTCACTCCTCACCTCCATGTCTTCAAGGTCCTTCCGAGCTTGCAGTGTATCTTTCGATTTGCCATACATATCTATGTAGCCTAGTAGGTTCAAGCAAACATTCTTCGTGATGTGCATGAAGTCAAGCGAGTGACGAACCTCCAAAACTTCCCAATACGGCAGGTCCCAAAATATTGATTTCTTCTTCCATGTGGGTGCATGACCATCCTCGTTCGGCACAGGTATGCTTCCAAGACCCTTCCCAAATACCACTTTCAGATCCTTTACCATAGCAAACACAAGTCGCCCATTACGATGCTGAGGCTTAACACGAATTTCTGTTCCCAGATTAATTTATCGCTTTTCCACCTCAAAGCATGACTGCCAGAAGAAACTGCGGTGGCCCATGTACACACACTTCCGAGAGTTTTTCGTACATGCAGTCCGTTTCATCTATGCTTTGGTGCGAGCTTTAAACCCTTTGACAGTTTTGGCGGACAGTTATCGAGAGCGAGCCAATCGTTGATTGTTACAAACAACAATGCACGCAGGTTGAAATACTCTCTTTTGTACTCATCCCAAACCCGTACACCATCCTCCCACAACTTCACAAGGTCTTCAACCAATGGCTTCAGGTACACATCGATGTCATTTCCAGGTTGCTTCGGGCCTTCGATCAACAATGGCATCATGATGTACTTTCGCTTCATGCACAGCCATGGAGGAATGTTATAGATGCAAAGCGTCACAGGCCAGGTGCTATGGATGCTGCTCAACTGACCGAAAGGATTCATCCCATCGGTGCTCAACCCAAACCTTATATTTCTGACCTCATTTGCAAAGTTCGGGTAAGTCCGATCTACTTTCCTCCATCGCGAGCCATCTGCGCAGGTGTCTAACATCCGTCTTCCTTACGCTCTTCTACATGCCAACGCATCATCTTGGCATGACCTTCGTTAGCAAACAGACGCTTCAACCGGGGGATCACAGGGAAATACCACAATACTTTGGCTGGAGTTCTCTTCTTCGTACGATTCCCATCTAATTCACCTGGATCGTCACGCTGTACCTTATACCGGGATTCTTCGCACACTGGACAAACCTCCAAATCGGCATACTCATTGCGATATAGGATACAATCGTTAGGACATGCGTGTATCTTCCGTACTTGCAATCCTAAAGGGCAGAGGACTCGCTTCGCTTCATACGTAGATTCAGGTAGAGTGTTACCTTCCGGAAGCAACTTCTTTACGAGTGATAACAAACCATTGAATGCCTTGTCTGACACACCGTTTGTGGCCTTCCATTGCATGAGTTCTAGTGTAGTACGCAGCCTTTTTGTGGCCCTGTCCACAGTTTGGGTACAAAGCAGTTCTATGGTCCTCTACCATGCTCTGAAACTTCTTGTATTGTCTTTCCTCTGTGAACTCTCCCTCTCCATCACGGAGCATCTGATCTAAGTCATCATCGCCAAACTCGTCGACTGTATCTTCCACGGACCCGTATTGAGTGGTGTCCGGCATACTGTTGGCTCTATCTTCCTCTTCTTCGTCTTCTTCATTGTCTTCTGTCAATCGCCTCTGTTTCTCCATGGTGGGTCCAGCATGTATAGTTTGCAATGAAACCTCTCGTGATCACATGGCTCATAACCATCCATCATTCGAGTGCTCCTTCTCATTCTTGCAATCTACATACGGACAACGTATGAAGCTTCACGGAGGCAAAAATGCAACGGCGCGTCGAGAAACTCCTTCATGCCATCTCTGAACTCTCTTGACCGACGGTCCGCATTGTACATCCATTGCGGTTCATCTACACCAATAAAAATAATAACAACATCTATCACTATATTTAATTAAAGCTAACTATGTCTAATAGTTTTGTATTTTTAATCATTCTCGCATTCTTTCAACTAAAGCCAACTAATTATTTCTAATCCTCGCTGCATTTTTTAAAATAAAACTAACTAATTGTTACATGTTCATGCAAACCTTTTCTATCATTCCGCATTTTAATTTTACTAAATAAAAATTATTATTTACCTTGTCCCCACCTTTCTAATTTTTCATCGTTTCACATTTATTGCATTTCATTCCATACACCAAACAATATATCACCTTAAGAACAAAAAATAAGCCAACAACAGAAACATGTACACTAACAATTCCCACAAGAACAAAACATGATTTCTCAACATCCAATGCACAAAAAACATCAATATATAGGTGAGAAGGATGTCAGCAACATGTTACTCACCTTAGGAACAATTAATTCGGAGCTAATTGCCTCAATTGAAAATTTTGGCAGCACCTCCCCCCATGAACTGCTCTCGGCCCACCACTCTGCTGTCCGGCCAGTGCGAGCTCGGGGAGGAAGATGGGGCCGGTTTAAATGCGCTGGGCGGGAAGGGGGTCACTACAAGCGGTTCTAACCACGAACCGCTTTTGGATCCCCACCTATAGAAGCGGTTCGTGTCTCGAACCGCTTCTAGATCTCTAGAAGCGGTTCTAGACACGAACCGCTTCTAGAGATGGGACTCCAGAAAGGGTTCGTCTCAGAAACCGCTTCTAGAGACCCCCTCCCGCCCGTTGCCCACGAACCGCTAGGAGACGTAGAGCACAAGCGGTGCGCACCTAACCGCTTGTGATAGACCGGTTGTGAAGGCGGTTACAGAGTAGTGATGGCTTCCCACCCTAGCCCTCTCCAGACTTCTCGTCGCCGACAATTACTCGCATGGTATATTTGTGCTCTCGGTCTTGTTTTGGCATCGGATCACGTCTCATTGTGGAATCTAAACACATTGAAATCTCATGGAAAGAGTACTCAAACATATGTTGAGATAATGACCTTCGACTAACGTGTGTTTGTATCTATCACGTGAATGTCAATGGATTTGCTTGCAAGGACGCAAAGGACGTGAAGGCCGATGACTTCTTCTGGCGGCCAACCTTGACAAGACGATGGACACTACAATGAGCAAGGTCGGGTCCAACGTCACCTTGATCAACGTGATGAAACTTGCTGGTCTCAACACACTTGGGATCTCTATGGCACGCATTGACTATGCGCCTTTGGGCGAGAACCCACCACACACGCACCCTCGTGCCATCGAAATCTCGGCGGTGCTTGAGGGCACTCTCTATGTTGGCTTTGTCACATCAAACCACGACAACAAGCTCTTTGCCAAGGTTCTCAACAAGGGCGACGTCTTTGTTTTCCCTCAAGGACTTATCCACTTTCAATTCAACCCTAACCCCTACAAGCCCGCGGTTGCAATTGCAGCACTCAAGAGCTTGAACCTGGGGCAATCACCATTGCCAACGCGTGTTTGGTTCAAAGCCACCCATCTCGAGATGATGTCTTGGCCAAGGCATTTCAAGTGGACAAGAAAATAGTGGATCGCTCCGGGCCCAGTGCAGGTGAACAACCACAATTAAGTCGATGATGTATGGTCATATGAAAAGATTATAATACTTCTTGTTTCTAAGTTGTAATACATGCATTTGAAGATCATACACTTTTATTCTGTGTTTGTATGATATATCATGGAGACTTGGGTTTGAAATTGTAAGCTCCACGCTGTAATGTTCCCGCTTGTTTTCTGGTTTCTGTTCACTCAAATATCCGAAAGGAAGGTCATTCCAGTTGCAGCCCTTTAGAATGAACAACTGAAAACAACCAGAGCTGCCTTCATCTTTGTTATCTATATATATAAAAACAACCAGTGATATTCAAGGCACCTCCTTCGTTTTAAGGTGTAACATCCCGAAAATTTTAAAACAGTAAAAGTATAATATTTAAAGTTTATTGTGAATATTTTTGGACTTTCTGAATGTTGTTTGCTTTATTTGAATTTTCTTGGATTTTTGTGTTGCAAGAAAAACCAAATAAAAGGGAAATAAAGAATGAAAAAGAGGAAAAGGCAAAAATGTAAAAAAGTAAAAATTTAGAAAATTGCCATGAGAACCCTGATCATTCAATTAAATCATTTTAGCCGGCAAATGAAATTTTATGCATAAAGAAATGAAGAGACAAAATGAAAAGACAACTTTTAAATCAAAACAATGCATTGTCAGAATTTATAAAATCATTATGAAACTTATCTGGAGCCATAAAAATTATCATGAAAACCTCAATGCAATATATATCTCTGGTAAAAATATTATGAATTAATATTTTAATTTAGGACTTCTCAAAATTTAAAAACAGAAACTCTAAAAATATGGAAATTGTCATGTCAGAATTTTTATAAAATAATGGAGTAAGTTTTTGAGCTGAACATTTTACATAAGAGTTCCTAGCTCAAATAATTATGAAAAACAAAGTTTCAAAATGTTTTGAAAAGATTTAAATTGTCTGATAATTCAAAAACAGAAAACTAATTACTGTGCAGCACGTTTTGTCAGAATTTTCAATAATTCTTTGAATAGTATTTTTGACCAAAATTTTTACAGTAAGCATATAACTGGCAAAACATCACACATAAAAACTTTCATTAATTCTTGACGCGAAGAGAAATCGATCTAGTGAAGCCAAAGGTGCTGACCTTTTCTGATTTTGGCTTCGCATCACCTGTTTCCTTCACTTCCAGGCGGGTTCCACTTTCTGAACCGGCCCACCTGGCAACCTCACTCCCTTGCCATCTTCTTCCTCCAGTCGTTGTGCCCCGAAGCCACTCTTCTCTGTTTAACCAACCGAGAAGCGAATCCGTGCGTAGCTAGACCGAGCTCAGTTCAGTGCATCACCTCTTCGAGTTGTCGCATCACCAGTGTTCGCGTCGCCCTGCTTCAGCCACGATGCATCTCGCGTGAAGCTTCGGCTGACCATACCTCCTCCTGTGCAGCCGTGGACTCACCTCGCTGAGAGCTTATCTGAGACCAAGCTCGTCTGGCCAGGGCTTATCTCCTTTTGCGACTATAGATAGCACCCAGTTGAGACCGCTCTCACTTTCCCCCACATCTACTCCCTCTTCTTGTCCCAGCACGCCTGGAGCTCACTCCTCTTCTGCCATGACCGAAAGCTCTGAAGCTCAAAGCCACTCGCGATTTTTGTGACACGGCCAACCGTTTCCAAATCCGTTTAAGCTAGAGCATCACCAAGCTTCAAGCATCAAAACCCCTCAAAAACTTTTGGTTAGTCTCATGCGAAATCGGGCCGCCACCGTGAGGCTCTTTCTTCAATACCGGTCGCACGGCGGCAGATCTCTCCGGTGAGCTTCCGACCCCACCGGTAGGTAAAATGGAATCACTAGTTCACCTCCATGCTTAATCCGGTGCCAATTTGAACCGAAACTATTTCATCTTCTTCCCAGCCGTTTCGCCATGGGCTCCGTTCCCAGAGCTCGTGGGGGCACCACTCCGGTATCTCTCCGGCCGAATCGACAACAACTCTGGATGCGCCTGGCCGTGCTGATGCTCCCCGTATGCTCGCCATTGTCGGAGACTTATTGGAACTCCGCCGGCGATGAGCCCTAACTGTAATACCGGGAATTTCGTTTTGCTAGGGTGGCTTAAGTGGGAGGTGTTGACGGGCTTTAGTAGCTGTTTTGTTGGGGATTAGTGGAGCGTTTTTCAAAAAAAAATCCCTAACCCTATTCCCCTAATTTCCATTTTGCCCCCCTTAAGTGCCTCTCTCTCTCTCTCTTGGTCACTTGGCTCCTCCTCCCACCAGCAAGAACAGATTTTTCCCCTCCTGGCTTCTCTCCTTTGGGGCGCCTCCCCTCTAGCTCCTCCTCCCACTCATGGCGCCTTCCCTCCATGGAGCTCCTCCCTGGATTTGCAGCCGAAGCCTCCCCTCCTCCTCCATGGACAGCAGCCTCCTCCTCCTCCTCCTCACGGTTGGAGCGCTTGAGCAAGGTAAGGTTTCTAGGGTTTGGGTGATTGTTGGGTGGCTGGGTTAGGGAGGGATCCATGGGAGTTTAGTTGGTGTTTGGTTGTATTTTAATTGGATTGGAGGCGAAACCCTAGTTCTTGCACAGATTTTAGTTTCGTGCAGATTTCAGTAGCCGCGTTTGATTGCCGATTTGGGATTTTTGGAGGCTTCTTATGGGGGGTTCGTCTTCAACAAAGTTGTAGATAATCCTTTGCCCTTCAATTTGAGTACAAGAACACGAAAATATATTAAGCCAATTAAAAGTTATGACCTTTTTAGTGCAGACTGCTCTGTGTTGGTTTTCAGTGATAGATGTAATGTTCAACTGAAGGGTAGACCAAGTTGCTGGCCGAATTAGACTTTTTGGTTGCCTAGAGAAAGCTACAATTTTTCATGTAGATTAATAAAATGTATTTGTTTGCTAACTTTGCATTCAAGAATAAAAAGTTATGATGTTTTGAACTTCTGTCCAGAAAACCTGTAAGTTCTGGAAGTTTAGTTTGGGGTTATATGTTCAGTGGTTGATTTGAGGCTCTCTGATCTATCTCCTGAACATTTTGTAGTAACAAAAGTTGTAGATAATACTCTTAAGTTTCTATGAAGCTAAAGAACATACGATTTGGCCAAACCATTTAAAAGATATGCCCAAATTACTCTCTGTTGTTCATGTTCTGAACTAGGAATAGGTTCAATTTTGTTCTGTGATTTAAGGCTACTTAGGGGCCGAATTAGAATCTTCCATTGCCTGAAAAGTTGTGGGAAATTTCGTGTAGATTGATAAAATGTCATCATTTACTTGATTCCATTCAGTATAGCATTTTTTATGAGTTAATCTCTGCATGCTGTTCTAAAGTTACTGAAATCTGAAGCTGAAATTTAATCTATTGATTAGAAACATGTAGAGGCCGAATTAGAATCTTCCATTGCCTGCAAAGTTGTGGGAAATTTCATGTAGATTGTGAAACTGCTATCATTTGCTTGATTCCATTGAGTATACCAATTTCTATGGGCTAAAGACTGCTTGCTGTCCCGGAATAGTTGCGAATTGCAGAGCTGCTGTTTTCGTGGTTCTGGGCTGTTTTGGGGAATAATTGCAATTATGTTTTGCATTGTTGGATTGAGTCGGACGTTGATCCGTTTGTTTGCGCACTTGTCGTTTTCAGGTGTTGTGTCTTCAGGGGTGGTCTCGACCCTGAGTTGCCTCACGCGTCGGTAAAGGCAAGTGCAACTCGTATATCTCTTATAGGGTATTTAGTTAATTGCTTGTGTTATATATATGCTTACGCTATGGTTGCATTCGTGTTTATAAGCACGTCTAGTAGGGTAATTGTCTTTTGGATGAAAAGGGTAAGTAATCTGATACAAGTGCGTCGTTGTTTAAACGTGTTATGATTTGTTTGATGAACTTTATGTACCTTGCCATCATGACATTATGCTGCATCTATGGATTGAATGTTATGTGCGTTGTTTGATGAATTTCCGTTTAGATGCCATGATGATATCTTGCTAAATCTTCCTTTCATATTCATGCTCACTAGTTTGATAGGCTAGTGGGAATACTGAAAGCATGGAATTAGATTGTGAAAATGGTTTGATTTATGATCAAGATAGATGGAATTAATAATTACTCTAGTATTGGTGATGGGAGTATGAATGTGAGTGTTGAGGAGGTGATTATGAGTGTTGAGGATGTGATCATGAGTGTCGAGAATATGAATATGGAAGTTGAGAATTTGGATATGATGTTGAGAATGGCATTTGCATATGTGCATTCATGAAAAGTGCATTGAGCCAGGGCAGTGAGAAAGTCATACTGAATGTATGACTAATCCGGTGTGCTCGAATTTCCTACCCCGTAGTCCCATCCACTGGCGTGGATGGGAGCGGTGTTAAGCGTAAGACCCGCTACTAGGTAGCGGGCAAGTCCTGTTTCGGCAGGCCCCTTCCACGGGATGGTTGGGTTTGAGGGCACGCATCGACGGGTGGTGCTCGGCAATACCGGTATGTGCCAAAGAAGAGATGAGACATGCATAATGCATCATGTACCATGAGATATTATGTGAATGAAAGCATGGTTGCGTTGCATCATTTAGCATTTCATTGCCCTGCATTGCGATTGTTAACTGTGATTTATGTGAATGAAAGCATGGTTGCGTTGCATCATTTAGCATTTCATTGCCCTGCATTGCGATTGTTAATTGTGATTTATGTGAATGAAAGCATGGTTGCGTTGCATCATTTAGCATTTCATTGCCCTGCATTGCGATTGTTAATTGTGATTTATGTGAATGAAAGCATGGTTGCGTTGTGTCATTTAGCATTTCATTGCCCTGCATTGAAATTGTTAATTGTGATTTATGTGAATGAAAGCATGGTTGTGTTGCATTATTTAGCATTTCATTGCACTGCATTGAAATTGTTAATTGTTAATTGTTGGGAATGGAAGTGACAAATTGAGGTTTGAGTCAGGACTCATCCAGAAATGGTTAGCGAGGCATGGGTAATGTCTCCTTGCGTTTTTCTTTTGAGTTGAGTTGGTTGTGGTAAGTGGAGGTAGGTACTGCTTCTTGTACTTGATTATTTCGTTTAATTATTGGCTATAATAAATTCTAAAGTAAGTGTAATCCAAATGAATGTATTACGTTTCTTTATTGTTGCACTTTGCTGAGTCTTGGACTCACACTTGTTTGCTTTTTTGTTTTAGGTACCTTGAACCTGATTCGTCGTGTTGGGAGTAGTAACACGTGCACGACTGTGGTCTCCAACAATTTATTTAACCAATTCATCAAAACTGGATGTAATTAATGTGATTGTAATTTATTGTTCATCGTGATGAAATTTATTAAAATTCTGTTGGGTGTGTGATTGATTAACTAAGGACCTGCTAGAATGATATTATATCTGCTGCTATTCTTTTGTCTGCTGAGTGGATGTCCTCTGTTCTAGAGAGGTCATGCCGAAATTTTGTAAATTTCGGTGGCTTAGTTTTAAGCCGGTTTTTAAGCGTTGGTAGGTTGTTTTCAGTCTTTCCGTAGAGTTTTCATTAGTTATTTAAAGTTTATGGTAGCATCCGTGGCGCGTTGGGCGTCGGGGTGTTACAGTTGGTATCAGAGCGGGCTTTAGGTCCGTAATGCTGGAATCTAGAATGTTATTCTAGAGTGGAATTAAAAATTTTGCTGTGTGAAGGTAGAAGCATGGTTCAGGTTGAACCTTTAAATTGTGGCCCTAAGACAGTACCCGTAAAACTTGATGTAGAATGATGAATTAATCTAAAATTTGACACACTCTGATGCACAGTAGGAAGGGCATGGGACATCGTTGCATTGTGTTGCAATACTTATTTTGTTGTTGATGCTATGTTGATACTTGTGACTACGTTATATGTTAGTCTTGTTAAGGCTCTGGTAGTATTTATGACTATTCTTGAAGTGGTAGAGTGCTTAGCGGGATCTGGTGGGACTCCATGTGTCGAAGAGATTTCGGCCGTGTCGGGTAACCTTGTTGGTCGGTGTGGCAGTTGAGAGCCAGCACCGAAGGATCCATAATCCCGGGTGAGGGTAGTTCTAATTCCTTTGCCGTAAATCGGAGAGTAATCGATTTCTTGTTTTTCGTGGTTGAGAAACTCGTTTTGGTGACTCTCTTCTGTTGTGGGAACTTTGCGTTTTATCTTTGTTTCGGAGAGCGTGGGCATGACAAGGGTTGAGTCTTTTCGTGTGGTAAAGTGGAGAGTCGAGTTTTTTTTTGGAAAACTTTGGGTTGAGTTTTAGGAAAGATAAATGTTGCGATCAAATTGCAATTGCTGGTGGGATGAAGATCTTCCCATATGAGATTTGTAAAACGATTGAGTTGTTAGGGTGGTTGATCCTGTTGTGATAGATGATAGGAATTTGTATGAAGGTCTTGGTGTTCCACGTTTATAAGTGAAGGAATGGAAATGGTGATTGCGTAAGGCTAGTAGTGATTATGTTGAAGGAGGAATAACAATTTTGGTTGAGGAACTTGTTTAAATAAGTGATGGGATTCAAATTACTTCGTGATGTCCACAGTGGTTGGATTGTGTAGATTAACAATAAGTTTCTACAAGGTGTGGATTGTATAACCTAGAATGAAGTTGTAATTAAAGTGTGGAGAATCACTGGATTGAATATTTTGGAGCTTGGGTTGCTCTTAGCGACGGTTGGACTTAGAGCCATTTCGACGATTTATGTCTCGAGGGGACATTGTCTATTTAAGGGAGTCTTAAATAGTTTAATCTGTTGTGTTGATCATATTGTTGATGAATAGGGAGTATGGATGGCAGATGTCCATCTTATTGAAGGTTGCTTCAAGAAGAGATGTCTTGAATGTAGTTTGTGAAATGGCCTTTATTGAAAGGTTGATTATGGCTAAAGCTATAATATGTTTTCCTTGATGAGTATCATGAGGGAGAATTGGTCCAATGTGTGTGATAACACTTCCGAACGCAGATGTAATTAGTGGAAAAGTTAACTTCTGGAGGAAGTGATCCAAGGAAGAGTGGTTATGTAATTCTTGCTAAGTCTTGTTGGGGCTTCCCAAAGGCGTTGAGTGTGAACATTGAAACTTTTAATGTTAAAGGTGCAAGTATATTAGAGATAATGGGATGTAAGATGAGCTTATGCTTAAATACTTATGGAAATTGAGATTATGCTCTTTGATTTAGTTCTTTGGGCAAGATCATCCTAGAAGAAGAACCAAGTGTGGAGGGGTTTTGATGAAAATCCTATTCGGGGTTAAGTGTTGATCGTACATGGATTTAGAGTGGAGTTAATGAAAGGTGTTTCTTGTCTTGGTCCCGATCCTGCATGGGAGGATAGGGCGATGCTGTTGTTCCCTTTGCCATAGGGAATAATTTTGTTGGCGGATTGCTTGGAATTTATCAGAATTGCGTTATTGTCTTTAATGTGTCGGAACCCTCAATTTCTTGGGTTGGAATCAATTTTGGTCAGTCTGAAATGACCGGATCAGTTGTAAACCTTTTCTTCAAGTGGTTGTCTTTGTGCACGAGACAGTTATGAAGCAAGGTAGAATATGATTTTGTATTGTGAGGGAATAGGATTTGTGCCCTGTAGGGCTATTTGTTTCAATAGCAAGGTTGGTCATTGACCCTTTTGTTCCAAGGGCATCTGTGTTTTGATTCTTGGAGGTTCCGGTGTGGAACCATAAATGTTTAAGTGATTCGAAATAGTGAGATGTTCAGAATTGATCTAGAAGCATGTTGGATTGAAGAGTCTTGTGTGACTTTGTGGTTTAAAGCTGAATGACCCGTGGTAGAATTATGCCATAGTGGGCTAGTTCTTTCGATGATAAGGCTCGGTAATGGTCCTTTAGTTATAAAGGTTAATTAATGAGGTAAGCTGGAGATCAATGATTTCTTGGTTTTTGGGGATTCAAGTTTAGAACCCCAATTGTTCAAACGAATAGCATTCGGTGATTTGGTGATAAGTGGTTAGATGCTTAATAGACTGATGTGACTCGCGTGGATTGTGTCATCATGAGTTTGATGATCTGAGGGATAAAGATTAAAATTGGGTGAATGAAGTTGAAAAGGGAACTTAGAGTTTGTGATGTTGTTTCTGTTGTTCTTGTTGGTGAACAAGGTTGTGTTTAGAATTCGAGGTCGAATTCTATTAAGGGGGGAAGAGTGTAATACCGGGAATTTCGTTTTGCTAGGGTGGCTTAAGTGGGAGGTGTTGACGGGCTTTAGTAGCTGTTTTGTTGGGGATTAGTGGAGCGTTTTTCAAAAAAAAAATCCCTAACCCTATTCCCCTAATTTCCATTTTGCCCCCCTTAAGTGCCTCTCTCTCTCTCTTGGTCACTTGGCTCCTCCTCCCACCAGCAAGAACAGATTTTTCCCCTCCTGGCTTCTCTCCTTTGGGGCGCCTCCCCTCTAGCTCCTCCTCCCACTCATGGCGCCTTCCCTCCATGGAGCTCCTCCCTGGATTTGCAGCCGAAGCCTCCCCTCCTCCTCCATGGACAGCAGCCTCCTCCTCCTCCTCCTCACGGTTGGAGCGCTTGAGCAAGGTAAGGTTTCTAGGGTTTGGGTGATTGTTGGGTGGCTGGGTTAGGGAGGGATCCATGGGAGTTTAGTTGGTGTTTGGTTGTATTTTGATTGGATTGGAGGCGAAACCCTAGTTCTTGCACAGATTTTAGTTTCGTGCAGATTTCAGTAGCCGCGTTTGATTGCCGATTTGGGATTTTTGGAGGCTTCTTATGGGGGGTTCATCTTCATAAAAGTTGTAGATAATCCTTTCCCCTTCAATTTGAGTACAAGAACACGAAAATCTATTAAGCCAATTAAAAGTTATGACCTTTTTAGTGCAGACTGCTCTGTGTTGGTTTTCAGTGATAGATGTAATGTTCAACTGAAGGGTAGACCAAGTTGCTGGCCGAATTAGACTTTTTGGTTGCCTAGAGAAAGCTACAATTTTTCATGTAGATTAATAAAATGTATTTGTTTGCTAACTTTGCATTCAAGAATAAAAAGTTATGATGTTTTGAACTTCTGTCCAGAAAACCTGTAAGTTCTGGAAGTTCAGTTTGGGGTTATATGTTCAGTGGTTGATTTGAGGCTCTCTGATCTATCTCCTGAACATTTTGTAGTAACAAAAGTTGTAGATAATACTCTTAAGTTTCTATGAAGCTAAAGAACATACGATTTGGCCAAACCATTTAAAAGATATGCCCAAATTACTCTCTGTTGTTCAAGTTCTGAACTAGGAATAGGTTCAATTTTGTTCTGTGATTTAAGGCTAATTAGGGGCCGAATTAGAATCTTCCATTGCCTGAAAAGTTGTGGGAAATTTCGTGTAGATTGATAAAATGTCATCATTTACTTGATTCCATTCAGTATAGCATTTTTTATGAGTTAATCTCTGCATGCTGTTCTAAAGTTACTGAAATCTGAAGCTGAAACTTAATCTATTGATTAGAAACATGTAGAGGCCGAATTAGAATCTTCCATTGCCTGCAAAGTTGTGGGAAATTTCATGTAGATTGTGAAACTGCTATCATTTGCTTGATTCCATTGAGTATAGCAATTTCTATGGGCTAAAGACTGCTTGCTGTCCCGGAATAGTTGCGAATTGCAGAGCTGCTGTTTTCGTGGTTCTGGGCTGTTTTGGGGAATAATTGCAATTATGTTTTGCATTGTTGGATTGAGTCGGACGTTGATCCGTTTGTTTGCGCACTTGTCGTTTTCAGGTGTTGTGTCTTCAGGGGTGGTCTCGACCCTGAGTTGCCTCACGCGTCGGTAAAGGCAAGTGCAACTCGTATATCTCTTATAGGGTATTTAGTTAATTGCTTGTGTTATATATATGCTTACGCTATGGTTGCATTCGTGTTTATAAGCACGTCTAGTAGGGTAATTGTCTTTTGGATGAAAAGGGTAAGTAATCTGATACAAGTGCGTCGTTGTTTAAACGTGTTATGATTTGTTTGATGAACTTTATGTACCTTGCCATCATGACATTATGTTGCATCTATGGATTGAATGTTATGTGCGTTGTTTGATGAATTTCCGTTTAGATGCCATGATGATATCTTGCTAAATCTTCCTTTCATATTCATGCTCACTAGTTTGATAGGCTAGTGGGAATACTGAAAGCATGGAATTAGATTGTGAAAATGGTTTGATTTATGATCAAGATAGATGGAATTAATAATTACTCTAGTATTGGTGATGGGAGTATGAATGTGAGTGTTGAGGAGGTGATTATGAGTGTTGAGGATGTGATCATGAGTGTCGAGAATATGAATATGGAAGTTGAGAATTTGGATATGATGTTGAGAATGGCATTTGCATATGTGCATTCATGAAAAGTGCATTGAGCGAGGCAATGAGAAAGTCATCTTGAATGTATGACTAATCCGTGTGCTCGAATTTCCTACCCGTAGTCCCATCCACTAGCGTGGATGGGAGCGGTGATAGCGTAGACCGCTACTAGGTAGCGGGCAAGTCTGTTCGGCGAGGCCCCTTCCACGGATGGTTGGGTTTGAGGGCACGCATCGACGGGTGGTGCTCGGCTATACCAGTATGTGCCAAAGAAGAGATGAGACATGCATAATGCATCATGTACCACGAGATATTATGTGAATGAAAGCATGGTTGCGTTGCATCATTTAGCATTTCATTGCCCTGCATTGCGATTGTTAATTGTGATTTATGTGAATGAAAGCATGGTTGCGTTGTATCATTTAGCATTTCATTGCCCTGCATTGCGATTGTTAATTGTGATTTATGTGAATGAAAGCATGGTTGCGTTGCATCATTTAGCATTTCATTGCCCTGCATTGCGATTGTTAATTGTGATTTATGTGAATGAAAGCATGGTTGCATTGCATCATTTAGCATTTCATTGCCCTGCATTGCGATTGTTAATTGTGATTTATGTGAATGAAAGCATGGTTGCGTTGTGTCATTTAGCATTTCATTGCCCTGCATTGAAATTGTTAATTGTGATTTATGTGAATGAAAGCATGGTTGCGTTGCATTATTTAGCATTTCATTGCACTGCATTGAAATTGTTAATTGTTGATTGTTGGGAATGGAAGTGACAAATTGAGGTTTGAGTCAGGACTCATCCAGAAATGATTAGCGAGGCATGGGTAATGTCTCCTTGCGTTTTTCTTTTGAGTTGAGTTGGTTGTGGTAAGTGGAGGTAGGTACTGCTTCTTGTACTTGATTATTTCATTTAATTATTGGCTATAATAAATTCTAAAGTAAGTGTAATCCAAATGAATGTATTACGTTTCTTTATTGTTGCACTTTGCTGAGTCTTGGACTCACGCTTGTTTGCTTTTTGTTTTAGGTACCTTGAACCTAATTTGTCGGGTTGGGAGTAGTAACACGTGCACGACTGTGGTCTCCAACAATTTATTTAACCAATTCATCAAAACTGGATGTAATTTATTGTTCATCGTGATGAAATTTATTAAAATTCTGTTGGGTGTGTGATTGATTAACTAAGGACCTGCTAGAATGATATTATATTTGCTGCTATTCTTTTGTCTGCTGAGTGGATGTCCTCTGTTCTAGAGAGGTCATGCCGAAATTTTGTAAATTTCGGTGGCTTAGTTTTAAGCCGGTTTTTAAGCGTTGGTAGGTTGTTTTCAGTCTTTCCGTAGAGTTGTCATTAGTTATTTAAAGTTTATGGTAGCATCCGTGGCGCGTTGGGCGTCGGGGTGTTACACTAACAATCCCTTGTTTTCTGTCTCTACTCAGTGAACTGAGTGGTCGGGTGTTTTGAGGTAGGAGAAGCTCAGTCAATTGGCGCCTTTTATCTCAGAAGGCGTATTTTCAGTTTTCAACAATTTTCAAATTCACTTGATAATCAGTTAGCAGTATCTTTTGCAATATTACTTCAATTCCAGTAAAACAAATTTGTAAATTCATATAAAATCAAGAAGAATCTAAATATACAAAAATATTTAATTTTTGAAGTACAGGATTATTATTCAAATTAAACTTTGATTATGGTGCTAATATGGTTTTTAATGAGAATTTGTGTATAATAAGTAATGAAATGATGAAATTAATATTCATGAGTTAGGATCAGAATGTATTCAAATATACAAAAATACTTAATTTTGAGTCACAAAACAATTAATAAAATCAAATTTTGGAATAAACATTATTATGGATGTTGTTGTATTCAAAGAAATGTAATTCCAAAAATCATTAAATAAATTTATATGTGTCCTGGAATCATAATAAACTCAAACATGTAAAAATGCTTAATTGTTGAATTAAGTCTATATTATTTGTTTTGCAATCATTAATAAACCCTAGTATAGCCATTAACTAAAAACGATATTAAAAAGGCTCATAAATAATAAAATAATTTATATTAAGTTCCTAAAAACAGTGAGGACATATATATATGTAAAAATATTTGGAATAAAGTTTAATTTGAATTCTTTTATCGTAAAGAAATGTCAAATGTAACAATAATCAAATAGGAAACCTATTGCAGTTTAAGTCAAAACAATGCAAAATCAACTTTAAAATGTTTATAGAGTTGTACCCTGCTAATGTCTAAAAAAATGAATTAAAGATCATGTATATTGTAGTTGCAATCACAATATAAAGTTGGTCGATTTAGCGTTATTCATCGTGGTCATTTAGGCTACTTCAGCAGTAGATAAAATAACTCGTCTAAATTCTAAAATCTATGAAACCAGTTTAGTAACACTCTACAAAGTTTGTGCTACCATATTCTACAAAAAAAACATCTTAATTTCAGGGTGCTTTCCATTTAAATCAAGCTAGTTCAAAACCCTTAATCATTAATCGTGCGATTCACTTTTTGGCCAATTGGCCGATTCCGTGAATAGTAAGCTTTAGTTGCCACATAAGCTTTTTGGTCAAAGTGTATAATATCTTGTCCAAACCTTAAAACTTGTGTAACTAGTTTAGTAGTGTTCTTTAAAGTGTAGACTACCCTATTATGAAAAGATAATCTCATTTCATTATGTATTGCGTATTAATCTTGATAGGTTAATAACCCTAAGTAATCACATTACTTTAGACCGTAATATGGATGAGTAAACTTTAGGTATAAATGAGAAATCAATGATTAAGATATTTGTATCACCAGAACCTTATCAAATATCATGGAAATAAGGCCAGTAGCCTAAATCAATAGATTTAACTTGCGTAAAGCTAATTCTGTGCTATATCAATCAAAGATCCAACTCTATTTATTCACGAACAAATTGTAATCATTAAGCCTATTCAGCAGCTCGTAAAGCATCTCGTCTAAATGCGAATTTGATGAAGAACAGCTTAGAAATGATCTTTAGAATATAATCTGCAGTAATCTAAGAAAATATTCTTATTTTATCTTGCTTTGACTCTGAATCCGAATAGAGCAAAACCCATAAGTAATAAGGTTGCCAGAAATGTATTATGAATAGTAAATCAATGAACTTTGCAACTAATGATTAATTTTATTAATCCAACCAATCTTTGCATCTTGAATTCATAAAATAAAATTAATAAATTCATAAAGAACAATCCATGTTTCTTGTAAAGAGTTTTATTTGTTCTTGCTATCTATTTTCTTTTTGCCCTTATTGAAGTTTAGTATTTTGCTCTTTTCCGTTGATCGACGTGTAGAACCCGACGTCACTGACTTCGTCATCGCCATCGTCAACCGCAATCCTTGACTTCATCTTAAATGACAAATAAGCAAGGCAAGCACCCCTTTGATCATATTGATCCCAGTATTTAATTTTCTTTGTTTTACTAAACCAATTTATGCATGCATTTACTTTCTGTAAATATGCTATTTTGTGGTACTGGTAGTTATACCTGTTATCTCATTAACCTTCTTTGGTAATTATGGACATAGAGTGTGCCTTAATAACCATAGATTAAAGGATAAGCATTACTTAATGTCATCATGGGTATATGCGATTACATAATCATGCTTAGCCATGCTTTAGAATCAACAAGGTTGATGATCAGATCACAATTGTTTCCTGAAAACATTGGAAATGGCACTGTTGGTTGCTGGTATTTTAATTAAAAATCCAAAACAAAACTATGGTTTTGATGCGGGCGATTATTGGCAATAGCCGGATGTGCGAAAGGAATTGCACGTAGTCTAGGGTGAAGTATTTGCCCTTGTCGGATTAAGAACCGAACATCGTGTTGTATGATCCAAGAAAACTCGTACAAACCACAAGTGTTAGGATGGGGCAGCCTTAAACCGATTAAGTTACCTGGTTTAACTTTGCATTTATGGTAGGCGGGAGCTAGCACAGGCATTCCTTTCTAGGTCTGCTTGCAGGGGTTTCTACTTTCCAATGCAATGGTGTACGCCGTACTATGGAAAAAATTGATAATATGCCACCCCTGATATTACCACTCGTTAAAATGCCACTCTCCTCTCAATGACATGTGGGACCTTCTGTGTCTATGACAGTGGGGCAGAGTGGCATTTTAGCAAGCGACAATATCAAGAGTAGCATATTTTCAAATCTCCCCGTACTATGGGAGAGTTCCAACATTTCTATGCTCTGAGTTCTCTTGCCATAGTATGGGTTAACGTCCCGGGCTGGTGCGAAGTTAACCCAGGTAATGTAAAGGTTTTCGTCATGAACATTCTGGCCACACGCTGAAAGTGCGTGAAACATGCGGCAAAAAGAAAAGGTCATGACTTGTGGGTAAAGTTGTACACCTCTGCAGAGTGTAAATCTAATCGATTAGCCGTACCCGCGGTCATGGGAGTCTTGGCTAACTGATGCGAGTTAGTTGTTTTATTATTTTCAAAAAGGGTTGGTTTCATTTGTTTTGCAACTGTTGCTTCATGTCAAAGGGCCGACATTGATGGATTTCAGGATTTGGGTTATTTGTTGCTCACGTCATGGAGGACTGTGAGTGTTATTTATGCTTTACTTATTTGTTATCAATCAATCTTGCTCTTACATATTTCGTTTGCAAACAACTTGATTTACAAATTCAAATTCGCTTTATGCAAATTAACTGTAGTAGCCTCCTTTGAATTGGCCTGCATTTATGCATTTGCAAATACCACCTTAAGTCTTGCGAAGTACGAAAGTACTCACCCTTACTTATTCGTTGTTTTTAGGTGTAAGCTAGCGAAGCTCCGAAGTCTTCATTTCATCGCAGGTTGCGGGATCCTTATTGCCGAGATCTTTTCTAGGGACTTATGCCTCGTTAGTTGCCTGCGGGTTCGGATGGGCACACTACGAGACTTTGCCTCTTTGCTGCTATATACTCTGAGTTGAAAGATTTATATATTTATTAGTTTCCGCTTAATTAAATTAATGTATGGTTGTGATCCCAATTATTGTAAATGTGCGTACTAGCTACTGATCCAGAGACTAGTACTGTGTGCACATTAGATTTCCATTTTAGCATTCTGTGCTAAAATGGGGGTCGTTACATAAGGGTAAGAAAATCCCATAATAATCCTAAATTCTAGAATTTCTCACATTAATTGGAAAAAAGGAGAATGATCTATACCACTTATTTTGGTGGGGCCAGATTATAACGGTACAGATTAATCAAATATAACAAATACAATTATATTCTAATAATTGGAAGTAGAGCTATATATCAAATAAATGATCTCCACCACTTATTTTGGTAGGGCCAATTATAATGGTGCAATATTTTATTCATTAGAAGTAGGGTTGTATATCAGAGACATTTGTATCATAATATCTAGATGCACAGTTGTACAGGTATGTCTGCTAGTTTTATATTAACAGTACAGATGAAATTTTGTAGGATGCTTAGGGCCTATTTGTTTTAGCTTTTGATTCTGGATTCTGGCCTCAAAAGCAGAATAAAAAATAAACAGCCTAATTCTAGAATCTGATTCTCACAATCTAACCCACCTATATACACTAGAATTCACAATCCACTTCGTATGTGCTTTTGGATTCCAGCTTTTGGAGAATCAACTTCTATACAATCATAATCTAGAATCAGCTTTTAGAGAATCCAAAACTAAAATAAACAGGCCCTTAATCATGCCGAGATCCTTTATAGTACAGTACACGATATATCACTAAAAGGGTTGGATACTGTTGGCCGGTAATCCCCATAAATATAGAACGCATATTTGAGTTTGATATTTTCAAGTGTAAGATCAAAACCTCCAAGAGATCATTTCAAAACGAAAAGCATTACACTCAGTTTAATGTTAGTTTATCGTGTCTATCTTCGGCAAAATTATTTTTAGAAAAAAGAGGTAGTCTTAAATTTAAACTATTTCAAGACCACTAACAAATAGATTAAAGAAATAAACCTCTGCCAAAATTAATAGAAACAAAAGCATATTAATTTGGGAGCAAGATTCTTACTCGTGAACAAATAATGCATTCCAAACAATTGCCACAAAGAACCAAGCCAAAGTTCTTGCTTGTGGTCTGTTAGTTGTCATTTAACATGGTGTCTTGCTTGTTGCTGAGAAAAAACGGTAGTTTTCTTGTTGTAATTATTGACTTGGCACATGCACAATTTCTAGCCTAGCAAAAGCATACAAGTGTAGAAAAGTCAAAAATTTCTCAAGCTAGGGTTTCAAATTTACCCTCTTAATACCCAATCTTGAGGATTTCAATTTTCTCACCCTATTATTGCTTCCAACCAGAATATGTGCTGTTTTTTAGGTGACATTGGTTTTCTTAGTCTCTGGAATAACAACAGAGGAGAGTTTAGCCCGATGGTATAAATAACCTAGCGAGACACATCACAATTTGTTCTCACTTAATAAACGATAGTGATATGTACATATACATCACTATCGATTATTATGTAAAATTAAAGTGATAGTGATCAGCACACATATCACTATCGGTTCTTATCGAAGAAGCGATAGTGATGTGCACGTGCATATCACTATCGCTTCATAGGTAAGAACTGATAGCGATGTGCATGACACATCTCAATCGGTTCTAATGTTATTGTAATGTATCTAGTGCTACATCACAATCACTTCTATCATGAGAACCGATAGTGATTGTTATTAACACCCTTCCTAAGTCATCTATCACAATCGTTTTTTCTGAAAACTTAAGAACTGACATAGATGAAGCGATAGTGATACACTATTCTGTAGTACTGTCTGCCAAAATTAATAGAAACAAAGGCATATTTGGAGCAAGATTCTTGCTCGTGAACACATAATGTATTCCAAACAATATTGCCACAAAGAACCAAGTCAAAGTTCTTGCTTGTGAACAAGAACGACCAAACCACGCTTCAAAAGGTATAACGTAGGAGGCCATTTAACATTCCTCTTTCTACGGCTTGAAAGTTGGAGGCCTTCTCACTTGGGTAGCATGCTCAAAAGCATATGCAATTTCGATCAGCCTTGGCTCATAACCCTTGATCCCACCGAAGCATATACCAAATGGAGCTCCGTCCTCGTCGTAACCTGCCGGCATAGTGATGCCGGGGAACCCGCCGATCGCAAGTACTCCGATGGCGCCGGCATCCGGCGTCACAATTGCATCAAGTTGCTGTTCTTTCATCAGCTTCTCAAGTCCATTAGCTGATAGCTCGTTCAGCTGCCGGATTGCAGTTCTCTCTTGGGGCCCAATGCCAGTAGTGTTTTCAGCCACCAAGAACCTGCCCTGCCCGTAGTCTTTCATCTTCTCCTGCAACACATGGACGCTCCATATTTTTCAGAATTAATTTAGTGCTTACTGATAATTACATACAGGTTGTCAAAAATCATTTGTGAACATTGAAATCTTGAAAACAGTACAGCTTTCTTCTGCAAAAACAAACAATAGGTGGAATATGTAGGTCGGAATTAACTAACCTCGGTTAGATGTGCATTGTTGAATGCTATTATCTCTGCAAGGGAACGGACTGGGGAGTAAGCTAAGTCCGACAAGTAGGCGTTTATGCTTATCTTGAACTCTGCAGGTAATGCAATCTGCTCCCCGTTGCTGACAACGTCCATTATGTCACTCAGATTTGCTATGTCAATGTTTTCGATCAAGATCGCACCATGTTTCCTTGAAAAAATAGCACGTATATGTGTTGATTCAGATTTAAATGGTTTGAGAACAAGGGTTTTGTTAGCACCAGAATTTTGAAAGACATGTCCAAGGCTAAGGATAAAAGGATATTTTTGGCCAATATTGGTTAAGAATAGAAAAGTTAAGTTAAAGATGGAATTATGACCGATATTGATCAAAGATGGAATTTTATCTCTACAAAGGCCGATACGGATTGCAACTAGTGATGTATTGCAGAAGGATACTGTTGGCGCCAAAAACTTGAAGTAGGGTTTATCTATCACAACACACCTAATGAACACTGGGTTCTTCGGTTTAAGGCGTGCCAACCGATTTGATCATGCAATCGGTATGCAAAAACCAAAATATGCTCAAACCCGATCTATCTGAAAAAACAGCTTAGATTTAATCAGCTAAAAAGCCAATCAAATTAGGGGGTAACAATAATTCTAATTAGCCGATTAGGCTAATCAGAGGACAAAGGTAGATCTTTTCCGAAAAAGTCAATGCGCAACAACATTAGAGAAAATAAAACCAGATTGGCATAACTGAAGGTGATCAAAAATCTGCGATGCGCAACTTTATTGATCAAATTGAATTATAAGAGAGAATCTAAATTACAGAGGCTACTCCTAGTCAACAGAAAAGTAAAATCGATGTGTTTGTTAATTGGGTTGTCTTTTTTTCGCTTGCTCATGATCATCTTTTATAGCTATTAGTCGATCGTATCATTTTTCCAACATCCTGCAAAAATATGATCCATATCAGCCTTAATCTAGATGGCTCTTTCTAAAATATCGGCCTTAATCTAGACGGCTCTTTCTAAAATATCAGTCATTACCAAAAATCTCTTACATCTTTCCATATCATATATCGGCTATAATTGGTCAACCCTTAGCCTAACAATTTTGACTATCCCTGCCAAATCTTAATGCAAACATGTACCCCCTATTTTTGGGAGATAACATGTTATCTTCCAAAAATTCTAGGCATCGGCTTAAGTGATATTGGCCTATCACGATATCCTCACCAATAAACGTCACATTTATGGTGCCATAAAAATCTTGATACGCGTCTCGTACATTTTAACTGCTCGCACCCCTTGAAATCCTCTCCTACCATTTCACCTCTTTCACCTCACTATAAATATGCGGCCCCCACACTGTTATTCTCACGCGCTCAAGCTCTCAGAACTCCTACAATCGACTTTGAGCTCACTTCCTGTTGACAAGTCTTCCAGCATTCCCATCCCAACACTCAATTGGTCAATCAGTCCTTTCATCAAATCGGCTGAATGGATCCTCACCAAGTGCTCATTTTGATTCCCAATAGTGATGACCAATACTACTTAGGGCTGTTAGGGAATACCAATCCAACAATCATCGTAGAACAAGAGTTACCCCGTCTCCCTCTATCGGCTCTAGAATATAACATAGAGGGAGAGAGTAAAAGCTTTAGAGCTTGGCCGATGGTACTCAAGGGCTAGAGGGAAGTATGGGAGAGAATGGGGATAGCTAAGTCCCTCCCTTTGTCGTTAGCCGATCCAAAAGCCAATGAGGCCTACTATTTATGGTCAGACACATTTAATGCCTTCATGTTTAGGCCTGGTCCGATTGGTCCAATGCTTTTGGATGTTGCCCAGCTTTGCTGTTTAAGGCCAGACGGAGCCCAGCCATTGGCCTTTAGTGCCAAGCCTTCATACAAACTGATTCAGTCAAAAGGAGAAAGTTGGAACAAGTACATAAGTAAATAACAAAGGATCGGGCTTAGTATCAGACAAAGAACACATTACTTTCCTCAACATGTGGCTTGACTGATTCCCCTTTTGCACGGTGTCGCTTGGGCCAACACAAGTCTACCAAGTCATTGCAGAACAGTTGGTTGTGGGCCATCGGCTGGCGTTAGGGAAACTTTTACTTGGAGCAGTCTTCTAGATGATGCATGCCATCCATAGTAGTCTTTTCACTGGAATGGGCTAGTACTCAGTCGGGAATGTTGGCGGCCCTCTATGTTTCATCCAAGTTTGGTTCTATTGCATATTTAGCCGACCGCTTGGTATTGATACCGGTGAAGTATCCCCATATCCTTTAGAAGGAACCCCTAAGGGAGGGCTAGGAGCTAGTATTTAGAAATAGCCGATCATTCAGCAAAAAAATTATACTTTATTCCTGCAAGCAACCAAGACTCACTCCCATCGGAGCAAGGAAGTATCTGGCCTTTTTCTTTTAGCTTGACCAACCGAACTTCAACCAAAACTACTTTTTTAGTTATACTGAAGCCGACAATTTTCCTTGGCCACCGACAGCGATGAGATGTCCTTGGAGACGCTGAATATGTATAAAATTTTTATTCACTCAGCGTATTTTGTGTTGGCTTACATACAAGAAACCGAATATACCAACCCTCTTAAGAACTGTACCTGTACCTCAAGATGGTAAAGAAGATCAAAGGATCGTGGATGAGGTACGTGAGATAATTGCAAAGGCTTTGGGAGCTTTGTCAGCTTTGGGCATGCGGCTTCCTGGTTTTGTCTTTCAATTTTAACTGACTTGTAATGAATTGATACTTTGATCGGCTTTGGTTGAAACCATGATTAAAACTTTTGTAACTCTTAGTCGGTTGTTTAACTAATTCTCCATTGAAGCCTTGATTCCTATGTATGATTTGCTTATCATTTTTCCGACTTTGCAAAAATTAATTGCATCAAGTTAATTTGCCTTGTCAAGCAATGGATATTTATAGCTGATTAAGAACTAATCCAAATGCTAGGTAGTATTTCTTTAAGTACTTCCCGTTAATCACCTTAGGAAACACTTTGCCATTCAATGTCTCCAAAATATAGGAATTTCCCTCAATAAGCCAACTTATTCTATATGGCCCTTCCCACGTAGGGGATCATTTACCGAATTGGCTATCCCTATAGCTGATAGTTAATATAGTTTTCCAGACTAAATCAACTTCATAAAAGGATTTAGGCATTACTTTTTTGTTATAATCCTTAGCAACTCACATCTTATTCTTGGTAAGCCAATCCAACGTACATAACCGCTGTTCTGCTAAATCATCTAAGTTATCAATCATCAAATCCCTGTAATCTTGAGTTGACAAACCATTTTGCCTTGCTGCCCGTGTGAAGTCTATATTCATTTCTATACGCAAAACGGCTTCTTGGCCATAACCCAGCTAATAAGGTAAAAGCTTTGTTGCTCCATGGTATGCTAACTGATACGCCCATAATGACTCCGATAATGTTGAGTGCCAATTTCTTGGTTTTTCATCAATTTTCCTTGTAATCAACTTAATCAATGTCTTATTAGACATCTCAGCTTTACCATTGGCTTGAGCATAATAGGGTGATTAATTCAACAACTTAATACCCAAACTTTTATCAAAATCCTCAAACTCATCAGACATGAATACTGTACCTTGATCAGTCGTGATGGTTTGTGGAATTCCAAACTGATGTATAATATTGTAACGTCCCAAAATTTGACCCAATTTTAATTTTTGGAGTTATTTAAATTTTTGTGAATTAAATTAAAATTTATTTGCATCTAATTGAATTTATCTTCTCTTCAATAATTAAATATCAGAAAAGGTAATTATCAAAAATAAATAAAAATATTTTATGTAGGCTCTAATACCCTAAAATACTTTCTGGAATTTTTCTAGAATTTTTAGAGTATTTTTAGTGCCCTAATTAATTACTTTGAATTTCTGCAATTATTTTTATTGAGAAAAACCGGAAAATCGCTAGCTACAGTGTCGGACCGAGCCCAACACTGTGCTCGCGCCGGGAAAACCCTAACGCCGCTGATTCCGAGCCGTGCGATCCCGATCGAGCGGTCGTGGATGAGCCGCGTTGCCTTATCACGTGGATCGTCGGATATCAGTAAGTAGCCATTAGGATGTCGACGCGTGGCACCGTTTCGCCGAAACGTTATTCGCATGGAGCCGTCGGATCGTAATCGGACGGTGGGATGTGACCGAGCAGCATCGGGAGGGAGCACTGCCGCACCGCCGTCGCCCGTTGGCCACCGCGAATTTCGTCAGGGATTTGCGTGCAACCCAAGGCATGTCCGAGCCGGTGATAAAGCCCATGTCGCGCAACACTTCCTTCCATTTTTTTGCCCCCTCGCTCGAGCTCTGCCATCCACCGTAGACCCCGCTCAAGCTCACCGGAGTAGCGTCCGTTCCTCGCCTCGGTTTTCTTCGCATTCCGCCATCGTCCGCCGCTCCCCACCGCACCTGAGACCTCTGCCGAGTCCGCCGTGCCAAGCTCTATCACCCAGGCCACTTCTTTCAACCGGAGACACTCAGAAATGCCCGCGCCTTCTTCTTCTTCTCCAAGTCCGGCGACCAGCGCCACCGCCGCTCCTTCGACGCCTCGCAGCTCACCTCCGTCGTTAGATTCCCATCCAACGCTCGAGGTAAGGCCACGCGTCCTCCTTTTAGAATTAGGCTGAAGCGGTATGGTTTGATCTGGTCCGTTAGATGGTGATCGTGTGGCTCTCGTAAGGCCACGTACTCATGTAGGCTACCTTTGATAATGTGCGTTGAATCCTAGATCTGCGGTCACGATTGTGCCACGTAGCCTCCGGCAGTATAGTCGCGTGGAGCCATGGCGGTCGATGCTTAGACGTTTGGCTCAGATGCGGCCACGTAGATTCGGTGAATAGGAAACTGCTTGGGTAACAGCAGCCGTAGGATTTTGATCTGACCGCCACCGTAGCGCCGCGTTGCCGTATCGTGTGCGTTTGATAATGGCCGTTAGATCTGCGATGGCTGGCTTGGATGGTGCCACGTTGGCTTGTGAGATGTACATCGCTCGGGTACCCTGCGCCGTTGGATCTCCATCCAACCGCTCCGGTGCGTCCACGTAGCGATGAGTTGCGGCTCTTGATAATGCCCGTCGGATCGTCAATCTAGGGTCGGGATCTCGCCACGTAGCCATCCGAATCTCAGCTGTTGCGAGGACCGTCGGATGTGCGCCGCGTGTCGATTCTTTGAGTGGGGAAGCATCGTTCACGGGCCCACTGTCGATGTAATGACCGCCGGGTTGCTGACGTCAGCATGACGTCATCTGGGGCCCACGTGTCAGTGGCCGAGAGCGACGTGGCTGTCCCTGGTACTGACACGTGTCACGCCGAGTGGATTAACCGGATTTTCAGTAGGAAAATAAAAGGATTAATTCGGTTTTCTTTATTTAGATTTTTCCAAAACTTGCAAACGCTATAACTTTTGCATTTTAACTCGGATTTGGGTGATTCCAGTCCCTAAAAATTTGTAAAAATGTGAACTATTTAATAGTGAATTTTATTTTATTTTTAAAATTTAGCTTGTTGTCTGTATTGTGTATTTATTATATGTTTGCTTGATGCGAATAGACTCCGAATTGCCGGGGATTGTCGGAGAAGATTTCGAAGACCCATCGCAAGAGCCAGACCAGAATCAACTGCTGTTTGAAGGCAAGTCATGCTTTGACCATATTACCCCTAGAATTTTCAAATGTATTTTAATTTAAATTATGCATGCTATGTTAACTAAAAATGTTATTGAATAATTTGGGAAGAATAGATAATGCACCTACCTTGTTTATGTCACCTTGTTAATACTAATTGTATGCCCTAAAAACCTTGTCACCCTAAGATGTAATTAGCGTTGGTTGTTATATTAATGCCAACACGGGAGGCTAGATCGTGATTAGCTGCTTAGTATGCTTACATGCGTGAATGACTTCAAATTTGCAAAAGAATATTGACTAAACAATTATGGAACACATTTGAGAATAATGCGATGATGTCATGAGATGGCATTGGGGGTAGCGGCCTGTGTGGTCCTACTCATGCAATGACGTGGGCATTGGAATGTTGCATAAATGCAAACCCGGGGTGGGAAACGATTTGGACCAGGGCAAGTGGCAAGAAGGCTTCGTGCCAGGTGGGCCTGTGTGGCAATGGGATGTATTGTGATGGTTAAGGCCGTGTGCCATGAAATATAAAATGGGTGTCTTGCCCGGGACAGTTAAGGACTTCACCTTGCGAGCCTTTGAACTGAGTTTCTCATACAACCACTTGTCTGGAATAGGATGGACCTAGTTTAGTAGGTTTCTAATATCTTTCCTTTGACACCTCGGGGCGACAGTTACACAAAAATGTAACCGTATGGGGGAGCGTACCTGTGCTGCGGCTTGGTACCCATCCAATCAGATTCACCGTTTCTAAACTTTGGCTCTGTCTGAGGGAAGTGTTAGAAAGGCAATACTGGAGAGGTTCACTGGTTAAGTGTTAGTCTCCGAAAGACTTTGTTGCAATCAATTACCTGTGTGGTGAGCGACTATATCTTGTGGGTAAAGTGTACAGCCTCTGCAGAGTGTGTGTGTTGAATCTATTCGAATAGCCGTGTCCGCGGTATTGGACATTGCTCGGGGATTACAGTCAAGGGTTAGACTTTCAAAATAAAAATGTGGAATGGGTGGCTGTGTGCCAAAGACTGATGAATGAACTAGGGCTGTGTGCCAAACTCTGGAACAAAGAATTGAGAAATTAATTATTAATAATATTGGCTTTACCGCTTTTAATCTAGTAGGATTACCTATTAAAACAAATGCCGCTTATGCAAAATAACCACTTAAGCCTTTCCTTTGGAATAAGCCATGCATGTAGTAATAGAACTGCATTGTGCATGACTTGTTGAGTATGTTGTATACTCATCCTTGCTTTGACAAAAACCTCAGAAGAAGAAGTTGTGCCAGCTTGGGAGGAGGAGTTCACCGAAGGTCAGGAGGATTAGGGTTAGGCCTCATCGGTTGCCTGTGACTACGAGGGGTTTCATTACCGTACTTTTGCTTCCGCTATTGAACTTGTGCTACTTTGATATTTATCGCCCTGCGTGGCGAATTATTGTAAGGTGACCATAAGGTCTTGTAACTCGTTTATATTCATGTATGAAATACTTTATTATTAATTCCGCTGTGTATGATTGTGGTACTTCAACCTGTTTATCCTGTGTGTACTAGCGTGATCCTGGACTAGTACAGAATACACAGAGGGTCCGGAATTGAAGATTCGGGTCCCGACAGGGTTGGTATCAGAGCCATACTGACTGTAGGACTTAACCCTAGTTAGATTGGCCGTTCTTGAAAGGATAAAAATTAATTTCTAAAGAATAAAATTTGGGCAAGAATAATCAATGAAATCTTGACTTATCCCTTCTTCCTTACTTCATACCTATGCTGTATTTTGCTATTACTTTTGTGTTCTTTTAAAATTTTAGTACTGACGCGTTGCTTTGGCAGATGCGGATGGTTCACTCATTCGGCGAGCATCACGGAGGCTATGCAGCGGAGCTTTGGAGGATGCTCCAGGTGCTGGGAGGCTTCGACCACCCTCTTTACCGGTCCCGCACCTGGATGGTCAACGGGATCAACCACGGCTGGGAGACGACCCTCAGTTTGTATGCGGGAGCACGCGCGTGCCAGCCGTCCGCTCCACCTTGCGGTCAAGCGAGCTAGCTACGAGGCGGGCATACAGGAGTGTGCCCAGGTAGCGCTGCGTCGGGTTAGCAGGGACTACGACTACGAGCTGTGGGACACTGCTTTCCGTGTGCACCCGCACGCGGGAGGACCCCTCCAGGCGCGCTTGGAGCTGGAGGACGACGCCGCCGTCGTGCACCTGGGCCGGTTTGCCGTGGCTCAGGAGGTCATGGACGCTACGACTACGGAGCTGCAGGATGTGTACCGTACCTTGGAGGAGGCCAAGGCAGCCCTGCGAGAGACCAGGATGCACGCAGTTCAGAGGATCGCCGAGCTAGAGGAGGCTCTCTACGGTCACGGGGAGCCGGAGGCCATCATGGAGCTCGACGACGAGGACGAGGAGGAGCCAGAGGAGCAGGAGCCTGAGCCTACGCCTGAGGACCAGCAGCCAGTGGTGCCCCCAGCAGCACCTGTAGGAGGGCATGGGGATCAGTTTGCCCCGATGCCAGCCCACCCGCCTGTGTACATGATCGGCGAGCCGCAGCCAGGGTGGCTCGAGGACTAAGTTCGTTGGGCCAGATAGTTGTTGGGATTTCTTTTGCGTTGAGACTCATTTGTATTGAGTCGCGTCTTTTAATTCTAGAACTTTCCCTAGATGGCGATGATGTAATGAACTATTTTTGCTTGATGATTGTGGTTGTTAGTATGGTTTCGCGGCCCTTAGGCCCTTGTAAGTAACCATACGAAACTATTATCGATGCTTTAATATTTAAGGGTTTTAAGTTACACCTGTTTCCCCCATAAGTTCTTCTACGTATCTATTTTCTTTTCCCCCTTATCTCTAAACCATCGAAGCAATCAGCAGATGGTGAACACTCGCAACAACGGAGCCGGAGGCAGTGGTTCACATCCCGGAGGCAGTCAGAGCAGTACACCACAACCACAGGCAGCACCGCCAGTCGACATGCAGAATTTGGGAGCCTTTCTTGCAGCTTAAACTCAATTAATGCAAACCATGATGGCAACTGTGCAACAAATCAACACCCAAGCAGTCGCCAACAACCAAGCTGTTAACAATGTGCCACGCCCCTACTCAAGATTGTCCGAGTTCATGAGGACACGTCCGCCTACTTTTTCAGGCAATGCTAGCCCGTTAGAGGTAGATGATTGGTTAAGAACCATAGAAAGGAAACTGCATATAACCCAGTGTGATGGAAATGAGAGGGTGCTTTACGCCTCTCACTAGCTTGAGGGAACTGGTCATTGAATGGTGGGAAAACTATCACAGATCGCAGAGAACCCACAGGAAATTACTTGGGAAGAATTCACCATAGCTTTTCATCAATACCATGTGCCGGAGGGTATCATGGAGTTGAAAAAGGAGGAATTCAGAGCGCTGAAGCAAGGAGGCCAGACAGTGGCTGATTATCTGAATAAATTCACTCAACTAGCATGCTACGCTCCAGAAGACGTAGCAATAGACAAGGCAAGGCAGTCTCGCTTTATGAAGGGATTCAACACTGGTCTACAGGTGGGATTGATTACCCACACCTTTCCGGATTTTCAAGAGTTGGTAAATAAGGCACTTATACTGGAGGATAAGTGCAAGGAGCTTGATGATAACCGCAAACGCCGCATGGCACAGCAAGGAGGACGCCATGGCCAGCAAAAACTAAGGATGATACCCCCACAGTTCTCCAAATTCCAGCAGGGAAGCAGTATCAGAACACCGCCACCAATGCTGAGGCCAGCAGGACAAACTCCCCAGACCCCAGTCAGGATTGTTAATCAGAACGGAGGGAATCAGCAGATGTCAGGGGGGCGCTGCTACAATTGCAATGAAACCGGGCATTTCGCCAACGTGTGCCCAAAGAAGGGAGGAGGTCACGCCAGTGCGTTTCAACTTAGGGAACACACCTGCTAAAACTCCTGTCCAGGGAGGAAGCCGAGGACCTACCCAAGCTGGAGCCACACCGCAAGCATTTACGCGAGGCAGGATTAATCACATTTCCGCAGACGAAGTCCAGAATGCTACGGACGTCGTGCTCGGTAAGTTCCTAGTCAACTCAGTGCCAGCTACAATATTATTTGATTCCGGAGCTTCACATTCGTTCATTTCCCGAGATTTTGCTGTGACAAACGATCTAGACATTGTTAACCTTAAGAGTACACTTCTAGTCCAATCCCCTGGATCAGAACTCCGCTCTAAGGTCGGATGTTCTGGGGTTAAGTTATTAATAAAAGGGGTAGAGTTCCTAGCGAACCTTATTATATTAGATACCCAAACCCTAGATGTTATCCAGGAATGGATTGGTTGACTAAGCATAAGGTCAGATTAGACGTGGGCGAAGAGTTGTGTCTATTGAGAGCCCTGATGGTAGAAAAGTGGAATTTCAAGCAATGGCAGTTCGAGAGGGACAGATGTTAGTAAACAATCTGGAGACCGTCAGTATAAGAGATGTACCAGTAGTCAGTGAATACCCGGATGTTTTTCCCGAGGAATTACCAGGAATGCCACCAGACAGAGACATAGAGTTTGTAATTGATTTAGTACCAGGAACCGCACCAATAGCAAAGAGACCATATCGAATGTCCACCGAAGAGTTGGTAGAAATGAAGAAGCAGATCGAGGAATTGTTGGAAAAAGGATTCATCAGACCAAGCTCGTCACCTTGGGGTGCACCGGTTCTGTTCGTTAAGAAGAAAGATGGGAGTTTCCGGATGTGTGTAGATTATCGTGCACTTAATGAAGTGACGATAAAGAATAAATATCCGTTACCCCGGATAGATGATCTTTTTGATCAATTAAGAGGAGCAGGAGTATTCTCCAAGATTGACCTTAGGTCAGGATACCACGAGTTGAAAATCAAGACAGAGGACATACCCAAGACTGCATTTTCTTCGAGATATGGACACTATGAGTTCACAGTTATGTCGTTTGGATTGACGAATGCGCCAGCATACTTTATGAACCTAATGAATAAAGTATTTATGGAATACTTAGATAAATTTGTGGTCGTATTCAAAGATGATATTCTGGTCTACTCAAAGACGAATGAAGAGCACGCCCAACATTTGAGCTTAGTGTTAGAAAAGTTAAGGGGGCAACAACTATATGCAAAATTCAGTAAATGCGACTTCTGGAAGAGCAAGGTAGAATTCCTAGGGCATGTAATGACCGTCGAGGGAATTGCAGTGGACCCAAGCAAGGTTGAAGCAGTACTGCATTGGGAACCGCCGAAAACGGTTACGCAGATTCAAAGTTTTCTTGGGATGGCTGGTTATTACCGCCGATTTATATAAGGGTTTTCGACAATTGCCAGGCCAATTACGCAATTGCTAAAGAAAGAGAAGAAATTTATGTGGACACCGGATTGTGAGAAGAGTTTTCAAGAATTGAAGAAATGACTGACATCAGCGCTAGTGTTAGTGCAACCAGATGTGCACCAGAGTTTTGATATTTACTGCGATGCATCACGCCAAGGGCTTGGATGCGTGTTCATGCAAAATGAAAAGGTAGTAGCCTATGCATCAAGGCAATTAAGGCCACATGAAGGGAATTACCCGACGCATGATCTAGAATTAGCAGCCGTAGTGCATGCCCTGAAGATATGGCGTCACTATCTTATTGGCAACAGTGTGAGGTGTATATGCACTATAAAAGCCTTAAATACATTTTCACCCAATCTGATCTGAACATGAGGCAAAGGAGATGGTTGGAACTGATCAAGGATTACAACATGGGTATTCATTATCATCCAGGCAAGGCCAATGTAGTGGCTGATGCCTTGAGCCGGAAAAGTCATGGTCTAAATATGATAATGGGAGAAGGCCAGGGAGAATTGTGCAAGGATCTTCAAAGGTTGAAATTAGAAGTCATTCCGGAAGGATTCGTAGCCGCTTTAGAGGTAAAGCCCATCTTGGAAGACCAGATTAGAGAAGGTCAGAAAAATGATGAGAAGATCGAGCTTAATCAAAGCCAAGATGGAGGAAGGGCAAGCAAAAGAATTCAAGCCGACTTAACAAGGAACGTTATGGATGAAAGAGCGATTTGTGTGCCTAACAAAAGGAGTTAAAGCGATTATCTTGGAGGAAGCTCACGACTCCAAGTATTCGATTCACCCAGGAAGTGCAAAAATGTATCAAGACTTGAAAGAAAGGTTATGGTGGCCAAATATGAAGAGGGAGGTAGCTGAGTACGTAGCATTATGTGATGTTTGTCAGCGAGTCAAAGCTATGCACCAGAGACCGGCAGGATTGCTGCAACCATTAAAAATACCAGAGTGGAAATGGGAAGCCATCGGAATGGATTTCATTACCGGGTTGCCAAGGACGCAAGGAGGTTACGACTCCATATGGGTCATAGTGGATCGCTTAACCAAGGTCGCGCATTTCATACCGGTAAAGACGACCTATTCGGGAGATAAGTTGGCAGAGCTATACATGGCAAGAATCGTCTGCTTACATGGAGTTCCAAAGAAGATAGTATCGGACAGAGGTACCCAATTTACCTCAAGATTTTGGGATAAATTGCATACAGCAATGGGCACCCGCTTGAACTTCAGTACAGTACACCATCCGCAAACAGATGGGCAGACAGAAAGAGTCAATCAGATATTAGAAGATATGTTGAGGGCTTGTGCGTTGGCATATACATCGACTTGGGATAAATGTTTACCGTATGCTGAATTCAGTTACAACAATAGCTATCGAGCTAGTCTTCGATGTCACCTTCGAAGCTTTGTACTAGTCGACCTTGTAGGACACCGTTAAATTGAATGAGACCGAGGCGCCGTGTCTTCGGACCGCATATACCCAAGAAGTCAAGAGAGATAGCATTGATAAGGAAAGGTTGAAAATCGCGATCAAGGCGTAAGAGTTACGTGAGATAATCGCCGTAGAGATTTGAGCTTTGAACCTGAGGATTATGTGTATCTTAGAGTTACACCTCTTAAGGGAGTCCAGAGGTTTCACAAAAAGGGTAAACTTGCGCCAAGATATGTGGGACCGTTTAAGATCGTAAGCCGTAAAGGCGAAGTCGCATATCAACTGGAGTTACCGTAGTCATTGGCGGGCGTACACAATGTCTTTCATGTATCGCAACTCAAGAAGTGTCTCCGAGTGCCTGAAGAGCAAACGCCACTGAACGAAGTTAAACTACAGGAAGACTTGACCTACAAGGAACAACCGATAAAAATTCTGGATACAGTGGATCGGAAAACCAGGAGCAAGACAACCCATTTCTGTAGAGTTCAGTGGAGCAACCACACAGAAAGCGAGGCCACATGGGAACGAGAGGAAGATTTGAAAAAGGAGTTTACAAACCTATTCTCTAGTTAGGCTTCGAATCTCGGGGACGAGATTCTGTTAAGGGGGGTAGGTTTGTAACGTCCCGAAATTTGACCCAATTTTAATTTTTGGAGTTATTTAAATTTTTGTGAATTAAATTAAAATTTATTTGCATCTAATTGAATTTATCTGAATTTTTTGGGATTTAATTGGATTTAATTAAAATTAATTTGGGATATTCTTCTCTTGAATAATTAAATATCAGAAAAGGTATTATCAAAAATAAATAAAAATATTTTATTTAGGCTCTAAATACCCTAAAATACTTTCTAGAATTTTTCTAGAATTTTTAGAGTATTTTTAGTGCCCTAATTAATTACTTTGAATTTCTGCAATTATTTTTATTGAGAAAAGCCGGAAAATCGCTAGCTACAGTGTCGGGCCGAGCCCAACACTGTGCTCGCGCCGGGAAAACCCTAACGCCGCTAATTCCGAGCCGTGCGATCCCGATCGAGCGGTCGTGGATGAGCCGCGTTGCCTTATCGCGTGGATTGTCGGATCTCAGTAAGTAGCCGTTAGGATGTCGACGCGTGGCACCGTTTCGCCGAAACGTTATTCGCGCGGAGCCGTCGGATCGTAATCGGACGGTAGGATGTGACCGAGCAGCATCGGGAGGGAGCACTGCCGCACCACCGTCGCTCGTTGGCCGCCGCGGATTTCATCAGGGATTTGCGCGCAACCCGAGGCATGTCCGAGCCGGTGATAAAGCCCATGTCGCGCAAAGACTTCCTTCCGCTCGTTTGCCCCTCGCCGAGCTCGCCATCCATCGAGACCCCGCTCGAGCTCACCGGAGTAGCGTCCGTTCCTCGCCTCGGTTTTCTTGGCATTCCGCCGTCGTCCGCCGCTCCCCACCGCACCTGAGACCTCTGCCGAGTCCGCCGTGCCAAACTCCATCACCCAGGCCACTTCTTTCAACCGGAGACGCTCGGAAATGCCCGCGCCTTCTTCTTCTTCTCCAAGTCCGGCGACCAGCGCCACCGCCGCTCCTTCGACGCCTCGCAGCTCACCTCCGCCGTCAGATTCCCATCTAACGCTCGAGGTAAGGCCACGCGTCCTCCTTTTAGAATTAGGCTGAAGCGGTATGGTTTGATCTGGTCCGTTAGATGGTGATCGTGCGGCTCTCGTAAGGCCACGTACTCATGTAGGCTACCTTTGATAATGTGCATTGAATCCAAGATCTGCGGTCACGATTGTGCCACGTAGCCTCCGGTAGTATAGCCGCGTGGAGCCATGGCCGTCGATACTTAGACGTCGGCTCAAATGTGGCCACGTAGATTCGATGAATAGGAAACTGCTTGGGTAACAGCAGCCGTAGGATTTTGATCTGACTGCCACCTTAGCGCCGAGTTGCCGTATCGTGTGCATTTGATAATGGCTGTTAGATCTACGATGGCTGGCTTGGATGGCGCCACGTTGGCTTCTGAGTAGTACATCGCTCGGGTACCCTGCGCCGTTGGATCTCCATCCAACCGCTCCGGTGCGTCCACGTAGCGATGAGTTGCGGCTCTTGATAATGCCCGTCGGATCGTCAATCTAGGGTCGGGATCTCGCCACGTAGCCATCCGAATCTCAGCTGTTGCGAGGACCGCCGGATGTGCGCCGCGTGTCAGTTGCTGAGTGGGGGAAGCACTGTTCACGGGGCCCACCTGTCAGTGTAATGACCGCCGGGTTGTTGACGTCATCATGACATCATCTGGGGCCCACGTGTCAGTGGCCGAGAGCGACGTGGCTGTCCCTGGTGCTGACACGTGTCACGCCGAGTGGATTAACCGGATTTTCAGTAGGAAAATAAAAGGATTAATTCGGTTTTCTTTATTTAGATTTTTCCAAAACTTGCAAATGCTATAACTTTTGCATTTTAACTCGGATTTGGGTGATTCCAGTCCCTAAAAATTTGTAAAAATGTGAACTATTTAATAGTGAATTTTATTTTATTTTTAAAATTTAGCTTATTGTCTGTATTGTGTATTTATTATATGTTTGCTTGATGCGAATAGACTCCGAATTGCCGGGGATTGTCGGAGAAGATTTCGAAGACCCATCGCAAGAGCCAGACCAGAATCAACTGTTGTTTGAAGGCAAGTCATGCTTTGACCATATTGCCCCTAGAATTTTCAAATGTATTTTAATTTAAATTATTCATGCTATGTTAACTAAAAATGTTATTGAATAATTTGGGAAAAATAGATAATGCACCTACCTTGTTTATGTCACCTTGTTAATACTAATTGTATGCCCTGAAAACCTTGTCACCCTAAGATGTAATTAGCGTTGGTTGTTATATTAATGCCAACACGGGAGGCTAGACCGTGATTAGCTGCTTAGTATGCTTACATGCATGAATGACTTCGAATTTGCAAAAGAATATTGACTAAACAATTATGGAACGCATTTGAGAATAATGCGATGATGTCATGAGATGGCATTGGGGGTAGCGGCCTGTGTGGTCCTACTCATGCAATGACGTGGTCATTGGCATGTGTTGCATAAATGCAAACCCGGGGTGGGAAATGATTTGGACCAGGGCAAGTGGCAAGAAGGCTTGGTGCCAGGTGGGCCTGTGTGGCAATGGGATGTATTATGATGGTTAAGGCTGTGTGCCGTCAAATATAAAATGGATGTCTTGCCTAGGACAGTTAAGGACTTCACCTTGCGAGCCTTTGAACTGAGTTTCTCGTACAACCACTTGTCTGGAATGGGACGGACCTAGTTTAGTAGGTTTCTAATATCTTTCCTTTGACACTCGGGGCAGCAGCTACACAAAAATGTAACCGTATGGGGAGTGTACTGTCTGTCATGCTTGGTACCCATCCAATCAGATTACCGTTTCTAAACTTTGGCTCTGTCGAGGGAAGTGTTAGAAAGGCAACATCGAGAGGTTCATGGATAAGTGTTAGTCTCCCAAAGACTTTGTTGCAATCAATCACTGTGTGGTGAGCGATCGATCTGTGGGTAAAGTGTACTGACCTCTGCGAGTGTGTGTGTTGAATCTATTCAAATAGCCGCGTCCGCGGTATTGGACATTGCTCGGGGATTACAGTCAAGGGTTAGACTTTCAAAATAAAAATGTGGAATGGGTGGCTGTGTGCCAAAGACTGATGAATGAACTAGGGCTGTGTGCCAAACTCCGGAACAAAGATTTGAGAAATTAATTATTAATAATATTGGTTTTACCGATTTTAATCTAGTAGGATTACCTGTTAAAAGAAATGCCGCTTATGCAAAATAACCACTTAAGCCTTTCCTTTGGAATAAGCCATGCATGTAGTAATAGAACTGCATTGTGCATGACTTGTTGAGTATATTGTATACTCATCCTTGCTTCGACAAAAACCTCAGAAGAAGAAGCTGTGCCAGCTTGGGTGGAGGAGTTCACCGAAGGTCAGGAGAATTAGGGTTAGGCCTCGTCGGTTGCCTGTGACTACGAGGGGTTTCATTACCGTACTTTTGCTTCCGCTATTGAGCTTGTGCCACTTTGATATTTATCACCCTGCGTGGCGAATTATTGTAAGGTGACCATAAGGTCTTGTAACTCGTTTATATTCATGTATGAAATACTTTATTATTAATTCCACTGTGTACGATTGTGGTACTTCAACCTGTTTATCCTGTGTGTACTAGCGTGATCCTGGACTAGTACAGAATACACAGAGGGTCCGGAATTGCAGATTCGGGTCCCGACAAATATGCTCATTAACAAATCCGATGGCTTCAACACTTGTAACCTTTTTTAGTAGTCAACCCACTTAGGAAAATAATCAGTTGCGGCCAAAATAAACTTATGGCCTTTGCTTGAAGCAGAAAATATTTGACTGATTACATCTATGCCCTAGCTCTGAATGGCCACGGCTTAATAATAGGGTGCAAAGCCAATGCGGGAGCCAATTGTACGTTGCTAAATTTTTGACAAGTTTGGTATCCTTTATAATATTGAAAGCAATCCTCCAACATTGTCAGCCAAAAAATACCCTGTATGTGTCAGCATCCACTTCACCTTATAAGTCGATTGATGGGACCCACACATGCCTTCATGCACTTCACCCATCGCAACACCCATCGCAACTTTAGCTTCATCGGCTCCAAGACACCTTAGAAGCAAACCTTCCAATGTCCGATAGAATAAGATATTGTCAACGATTAATACTTCAAAGCTTGCTGCCTAATTTTTCTTTCCGTCGGCTTAGATGGATTAATCAAATATTCTATTATTTTCGTTCTCTAGTTAGTAGTGTCTACACACATTATTGTTTTCTCAATCGGCTCATATTCCTCAATTTAGCCAAAAACTTTATAGCCTGATGCCTGCTGGGCCAATAAGTTGGCCTTGTCATTCATCTCTCAAGGAATATGATTAATAGAGAACAAGATAAAGGGGAACATATCCAGTGCAATCATGATTTTGGTGTAATCACCGTGCAATCCAACTAAGAAAAGTTTCAAAAAATTCTGAAAAAAATCATGGATGTACATCTCATCTTACCCCATCTACATATAAAATTTCATGATCAAATTCATCTTATGTTAAGAGTAATAAAAAAGACAAATTTCTGACAAACTTGAATAGTTCAAATGCACCCCAAATTTGTCTTTTTTGTAACTTCTAGCATATGACGAATTTGATCATGAAATTTTATATGTAGATGGGGTAAGATGAGATGTACATCCATGATTTTTTTCAGAATTTTTTAAAACTTTTCTTAGTTGGATTGCACGGTGATTGCACCGAAATCATGATTGCACTGGATATGTCATGAGCCAATTATAGCAAGGTATTGATTGAAGTATTTTTACTAGAATTTCATCATAGCAATTGTACTCTCCCTTCACCTACTGCACAACTAGCAAAGAATCACTATAGGCCTCAACAGTGTCTACCCTGATATTTTTTATTAGCTGTAGGCCTCTAAGTAATGCTCCATATTCTACCTGATTATTAAAGCATCGGCAATTCAGCCAAAATGCAAACTCGAAACTATGTCCCTTTGGTGGAACAAGCACTATTATAATACTATCACCCTCTTGACATACTGATCCATCAAAATATAACTACTAAGGGGCTATGGATAATAAATCGATAGTAGTCTCATGACTAGTTATGAAATCAGCTATAACTTGTCCTTTAACCGCTTTAGCCGATTAATATGACAGGTTGAACTCAATCAGCACGTAAGCCTATTTACCAAATCAACCTCGTAGAATTGGAGCTAAAAGCATGTACTTTATAACATTGATTTTACAGATCACTTTACAAGATGATACTAAAATATAATGCCTCAATTTTGTGCAAGCAAAATATAAAGATAAGAAAAGTTTCTTCACAAAGTGATAGGTGATCTCGACATAAAGTAGTCGTCAGCTTAAATAGAAATTCACCCACTCTTTACTATCAACTTCTTGTGCTAAAATAGCTCCAATAATCTCCTCCTCAGTTGATATATATATATAACTTGAATGGAATACCCTTTTGTGGTGTAGCCAAAACTAGTGGATTAGTCAAATATTCCTTAATATAATCAAAAGCTTTTTGTTGATCGGCTCCCCACACAAACTCTTCATTGTCTTTTAACTTTACTAATGGGGTAAATGTATGAATACGGCCGGAAAGGTTTGAAATAAATCACCGTAAATAATTGATTTTGACGATCAACTTTTGCAATCCATTTTTACACATTGATGACTTTGTTTTGGCTTTAGCCCTTAGTCTTTCTTGATTGACCTCAATCCCCTTCTCGTGAACCATGGAGCCTAAAAAATTGACTAGCTGACACACCAAAAATACACTTGTAAGGACTCATCTTCAAACCGTACGCTCTTGTATTCTTGAAGACTATTTTCAAATAGGCTAAATGCAGTAAATCTTCTTTAGATTTTACAACGACATCATTAATGTAGATTTCTACAACTTGGTCGATTAGATCATGGAAAATCAAATTCAATTGCACCAGTGTTCTTTAAGCCGAACGTCATTGCCGTCCACTCAAATAACCCTAAGGCACCAAGCATCTGAAGCAGTCTTTGGTGCATCGGCTTCTGCCATGAATATCTGGTTATATCTAGCATTACCATCAAGGAAACTAATAATTTGATTCCCTGATGCAGCATTAATAAGCATATCAGCTATTGGTATCGGATGCTCATCTTTTTGCCTGGCTTTATTCAAATCCTTAAAATCGATGCACACTTTGAGTTTACCATTTTTCTTCACAACAGGAACGATATTGGAAAGCCACTCAGCATATCGGTAAGGCCTGATAAACTTGGCCACCAATAATCATTCAATCTCTTCTTTTATAACATTGTATAATACTAGATTAAATCACTTAGGAGACTATTTAAACAGCTTATAGCTTGGCTTTATAGGTAGCCGATGTTTAACAAGCTATTGGTTTAAACCGGGCTTCTCATGGTATTCCCAAATAAAACAATCTTTATAATTTATAAGAATTTTGACCAACTTTTTCTTGTACTCTACATTTAATTTTGCACTGATAAAAGTTAGCCTCTTTTTATCACCATCACCTATGTCGAGTTCTTCAAGCAAGTTAGTTGAAGTGAACCCTTGGCTTAATTTCTCGATGTCTTAGAAATCTTCGAAGGCCTCATAGTTATCTGTTATTTGCCTACAGCCTTGCATTTTGTCTTGTAAAGTCTTTACTACTTGCTTGGACTCCATCAGCACAAAACTTCGCTTGTCCGATAAAAAGTGCTCAGCCTTACATTTATCGAAATCAGTCCTATCTTGTTTATGCAAATAAAATCAAAATTGTCCAAAGCTTTTCCCGATAGACACTTGACCTTCTCATGTTGCCAATTTGCATCTGAACTGGCCATAGTAATATGAGCCGATGTATCAGCTTGAACGACTTCAACCTCATCCCCGCTCCATCGAACGAGCAACTGATGTATAGTTGACGAAATACAACAATTTGTATGAATCCAGTCCCGTCCAAGTAGGACACTGTAATTGCTTTTGGCATTGTCGGGGATTGGATAAATTACCATAAGGACCATCATGCCCCGGCAGCCCTCCTTCGGCTGACCATGCTCCCTTTTGATGTCGTCCCAAAGGAAGATCCTCGAACGGACCAGCTGCCGGCCATACCCGTCCGCAAGCATGCGGCTCAGCCCTCCGAGCATGGTTGCTCGGGCTGGTGGCTAAGGTCGGTCACGACCAAGGAACAAACCCGAGCATGCCCCGCAGGTCATGCTTGGGCTATGAAGGCGACGTGGCGGCAGCTGCATTAGCCGTCGTGCCACGACTCGGGCCCATCACATCCACGACGCCGTGTGGCGGAAATCAAGGGACAATCGCTACCACACGAGGACACGTAAGGGCGTAACATTCGGATGAGGTCGTTTTGAACCCCCTATAAATACCTCCTCAGAACACGCCAAGGAAAGAGGACACAGACACGCGCGCACGCCAGAGGGGAAAGCGCAGAAGCGAAAAGCTCGTGTAGGCTCTGTAATAGCAATACTCTTTTGTAACCAGGCATAGGGCAAAGCTAAACCCTGCCATACCCTTGTAAGCATCAAGATAATGAGTAAAGAAGCACTGGACGTAGGTCTGTTATCTCGGTCGTGAGAGGCCCGAACTAGTATAAAAACCCCCTTGCTCGCCGCCCCTTTGGTAGCTCGACCTCCTTCCACGGCATTCTTCGGACGCTAGCCCTCCACGGAAAAAGGGGCTCGGTTGATCCCTCAATCAACAAGTAAGCTCGGTGAGGGGCCTGTTCCCCAAACGCTGATAGCTGGCGCCGTCCGTGGGGATCCACTGAAGAATCCTTTTCGTGGGGAATTCCTAAAGATGCTGAATTCTCAAGATGGTCAAGCCCTTTGTGTCTTTGATGACATAGAAGACGATGATATGTACTACGCCGATGGGGGCATGGCAGTTGTGACTGATCCAGAAGGCCACACTGAGCTTGGGAGTCTTTCCCCGGTCACTGCAGCGCGAGAGCGTTTCCTCCACTCGCAGCAGGTTACCCTCACGGATGATGAGGAAGATAATAGCCTCTATGATGGTTTGGATATCCCCGACCATCTTGAGCCTGATTACGAGACCTCATCGTGAGGAGACTCCATGATGTCACCCTCATGGTCTCCACACTCTCACAACATCAACATGGCGAAAGAGGCAGAAATCCCTAAGGCGGAATCCTCGGGGGCTGCATGTCATGGCCGCTATGAAGCCGCCAAGAGCCATCTCGAGGCATCCCTCGGTAGAACCCTAGCAAGTATCCATCGTCAAGCCCGTGAGGAGACAGGCGCTGGGGCTGGATTCTCAAATCACGGAAGCTCTCGTGGGCCCCGTTCCCTAGAGCACGTGCGTAGCCGCCAAATACGATCGCACCTTCCCATTCCGCAAAGCGTTGAATGATTCCGGGCTATAGCAACGGTCGTACGCGACCTCCGGGACTTTCCCGATCAAGTGGACCTATAAGCAATGGGTGCGGCTGTAGCTGAGAATCTAGAGAAGCTCGCCGTCGACATAAAACTTTCAGGACCCCCGAGCAGCAAAGGAGCCCAGAGTATTTCCCGGGACGCTAAACCCCATCTTCCTATTCGCCCCAGGCATGATGGCCCCTAGGTTTCTGCTCAGGAGGGCCGCAAGAAGCATGACAGGTACCGTGATGATACTCGGAGCAGTTCCCGAGCTACCTCGTGGGGTCAGAAGTGTGCTTGGTCCAGTCGCGGGCACACTGAGTTCTCGACCTCGGAGCGGTCTCCGCCGCGCCGACACGGGGAGGTATTCACTCTTCTCGGCCCCCGTATCGGAGGTCGTCGCGGCAAGAACTGAATGGTCGGCCGCCTCAAGAGGTCATCACAAAGAACCCGCCCGGTGCCGAGCTTTCAAAGATCCTCCGTAATGTCTCATGGCTGAGCAAATTCAAGCCCGGCCACATCGAAAGGTTCAACGGAACCCAAAATCCGGACGAGTTCCTTTCGATATATACCACTGCCATCCTGGCTACCGGAGGGGACGAAGGAGTGATGGCTAACTTCCTCCCCACAGTCTTGGATGGAGCCGCAAGAACATGGCTCTTCAACCAAAAAGAAGGGTCGATCCGCTTGGCATCACCAAATAAGCGCTCGAGCAAAATTTCGGAAATTATATCCACCTGTGCAAGGAGCGCGACCTCGAACGTCTGATCCAGACCAAAGGCGAGCCTCTGAGGAACTTTGTTCAAAGGTTCATTAAGGTGAGAAATTCCATACCGAATATTTCAGATGAGGCGATCGTCCGAGCTTTCAAGTTCAGAGTTTGAGACATCCGCTTCACGCAGGACCTAGAGATCTACCCTGACTTGTCGGCCAACGAGCTGTTCCGCATGGCCGACCGGTACGCGAATGCCAACGAGGCGGTCCAGTGGAAGAAGATGCTGGATGAAGGGAAACTCCCGCCTCAGCCGGGCCTGGAAGATCCCACGAGCAAGAAGAATCAAGGCTCTGTGGAGAAGAAGTTCAAGAAGCAGAAAAGGCCCTCCACGCCGAGCATGGTGGCGGTGATCGAGCATCACCCGCCATGGGCTTCAGAGCCACAGTAGAGCGGGAGGAGCAGGGGATGCCCGCCTCAGCGGCACAGCGAACACAAGCGTGCCGACCAAGGTCGCATTGGCCAAGGCGCGCCACCAAATGACCGTTTCTGTCCGTTTCATCAGGCGCACGGGCACGACCTTTACAATTGTAGAACTTGGGCATTTTGCCTAGAGCAGTTCTACAGCGGTAAGGGCCCTATGCCCACGCTCCCAGAGCAAGACGAGAACGGTAAGGCAAAGGGAAAAGGGCCCGCAGTCGAAGATGACAAAGACATGGAATACCAGGAGCCCCGCAATCATGTTGCAGTTATATTCGGGGGCTCCTCCGCCTACAAGTCACGCAGGGACTTCAAGGAGGCGGCGCGAGAGGTGCACCATGTTGCGCAAGGCAAGCCTCCCGTCCAACAGCTCAAGTGGTCCGAGCTACCTATTAACTTCTCCAAGGATGATTGTCCCCTTGGAATGACCAAGCCTCAAAGGCTCCCTCTGGTCGTGAACCCGACCATCAGTAACACGATGGTGGGGCGAGTCCTCATCGACGGTGGGAGCTCCCTGGATCTCATAGCCACCAGGGTCCTGGACGAGATGCAGGTCTCTCGGTCCAAGATTAAGAGTATCACAGTCCCCTTCTTCGGGATCGTTCTGGGCACTTCGGTCAAACCCCTTGGCCAGATCGTCTTGCCCGTTACGTTCAGAAACCCGAGCAACTTCCGGACAGAGATGATCACCTTCGACGTGGTCGACTTTGAGCTGGCCTACAATGCCATCCTCGGCAGGTCAGCCCTTGCCAAGTTCATGGCCGTCACGCACCATGCATATTAGTGTCTAAAGGTTCCCGGCCCCAATGGCGTGATCACCGTAAGAGGGAACCCGAAGGCGGCCCTGAGTTGCGACGAGAGATCGCTCGACATGGTCGGGCAACTGCCTCAGCGAGGTCCCATCCAAGGACCGCAAAGGTCCCGTCCAAAAGTTGCCCTCCAGCCAGGAGGAGTGACCAAGGCGGTGCCGCTAAGCAGCTCAGACCCGACCAAGGTCATGCATTTGGGATCTTCCCTAGATCCCAAATAGGAACTCGAACTCATCACTTTCCTCCGGAGGAGCGTGGGCGTGTTCGCCTGGGAACTGTCTGACATGCCCAGAGTCCCAAGGGAAGTGATTGAGCACAGGCTAACTGTTCAGCCTGATAAAAAACCTGTGCGCCAGAAGTTCAAGCGTTTTTCCCCGGAGAAACAAGCAATCATTCGGGATGAACTCAACAAACTTCTCAAAGCCGGCTTCATCCGAGAAGTTAAGCATTTGGAATGGCTGGCGAACCCGGTCATTGTCAAGAAAAAAGGTGGCTAGTGGCGCATGTGCGTCGACTACACGGGCCTGAACGCCGCTTGTCCTAAGGATAATTTTCTGCTGCCTCGAATAGACCAGTTGGTCGACGCAACAGCAGAATCCCAGGTGATGAGTTTCCTGGATGCCTATTCAGGCTATCACCAGATCGACATATCACCTGAGGATGAAGAGAAGACTTTCTTCATCACTCCGTTCGGCACGTTCTACTACACGACCATGTCTTTCGGTCTTAGGAACGTTGGAGTGACCTTCCAGCGTTTGATGCAGAAGACCTTCGTAGACTAGATAGGACGAAATTTAGAGGTCTATGTAGACGACATTGTCGTCAAAAGCAAACTCGCCTCGGGTCATGTGTTCGACCTTGAGGAGACCTTTTGTAACCTCAACAAGCATCGAATAAAGCTTAACCTGGAAAAATGTGTCTTTGGGGTAAAAGCGGGCAAGGTGCTTGGCTACATGATCGGCCCGCAGGGCAAATCCAGAGATGATAGAAGCTATTGAGAAAATGCGATCACCCAGCAGCATCAAGGAAGTCCAGACTCTGACCGGACGCATGGTGGCTCTAAGTCGCTTCATCTCTTGGTTAGACGAGCGCGGGCTGCCTTTCTTCAAGGCGCTCCGCAAGCACAATGACTTCACATGGACTGAAGAAGCAAATCAATCCTTCGAAGAGCTGAAGCAGTACCTGTCCGGCCCATCCATTTTAACCACACCAAGGTTGGGGGGGACCTGCTCTTGTATTTGGCAGCGACCCCGCAAGTTGTAAGCGCCGTGCTGACAGTCGAAAGAGATGGAGTACAGTGACCAATTTATTATGTCAGTGAAGTCTTGCATGGACCAAAGGAGAGGTACCCTGAGGTCCAAAAGCTGCTATACTCATTACTCATGGCTTCTAGGAAGCTACGCCACTATTTCCAGGCTAATAAGGTCATAGTTCCGACCAACTTTCCGCTTAGGGAGATCCTAAGAAATCAAGATGCTGGTGGCCGCATAGCAAAATGGGCTATGGAACTCGCCGAGTTTGATATTCATTTCTCAGCTCGCACGGTGATCAAGTCTCAGGTTTTAGTGGATTTTGTGGCCGAATGGACGAATCCAGCCCCGACCATTGACGAGTCCAAGGAATCCGAAGTAGATCGTTGGACCTTTTGCTCGCCGCCCCTTTGGTAGCTCGACCTCCTTCCACGGCATTCTTTGGACGCTAGCCCTCCACAGAAAAAGGGGCTCGGTTGATCCCTCAATCAACAAGTAAGCTCGGTGAGGGGCCTGTTCCCCAAACGCTGACAGGCATCGACTACAAAGAAAGTAGATGGCAATGTTTTGCTGCCGACAGTCATCTCTGACACCACAACTCCCCTAGCCTCAATAGGGTCACTTGTGAAATCATTCAAAACCATGTTAGTTTTAATTAAGTGCTCATCGTACTTCCCAAATTTTTTGCAGGTGGTGTCTGGCATCAAGTTAGCCGTCGCTCTGCCATCTACCAGCATCCTTCAGATCGGCTTACCGTTAATGTGCCATTTCAAGTATAGCGGCTTAAGATGCCGATGAGCATCTTGAGGTTTCTCAAAAACCACATCTTGAGCCCCAAAACACAGTTGAGAAAAGGTTTCTTTAGCCAAGTCAGTCTTTATCTTGTATTTGGTTGGTAACGTGAATACCATGTTGATGTCCATTGTTGGAGTGTTGTCCCGATTCATTGAAGAGTCTAGTTCATCGGCTGAATCTGGTTTGTCTTCAACTGGCTCCCTTTTCCTCCACTCTTTTTAATAGTTTTAGTCAGCTGAAGCTCCTCAAAAACCTTAACACTTTGTTTTTCTTGCTTGGCCTCACTATTTTCCTAGTCCTTAGCCTTTTAGGTGTCTACGCTGAGACCGACTAAGACCTAGAGAACACCACCTAGGTTTTGGCTCAATCGGCTTGTGTATCTTGCCAGTCGAATCTTCTTGAGCCACAAAACTCAATCCTTTTACTTCTACCTTTGCCTCACTTGGCACAGAAATCCTCTCGCGTATCGGCTCCCTATAACCTCTACTGCAGTCTCGCACTAGTCTAGACAATCTGTCTTTAGCCAATCTCCTTGGCCAATAGTCCTGAGGGTAGTGTTCTATTGGGCTAGTATACATTACTAGCAGAGTTATTCCCCTCTCCCAACAGAAATGCCAGAAGGGGCACCTTTGATGAGCCCTTTCAAAATTCTAAGGCTAGTACAAATTATTTGGATGATGTGCATGATAACACGGCATGTTACTCATCCTCTCATACTTCTCTAGCAACTGCAAAAAAGTCAACTTAGGCCTATTTCTCAGCCTTCGTGTTGGCAATTTTTCCATCTTGCACCACTTGCCGACTTGTGGTTCTCCCTTCAACTTAACAGTCTTGGAGTTTTTTCCATCACAGATGATTTATATTTGTACTGAATCGATCATAATCTTTAGGGTCTCTTTGCCACTTGAAGTTGATTGGATGTCAACATATTGAGCCTTTTTTAGTTCTTTACTTTGCATCGGCTCATTTCCCTTTTCTGGCACTGCACTATGTTTATTGGAAAAGGGTTGACATCGACCTGCATTGTCGGCTAATCTTCAAATTTAAGCCAATCATCTTTTATAGCCGATTGTATCTGCTATCGGAAAATATTGCAATCGTTAGTATTATGAGAAAATGAGTGATGCCATTTGCAATACTTTTGTTTTGTTTATTACATCGGCTGATGGTATAACATGCCCTTCGAGTAATCGTATAATCTTCTCTTGTAACAGTAAATCAAAAATACGATCACACTTGGAGATTTCAAATGCGTACTTTACTTTTGACTTATTCTTCATTGGCTTAAGCCAAGAATAGGCCAAAGATTTTTTTGACCCTTTAACCCATTCGGCTATATTTATTTCTGCTTCATCGTCCTCAGTAGACTCACTTAAACAATACTCTACCATATTTACCTTGGCTTTATCTTTATTATTATTTATCTTGAGCTTGTCCTTGAATCCTCTATTGTCAGTAAATCAGCTTTCTTGAGTCAACACCCTATGAAGAAGATGGCTTAAATTTGTAAATTCTTGTCCACTAAATTTCTCTCTAAGTGGGGGAATTAATCCCTGGAAACTTGAATCGGCTAATTGATTATCTAGCAAGGTGATACTAAAACACTGATTTCTAACTTTTCTAAATCTTTTAATATAATCGGTTACCAATTCTCCAAATTTTTGACGGACAGAGCTCAGATTCCAAATCCTTAGTTTCATACTGCTAGAGAAAATTATTTATGGAATCGGCTTTCTAAATCATTCCAAAAGTGGACCGAATTTGGAGGTAAACTCATGAACAAAGTGAAATCTACCCCTGATAGTGACAATGGGAATAACCTAATCTTTTGCTCGTTGGACTGAGCGGCTTTTCCACATTGTGTGATAAAGCATCTGACGTGTTCCAATGTGTTTAGAGAGTCATCCCTAGAAAACATGGAAAAATCAAGAATTTTAAAATTATTCGGGTACGGCATACGATTAATGTAATCAAAACACAACTTTCTATAGTTGATAACCTTACTTTTTGGCTATATGCCAAACTGATCCCTCAACACAGTAGAAATCTGATCGGTCCAATTAATATTATTAGCCAACATACCGTTACGGTTTTGCAAACTATGATCGTAATTGACAGTCCCCCATCCCCCAAGTGTAAGCTCGGGTTGTCGATTAGTCTGAGCCGACATGTATTAAGGAAGCTACTCATATCCATTGTTCCTCCTAGCAATCAGCTCCAACACTAGGATAAAAGGCTTCGAGTAAGTTACCATCTTGTGAGGGGTCGGATTCCTGGGTGGGATTGGCTCGACATTGTGTGGGTACCTAGTAGACTCATTCGATTATGGAACTGATTGTGAAAACACATAGAACGAAGCTAATGGTTGCAAATTAGCAGACACATCTAACTTGGTGGCATCAATATACACTTGGTAATGCACAACCCCACTTGGGCATGGATCTCATGGTAATAGGACAGTGGGCTGGGTTGGCATCAATGATGGAGTTGCGGCCGATGGTTTTGGGTCAGCCATTGTGTTTTGAGTATTTTGAGCCACCATATAAGTAGGCTCCCAGATGAAGCTAACTTCTGAGCAATAGTTTTAACACTATTGGCTACCATCGGTTTGAGGGTCATGACCAGAGTCGATGACTAATTAATCAAAGCATGGTGTATAGATCGATTAATCATAGCCGATAGTTCAGCCTATGCAAGCATATATTGACTTACCAGGCTATTTGTGATGCTTGCATTGCCGAAGGCATTGACCATCAGCAACACAGTCTTCTGAGTGACGCCACGTCGGGTTTTCTGATAGCAACTTAGCATCATCTCCTCCAATTCAGCTTTCCAATTCTTAATCTCTTTACACTGTTCTGGCGTTAAATCATCCAATGTTGGGATGATTATGCCTTCGGTGTTGAGGTAGGAGGCCGGAATCATCTTGCCAGATGAAGACATCTTTGTAGTCCCACCGGGTGTGCCAAGAGTGTGTTGGCGCCAAAACATGAAGTAGGGTTTATCGGCCACAACACACCTAACGAACGCTGGGTTCTTTGGTTCAAGATGTGCCAATTGATTTGATCCTGCAATCAGTAAGGAAAAACCAAAATATACTCAAAGCCGATCTAACCGAAAAATCGGCTTAGATCTAATCATCTAAAAAGCCAATCAAATCATGGGGTAACAATAATTCTAATTAGCCGATTAGGCTAATCAGAGGGTAAAGGTAGATCTTTTCCAAAAAAGGCGATGTGCAACAAGATCGGAGAAATTCAGACCTAATTGGCATAACCGAAGATGATCAACAATCGTCAATGCGCAACTTTATTGATTATATCGAATTACAAGAGAGAATATAAATTACAGAGCCTACTCCTAGTCGACAGAAAAGTAAAAGTGATGTGTTTGTTAATTGGGTTGTCTTTTTCTCGCTTGCCCATGACCATCTTTTATAGCTATCAGCCGATCGTACCCTTTTCCAACACGCTGCAAAAATATGATCCTTATCGGCCTTAATCGGACAGCTCTTTCTAAAATATCAATCATTACCAAAAATCTCGAATATCTTTCCATTTCAGATATCAGCTACAATAGGTCAACACTTAGCCTAACAATTTTGACCATCCCTGCCAAATCTTGGTGCAAATAGATATGATCGGGCGATGTATTATAAAAAGGGATCAAGGTTGAGCAAAAAAGACAATCAATCAATCAAACAATTTGCATCTACTTTTTATTTACTTTTTCTTATCGGCTAAGAGTAGTTTTGTAATTTAGAATCTCCCTTGTAATTCGATTTTTGATCAATAAAGTTGTGCATCGCCAATTGTTGATCTTCCTCGATTACGCCAGATTTGGTTTTTCTCCGATCTTGTTGTGCATCGCCTTCTTTAGAAAAATCTACCTTTATCAATCATCTACTCAATCCTAATACACATTTTAGACCTATCGTTACATTTGATTTGATTAGCTTCTTATAGCTATTTAGATTTTTGCCGACTGTCATATTACATTGGCTTTGAGAGTATATTGTCCATCTATCTTGCCTGTTGCAGGATCAAATTGCCTAGCACACCTTAAACCTCATTGAACCTGGTGTTTACGTGTGTCTGTGCCGATCAATCCGTCGTCATATTTTTTTGGCGCAACAAGTTCTTAACAACGGATTATTACGCACCCTAACCAGATCCTAAACAAGCCTAATTAATCATTTGGTCTGCACTTTCTGTGGCCCACTATTCAAATAAAGTTTTCTGCACCATTCATCTAAACTTGTCAAAAAAATTATATAGAAATGTTATCATCAGAAAACATCATATCCAACAGTTGCAGCCATAGAGCATATATAGAGTAGAGATACTAGTATAGCGGAAGCCTCTTTCTAGGGTGGAAATCAAAATCAAGGCAGCAACCACCAGGTATTGTTAATATGTTTTGATGATTGGGTTGGAAGCAATAATTGTAGATAATTCATTTTTGTATTTTTGGTGAACCATCTGATTCAAGCATCATGTCTCGATAGCAATATGCTACCTACTGAATATAAGTGCGCATATATTGAACGTCATGAAGGTGACCGGCAACGAGGCACTTTGTGGTCCACACAAACGTAGAGGTGGGCAGGGGTAATTAATCATATTCTCTGTTTTTTCGGCATAATTGATCATGCTCTTTGTAATAAGTAGATCGACTGGCTTGCAGAACTGCACAGTGTGATATAGTATACTGGTAAGAATTACTAGTATTTTCCCCTATTTTCTATGTGTTTTAACCACACGCTCTTCACTTTTCAGTAGTACTACATCCATTCTTTTACTTGTTGTTTTGAAAATCAACAGTCTCCAACATACCACTTTGATCATTACATTTTCTAGTTATATGTTAGAAAAATATTAAAAATACGATGATATAGAAGTACTTCTCATGTTAAATCTTCTATTATAAGTTTCATGAGACAGGTCTAAATATTTTTATGTGGCCAAAGTTTAAAAATATTGGCTGCACGTATTGTAAAATGACATGTAAAAAAGAACGGAGGAGTATATAATACATATATGTTCCTACGTTGCAGCCGCAGTTGACAACATTAGAAATTGGATACTACCTCATTGTGTTGAGATGCTCCTGGAACACCGTGTGCTGCAGTGTCCCCCTTAGGAAAGCAGAGAAGCCACTGGGGACGCCAATTCTCTTGCCCCTCAACCCATCAACCCTCAAGAACTGCTTGTATCCATCAGCAGGGATGTACTTGACCGCTGCTCCTGTTGCTGCAGCGTCAAGAGCATCATAACCGACAATGGCATCAAGCACCTGGACGGCATCTGCCACCGTGCGGCATATCGGTCTGCACTTCAAATTACAAGCCCTAGTAAGTTAAGCAATTCCATGGCAAAATAAAGGATTCTAATGGTGTTTTTTGCTCCCTTGGTTACCCGACGGTGTCCTGCCTAGGGGAGACAGGGATGACGCCGGCCCGGCTCGTCAGCCCAAGCGTAGGCCGAATCCCGACCACCGAATTGAACGACGACGGGCAGATTATGGAGCCGTGGGTGTCCGTTCCGAGGGTCACCGCTGCCATGTTCGCCGCCGCCGCGATCGCCGAGCCGGTGCTCGACCCACACGTGTAGCCCGAGAGCACGTAAGGATTCTGCATATGCAGTAAGTGCATGTAAGAACGCTAATCTGAGTGAGGTACAGATAGCTTGTGTAATGACCACGGTATTTCGGTAGTTGTTTGATCAGGGAATCAACGGTTTAGATAGAACATTCGATGTCACGACAAAACTGCCGGCTCGATCCCAGCCGTCTGATTCATGGGTAAATCACTGTGGTTGCTGCAGAGCACCTACCCGGGCCTGGCCGCCTCGCGCGCTCCACCCACGGGTGCCGGCCGCCGAGCGGAAGTTGGCCCACTCCTCGAGGTTGGCCTTGCCGAGCACCACGGCGCCCGCCGCCCGCAGCCGGCGCACCACCCCGGCGTCCCGCCGTACCACGGACCCTAGCAGCGCGAAGGACCCGGCCGTCGTGCTGAGCCGGTCGCGCGTAGCGATGTTGTCCTTGAGCAGAACAGGAACCCCACGCAGACTGCCGCCGGTGCCGTGACATCGACCGGACAAACGCTCTGCGTCGGCGCGCGCCGCCTCCCGGAGCGCATCGGGGTTGACCTCGATGACGGCGTGGAGCAGCGGGTTGAGCCGGCTGATCCGGTCGAGGTAGAAGCTTACGAGCTGAGTGGAGGTGAGGCTGCCGTTCTTGTAACCGAACTGGATGTCGTCGACGGTGGCCTCTTCGAACTCGAAGCTGCGGCAGCTACCGACGGCCAGTGCGAGAACGGCGGCGGCGACGAGTAGCAGCTGAGCCATTGCCCTGCCCTGTTCTTGTTGGTTTCCCTGTGGTTGTTACTGGTTTGTGGCCACTTTCATAGCTTAAAACACTTTTCGATCACTTTTCGAAAGTTATTAGATTAGTGCTCTTGGCGATGTCTTTGTCTCCTTAGGAATCTGGAATGATGAGTCCGCATAACATTTGTTGGTTCCCAGCTTTTAGTGTAGACACTTGCGCTATTGTGCTTAAAGAGAAGCTCTTCGTAGTAACCTGTGTTCTCTTTTACCCGACGTTTACAGATAAGCATTTCATCTATAGTTAACTACGCAGTTCAAATATAAATTCAGCAACAACAATAATCTCTCCAATTAATCGCTAACCACCAACTAAAGAATAATCATAGGGAAACAATGAAAGATAACCTTAGCAACTCTGTTTTAGGGAATGGTTGCGGTGACAAGCAGAAGATGGGAGAGATCCAGGGTGCTTGAACTTCATCCAACCGGTCCAATGTTCGACCAGTTTTATCTAATAGTAAAACAGACGCCATCAATTTTTGAAGGCTCAACATATCTTTTCTAATCACTCTTTAAACGAGCTTTTTTACGGTATACTAAATTCAATATGAATTGTTCTTTTTTTTATCATTTAGATCAAATTAGTTAGCATTTATTTATACTTCTTGGGTAGTACAGTTGTAAAATACCCATAGTAAATTAATGGCTAGATTTGATTTATGCTACCCACTATATACTTGAAAGCGTGGAAAAGAGAATCAATCACGCCATATTATTCCAATGCAAAAGGATCAGTACATATAGATGTAAGGCCAACAAGTTAGGCAACTAATCCAAGGACTGCATGTAAGCAAAAGATGGAAACAAATCATCCTAATTCTAGGTAGTTGCTGAAGTTGATGTATAGCCGCCGATCCATTGCATGAGGGCAATCTGTGCTTGCTATATTTGACGTAGCCGTCCTGATTTATATTGCTAACACGCCCCCGCAGTCAGAGTGGGAGTGGAGCAGACGTTCAGACTGGACTTGAACTCGGAAAATAGTGAAAACGGCAAGCCCTTAGTAAAGACATCCGCGTATTGTGACGAGGTAGGTACATGAAGAACTCGAATGCCCCCTGCAGCCACATGATCGCGGACGAAGTGCAAGTCGATCTCAATATGCTTAGTACGTTGGTGCTGTATTGGGTTGGTGGAGAGATACACTGCGCTGATATTATCGCAATAGACAATAGTAGAACTCTGAGGCGGGTAGTGGAGCTCAGTGAGGAGCTGCCGCAGCCAGCAAGTCTCAGCCACTGCGCTGGTGACGGCCCGATATTCGGCCTCAGCACTGGAGCGAGAAACAGTGTGCTGCCGTTTAGATGACCAGGAGATGAGATTGTCCCCAAGAAAAACAGCATGCCCTGAAGTAGACTGGCGTGTATCCGGACATCCAGCCAGTCAGCATCAGAATATGCGACAAGAGCAGAGGGAGTGGTCCGATGAAGCTGAAGTCCAAACTCGAGAGTGCCCTTGAGGTACCGAAGAATACGCTTCACCGAGCATAGTGTGGTTCTCGTGGATCATGCATGTGGAGACAAACTTGCTGAACCACATAAGCAATGTCAGGCCGTGTAAAAGTAAGATATTGGAGGGCACCAGCTAAGCCTCTTTAGTGTGTGGGATCAGCCACAGGAGGACCGACAGTCGAAGACAACTTGGCATTAGTATCGACCGGCATGGTGAATGGCTTGCAGTCTCCCATGTTAGTCCGATCAAGAATGTCCAAAATATACTGGCGCTGACTGAGGAACAGACCACCATCAGATCAACTGACTAAAATGGTGAGGAAGTAATGGAGATGTCCAAGATCCTTTATGGCAAACTCATGCTGGAGAGCGTCAATAATGTGATGGAGTAAAGACTCTGAAGATGCAGTCAGAACAATATCATCCACATAAAAAGGAGGTATACTATATCGCTGCCACAACGAAAAATGAATAGTGAAGTGTCGGACTTAGCATCGCTGAAGCCGATAGAGAGAATGAATGAGGCAAACCGACTGTACCATGCACGCGGTGCCTATTTTAGACCATACAGAGATTTGTTGAGCCGACAGACATGATCTGGTTTGGAGGAATCAACGAAGCCAGAGGGTTGCATACAGTAAACCGTTTCGGAAAGGGTGCCATGCAAAAAACATTCTTCACATCAAGCTGGTGAATGGGCCAAGCATGAGAGAGAGCAACTGTGAGTACTATCCGAATGGTAACAGGTTTGACAACTGGACTGAATGTCTCATCAAAGTCAATTCCAGGACGTTGAGTAAAACCACGTAGAACCCAGCGAGCCTTGTAGCACTGAAGCTCACCAGTGTTGGACAGTTTGTGATGAAAGACCCATTTCCTAGTCACGATGTTGGCACCGGGAGGGCGAGGCACAAGGTCCCAAGTATGATTGGTCTGAAGGGTAGTGAACTCTTCAATCATGGCATCACGCCAATTGGGGTCTAACATTGCGCCACGGTATGTCTTCGGTAGGGGTGAGAGGACACCCGCATGGAGATTGATACGCGTCCGAGGCTGCCAGAAGGCAGACTTTCCTCTGGTGACCATGATGTGATCGTTGGTTACAGGGGCAATCAGAATGCTAGATGCGGGACGCTGGGCATCAGCTGTTGGTAGGGGTGTAAATGGGTCGGGTAATACCCGACCGTACCCGTACCCGGATGCAAAAGTACCCTAATGGAAAACTATTTTACACTACCCGTCAGATGCAGATGCACGGTAGTACCCGTAGGTTAGATTCGGTTCGGCCTGCATGCAGATCGATAATACCGGCGGATACGGGTCGGAATCGGCACCGAATAAATCTAACAATTGGTACCCGGATAGCGTCGTGCCCACCGCCTAGCCGCCCAACAAGCGTCACACTCACCGCCCACGCCAAGCAAAGGCACCAACTCAAGTCAAAACCCAGGAAACCCTAGGAGCTGCCCTACTTGGCTGCTTCGGTACTCGGCCGTTCGGTGCCTCGGTGGCGGCTTCCGTAGCCAGATCTCGCCACCGCCTCCGCCTCCGCCGGCCCTCGCCTCGGCCTCCGCCGGCCTTCGCCCCGCCCCACGCCCCGGCGCCGCCGCCCCCACGCCCGCGGCCCGCCCTGCTGCCCTCTCAGTGCAGATTTAGTAATTTCGGTTCGATATAGTTATTGCTGTATTGTTAGTATATAGTGAAGATATATAAGATCTGTGAGATGAATTACCTAGCACAGTGGCTGGATCGTGTTGAAATCGAACAGCATCTTGAAGGATTTTAATGGCTGGTCTAAAAACAGCATCTCCAAGGATTTTAATGGCTGGACGTCATATTGACCAACGAGAAGGCAGATAGATGACTGGGGACAAGGCAAAGTATGATTTATGTAATCTGCTAAAGTTAGATTTGTGGTTATCTTGTTGAATCCGCTTTTACTATATCAGGAGTCAAGACTAAGTAATATAGAAGAAAGCAATGAGCTTTGATAACTGTGAACTGGTCATGATTATAAAGCAATTTCTGTTACTAATATTATGTGTTGCTTTTATGTGTCCTGAGTTTCATTGACTATCAATAATCTGACGTGTATATGTCTGACCCAAAGTGTTAGTTTGATCATATTGTTTTTATGCTTTTTTTTGTCATGATCTTAGTCTTGTAAGTTGTATCTGACAAAATTCTATTGATTTAGAAAAGGAAACATAACTTAGAATTTAGAGGAAGAAGTTCAGTATCTGTTACTGCACCCAAATTCACCTTAGTTGATTCCACTTTTAGTGTATTTTCATTAGTCACATAATCGCAATATGCCTTCTAATAAAATCCATGATGATGGTGGTTATGAGCACTCCAGCCTTCCGGATGCTGTTAGTGCTGTTCTTTTCCAGCCTTTTCCCCCTTTTCCCCCTCACTACTGAACCCCATTGAAACTGTTAACTTTTCCTGTTGTTAATTTTAAATCTGAAGTTGAGTGGTCTGAAAGAGAGAATTTCAGGCATAGTATCTTCTTGACTTAAAAAAAATATGATTGCTTGGTAAGAACAAAAGTTCTGATGTAAGCAAAGAATTGAAGGCTGATGCAATCCATTTTGAAACCCAAGAATATCTTAAACCCAGGAATATCTTAAACCGATGCATATAGAGCATTGCCCATTTTCATCATGTAATTATGTAGCGTATGAGCTGGTGTGCTAATGTATCCATTGCCTGATTTGGTCTGTATTGCTGCTTCTACAGATGAAGATACAATGCTGGGAGTATAGGGGGCTGCATGGTGCATTGTGGCTTCTTCGCTGCATAAATGTTCTTAAGTTCATCTGAACTTAGTGCACTATCTGGTTTGAACTTTGAACTGTAGTTTGTAGAGGCCTGAGGCCGTATTTTAAATGTAAATGTCAGCAATTAGACACTCTGTAGCCTGCTATGAATTCTGAATTTCTGATGGTGATGTTGCGGTTATGGAAACATCTTTTCCACATGGATCCTTAGCCGAACATAAGGAATGTTTTGGACTTTTGGTCGAAGCTGCAATGAAGTAGAGCTAAATTAGTGTATATCAGCTCTATCACTTGCTTTCTGAACTGTGGTCATTTTTCAACATGGATCCTGTGCATGCATATGCCGAACCTCCTTGATTTTGTACTCGCGTGCCACATGTTGTACTGCTGCTCCATTCATGCCTTGTGTTGTAACTTGTACCGACTTGTACATTTGCTCACTGCCTTCACAGAGAGGCACTGACAACTGAGGGAGCTGCTGGCTTGTGAGTTGTGACTTCATACTTTAGAATTGGTTTCTGTTTACAACACAACGGTATTATGTGATGTATTAGTGTAATAGTTGGATTGTTTTCATCTTATGTTTCGATTCTAGATATTTCGTGTAATACCCGATGAAATACCCGTTATCAGATTATACCCGTCCAAGATACTACCCGGAACCCGATTTCTACCCGTCAGAGGAAATGCTACCGTTACCGTACCCTACCCGATTTTTACTACTCGTGCTGTACTGCATTCGGAGAAAAAATAATAGGGTAGGGTATGGGATGACCTACTACTCGCCCGAACCCGACCCATTTACACCCCTAGCTGTTGGCGGATCAGTGACTACGGGCAATCCATTTGCTGTTGATGGCAGAAAGCCAGGAGCCAGCGTAGAGGATGGCACACCGACCGTAGGAGGTCTGACAGGTGCGGAGGGCTCAGTTGGCGCAGGCGTCCGGGAGGCCAGGGGCGGACAAAGGCGACCCAGGTAGAGGTTGGGCCAGCACGTTGGGCCAAGGAGCGGTCAGGCTGGCAAGTGGCAATGGCCTGCGACACGGAGTCAGCAGGGGCAGCCCGAGAACTCCCTGTGGCGATGACTGGAGGCACAGACATGCCAGGATCGACGCCAGGCGTAGGAACGGTGTTGCTGGTAACATCCTGAGGGTCGGTAGGGGCAGGAGAACCAGGGAATGAACCTGCAAAAGAGCGAAAACCAACAAGGGGTAAAGGTGCCGGGACGAACTCCAGGAGAAAATCAAAGTCAGATGAAGGAGAAGTGGAGTTCGTCTCGGCGAAGGGAAAGAAGGATTCGTCGACAATGACGTGGCGGGAAATAATGATGTTGTTGGAGGAGAGGTCAAGACAACGATATCCTTTGTGGTTTGGGGAGTAACCGAGGAACACACAGAGGGTCGAGCGAGGCGAGAGTTTATGAGGGGCGGTGGCCGAAAGATTAGGGTAGCACTTGCACCCAAAGACACGGAGGTGAGTGTAGGAGGGATGAACACCATGAAGAGCAAAGAAAGGAATGGCAAAATTTAAGGTCTTTGTAGGATGAAGGTTCAAAAGATAGGTGGCAGTGTGCAAGGCTTCGACCCAATAGGATGGTGGGAGAGAGGCTTGGACTAGAAGAGAACGAACTATATTATTGGTCGTGCGAATGATGCGCTCAACTCTATCGTTTTGGGGGGAGGTGTGAGGACAAGACATACGAAGGATGATCCCACGAGTGAGAAAGAACATACAAGAGCTAGAATTATCGAATTCACGACCATTATCACATTGGATGCTCTTAATGGAGGTATTAAACTGTGTGGCAACATAGGCGAAGAAATGGGATAATGTGGTGGATGTGTCGGATTTCAAACGTAAGGGAAAAGTCCACAAGTAGTATGTGCAGTCATCTAAAATGACGAGATAATATTTGTAACCTGAAACACTAAGAACACGAGATGTCCAAAGATCACAATATATTAAATCAAAAGGTTTAATGGCACGGGAGGAAGAGCTAACAAAAGGCAAGCGTGTGTGTCGACCAAGCTGACACGCATGACAAAGAGTATCTAGCTCATGCTTATTACAAGCAGTGTTCGAAAATTCGGTACTTGGCGGCGATATTGCGGCCGATATTGCGGTTGGCGGCTATGAACACAACGAATTCAGCCCTTGGCGGCCTATTTGGCGGCTGAACCGAAATTGCGGGCCTTGGCGGTCCTTGGCGGTTCTTGGCGGTCCTTGGCGGGTGTGGCGGCTGGCACAAAACTATGAGAGAGACCATTTTAATCTACTGTTTACATGACCAGATAACCATGATTGAAAGATTTACGTCGTCGACCACAAAATAAGGTACACTAAGTCACTAATATAGTACTTACTACTTAGTTTATTACTTGATTAATTGAATAGTATGTGTTCAAGTATTTTAGTTTAATATTCTACTTTAATATTTGATGTCTTGCAATTTGCAAATAACTAAAAAAGAAAACTAAAAATGTTTATTCATAATAAAATCAATAATATGTATGAATTATATTAATTCTCGGCCGCCGAGGGCAAAACGCCGAGACCCGCAATTGCGCCGCAAATACGGCCTTAGCGCTTGGCGGTACCTAACCACCATGAATCCGCCAAGCGAACTCTTGAACTCTGATTACAAGAAATAACATTGTTGCTCACTAATTTAGAAAAGGCCTCATGACCCAGATGACTGAGATGACAGTGCCATGTGACAGAGGAGGTGCTGGCAGTAAGAGTGTGAGGAGGAGAGACTACCGGCCGAAGAGGGTAGAGCTGCCCAGAGCTATTGCAACTGGCGATCATGTTCTTGTTGTGAAGGTCCTTCACAGAGACCCCAAAAGGATAAAATTCAACAGAACAGTTATTGTCCATTGTAAACTAATGAACAACAATTAAATTTTTGATGATATGAGGAGATACAAGAACATTATGCAGGTGAAGAGGTCTAAGAGCAGCAGAAAAGGATGTGGCACTGGTGGATGTAACGGGAAGTAAGGAGCCATTGCCAACAACAATACTGGTGGGGGTAGAGGAGGAGGGAGGGAGGGACGAAGAGAGTATACCGGCATCCAGTGTCATATGGGAAGTAGCGCCGGAGTCGAAGTACCACTCGGAGCTGGAGGGAGACCTGAGCGTCATCGTATTAAACGAGTTTGATAAAGCCTATTGATCCCAGCCAAAATCAGGCGTACCGTATGGAGGTGGTAGCGACCAGCCATGCTGCGCTGCGTTGAGACCCGGCAGACCAAAGCCTCCAGTGCCACCGACAGGCAAGGGCTGCTGCGGTTGAGCACCAAGACCACCAGCGCCTCCTGCGACGTAGCCTGCTGAGTCTGGTATTGAGGTGGGCGAGGCCCAAGAACGCCAGGAGCACCAGGGCCCGAGCGGGGTGGGCCAGACCAAACTTGGAATGAGCCGGTCCATGGATTAAACATCGTGGGCCAGCCTACTGTGGCGCCAGGTCCACCAGAGGATGGCCCGTGTGAAGGGGCAGGGGCGTCGGTTCCTGTAGGGCCGGCATCGCTGTGGCGCCAGCGACGTCGACTGCGGCCATGCCCACTAGCGGTATTGCCATGGTGGCTGCCCATGTTGGTGCTCCTGAAGTTGCTGGAACCGGTGCCGGGGCCGCTGTTGTTGGAGGTGCGATGGTGATCAGTCCCGAGTTCCCGACTGGAGTGCGTGAGCTGGCTAAGGAAACACCGGTGACGAAGGCAGAAGCATTAGACGATTTGTTCGTCATGGTGAGCTCCTCCAACAGCAGATCTGTGCGGACTTCAATGAAGGCTGGGAATGGCTTTTGCCGCTTAAGCAATGCCGTCATGTAGGAGAATTTTTCATTGAGGCCGCGGAGAACGTTGAGAACAAGCATCTGGTCTCGCACCGATTCGCCGAGGTCGCCCAAAGCATCAGCCATGGCCTTCATCTGGCGACAATAATCAGTGATAGATAAGTCACTTTGTACGAAGTTACGGAACTTGGCGTCGAGGTACAGGGCGCGGGTCTCCTTGTTGCCTAGAAATTGCTGCTTCAGGCCGAGCCAAATTTCACGAGTGCTGGCCTTGCGATTCATGACGAGCTCGAGTAGGTCGGAGGAGATGGAGCCATAGAGCCACAACTTGACGACGTAGTCAAGTCGCAGCCATTCTTTGTCCTTGGTGTCGTTGTTGTCGGAGAGGACATGATCGTCGAGGGCATATTTGCCGAGTGTGTTGAGGAGGAGGGTCGACCACTTGCTGTAGTTGGAAGTGTCCATGTCGAGAGTGACAGGGACCAGCGTCTTGATGGACTGGATAGCCACCGCCTGGTCATGAAGAGTGGCACGGGTGGCAGCCATGGCGAGAGTGTGCTCGGTAGCAAGGCGGTCGTGCGTGGCACGTTCGGCGCGCTTGCGTTCCGCCTGGGCAGCGCGCTCGCGCTCGGCGTGCTCGCATGCCGCGCGAACGTCATCCGACGACATGGCAAAGGAGCAGAAGAAAGAGGGACCGGCGATCACGGGCGGCGGCGGCGGCAAGAGAAAGCCAGCAGAGGCTGCGGTGACTAGCGGTGGTGGAGATAGTGCGGAAGCGGAGAGGCCGTAGGAGCAGCGTCTGATACCATGAAAGCGTGGAAAAGAGAATCAATCATGCCATATTATTCCAAATTTCCAATGCAAAAGGATCAGTACATATAGATGTAAGGCAAACAAGTTAGGCAACTAATCCTAGGATTGCATGTAAGCAAAAGATGGAAACAAACCATCCTAATTCTAGGTAGTTGCTGAAGTTGATGTAGCCGCCGATCCATTGCATGAGGGCAATCCGTGCTTGCTATATTTGACGTAGCCGTCCTGATTTATATTGCTAACAGTACTAACAGCATAATACAGTGTAAAATTTCATAAACGGTAATTTTGAGAATATCAACTAATTTCCCAGAAGCTTTGTGTTGCCGTACAGATCAGAGGAGAAGTCACGTTTGAGTTATCTGGCCTGTTGGTAAGAAATGGATTATGCACTCGTAACAGACAGAACTGAACTTACTGAAGGAACTGGTCCAATTCTTCCTACGGGGGGATAGCCCTGCAGTACTTCTAACAGGCGGAACTGGTCGATACAAGCATGAGCCCTAGTGGTTGAATAGTCAGGATAACTTTCTGTTAAGTACGTGACTGTCTTACGGTTCCACCGCCTGCCTCAGGATTCTATTATTTGCCTTAATTTATCTCTAGTTTTCGGTAGCATGAATCCGATGATCTGATCTAATCATTGCTCGATCTGTATATATGGTTATCGAAAGCTAATTAAGATATATCTTAAGAATCTTAAATTAATCACCACAAATCATTCATGATTACATAGATCTATAAGCAAACCGGCATACAATATTTTGCTACTCACAAAGAACAAACAAACCTGCGTTATCTGTAATTACAAGGATAAGAATATATAAACGTCATCAAGCATCCATATCCATAATTTATTTGTGGTTGTTCTCCCAGAACTGAGCTTGGAGCCAATCCACGGCCTTCTTGTCCACCTGAAATGTCTTCGAAAGAACATCATCGGAGATCGGTAGCTTTGATCCAAACACCGCATTAGCAATGGTGATTGCACCAGGGTTTTGGCTGCTGAGTGCGGCGATGGCAACGGCTGGCTTGTCATGGCTTGGATTGAACTGAAAGTGAATGAGCCCCTATGGGAACACGAATACGTCTCCCTTATTGAGCGTCTTGGTGAACAGCTTGTTGTCCGGGTTGGACGTGACAAATCCGACATAGAGTGTGCCGTCGAGAACGGTCAGGATCTCGGTGGCGCGTGGGTGAGTGTGTGGTGGGTTCTGTCCTTGGGGAGCGTAGTCGACATATACTGGTTCGAGCCCCTGTGAAGGTAATAGCTCTACTCCAGTTGCCTTGCGGCGGTGGTCTTTGTTGCTCTCGAGTATAGAGGTGTGTTACAGCTTAAGTGAAAACAATGGTGGTGTCTAATGCCCCTAGTTCTGATCCCCCCTTCGGGCTGCGCATCCTTAGCCTTTTATCCTCCCCGCCCGTAACGGACGGGAGACATTCCCAGGTAGTGGCCTTCGTGCGCAACATGGGCTGACAACAACCGCTCCGGACTTGTTGCGTGCGCCTGCTTCACTCCCCACGATCCCACGTCTTAAAAACTGCCGAGGAACCACACGCTCCGGAACCCAAGGGGACTACAGCACGACCGAGAGCTGACCCGAGCTCAAGGTCACGCGAAGCCGTGCTCGGGATCCAACGCGCTCTAGGCCGAGCGCCTCGGCATACGCTCAGATCGTGATCGGGGCCTCCCGAGCTTGGGAGTCTGTTGATCGCATGCTGGCCGATCAAGGGACGCCCAGCCCTCGTCAACTAGCCCCTGAGGCTTAAGGTCGTGGCTGGGGCACGAGCCGACCTTGAGACTCCACAGACGGGGTTGACCTCCGGAACCTTCGGGCCTCAGGTCGAGGTCGGGCGGAAACGTAACGCCAGGCCGCGACGAAACGACACCTGACGCCTCTTGATCTCCGAAACTCTGGTACAGCTAGGCAGCGGAACCGCTCACAATGCCTCGATCCCGCCGCCCAACCTTTAATTGCCCCTATCGCATCACCTGACCGACGCGCCCTCCGAGACGCCCTTAAACTGCCGGCCCGTGGCACCTTGGTCTTATAAAGCCTGCGACCGCCGCCACTTCCCCGGACTCTGCTTCTTCGAAATCCTGGACCCCTTGCCTGAACTCTCCCTCTTCCTCCGACCGAACTCCCTCTCGACCGCCATGGCCAAACTCGGGAAAAGTTCTCTGACGGTGACGAGGATGAAAGAGCTCGAGAGCCTGGGGCTGCTGGACCCATGGTCGTGGCGATTGCCGGACGGGGAGACCGAGCCGCGGCCGCGGGACGACGAGATCATCAACACGGAGCAGTACATGCTCTTCGGCCTGCGGACGCTGGAGAGCACGTTCCTTGCTGACGTCCTCACCGTATGCGAGATCGAGTTGATTAATCTGGTACCCAACTCCATCCTTCTGCTTTCCATCTTCTCTCACCTGTGCGAGGGGTTCCTTGGAATCCTTCCCACCCCCTCGCTGTTCTTCCGTTTTTTCTCCCTTTTCCACATCGGGAAAGACCCCGTTGTCGGATGCCTCTATTTTCGGCAGCGGACGGGGCTTCCGTGGTCCTTCCCCCAAGCGCCCACCGCGACTCCCTTGGCCTGTGGTCTGAGCGCTGGTTCTACCTGAAATGGGGCGAGGGCGGTGCGCTGGAGTTCGAGGGTACTCCCCTCAGCGAGAAGAAGGAGACTCCAGAGTCGGGCGACCTGGTAGATGACCAAGAGGCCATCGCGACCATCCACATCTGCGCCACGTGAGGCCTTACCGGGCAGGCCATCGCGAACGAATTCCTGAGGAGCCGGGTGTTCCCTCTACGGAAAAGGGAGCACCCCTTCTACGAGATCCGAGGTCACGACGACCTGACTTCGCGAAGGGACGACCGGTAGGCTGCATTGCCTCAAGATTCACTTCGAATTTGCTCCCTGGTTCCTCTTGATGACTTGGCCTTTTCAGCAGCGCCAAAGGAGTCCTGGATCACCGCCCGAATGAGCGAAATGTTCGGGAAGGCCGCTCACGACTATACCCTCAACGAGCCCGTGCCGAGGAACGTGCTGCGCCGCAAGGCCGAGGTAGGCCGCTCCGACCAAGCGCTCGATTCGTGATCCTGCGAGACCCTTCTTGAACCTCTCATGCTCGCAGGATCATCAAGAACTGACCGAGACGGCCAGGAGAATGCTTCCGCTGCCCGGCGGGGGCAAGGGCAAGAAGGGGAAGAAGAGACTTCTTGCGCTCGGAGCAGACCGCCATGAGGCGAAGAAGCCCCACGCTGAGTGGGGCGACCATGCCACGGTAAGGATCCCCATGGCCTAGCCCCCGAGCCCATGCTCGTGTTGCTTGACATGTTCTCTCCTTCGCAGCAGCAGAGTGCGGCGATCGCCGCCAGGACCTCGAGCCCCTAGCCGGCCCAGGGTGCCCGAGTTCGGACCCCCGGGGCCGCCGCCGCGGGCGAGGCGGACCCGGTGCGACCTCCGAGGGCCCAGGCCGGTGGGGTGCGAAAACGGAGCACCCCTTCAGCATCGGGGCAACAGGACCTATGCCGGCCCTCGACAAGGCGGAGGCTGATAGCCCATGTAAGTTTTCGGCTTTTCCGTTCGCCCCGCACCCGTCGCGCTCTTCTGGCTTAGCGTCTATTCTTGATTGTAGACCTCGAGCGCCCGTGCTCGAAACTTGCTCGTTTTGATGATGGCTGTTGTCCAGGGCGAGTCCGAGTCCGAGGAGGAGGAGGATTCCTACGTGTTGGCCCCGCGCCGTCCCTCGGGCCGGGAGCGTGCTCCTTCCGAGTCCCCGATCTGGGCCCCGGTCGACGAGTTCGACCAAGGGCTCGGCGACCCGGCCGAAGAGGACCAGCCCGCGACCAGTGAGGACTTCGGCACTGGCGAGGCGGACGACTCAGTGGCTGCTTCCGATCCTCCCGAGGCCGACCCAGGGGAAGGCAGCCAGAGAACCACGGTCGCAGCCGTGGTGACGCCCCAAGCTCTCCCCGCCACGGTCGCTCTGGGCACCAAGGTCGTGGTGCCACCGACCGCCGAAGGTGGTCGCACCGAAAGGGTGCCGCAGTCCTGCCCAACCGCGTCCGCGTCGGGTGTTGCGGTCATAGCTTCCCAGACCACAGAGGCCGGACGCGCCGCGGGAGATTGTGCGGCGGATCCGGCTATCGCTTCCCCGAGGCCGAAGGCAAGCGGGGCCCTGACCACGGAGGTCGGGACCAATGTTGCTGTCACCCCCTCGCCTGCTGGTGAGGTGAATCCGCCAAGGGAGGCGATGGGATGCCAGGTCACCGCCGGCGCGGAGACTGAGGGTGATGGCCCAAGCGCGTCGGGGGAGGTCGCGGTCGGCTCCGGCTTGGGAGCACAGGTCGTCGAGGAAGAGATCTCCCGCGACCGCATCGACGAGCGTGTCGAATTCACCCGCGCAAGCCTTGAGACCCGTATTCACGAGGTAAAGACCCCTCTGCACACCTTGCCACACGCCAGTTCGAGTTCCTTTGCTTCTATCCTCATCTTGCGCCACTCTTTCCGTCATGAAGTCAATCGGCAACTTCTCCCAAGGGCTGAAGGGCCTTCAGGAGCACGCCACCGTACTGAAGGACCTCATGGACGTGGTGGAGGCATGGGAAGCCGAGCGCTCCAGGCTCGTCGCGACCATCGAGGTCGACCAGGAGGAGCTCGAGCTAAAGACCAAGGAGCTCGACGACCTGCGCCAAACGATGAGGGCGCAGGAGGTAGCCCACGCGGCCGAGCTCGAGCAGGCCAGGACTTCCGAGCGCAAGCATGGCTTCAAGGCCGTGGAGCAGGAGCGCGCGCGGTCGACCAAGGCGCTCGAGCTCGAGCGGGCCAAGGTCGAGGCATTGGAGAAGGCCGCTGCGGAGCTAGCGCCTCCCCCGCCGGAGACATCTCCCGAGCTTGAAGCCAAGATCCTGGAGCTCGAGGAGAAGCTTGGGTACATCAGCGAGGCGCTCGAGACCGAACGGGCCAAGGTCGAAGCGCTGGAAAAGACTGCCGCGGAGCGGGCGTCCGCCGCGGCGAAGGCATCCCCCGAACTCGAGGCCAAAATCATGGAGCTTGAAGAGAAGCTCGGGCGCGCCAGCAAAGCGGCGAAGAGCGCCTTGGCCCAGCTCAAAGACGAACGACGCCAGGCTACGGACGTTTCCAATGAAGCCCTCCAATACAAGAGCGAGCTATCGACCTTGAAGGCCAAGGTAGCCGAGCTCGAGCAGGAGAAGCTTACTCGCGAGATGGCTGATCTGTAGATGATCCCGCCGGTCGACCTATAAAAACACTTAAGCCAATATGTTCTAATAGAGTCAGACTTCTCTTGAAGAGTAAAGGAATCCGGTCTTGATTTAAATTCATAGCCGGGGATATTTGGAGCTCGCCCTTTTCGCGCTTAGTCACGCTCTTTAGGTCGTGCGCCGACAGGATATCCTCATCCAGCCCCCGTTGGGTCCAAGGTCGAGCAACGCCAGCCTTGGGCACAAGACTTAGACAAGAGCAAACGACCACGACCTATAGAATTGAGGAAAGGTTCGCAGGGAAGGATCGTGACAAAAGCGAGTTCGATAAAGAGATGGCCATACCCAAACTAACATTCGAATCACGACCACGACCACGCGCACCGCACAATGGTCAAAACGGCGAAGAGATTTGGCTTACGCTCAGCTCGACCACCGGGGGTGGATGCTAAGCCCGCGACGCTTAGTCCTAAAGCGAGTGCGCAATGTACGAAGGTCGTGCTCGAAAGAATCCCGGACAATAATGACAGTGCATAATCAACATGAGAAAGGAATAAAAGTCGAGAATAAAAGAACAGCTTCATTGAAAAGCAAGGTTTAGACATTACACGTAAAACTTCCAAAGCTGATCTATGTTCCACGAGCTAGAGAGCTCTCTACCATCGGGCATCGCTAGCCGGTAAGCCCCCGTGCGATCTGTTGAAACGACTCTATAGGGGCCCTCCCACCGTGGGGATAACTTGTTGGTGTTGGACGAGCCTTGAATCCGTTTCAGGGCTAGGTCCCCAACAAGGAGCTTCCTAGGTCGTACCGACCGAGACGCATGTCTGCGAAGAGCTTGCAGGTAATGTGTTGATCGTAGCAGTGCACGGCATCTTACTTCCTCCGCGAGGGCAAGGTCGAGACCGCTCGGCCGAGTTGACTGGTCGTCGAGTGACTCGGCAGAGCCCAACAGAACCTCGGGGAGGCGGGGATGCTTCAAGATCAACACGAGTGGAAGGAGTGGACCACGTGGTTCGGTGATTGTGGTATGAATAGACCATAAGACGGTGGGAAGTTCCTCCACCCAGGTCTTGCCGGAGCGTTCGAGCTCATCTGCTACTCGTTTCTTGATGCCCTGGACGATTTGTCCGTTGGCGCGTTCCGCCGCTCCGTCGCTCTAAGGGTGAGCCACGGAAGCGAAGCATACCTTGATGCCGAGGTCCTCGCAAAACTCCTGGAATAACTCACTGGTAAACTGAGTACCATTGTCAGTGATAATTTTGCATGGGACCCCGTACCTGGTGACCACGAACAAGCGGAAGAAACGGACGGCCGCCCGAGCAGTGATGGTCGAGACCGGCTCAGCCTCAATCCACTTGGTAAAGGTGTCAACAGCAATGAACAAGAACTTCTTGCCCCCGACCGCCTGAGGAAAAGGGCCGAGGATGTCCAACCCCCATGTCGAGAAGGGCCAGGCAAGCGGGATAGTCTGAAGTGCGTAGGCGGGTTGATGCGACTTCCAGGCGTGAAACTGGCATGCTCGATAGGTGTGGATGATATCACGAGCATCCTGAAGCGTCGAAGGCCAATAATACCCCATACGGAATGCCTTGCCGACCATTGTCCTGTATGAAGAGTGTGCTCCACAGAGACCTGAATGGATGTCATTTAGCAGGTACTTACCCTCCTCCGTAGAGACGCACCACGTCAGAATGCCGGAGACATTCCGCCTGTAGAGCGTCCCCTCGACGAGCGTGTACAAACTCGCCCGGCGCTTGGTCCTGCTCCTCTCAGCAGGGTCGGGCGACAGGTTGCCCCTTGCAAGAAAATTATAAATAGAGTCGGCCCAGGAGGGGATACCTTCCACCACGGCGAGCAAGACCTCTTGGTTGGAGATCGAGGGAGCCGCCAACGTCTCCAGGATGACATCGGGCGGGATCCCGTCATCGGAGGAGCCGAGCTTGGAGAGGAAGTCGGCACTTGAGTTATCCTTCCTGGGTATGTGCTTGAGCTCCAGGTTCTGGAACCATTTCTCCATCTTGCGCACTTCGGCCAGATACTTTGGCATCGAGTCCCCCGAGCACTGGTACTCCTTGTTGTACTGATTGACGACGAGCTGGGAGTCACCCTTGATGACCAATCGGCATACGCCCAATGCTTTGCAAGCTCGTAGGCCCGCCAAGAGAGCTTCGTACTCTGCCACATTGTTGGTCGCCGGAAACCCAAAACGGACCACGTACCTCAAATGGTCACCGCGCGGGGTGAGAATAAGGATTCCAGCCCCCGAGCGCTTGAAGGACCTCGAGCCGTCGAAGAACATGGTCCAAGGCTTTTCCTCCTCGACCTCGGGCTCGGGCGCGGGTTGCGACGTCTGCTCGACCACGAAGTCGGCAAGCACTTGCGATTTGATGGCCGTTCGAGCTACGACCTGGACATCGAATGCCGCCAGCTCCATAGCTCACTTGGCGATGCGCCCGCCGCCCTCTGGGTTTCGCAAGATGTCCCCGAGCGGAAAATTGCTCGGGACAACCACAGAGTGTGCCTAGAAATAATATCGAAGCTTGCACGAAGCCATGAGGAGAGCGTACAGCAGCTTTTGTACCTGCGGGTAGCGCTCCTTCGGGCCGTGTAGGACCTCGCTGACATAATAGATCGGGTGCTGTTGGGATCCCCGCTCAGCCACCAAGACAGCACTGACGGCCTGGGTGGTGGCTGCGAAGTAGAGCAGCAACCTCTCACCGGGTTGCGGGGTCGTAAGCAGGGGTGGGGTCGACAGGTATGCCTTCAGCTCGTCAAAAGACCGCTGTGCCTCCGAGGTCCAATCGAAACTCCCTTGTTTGCCAGAGCCCTGAAGAATGGAAGCCCACGCTCGCCGAGCCTCGAGATGAATCTACTGAGGGCGGCCATGCGGCCAGTGAGGCTCTGCACCTGCTTGGCCGAGGTCGGGGGCGCCATCTTCTCGATCGTATCGATCTTTTCTGGGTTCGGGCCAACACCCGAGCCCCCGATCATGTAGCCGAGCACCTTCCCCGACGCGGCGCCGAACACACACTTCTCAGGATTGAGCTTGATCTTGTGCCTGTTCAGGTTGTTGAAGGTTTCCTCGAGGTCCCGAACGTGGTTGCCTTCGGAGGGGCTTTTGACGATGATGTCATCCATGTAGACCTCAAGGTTGTGACCGATCTGAGGGTCGAACGTCTTGGTCATCAGACGCTGGAACGTGGCCCCCGCATTGCGCAGACCAAACGACATGGTCGTGTAGCAGTAGGTGCCAAACGGGGTGATGAACGACGTCTTGCTCTTGTCGCCAATCGCCAGCTTGATCTGGTGATACCCTGAATAGGCATCCAAGAAGCTCAGCATCTCGGCGCTCGCGGTGGAGTCGACGATCTGGTCGATGCGCGGGAGAGGGAAGTTGTCCTTCGGGCAAGCCGAGTTCAACCCCGTGTGGTCCACGCACATTCTCCACTTTCCGCCCTTCTTCTGGACAATGACCGGGTTGGCCAGCCACTCGGAGTAGTCGATCTCGCGAATGAACCCGGCCTTCAGGAGCTTGTCAAGATTCTCCTTGATGACTGCCTCTTTCTCGGGGAAGAAACGACGCAGCTTCTGGCGCACAGGTCGAGAGTCGGGTCTCACCTGTAACTTGTGCTCGATCACCTCCCTCGGGACGCCAGGCATGTCCGCAGGTTCCCAAGCGAATATGCCCTTGTTGGCGCAAAGGAAAGTGACGAGCTTGAGTTCCTATTTGGAACTCAGCTCGGCCGAAACATGGATGCACCTGGTTGGGTCGCTCTCCTCGAGCGGCACAGCCTTCGTCGCCCCGCCGGGCTGGATCGCTGTCTTCTGACGAACGCTCTTCACCGTCGCCTCTGGGCCTCGCTGGGGCAGTATGCCGGCAAGGGCCAAGGCCTTGGTCTCGCATTCGTGCGCCGCCTGCAGGTCCCCCCGCACGGTTATGATGTCGTTGGGACCAGGCAGCTTCATACACCGATGGCCATAGTGATTGGCCGCCATGAACTTGATCAGGGCAGGCTGCCCGAGGATGGCGTTGTATGGGAGGTCTCCCTCGACCACCTCGAAGATGATCAGCTCGGTGTGGAAGTTGGTCGAGTCGCCGAAGGTGACAGGCAAGACCACCTGCCCCAAGGGGATGATCGAGCTTCCAGGGACGATTCCGAAGAAGGGGACAGTGATGTTCTTGACCTTCGACCGGGGAATCTGCATCCGGTCAAGCGCTCCAGCCTGTAGCAAGTTAAGGGAACTACCACCGTCGACCATGACACGACCGACCGCGGTGTTGCTGATGGTCGGGGTCACGACCAAGGCGGTCTTCAGGTCTCGGGCCATACCTTGGAGTGCGTCCTCCGAAGAAAAGGTGATGGTGGCCCCAGCCCACTTGCAATGTGTCGGGAGCCGAATATGCAAATCCGGACCCTCTGTGTATACTGCACTAGTCCAGGATCACGCTAGTGCACACAGGCTCAACATTAGTGAATATCACAATCATACACAACGTATATAAGATAAAAGACATAATATATTAAATATTACCAGTTGTATGACCTTATGGTCAACTTACTTTAACAATGCCTCATAAGGCTGAACAACAAATTGAACTGCGGCGGAATGAAGACGAGATAACCCTCAAGATACCACGTGCAACCGACAAGGCTCGCACCCTAAACATTCGCTCTCCATGGTACTCCTTCTTCAAAGATCGATGATTTTTGTAGGCAAGGGTGAGTACACCAACACGTACTCAACAAGTTGTGCACAGAATGCAATTCTATCATAGCTATATGCAAAGCTTATTCCAAAGGAAGGCTAAGAGGTTCATTTGCAGTATAGCAGCATTTGTAAACAAGTACAGTATATAAATTGAAAAGACAGTAAAAACAAATAACAGTAATAGATAGATTCAGCATTTCTCAAGTAAACCAAGTTTCTCATCCTAAGTCAAGATTCAACCTTCCATGGCAACCTGCCATCCAACCCAAGTTAAAAAGAAATCTAAACCCTTGACTGTAATCCCCGAGCATTGCTCAATACCGTGAGCACGGCTATCCGAATAGTTTGTACACTCTGCAGAGGTTATGCACTTTACCCACACGACATGATTATCTCTTTGATGCCAAGCTATTAGCACACTTCCTTTGGTATGCCGGCAGAGAATCATGACAAAGCCTTTACAATGCATCATCTTAACCCAGTACTACCCGCTAAGGTTTCAACACTGAAGGGTCTGAAAACCACAACAGGGCCCCCCTCTTGCGCCATCTGGGTCCATTTAAAAGGATGAACCACTCCACCACGATAGTACTTAAGCTAAGACTTTGCAAATTAGTCACTAGGTTTGTCCCATTCCGACATGTGGTTGCAAGTTAGACTCAGTCAAAGGCTCGCAAGGTGTCCTTATGGTTTGATCAAAGCAAGACATACACATACCCTTTGCCCATCGGGCCCACGAGCATCCTGCCCTTGCCACTTGCTTCACCCAAAATTATAACCACCCCGCTTGATTACCAAGCACCACGCCATCAACAATTCAATATCGTTGCGTGACATCCATTGCCAACACAACTCCATCTCATCGTGTGACCACACATGACACACAAATTCAGAACATTGTTCCATATTACATTAGTCAAGATTATTTATCAAAGATTCAAGTACATGTGATGACGTGGCATGGCTAAGCATTTTAGTCCGATCTAATCCTCCATGTTGATTTCATTATTAACCAACTATAGTAAACTAACCTAGGGTGACAAGTGGAGTATGGCATACAAATATCAAGGTAGGGTGTAATTCAATGGGTATGTTAACTAATCCCAAAGTTAAGCTGAAAACATTTATACATATAAAATAACAAGTGATAAGGTAAATCAAAATAGCATGCAATCTAGTTTATGGGTGCAACATGATCAAAGCACAACTTGCCTTGGTTAGGTTCCTGGTCTTGGTCTAGAAATAATTCCTGAGCTGAGAAATCCTCTTCAGAAGCCTCGCACAATTCAACGTCTACGCGAATTGAGAGAGAAAAGCAAATAAAAACCAAAACCAAGGAGCAAACAATTTCAAAAATTCAAATAAAAGCCACCATTAGAAAGATATTAATTTTAAAATTTTTTAGGAATTTGAATCACCTCAATCGGAGTTCGTATGCAAAAGTTACAAGGTTTTGAAGTTTTGAAAATCCTGAAAATATCCTTAAATCCTAAACTCCGAATTTCCCGAATTATTCTTATAAAGGAAATTCCGATTTTTCGCTGGCCGACACGTGTCTCGGTGGGCTCTGCCACTGACGGCTGGGCCCGCGTTGTCAGCGCCCGAGTACACGCAAGCGGCCAACTCAGCGCCACGTGATGCCAGCTCAACCCTACAGTCTACGTGGCGCCACGTGTCAGCAACTTATCTACCCACCTCAGCCGGCGACGTGGATCAATCTCGAGCGCTCGTTGACGATCGGACGGATGGTAGAGCTCCCGAGTGGCGATGAAGACCCGGTGGCGCAACTCGCCGGCGCTGGGGACGATGACCACATTCTCGGCGTTGCGGTGACTTCCGGTGATGATGAAGCGGCGAATCCAACGCGGCGCCACCCAACGAACTCGAAGCCGAGTCCCACTCGTCGGAAGAGTTACCGGAGTCGATGCAAACCCGGCGCAAAACCTCGGCAATACTTCACAAACTCCGGCGAGCTCCCGTGCGCTCTTCGAAGCTTCTCCGGCGGCGGCGCGTGAGGGAAAAGGGGCGGCGGCTCAAGGTGAGTTTCGGGGAGGGCTCGGGATCCCTTTTTATACCCGGCTGGTCGCGCAAATCGAAGGAAAGTCCGGTGGTGACTGTGTCCGGGTCGGAGACGGCGGCGCAGTTTCCATCTTCGGAGACGACGACCACGAACCGCCTGATGCTCATCCGACGGTCACGATTCATTTAGGGTTTCCTATTTGGCGCGGTGATGAAGGCCGTTGGATCAAGATCCAACGGTCGGCATTAATTCCAATAAAATCCGTTCAGCCTGCACAGTGACTGGGCCGGGCCCATTACTGTTCATTCCATATTTTCCCGAATTTCCTATTTTAATTATTCCGATTAAATGTTTTGATTTATTTAAGGCATTAAAAATACTCTAAAAATTCCCATAAAATTCTCAAAAATACTTTGAGCTATTCTGGACTTAAATAAAATATTTTCACAAAAACTTTATTTTGCCAATCTCTTTTTATAATTATTTGTTAACAAAAGATAATGTATTTAATTCAAAAGAATTCAAATAAATCTCAGAAAATCCAAATAAATTCAGAAAATTCACAAAATTCATATTTAGTAATAAAATAATATTAATTAATTGAAAAGCTAAAATTTTGGGATGTTACACAATGCTGCTCGATGGGCTTCCCGGCGGCAACCTGGTAGATGGCCCGTGAGGCGGCCTTGAGCTCGCGTCGGGACTGGTAAGCTGATGAGCCGCCAAAGATAACATCGATGCGGCGCTCGCCCTATTGGAACTCCAAGTCGAGGTCGTCAGGGTCCACCCCGGCGTTCACCCTGTCCGGTTGGGCGTCCTCCTTCGGTAGCACGGGCATTTCCCCTCGACCATCGTAAAAGGCTTCCAGCTTGCCTTGCCAAGCTCGGCAAGTTCGCAGGTCGTGGCCGGCTGCCCTGTGAAACAGGCAGAACTTCGATTCATCGTAACTGGCGCCCTCGGCTCCTGCGGCGAACATCGCCCACCGGGGCCGGGTTGCCGCCCCGCTGGGCCGGCCTCGTTTGACGAGGTCGAGGCCACCCTTGACGAGGCCGGGACCCTTCTCGAGCTTGACCTCGGACTTCAAGAACCTCACGCTAGCCGTCAGCCGAAACGATCACCCGCGGCAGTCCGCCGCCGTTCCTGCGGTCGCGTTTCCGTTTCTTGGTTTCGGCGCCATGGTCGGCGCCCTTGGAGCCGGACGGGCCAGCCTCTGTGGGGTTCAGACCAAGCTTACCCTGGTCATAGTTGCGTTTCCAGCAGACAGCGTCGTCCGCATCCGCGTACCGCTCCGCCATACGGAAAAGCTTGTTGACGCTGAGCCTCGAGGCGATCTCCAGGTCCTCAGTAAGGCACCGGTCACGGACGCCGAACTTGAAAGCTTTTATGACGGCTTCATCGGAGATGCTCGGGATCAGGTTCCTCATGCATATAAACGGCCGCACGAAGTCACGGAGCGGCTCGTTCCTGCCCTGGATGACGCGATCCATGTCTTTCTTCCTCCCCGGCCGCTCATAGTAGCTCTGGAAGTTGGAGCGGAGGGCGCTCTGGATTTGGCGCCACGACCTGAAGGAACCAGGCTTCTGGTTGAAGAGCCAGGTCCGCGCGGCACCGTCCAACACGGTCGGGAGGTAATTTGCCATCACGAGCTCGTCGCCTCCGGCCGCTAGGATAGCGGTCGAGTAGATAGATAGAAACTCGTCAGGGTTCTTGGTACCGTCGAAGCGCTCTATCAACGCCGGCTTGAATCGAGGCGCGCCTAAGACGCGACGGAGGTCGGTGTCGCTATGCGTACCAGAGGTCGATAAGCGACGCCGGTGTGGTAAATCACCGACGAGGTCCTCATTCTTCTTGCCGGACTCGGAGTCGAAGCTGCCTCGGTGGCCCGACCTTTGATGAGAACGACCATGACGCTGCGCACGGGAGTCACCTGGAAGTAGCGCAGACGATCCTGGACCCTGCGGCGTCGGGGCGCAACATCTGGTGAGAGGCCTCCCGATTCGCTGTGGGCCGACGCGGAGCTCGTGAAGCTCGGCTCGCGCCTGACCCTGCTCGGGTTGGTGCCTGCAGGATGGTGACGTGGTGGCGTCAAAGCCACGTCCCGAGACCGTTGCTGGCGGGAGGGCACCCCCGGCGCGGGAGGCGACTGACGAGAGCGCTGGCGACGACGTGACGAGTTGTCATCACTTCTCAAGGAGTGGGTCCCTGAGTGATGACTTCGGTGCTGCGGAGGTATGATCTCGTCCGCAGCTCGATCGAGCTCCTCGGCCAGGGCTCGGCCAAAAAGTTCCGACTTCGCCCTATCGAGATCAACCATGATCCTGGCGATACTGCGGAGGCGCTCTCCTGAAGGAGGAAGCCTGGGATGCCCAGAGGATGTGCCGGCCTTCTCCTGGTCCTCCCGCCGGAGGGCGGTTATGGCTTGGTTAATGGCGACATGCACCATCCGGCGAGCCTCCTCAGGGGTCTGCGGGTTACGACTGTCCGCAGCCGCGCCCGCACCATGACTGTCCGCCATCAAGACGCGCGGCTCGCGTGGCGGTGGTGAGGGCGAAAACAGGGACGCGGAGTCGGAGTCCGCGCCCGAACCCACGCTCGAGGAATGACCGTCGATGGAGCGCGCCATGCCCCCAGGATCTTGGTGCTTTCCCTGCGAATGAGCGAAGCTATTCGGGCCCCACGGTGGGCGCCAACTGTCGACGATCGGGATCGTCAACCGCAAAAGTGAAACGGGGGTTAATGAGACTTGGGACCCGAGCAGAGCTTGGCTCAACGAAGGAAAGGACTCGGCGTGTCGAAGATCGGAGCTAGGCGACAACGAGCGTGAGGCGAGGGTTTATACTGGTTCGAGCCCCTGTGAAGATAATAGCTCTACTCCAGTTGCCTTGCGGCAGTGGTCTTTGTTGCTCTCGAGTACAGAGGTGTGTTACAGCTTGAGTGAAAACAATGGTGGTGTCTAATGCCCCTAGTTCTGATCCCCCCTTCGGGCTGCGCATCCTTAGCCTTTTATCCTCCCCGCCCGTAACGGACGAGAGACATTCCCGGGTAGTGGCCTTCGTGCGCAACATGGGCTGACAACAACCGCTCCGGACTCGTTGCGTGCGCCTGCTTCACTCCCCACGATCCCACGTCTTAAAAACTGCCGAGGAACCACACGCTCCGGAACCCAAGGGGACTACAGCACGACCGAGAGCTGACTCGAGCTCGAGGTCACGCGAAGCCATGCTCGGGATCCAACGCGCTCTAGGCCGAGTGCCTCGACATACGCTTAGATCGTGATCGGGGCCTCCCGAGCTTGGGAGTCTGTTGACCGCATGCTGGCCGGTCAAGGGACGCCCAGCCCTCGTCAGCTAGAATCCACAATCTACTTCGTATGTGCTTTTGGATTCCAGCTTTTGGAGAATCAAGTTCTATACAACCACAATCTAGAATCAGCTTTTAGAGAATCCAAAACTAAAATAAACATGCCCTTAATCATCCCGAGATCCTTTATAGTACAGTACACGATATATCACTAAAAGGGTTGGATACTGTTGGCCGGTAATCCCAATATCTATAGAACGCATATTTGAGTTTGATATTTTCAAGGGAAAGATCAAAACCTCCAAGAGATCATTTCAAAACGAAAAGCATTACACTCAGTTTAATGTTAGTTTATCGTGTCTATCTTCGGCAAAATTATTTTTAGAAAAAGAGGTAGTCTTAAATTTAAACTATTTCAAGACCACTAACAAATAGATTAAAGAAATAAACCTCTGCCAAAATTAATAGAAACAAAAGCATATTAATTTGGGAGCAAGATTCTTACTCGTGAACAAATAATGCATTCCAAACAATTGCCACAAAGAACCAAGCCAAAGTTCTTGCTTGTGGTCTATTAGTTGTCATTTAACGTGGTGTCTTGCTTGTTGCTGAGAAAAAACGGTAGTTTTCTTGTTGTAATTATTGACTTGGCACATGCACAATTTCTAGCCTAGCAAAAGCATGCAAGTGTAGAGAAGTCAAAATTTTCTCAAGCTAGGGTTTCAAATTTACCCTCTTAACACCCAATCTTGAGGATTTCAATTTTCTCACCCTATTATTGCTTCCAACCAGAATATGTGCTGTTTTTTGGGTGACATTGGTTTTCTTAGCCTCTGGAATAACAACAGAGGAGAGTTTAGCCCGATGGTATAAATAATCTAGCGAGACACATCACAATTTGTTCTCACTTAATAAACGATAGTGATGTGTACATATACATCACTATCGGTTATTATGTGAAAAGTGATAGTGATGAGCACACACATCACTATCGGTTCTTATCTATGAAGCAATAGTGATGTGCACGATGGCGATGTACATAACACATCTCAATCGGTTCTAATGTTATTGTGATGTGCCTAGTGCTACATCCCAATCACTTCTAACATGAGAACTGATAGTAATTGTTATTAACACCTTTCCTAAGTCATCTATCACAATCGTTTTTTCTGAAAACTTAAGAACTGGGCTAGATGAAGCGATAGTGATCCATTATTCTGTAGCACTGTCTGCCAAAATTAATAGAAACAAAAGCATATTTGGAGCAAGATTCTTACTCGTGAACAAATAATGTATTCCAAACAATAATGCCACAAAGAACCAAGTCAAAGTTCTTGCTTGTGAACAAGAACGACCAAACCACGCTTCAAAAGGTATAACGTAGGAGGCCATTTAACATTTCTCTTTCTACGGATTGAAAGTTGGGAGGCCTTCTCACTTGGGTAGCACGCTCAAAAGGCATATGCAATTTCGATCAGCCTTGGCTCATAACCCTTGATCCCACCGAAGCATATACCAAATGGAGCTCCGTCCTCGTCGTAACCTGCAGGCCACTACTACAGAACCGGCCTTCACAACCGGTCTATCACAAGCGGTTAGGTGCGCACCGCTTGTGCTCTACGTGCCACAAGCGGTTCATGGGCAACGGGCGAGAGGGGGTCTCTAGAAGCGGTTCTTGACACGAACCCCTTCTGGAGTCCCACCTATAGAAGCGGTTTGTGTCTTGAACCGCTTCTAGAGCGGTTCGTGTGTAGAACCACTTGTAGAGACCCCCTTCCCGCCCAGCACATTTAAACACCATCTTCCAGCGCATTTAAACCCCATCTTCCTCCCCGAGCTCGCACAGGACAGCAGAGTGGTGGGCCGAGAGCAGTTCATGGGGGGAGGTGCTGCCAAAATTTTCAATTGAGGCTATTAGCTCCGAATTAATTGTTCTTAAGGTGAGTAACATGTTGCTGACATCCTTCTCACCTAGATATTGATGTTTTTTGTGCATTGGATGTTGAGAAATCATGTTTTGTTCTTGTGGGAATTAGTGTTTGTGTTGTTGGCTTATTTTTTTTGTTCTTAAGGTGATATATTGTTTGGTGTATGGAATGAAATGCAGTAAATGTGAAACGATGAAAAATTACAAAGGTGGGGAAAAGGTAAAAATAATTTTTATTTAGTAAAATTAAAATGCGGAATGATAGAAAAGGTTTGCATGAACATGTAACAATTAGTTAGTTTTATTTAAAAAAATGCGTAGGATTAGAAATAATTAGTTGGCTTTAGTTAAAAGAATACGTAATGATTAAAAAATACAAAACTATTAGACATAGTTAGCTTTAATTAAATATTGTGATAGATGTTGTTATTATTTTTATTGGTGTAGATGAACCGCAATGGATGTACAATGCGGACCGTCACCAAGAGAGTTCAGAGATGGTATGAAGGAGTTTCTCGACACACACTGTTGCATTCTTGCCTCGAGGAAGCTTCATCGTTGTCCGTCGTGAGAGCGCAAGAATGAGAAGGAGCACTCGAGCGATGGATGGTTATGAGGTATGTGATCACGAGAAGTTTCATAGCAAACTATACATGCTGGACCCACCATGGCAAAACAGAGACGATTCGACAGGAAGATAATGAAGAAGGCGAAGAAGAGGAAGATAGAGCCAACAGTATCTTTGGACACCACTCAATACGGGTCTCATGGAAGATACACTCGACGAGTTTGGCGATGATGAGCTAGATCGGATGCTCCGTGACGGAGGGAGTGTTCACAGAGGAAAAACAATACAAGAAGTTTGAGCATGGTAGAGAACCACGAGGCGCTTTGTACCCAAAGCGTGGGACGGGGCCACAACAAGTCTGCGTACTACACTAGAACTCATGCAATGGAAGGCCACAAATGGTGTGTCAAACAAGGTATTCAATGGTTTGTTATCACTCATAAAGAAGTTGCTTCGGAAGGTAACACTCTACCGAATCTCACGATGAGGGTAAGCGAGTCCTCGCCCTTTAGGATTGCAAGTCACGGAAGATACACGCATGTCCTAATGATTGTATCTCAGACGCAATGAGTATGCCGATTTGGAGGTTTGTCCGGCAGCGAAGAATCGGTATAAGGTGCGGCGTGGCGATCCGTGAATTAGATGGGAATCGTCGAAGAAGAGAACTCCACCAAAGTATTGTGGTATTTCCTGTGATCCCCGGTTGAAGCGTCTGTTTGCTAACGAAGGTCATGCCAAGATGATGCGTTGGCATGAAGAAGAGCGTAAGGAAGACGGGATGCTTAGACACCCTGCAGATGGCTCGCAGTGGAGGAAAGTCGATCGGGCTTACCCGAACTTTGCAAATAAGGTCAGAAACATAAGGTTTGGGTTGAGCACCGATCGGATGAATCCTTTCGGTCAGTTGAGCAGCATCCATAGCACCTGGCCTGTGACGCTTTGCATCTATAACATTCCTCCATGCATGGTTGTGCATGAAGCGGAAGTACATCCTGATGCCATTGTTGATCGAAGGCTTGAAACAACCTGAAAACGACATCGATGTCTACCTGAAACCATTGGTTGAAGACCTTGTGTAGTTGTGGGAGGATGGTGTACGGGTTTGGGATGAGTACAAAACAGAGTATTTCAATCTGCGTGCATTGTTGTTTGTAACAATCAACGATTGGCTCGCTCTCAGAACTCCGTCTACCAAAGCTGTCAAAAGGTTTAAAGCTCGCACCGGTGCATAGATGAAACAGACTGCATGTACCTGAAAAACTCTCGAAAGTGTGTGTACATGGGCCACCGCAGGTTTCTTCCTGGCAGTCATGCTTTGAGGTGGAAAGGCAGTAAATTTAACGGGGGAACGGAAATTCATGTTAAGCCTCAACATCGTAATGGGCGACTTGTGTTTGCTATGGTAAAGGATCTGAAAGTAGTATTTGGGAAGGGTCTTGAAAGTATACCTGTGCCGAACGAGGATGGTCATGCACCCACATGGAAGAAGAAATCAATATTTTGGGACCTACCGTATTAGGACGTTTTGGAGGTTCGTCACTCGCTTGACTTCATGCACATCACGAAGAATGTTTGCTTGAACCTGCTAGGCTACATAGATATGTACGGCAAATCGAAAGATACACTGCAAGCTCGGAAGGACCTTGAAGACATGGAGGTGAGGAGTGACCTACATCCGAAAAATAAAGAATGGACAAAATAACTTTATCTACATCCTGCGAGCTACACTCCAAGCAAGGAAGAGAAAAAAAGCATGATTGAGTGTTTGAACAGTGTGAAGGTCCCTTCTGGATACTCCTCAAATGTAAAGAGACTCGTAAACACGAAAGAGAACAAACTCCAAGGCCTAAAATCCCATGACTACCTTGTGTTGATGACACAGTTGCTCCTAGTAGTTGTCAGAGGTATATTGCCCGAGTGGGTGCGGGGGACAATCACAAAGCTATGTTCCTTCCTGAACGCCATTTCGCAGAAGGTTGTCGAACCAGCTAAACTGCCTAAGTTAGAGGCTGATGTGGTACAAAGTTTGGTTAGCCTCGAAATGATCTTTCCTCCTGCATTCTTTAATATCATGGTTCATCTCACCGTTCACCTTGTCAAGGAGATAGGTATCCTCGGACCAGTGTATCTGCACAACATGTTCCCTTTCGAGAGGTACATGAGTGTCCTCAAGAAATACATCCGTAACCGTTCGCGTCCGGAAGGCTGCATTGCCGAGGGCTACGTGACGGAGGAGGTGATAGAGTTTTGTGTTGATTACATGAATGATCTAAATCCTATCGGCGTCCCCATATCACGACACGAGGGAGGCTACGGGGCAAAGGACAATAGGAAGGCAAGCGGTTGCATGCAATGATCTTGTTGCATTCAAGCAAGCACATTTCATCGTTCGAAGCAATCAACTATAGTCGCCCCTATGTCCTTCAAACACAAGAGTGTCCTCGCCACGAGTTCACAGGAAGGCAGAGAGTTGGATAACCTGAAGCACATGGATTCTTTCGGCGGTGGCTCTGTAGTACATCCTTGAGGAAGGGTCAAGCGATGAACTATTGCAACGCTTGGCGGGGACCATCACAAGAAATCATGACATTCAAGGGTATGAGATCAATGGTTACACATTCTACACGGATCCGGGATAACAGAGCACCAACGAGCAGTGATTTCAGATAGACGCCAAGACAACAAATGGCGGAGTTGGACACATATTATGGTTTCATAGAAGAAATATGGGAGTTTCGACTATGGACCTCTGAAGGTCCCTCTATTTAAGTGCCAATGGGTCAAGCTGACTCCAAACGGTGTGAAGGTCGACAAATACGGCATGACAACCGTGGATCTCAAAGAAGTCGGCTATAGGCGTGAACCGTTTGTTCTCGCGAACGATGTGATCCAGGTCTTCTATGTAATGGACATGTCAAGCAAACCTAAAAAGCAGAAGGACAAGCAAAAGGTAATGCCAAAGCGACATGTAGTTCTCCAAGGCAAGCGAAGGATTGTAGGAGTTGAGAACGCCACCGACGAGGAAGAGTATGGTCGATTCGACGAGCTCCTCCTTTTACAGCTTGATGTCGACATAAGCGCCCCACGTGATGTTGATGTCGATGCTCCTTACATATGTCACGATCATAACGAAGGAACAATTGTAAAGACGAAGACTTAAGATGTACTACATGTATACAAATTATTCCATATGATCATGTTGATATGTTGATATTTAACATTGCTTGTACATAATTTCTACAAAATTATTTATACAAATTTTAAAATGAAAACAAAGCCTAAAAACCATTTGTATAAATTTTAAAATGAGAACAAAGCCTGAAAATTATTTCTACAAGTTATTCATTTGTTTAGTTCACTTTTAATACAAATGGCATTTATTCTGTGATTTATATCCACTCTATGAAAGGACTGCATAAATTTTAGCATACCTAAAAAAGGAAATTACAGACATACAAAGAGAAATTCAGCTTAGCATAGTTAGCTCATAAATTCCCATACAAAAACCCCAAAAGCAGTGTGAAATTTACACAACTGTCATACAAGCTTTCAACAATTTGAGCACTTGTTGTGTACTGCTACTTACCTAGTACATCATATAAAAGGAGCAACATTACAATGATAGCTATATTAACTAATTTCTTTAGCATGTCCTCTACTCTTTCCATCCTTTCTTCTAGCTTTTTAATACTCTTGTTGTCATCAAAAGCGTGGGATGTGTATCTCTCGGCTTTGACGAGGATTAAATATTCTGACCGTAGGCCATCATCACTTGGCGACAAATCTTCTTGGAATGCAGTAATTTGCATTGCAAGATTTTCAACACCATGGTGGCTTTATCCCAACCTTAATACCGACATGTTGTGCCCTTCAAGCAGAAAGAATGGAGCGGAAGGTGAAAGTCAAGGAATATGAACAAATAAATAACTTCAAAAACTTACCGACATATTCAACACTTCATGAACACTCGGGATGGATTCTTGGATGTATGGGAGGTGAACACATTTGAGGATCTCCGCATCGAGAACACGATAGCTTCATCCGCAATGCCTCTAGTTGTCTCTTCGTCTCGCCATTTGATGAAGCCGTCGACATGAATTAATAGCTTCAAATTTAAACCTTTCCAATCTCATCGAATCACAAGAAGTATTTCAAGCACAAAGAGTGAAACAAATTAGCATCAACAATATTTTTTCATTACTCCAACATCAACATATCAACAAAACTCCTTGTGGGCATTTCACCGAACACCTTGTGGGCATGAAAACAGAGAGAGCCAGGAGGGGCGTTTTGCCCGGCTACCTAGGTCCTCTAGGGTGGATTGGGTGGGGCGTCGGCAGTGGCGGTCGTCATGAAGCTCGGCGATGGTGTGGCGTCTTGTGACGAGAGAGGAGGCGATCAGGGACTTAGAAAATTTGAAGGTGTGGGAGAGTGTGGGACTTAGAAAATTAAAGCTCTACCCACTTCTACAAGCGGTTCGTAATATAAACCGCTTATAGAAGTACCTCTACAAGCGGTTTGTATTATCAACCGCTTGTAGAAGTCCTCTTTACAAGCGGTTTGTATTACCAACCGCTTGTAGAGGTACTTGTACAAGCGGTTCTTAGTAACAACCGCTTGTAGAAAGCTGCACAGTTAAAAAAGAATGGCAAGGGGGCGCGAGCGGGGTTCGAACCGGGGTGGACGAGCCCGCATACTCAAACGCCACGCGCTAGCCAGGGGGGAGGAAGAGATCTTGTCAAACGATATGGGCACCATATTATTTTGAATATTATCCGGTCAGCACTTTTACAAGCGGTTGGTATTAATAGCCGCTTGTAGCTTGCGCTCAAGCGGTTGATAATCTGAACCGCTTGCATAGGACCTTTCCCTCCCCACCATCCATCGTTCTACAAGTGGTTAGTAATATCAACCGCTTGTAGAAGTCCTCTTCTAGCGGTTGATAATACCAACCGCTTGAGCATCTTTCTACAAGCGGTTGTTATTACCAACCGCTTGTAGAAGTGGATTCCCTATATAAAGTTGATACTGCCCACTCTTCCTCACACCCCAAATTTCCCAAGTCTCAGTGCCGCCGCCTCCGTCGAGACTCCGTGCCGACGCCACCTCGCCAAGGACCTCCTCTACCACCGCTCGATGCCGCCCCGCCATTCCACCCCGGAGGACCGAGGTATAGCTGCGCACGCCCTCCTCCTCCCTCTCTAATCCCACTGCCCGCAAGGTGTTCGGTGAAATGCCTGAGGAGCGGTCCGGCTAGCTCTGGGCACCAGGTCTACAGCAAGAAGAAGAAGGTGGCTTGTCCTGCTAAACGAAGAACAAGGATGTCAAGTGGTAGAGGTGATCAGCAAATTGGAAGAAAAAGCTTGCCAGATGATAAGGCTTGGCTGGAGAGAAAGAGAACAAGAAAGAAGATCAGATCCTGTGAATCGGCAAAATCTGGAGGAGGCTTGCTGCCATGTGAGTTTGGGACCTGATGATGGTTTGGGAAGTTCAGAAGCAGTAAGAATACATAATCTGGAAGGAACTGGTAGTAGATGAGTCGGCATTTTGGAATGCTAGGAAGGTTTTTGTGTGATGGAATGATTTATGCATTGTTAGTTATGTTTCTTTGGTGGCCAAATGTTTTGGTTTGAATGATAGATGATTCGGGGGGGTAATGCGTTTTTACGGTGGCGGTAGCGTTGTGAATCGCAAGGTCCTTGTGAACTCGTTTTATTCCTTGAATAAAAGGGAAACCTTTGATCTAAAAAATAATAAATATTCTTTTTAAGCGGTCAATTTCTTTGCTCAATCTATTAGTTATGAAATACCATTAACTTTTGTGTGCTAGCAATATCTCTACGTGTGATTCGTTAAAATAGGATCTTTTTCCTCTAAAATCCATTGAATATTTATCTTCCTTTTCTTATTCTATATTCGGGTTGGTAAGTTAAACTAGATAGATATATGAGTGAAACAAAACAGCTTATTAATTTGTAGTAAAAAGAAAAAATCTCATTTCCTACGTACAAGAAAAAAGTTGAAGTAAACATAAGCAGTGTAAACTCTTTACCCCAAGGTTGAGATTTTTTTAAGCGGGCAAGAATAAAGGATTCGCAATATGGAATTCCATTACTAGAATATTCCTAGTTATTACTATAACTTATAATCATAAGAGGAATCCATCAAAAGAAAAGTTAGTGAGGGGTTAGGAATACTAAAGTACATAAAGGATTAGTAATGAGGGAATCTAAGGCATTAGAGATTTTTCCTCATAAAAGGAATCATAATAAGGACTTGAAATTGGTGGAAATGATCAAGTAGTACTTTCTTCGAATTCCGATCCAGAGTATGTTCCCATTCACTTGTTAAGGAAATGACTATCAAGAACGAATTAACCCTTTATTCCTTTTTTCTTTTTAAGTACCCCTCCCAGGGGAAAGAAGAATAGGACAAAAGATATGGAATGCAATACAAAAAAAGGATCTTTATTTATTCTTTCCTTCCTTTATTCATTTCTGCCCTTATGCTTTCCCACCGTGTTGCATTTACCGTTATTCCTTTCTGCCCTTATGCTTTCAAACTCGAATTGTTCTCAACAATCTTGTATTCATATATAATCTAAGCCTCGAGATTTGCTCTACTCTAGATGGCGACACCAAGACGTGGTGACCCGGCTTTCGATGAGGCGGAAAATCTAATGTTCAAGACCATTGTGCTGGGTAGCATCTTAGCCAATGAGGCCGTTAACACTGATGCGAAAAATCACGATGGTGCTGCCAACGCTGTCGATGAGGCCGTTAACACTGGTACCGAGGTATACTCTTACCCATTATAAAATCACCGTAAACATGTTAATTATTCTAAAATCATTCATATTATATGTGTTTGTGTATCCAGCCCGGTACCTCATCGGCCACCCAGTCCGGAATTAACCGAGGACCTAACAAGAAGCCTTCGACAAAGTATGTGATAACCGAAGTCGGCAACGACGGGAGTCTGCTAGCCCCAGAATCAGCAATTGGCCCTTTCAACAACGCTTGCGGCTACCACGTGAGGGATCACGTTCCAATCAGCATCCAGAAATGGGCCGAAGTCCCTGCAGCTACCAAGGAACTGCTCCGGAATGATATGAAGGAAAATTTCACTTTTCCAGAAGGGTACGAACAGAAGACCAAGGGATGGGCTTTGAAGAAGATGGCAACTTCCTTTCAGCAGTGGAAGTCGTCCCTCACCCGCAAGTACATCGACAAAGGAGAAAGGCCAGACTTCAATCAATTTCCTAAGCCGCCGATCATTGGGATGCTTTCGAGGAGTACAAGGTGTCGAATGCGTGATGTGCCGCGAGAGAGAAAAACAGGTGAATGCCTGAAGAAGAAATACCACCACTATCTCGGGACGGTGGTTACATCAAGGTGCAAAGAAATGGGACAAGTGGGAAGAGGAACTTGGCGGCAGGATGTTGTACTGGCGAGAATTGGGAGCCCGCTTGCAATTGGTTCTTGGCTCACGGGGGCAAACTTGCGATGTGGTAGCTTGGTGATGGCACCGCACCCAAGAAGTTGGTGAAAGGATTGTACAAGCCATCGAACAGACTCGGTCAGGATCCTTGGTGATGGACAGGGAGAATGACGAGCTAACATATGCCCTTCAAAACCCTGAGCACCCGGGATGGACATGAGGTTTCGGGAAGGTGCCATGGAGGCACGCCTTTGCCAAAGACTCAAGCACTTACAGGAGCCGGGACAGAAGCAAGAGGAGAGATCAGGGTAGAGTGGGCCGATTGGAGGAAGAGCTTAGAGCTACGAAGGTTTCCATCGATGTCCTGGTCACGCAAAAAGTGTCAGAAGCAATGAGCCAGCTTTAGGGAGCACTACGTTCGACCAATGTTCAGGCGGCGCCGGAATCCGTGATCAGTCCGACCACGCAAAAGAAAGCGATTCTTTGCGTTCGCCGTGGCCTATGTGAGCGACCCGCAGCCCGTCATCCCGTGGACAGCATCAAGGTTCACCGCCAGTGCGAGCTACACATTGATATGCGTAACCTCTCCTACAAGGTGGCTTACGGCATGGCTTATCCGGTGGAGGTGGGCCAGACGTTCCACTGCAAGCAGATACCCTCTGGATACTCGAAGGTCACGATGGAAGAGGTGGTGGGGGGCTTCGAAGATCTCATGCTCGAGATTGCTGGGGGCGACGATGTGACCAAGCTTGGACAGGCCCTCCATGGCACATTCATCCTCTGGCGCAAAAAGTACATCATATTTCCAGATGGTGTGGAGGTTATATCTCCAGCAAGAGAGGCCCCGTAGTTTGAGCTAGCTGCAGGAGCAAGCACGCCTCCTCCACATCGACAACCCACGACTCCTCCAGCGTCGCCTGCACGCAATGCTTCCCGGTGGTCCAGGCCACGCCTCCTCCACCTCCCGCTCCACAAAGAAGCCCGACTCCGCCGCCACCGCCACCGCCTGAAAGTAAGAAGCACCCAACATCTCCGGTCCCACGCCCAAAGCATCTCCCAGGAAGAAGCTCGATGTCGAAGGAGGATCCTTGACTGCACCTCCTCCCACGAAGTCGGCATCCGTGACGAGAGAATGTGAAAGGCGCCAAAGAGGCCATATGATCATTGCGGAGGAGCTAGTCAGCATCTGTAAGACGGATGTGGTCAGCGACTTGCGCCAAAAAGCGAGCCCAAGGTTAAAATAGATAAAAAAGCGTGAAGCACTTTCGGTCATGTGGAACGGCGCCACCGCTGTGATGAGCGGCGCAAAGGACAATAAGAAAGGCTACGATGAAAAATACACGGGCTCTGTCTTGGGAAAGAAGAAGAAAGTGGAAGATGAGCGAGTCTTTGAGCAGTTGAGGGAAATGGCATCCTGAAGGAGGCGGGACTCCAATCAATAGACCAGATCTTCGGTGGCACCAACGAGATGGAACTATGAGTTGGGCAAACCGCTAATTGATCCAAAAGATATAAAAGATCTCCCAACCAAGATGCGTCAAATGCATGAATGGTACATGAAAAGGGCATCTAAACGAGAGCAAATGTTCCTCCTCATTTTCCAAGATGAGCATTTCTTCCGCGGGAACAACACAGAAATATGGCTGGAATTCGAGGACTTGTACCATGTATACCAAGCAGACGAGGTCAACGTGTTTTTCATGTCCTGCTGGTGTCTGTAAGTGTCGATCTACTAAGTTTACCGTTCGCTTCCTCTCGTACCACAAAATTGAAAATCTAATTAACTTAGTTATCCCTTCTTATGTAGAATGGAGATACAACGATGTAGAAAGGCGTGCAAAGCGAGCGTTGGCTTCATCGACCCGAGAGGTTGTCAGCGAAAAAGTGCGGTCATCGACCGGCAAAAACTGCTAGTTGAGGCATAAATTTTGCATGCAATGTTGAAACAAAGACTACAAACCGTACATACTTCGCCCTTCAACTTCAAGTACGTGTTCTCACAAACCTCTTGTTCTTGTATTTCTTAAGCCATTGATAGTACGACTAGCTACTTACGCATATGTTGCAATATACGAATAGGTTTCACTGGATCCTTCTAGTCATCGAGCTTGACAACAGCAAGATTATAGTTCATGATTCAAGAAGGAATCCAGTCCAAAAATACCAATGGTTCATTGACGTCCTTAACAGGACATTTGCAAAGTTCAAGAAGAAGCAAAAAGGAGAATTCAAGAAAGAATTCGAAGTCATAATAAGCACTCAGGTACGTACTACAAAAACTATTATTAATATACATGCGCCATATCAGTTCTTCATCTGATATTTTGAAATTTCTCCCTGTGAAGGTTAAACGCCAGACGGTTGGAAACAACTTATGTGGCTACTACGTGTTCCACTATATTCAAAGTTTTATCCATGGCGATGAGCTGGAACATTATGCCGAGGTTCGTATATGCATGTCAATTTGTTAGCTACAACTTACATTTCAATTAATTGCATGCGATCGGATATTTATATACTTCCCGCTTAATTAATTGTCAGCCCAACATCGATGAGCACGTTAACGTGCTCTCGCCTCACCGGGTGCGCGCACTCCAAGAACAACTCATCGGCTTCATTGTCGACGAGGTTGTATCTCCAAATGGCGAGTTCCACGTAAGGTTTCCTGCGTTGAACACCGCTGAACTGATGACGACATCCACGTCGACCAAGGACTTAAAGAGTGACGCATGCAAGAAATGAGTTCGATAATCATTTTTTTAATCATTCAAACTTGTAAACGTCGGTTGCGTGTATGTACTTGTCCATTTTTACACTATTAAGTTAGTTTTTTTGTGTAGTGAGCTAGCTTGTGAACATGTGTATGAGTATGCATATGTAATATATATTTAATTGTGCAAAAAACTCCTCCACTCATATTTAATTTTATGGTCAAAAATGATATACAATTAAAAACATTGTAAGAACATATTCTATAATACATATAATCGAAAACTCCCTCCACAAGCGGTTGGTGACTCCAACCGCTTCTGGAGTGCTGCTTTCCACAAGCGGTTGGTAAGACTAACCGCTTCTGGATATCCTTCTCCACAAGTGGTTTGTAACACGAACCGCCAGGAGTCCCACGTGGCGGCTCCAATCGCCTTCCTAGATACCTTCCCAACCGCTTCGTGCCACAAAGATAAGCGGTTCGAAGAATCTTGCCAGATACCCAACGGTATCACACCTGTGATTAGAAGCGATTATAAACCGCTTCTAAAGGGGTTACGAGCCGCTTGTGGTAGCCGGTTCTGTAGTAGTGGGCATAGTGATGCCAGGAACCCACCGATCGCAAGTACTCGATGGCGCCGTCATCCGGCCACAATTGCATCAAGTTCTTTGTTCTTTCATCGACTTCTCAAGTCCATTAGTGGCAGCTCGTTCACCGCCGGATTGCAGCTCTCTCTTGGGGCCCAATGCTAGTAGTGTTTTCAGCCACCAAGAACACCGCCTGCCAGTAGTCTTTCATCTTCTCTCGCAACACATGGATGCTCCATATTTTTCGTAATTAATTTATCGCATCGATAATTACATACGGGTTGTCAAATATCATTTGTGAACATTGAAATCTTGAAAACAAGATGCTTTCTTCGCAAAAACAAACAATAGGTGGAATGTGTAGGTTGGAATTAACTAACCTCGGTTACATGTGCATGGTTGAATGCTATTATCTCTGCAAGGGAACGGATTGGGGAGTAAGCTAAGTCCGAGCAAGTAGGTGTTTATGCTTATCTTGAACTCGCAGTAATGCAACTGCTCCCGTTGTTGACAACGCCCATTATGTCGCTTCAGATTTGCTATGCCAATGTTTTCGATCAAGATCACTCCATGTTTCCTTGCAAAAAATAGCACGTATATGTGTTGATTCAGATTTAAATGGTTTGAGAACAAGGGTTTTGTTAGCAACAGAATTTTGCAAGACATGTCCAAGGCTAAGGATAAAAGGATATTTTTGGCCGATATCGGTTAAGAAAGGAAAAGTTAAGTTAAAAATGAAATTATAACCGATGTTGATCAAAGATGGAATTTTATCTCTACAAAGGCTGATATGAATTGCAGCTAGTGACGTATTGCAGAAGGAAACTGTTGGTGCCAAAAACTTCAAGTAGGGTTTATCTACCACAACACACCTGATAAACACCAGGTTCTTCGGTTCAAAGCGTGCCAACCGATTTATCCTGCAATCGGTATGTGATGGGGACGGGTGTTCCCGATCTTTCGGTGAGATGATGATACGTCGATTTGGGGGTGTTGAAGGCACCGAATTTAGGGCTTCCAACCAGCAGGTCAGGAGCTTCACAATCGCAATGCCAATCCACACGGATACAAGATCCAAACGATCAATTGTTCCTGCAAGAAATCGAGAACCCGCAAGAACAAAGCATGAAGCGATCTGAATAGATAGTATTGAAATCAAACGAAACAAGTTGAGGTTCTGTTTTCTCGGTTCGGGCGGTCTAGTCGACACGCGCAAACGCGAGGAGGGACGCACACGGGGTCTACCAAACACAAACAAAACCTAAACGACAACGTATGACGGCTGAGGCATTATATAGGGTGGAAACCAGACTTGGGGCGCCCAAATTAGGGTCGGCCACCACCCTAAGGTCGGCCACCATGCAACCCTAACCATACATAGGCCATGGGCCCAAAAATAAGGTGGCGCAGCACCTGGGAGTTCTGTCCCGTGAGATTGTTCTGTGATTTCCCGTCACTCCAGGAGGAATTTGGCCTTGGTACCAGATCCATTGGAAAGGTTATCTCGATACCTTTCAAACGGGTGGTTGCACGCTGAAAACGGAGTTCGGGAGCCCAAGTTATGACCGTTTGAAGTACTGCTGCTCCTGGATGGCCGAACTGGACTCGGCGACGAATTGGGCTTTCTCTTGGGCCTTTCTTGGCGCGTGGGCTGTCCTTGGTGGATGTCCTTGACGTACTGGTCCAGCAAAGGTGGGTGGAAAGGCCTTGCTTCTGGGTTAAGCCCTCCAAGCATCGTAGACGAAGTAGCCGAAACAGCGACGGTCGGGGATGAAGTAGTGGTCGTAGGGGAAGAAGGGGCAGCGGTTGTATCCTTGATTGTGATGTCCTCATCAGTATGGAAAAACCAAAATAAGCTCAAACTCGATCTATCCAAAAAATCAGCTTAGATCTAATTAGCTAAAAAGCCGATCAAATCAAGGGTAACGATAATTCTAATTTGCCGATTAGGCTAATCAGAGGATAAAGGTAGTTCTTTTTCGAAAAAGACGATGCGCAACAAGATAAGAGAAAATTAGACCTGATTGGCGTAACCGAAGATGATCAACAATCGGCGATGCATAACTTCATTGATCAAATCAAATTATATGAGAGAATATAAATTACAGAGGCTACTCCTAGTCGACAGAAAAGTAAAAGCTATGTGTTTGTTAATTGGGTTGTCTTTTTTCGCTTGCTCATGACCATCTTTTATAGCTATCAGCCGATCGTATCCTTTTCCAACATGCTACAAAAAGATGATCCATATCGGCCTTAATCTGGATGCCTCTTTCTAAAATTTTGGCCTTAATCTGAACGACTCATTCTAAAATATCAATCATTACCAAAAATCTCGGACATCTTTCCCTGTCTGATATCGGCTATAATAGGTCAACCCTTAGCCTGAAAATTTTGACCATCCCTGCCAAATCTTGATGCAAACATATGCCCTCTATTTTTGGGAGATAACAAGTTATCTTCCAAAAATTTTGGAAATCGGCTTGTCATGATATCCTCACCAATAAACATCAAATTTATGGTGCCATAAAAATCTTGATACGCGTATCGTACATTTTAACTGTTCGTGCCCTTCAAAATCCTCTCCCGCCATTGCACCTCTTTCACCTCACTATAAATATGCAGCCCCCACACTGTTATTCTCACGTGCTCAAGCTCTCAAAACTCCTGCAATCGACTTCGAGCTCACTTCCTGTTGACAAGTCTTCCAACATTCCCATCCCAACACTCAATCGATCAATCAGTCCTTTCATCAGATCGGCTGAATGGATCCTCACCAAGTACTCATTTCGATTCGAAATAGTGATGACCAGTACTACATAGGGCTACTAGGGAATACCAATCTGACAATCATCGTAGAACAAGAGTTACCCTGTCTCCTTCTATCGGCTCTAGAATATAACATAGAGGGAGAGAGTAAAAGCTTTAGAGCTTAGCCGATGGTACTCAAGGGCTGGAGGAATTGGTACAATTGGGTAACGGTCCAAAAGAGGGAAGTATGGGAGAGAATGGGAATAGTTGAGTCCCTCCCTTTTGTTGTTAGCCGATCCAAAAGCCAATGAGGCCTTGTTGGCCACGGCCTGCTATTTCTGGTCAGGCACATTTAACGCCTTCATATTTAGGCCTGGTCCGATTGGTCCAACGCTATTGGATATTGCCCAGCTTTGCTGTTTAAGGCCAGACGGAGCCCAGCCATTGGCCTTTAGTGCCAAGCCTTCATACAAACTAATTCAATCAAAAGGAGAAGGCTAGAACAAGTACATAAGTAATAACGATGGATTGGGCCCAGTATTGGACCATTGCTTTCCTCAACATATGGCTTGACCAATTCCTCTTTTGCAGGGCGTCGCTTGGGCCAACACAAGTCTACCAAGTCATTGCAGAATAGTTGGTTGCAGGCCATTAGCTGGCGTTAGGGAAGCTTTTCCTCGGAGCAGTCTTCTAGATGATGCATGCCATCCGTAGTTGTCTTTTCACTAGAATGGGCCAATACTCGGTCAGGAATGTTAGCAGCCCTCTATGGTTCATCCAGGTTTGGTTCTATTGTGTATTTAGCCGACCGTTTGGTATTGCGTATTTAGAAGGAACCCCTAAGGGGCTAGAGCCAGTATTTAGAGATAGCCGATCATTCAACAAAAAATTTATACTTTATTCCTGTAAGCAACCAAGACACACTCCCATCATAGCAAGGAAGTATCTGGCCTTTTTTCTTTCAGGTTGACCAATTGAACTTCAACCAAGACTGCTTTTTTAGTTATACTGAAGCCGACAATTTTCCTTGGCCACCGACAGTGATGAGATATCCTTGGAGATGCTGAATATGTATAAAAAATTTTATTTCACCCGGTGTATTTTCTGTCAGCTTACATACAAGAAACTGAATATACCAACCCTCTTATGAACTGTACCACCCATCGGTGTATGCCCAACTATTAAGGGGACAAGTGTGCCCATGGGCTGGATTGCTATGAGGATCAGCGATTGAATTTGCAAGCTAAATGTAGTTTCGGATGAGCTACAGAAACCTAACAAAATTCAGATGAACTGAAGAACAAGAAAACGAGAGAGCGAGAGCGATTGTGGGCACAGCCTGACTCGTGCTGCTTTTTGGGTTTTTTTCATATTAATAGACGCACACCTTAACAACCGTTCTACCTACAAAACTGGACGTGATTTCAGCCACTCACCGCTGCCCTGCATGCACGAATTGAGCGCTGAAGAACCGGTCCTCCCTAATCTGAACATGCGTGCCACCTCACCACGAACGCAGCGCAGTTCAGGTGGCTTACAACCAAAGAAAGAAAAAATGCCACACACGCACATGCATTTGCACGGGATTATTGGCTAACATATCACCCCCTAATCCCACTGCAAATTCACTACCCCAAGCTATTGCCTCAACTTAGTAAAACTAACTCGACCCAATGCCTTGGTCAGTATATCCGCTAACTGTCCATCAGTTCCCACATGTCTACTTCCACCTTTCCCTCATCTACACAATCTCGGATGAAGTGAAAGCGAGTGTCAATATGTTTACTCCTCTCATGATGTACTAGATTCTTACTAAGGGAAATGGCCGATTTGTTGTCAACTAACAACTTCACCTTTGACGCCTCTTTCCCCATTAGTTCACCAAGGACTCTGCTGAGCCATACCCCCTGACAAGTTGTTGCTGCACTTGCCATATATTCAGCTTCACAAGATGACAGAGCTACAACCTTTTGCTTTTGAGAGGTCCAGCAGATTAAACTTGAACCAAGGAAGAACACATACCCACTGGTACTCCTCCTATCATCTATATCCCTGGCGTGATCACTATCACTGAATCCTATCAGCCTGCATTCTCCATCCTGCATCTTCTTGTAGCAACAACCGTAGTTGATTGTGCCTACAACATACCAAAGTATTTGCTTCATGGCTACCTAGTGCCTTGACGTAGGGGCCTCCATGTACCTACTCACAATGTCGACTGCATAAGCTATGTCAGGCCGTGAATTAACAAGGTAGCGCAGACTGCCAATCATACTACGGTACCTTGTAACATCCACAGGCTCACCTTCACCTTTCTTGCTCAGTTTGAGTCGGCTTTCCATTGGAGTGTGACACAGATTACATCCAGTCATCCCTGCAATCTCTAGGATCTTAGCAGCATACGCACTCTGGCAAATGGTGATCTCACCTTTTCTTTGGCACACCTCAACTCCCAGGTAGTAACTCAACAATCCAATGTCACTCATATTGAACCTATCTTTCATTTGTGTCTTGAATGCTTCAATGTCATTCCTACTTGGCCTAGTGATAATCAAATCGTCAACATAAACACCCACCAGCATGAAACCTTGTTCTGTACCACGATGGTACACTGCGTGCTCTAGGGGATTTCTGACAAATCCCAACCCAAGCAGCTCCTTATCTAGCTTGGCGTTCCAGGCTCGGGGCGCTTGCCTGAGCCCATACAACGCCTTGCTTTGCTTCAGCACCTTGCTTCGATTGTCCTCATCAACAAAGCCTGGCGGCTGCTATACGTACACTTCCTCTGCAAGATCACCATTTAAAAAAGCAGACTTAACATCCATGTGATGTACCTGCCAGACACTGTGGGTGGTGAGTGCGAGGAGTAGGCGCACGGTCTCCATGCGAGCCATCGACGCGAACACCTCGTTGAAGTCAACTCCTTCCCGCTGAGCATAGCCTTTGGTGACCAATCGAGCCTTGTACTTGACAATGTTTCCAGCAGGGTCCTTCTTCACTTTATACACCCATTTAAGTCTGATAGTCTTGTGCCGTGGCGGGAGCGAGGCGAGCTCCCACATCTTGTTAGCACTGAACGACTCCATCTCAGCCTGCATTGCTTCTCGCCAAGCTTCTTCTTCTAACGCCCCCTCAACACTTGTCATCTCCTCGGCCGCGAGGAAACACAGCCCGCTGTTGTCATACCTAGTGATCTCCTTTGTGGTGTTAAGCAGATTCCGCAGCGTGCGGTACCGCTGCGCACCCCCTCAGAGTCATAGGCGTCGTTGGTCAGTGGTGTCGCGTACTCGACCGCCGGTGTACGTGAGGCTAATGTTGGTGATGATGCCCCTGCGTTGAAGGCCATGAGCTTGTAGCTGAAGGTGTCGATGCCGGCATGTCCGTTGCTGATGATGGAGTCCAAGGATCAAACGTGTTACCGCACGTGCGTTCACCCCCGACCACAGTATAAAACTTGACGTTGAACGTGGCCGGCGGCGAGCTGTCGCCGTTCTCCTTCCTCCAATTCCATGCGCAGTGCTCTTCGAACACCACGTCGCGTGAAATATACAGCTTCTTGGCCGCAGGATCGTTGACCCTATAGCCCTTTGTTCCTATTTCATAGCCCAAGAAAACCATGGGAACAGACCTATCTGTGAGCTTGTCGATGCCGGGACCGATGCACTTGACGTGGGTGACACATCCAAACGTGCGCATGTGATGGACCGAGGGCTTCCGCTTGTACCAAGCTTCATATGGCGTCTTCCCTTCCAGGCTTTTTATTGGCACCCAATTCAGGACATACATGGCAGTTTTCACTGCTTCACCCCAAAACTGTGTTGGCATGTCCTTGCTCTTCAGAAAACAACGCGCCATCTCTAGCACCGTGCGGTTGCGTCGCTCGACAACACCGTTCTGCTGCGGTGAGTACAGCGTGGTGGTGAAGTGCTTGATTCCATGCTCATCATAGTACGCCTCAAACTCCAGCGAGTTGAACTCGCCACTGCGATCGGACCGGAACACTTTGAGCTAGCCCCTGATCTCATTCTCCGCCATAGCCTTGACCTTCTTGAAGCATTGGAATGCCTCGGCCTTCATTGTGAGCAGCTCTAGCCACATGAATCGGCTGTAGTCATCGACGATCAGGAGGAAATAGTTCTTCCCTCCAAGAGTGCTTGGCTGAATCTGCCCACAAAGGTCTGTGTGGAACAGATCCAGACCGCGTACGCTCTGTCGTCCCGCCACTTGTTGGAACGGCACTCGGTGCTGTTTGCCTAGTGCGCACCCATCGCAGACCTCCTCGATGCGATTGATCGCCGGTAGGCCCTCCACCATGTTCTTCAACCCAAGCTCTTGAAGAGCCCAGAAGTTTAGATGGTCGTAACGGGCATGCCACAGCCATGCACGGTCATTAACCTTGGCCACCAAGCACACCGACGCGATGAGCTGGGTCATGAGCAGGTACAGCCAATTGCTGGTGCATGCTGCACGAGCTAGCAGTGTGTGTTTGACATCGAACACATTGTAGATCCTGTCCTTGAGCACCACCTCGCACCCCCCTTCTTCAAGTTGACCCAAACTCACAATGTTACTCTTCAATTTCGGTATAAAGTATACCTCTGAGAGCACCTTGTGGCCATGGTTCTTCGACTGCAGCACCATCAAGCCGATGCCGTGGATGTCAATGACGGAGCCATCACCGAACCGCATAGTGTCGTGCACACTATCGTCGAGAGTCGCCAACACAGCCCTGTAGCCCGTCATGTGATTTCTCGCACCTGTGTCAAGTGATGAGGACATCACTCCTATGCATACGCCCGAGACTCCTCCAGTTGTGATGCAAGGACCCATCACAAGAGCACGAGCACGGCAATTGAATCAACAGGTGAGCTCGTTCCTAAGTGCCTGTGTATATACTTGTGAGGATGGTATGCTACCTAATGATATTATTGATTACATTGTACTTAGGAACTTTGGAGAGAATCATGAAGGCCTTGGGAACCAGCAAGGGTCAGGAGGGAGGCAATGAGGGCGTCCAAGTCAAGTTGGAGTCCCAATTCATCTCGGAGTCGGACTCCTAATTCAACTCGGAGTCGACTACCTCGGCCACCAGGAGCAGTGTTCACTAAAATCATCGCCAGGCCACAAACGGACTCCGATTTCAATGATTCACATATGTATCGAAAGCTAAGGAGATAATATTTCCAATGGAACTAGTTTCAGATCAATTGGACTTCGAAGTCAATAGGAATACACAAAACAATTCAGAATACTTTTTCAGTCCGAGTTCGAGTCCAGTTCGGCCTCAGCAACAGCACTGACTTTAAAGTGCCATAACTTTTGATTTCGGAGGGCTCTGGAGACCCATGAGTACACGTTTGAAAGATCTCAAAGTCTACTTTCCAAAGGATCCAGCCTCACCTCAAAATTCCTTCATATGAGTCCGGAAACTGCCAAAAACCAAATGTTGCTTTTTCAGTCCGAGTCAAACTCTAGTCAAAGTAGGCTTGGTGTTTTCAATTTGTGTTGTATTAGATCTCCAATGCTATGGACGACCCTCTCCTGCTCCCCTAGTATAAATAACCACCCAAACCCTCATCTAGGACTTGGGTTTTGCTTAGATCAATTCTGTCTTTGAACAGTGTCGCCGTTCATTTGGTTTGTGAGACCCCAACTCGTGTGCTTAATATAATTCGCAATTTCAGATTGATTCTTCTACGTTCTTGCTTGTGTTCTCGATTCGCATGCAGGGATAAGCCTTCTTGGCGAGGTCAACCGTGTTTGTGCATGGTTGATAACCAACGGAGCCGTGGTGTAGCGATTGCTGGGTTCGGATCGGTTCTGATAGGAAGCCGGATCGTCAACGTCGAGTCTCCACCAATCGACTTACCTCTACCTGTCAAAAGATCGGGCCACCGTGCGCATCAAGCACCCATGTGTTGTCGTCGTCGACATCTTCCAGCACCACCGCTTCCTCACTCAGGTGCACCACCTATGACGTCGTGCACGTGACCGCACTAGTCGTGGCGAGGAACACCACCGGCTATTGCACCTCAGCCTTCGCCACGTGCGCCTCCTCCCTGCGTTCTCGCTTCGGCTTCTTGCACTCCTTCGCCCAGTGGCCGTAGATACCGCAATTGCGACACTTGCCATGGCGGCACGGCGTGCCCTCAGACGTCAACTTCACGGCAGTGTCACGGCCATCAGACCACGCTCTGCCCTTTGCCTTGCCTTGACTGCTTGCACTCACCTTTTTGCTGCTCGACGACGACGACTCCGGCTGGAGCCTGTGCTTCTACTTGGCCAGCCAATCTTCTTCAGCAAGTAGGAGCTTGCCTGCCTTATCAGTGACGGACTTGATGTTGATCCGATCTTCAGCCGCGCGTAGTCGCCCAACGAGTTCCTCCACAGACATCGTCTTAAGATCGAGCAGTGTCTCGATCGAAAGTGCTATATGCGAGTATCGCTGTAGCACAACGCGTAGGATCTTCTTCACGACACATACCTCCTCCACCATCTCGCCTAGAGAACGAAGATTGCTCGCCAACCCAGAGATGCGCATGGCAAAATCATCAACTAACTTGTTGTTCTTGAAGCAGATGTTCTCAAACTCTTGCATCAGTCGCTGTGCATTCGCTTCTTGGACGCTAGCGACGCCCATGCGCATTACCCGGATCGCCTCCCATGCCTCTTTCGCCGTCTTCTTGACTACAAGAGTCGATTGCATCTTTGCTGGCACCGCGCGAAGGAGAGCGGCCAAGGCTAGCCGATCCTCACGACGCTCGACATTACTGCTCTCGATCACCTCCCATAGCCCTTGCGCCTCCAAATTCACCTGCATCACCAGCTCCCACTCGTGGTAGTTGGTTCTCGTTAACTCAGGGTAGACGACCGACGCACTCACCTCCTTCACAACGCATTCCACCACGACCTCATGCACGGCACTAGCTGTGCCAAGGATCATGTGTGGTGGAATCGGTGGAGTCAAGCTGTTGTCACCAGGGAGGCCACCATTTCCTCCGTTGTCACCGTTTCTGAGTTCGTCGTCCTTGATTGCAACCTCCCGGGTTTTAAACAAGGCTTTGATACCACGTGTTAGCGCTAGGCTACATTGCTACGAGGATCAGCGACTAAATTTGCAAGCTGAATGTAGTTTCGGACGAGCTATAGTAACCTGAACAAATTCAGATGAACTGAAGAACAAGAAAACGAGAGAGCGAGAGTGATTGTGGGCGCAGCCTAACTCATGCTGCTTTTTGGGTTTTTTCATATTAATAGACGCACACCTTAACAACCGTTCTACCTACAAAACTGGACATGATTTCAGCCACTCGTCGCTGCCCTGCATGCGCGAACTGATGAAGAACCGGTCCTCGCTAATCTAAACACGTGCGCCACCTCACCATGAATGCAGCGCAGTTCGGGTGGCTTACAACCAAAGAAAGAAAAAATGCCACACACTCACATGCATTGGCACGGGATTACTGGCTAACATATCACCCCCTAATCCCACTGCAAATTCACTACCCCAAGCTGTTGCCTCCACTCAGTAAATCTAACTCGACCCAATGCCTTGGTCAGTATATCCGCTAACTATCTAACAAGGTATGGGCTTTAATAGACTCATCCCTTAGCAATTATTCCCATCTTTTGCAATTGTTTATTAATCAGCTTGTTTAAACTTTTATAGACCAATGCTGCAGGGAAGAAGCCAGCTAACTCCACCAGCGCCGCTCAATCAAGCAAACGTCCTCATCCTGCTACACCGGCATTAGTGAGATACTTGTCAGGAACACTTGGTGTTCGAGCACCCTCCCATTCTGACCTCGACAAGCAGCAACCAAGTATTTTTCAATCGGTTAACTTTTCTTTTATCTTTCTAACAAGTATCCTTTCATCAACTAATTCCCATAGCCAATCAATTTTAGAGAAAAAATGTGCCAAGTACACCAAGGCTCCCACCGAAAGAGGCTCAAAGCCTCAAGAACCAAGAGGTGAGAGCTCACTGCATGCATCAGGCACCGGAGGGGTAAGTTTTCTTTGTGAATTTCTAACTAATGATTGTATTCATGTGTCAACTTAACTTACTTTAATTCCTTTTTTCAGCCAACCCCATCGGTGTAGGTAGCCAACATCCTGGCCGATTTGCATGCCACTTCCTTTGAGCTTTCGCTAGCATCCTCTCAGTTGACACCACTAGATCCCTCCATTCATGCCCCAGCTACATCCGATCTAATGAACCTGCTGGGGTTCTCCCTAGGCGACCTTGATGATCCGAAGATCATAGCCACCAACGACTACCCAACAGATATTTGAAACATCATCGAAGTCGCAAAAGAGGCGTTGACTGCGGTGACGTCGGCTCCAAGAGTACAAGAGCGACTGAACAAGCTCTTCAACCTGGTGATGACGCCGCAGGTAGAAATTCTTAGCAATAATCAGCCAACCAGAGATGCCATGGTTATCGTCGAAACCGACTTGCCCCTAGAGGCGATGGTTGTATTGCTTAACGTCTGCTACTTAGACGATAAGAAGGCAGTAGTTTTGGTGACCCAAGCTAGAATCACTCAGCGGGAAGCTCAGGAAGATGACCAGAAGCTCTTAGATGAGCTGGTGGCTGATGTGAAGGCGAAGAAGCACAAGTTCAACACTGATGCCCAATCGCTAAAGGTCAACAAGTGGCTTTGTAGAAGCTTGAGTCGGCTAAGAAACACCATGAAGAAGAAATCGCTAGACTGACGAAACAAATTTCTGATGGCCAACTCCTTGTTGAACAATTGGCATCATCCATCAAGGAGCAGAAGCCTGGAATAGCCTTGGCTGTAGCCGACATGAAAAAACAATTGGCCAAAGTTGTCCCTGTACCTGGAGATGCTAAAGAAGATCAAAGGATCGTGGATGAGGCACATGAGATAATTGCAAAGGCTACGGGAGCTTTGTCAGCTTTGGGCATGCAACTTCCTAGTTCTAGCTTTCAATTTTAACTAACTTATAATGAATTAATACTTTGATCGACTATGGTTGAAACCTTGATTAAAACTTTTGTAACTCTCAATTGGTTGTTTAACCAATTCTCGATTTAAGCCTTGATTCCTGTGTATGATTTGCTTATTGTTTTTCTAACTTTGCCAAAATTAACTACATTGAGTTAATTTGCCTTCTCAAGCAATGGACATTTATAGCTGATTAAGAACTAATCCAAATGCTAGGGTAGTATTTCTTTAAGTACTTCCTATTAATCTCCTTAAAAAACACTTTGCCATTCAATGTCTCCAAAATATAGGAATTTCCCTCAATAAGACAACTTATTCTATATGGCCCTTCCCACGTAGGGGACTATTTACTGAATTGGCTATCCCTAGAGCCGACAGGCAATATAGTCTTCCAGACTAAATCGGCTTCATAAAAGGATTTAGGCATTACTTTTTTGTTATAATCCTTAGCAACTTATATCTTATTCTTCGTAAGCCAATCCAACGTACATAACCATTGTTCTGCTAAATCATCTAAGTTATCAATCATTAAATCCTTGTAATCTTGAGCTAACAAACCATTTTGCCTTGCTGCCTATGTGAAGTCTATATTCATTTCTATACGCAAAACGACTTCTGGACCATAAACCAGCTGGTAAGGTGAAAGCTTCGTTGCTCCGTGGTATGCTAACCGATACGCCCATAATGACTCCGACAACGTTGAGTGTCAATTTCTTGGTTTTTCATCAATTTTCCCTGTAATCAACTTAATCAATGTCTTATTAGACAACTCAGCTTGACCATTGGCTTGAGCATAATAGGGTGATGAATTCAACAACTTCATACTCAAACTTTTATCAAAATCCTCAAACTCATCAGACATGAATACTGTACCTTGATCAGTTGTGATGGTTTGTGGAATTCTAAACCGATGTATAATATGCTCATTAACAAATCCGATAGTTTCAACACTTGTAACCTTTTTTAGTAGTCAACCCACTTAAGAAAATAATCGGTTGCGGCCAAAATAAACTTATGGCCTTTGCTTGAAGCAGAAAATATTTGACTGATTACATCTATGCCCTAGCTCTGAATGGCCACGGCTTAATAATAGGGTGAAAAGCCGATGTGAGAGCCAATTGTACGTTACCAAATTTTTGACAAGTCTGGCATATTTTATAATATTGAAAGCAATCCTCCAACATTGTCAGCCAAAACATACCCTGTACATATCAGCATCCACTTCATCTTATAAGTCGATTGATGGGACCCACACATGCCTTCATGCACTTCACCCATCGCAACTTTAGCTTCATTGGCTCCAAGACACCTTAGAAGCAAACCTTCCAATGTTCAGCATCAAGTTTCTTCACAAAGTGATAACTGATCTCAGCATCAAGTAGTCGTCGGCTTAAATAGAAAATCACCCACTCTTTACCATCAACTTCTTGTGCTTAAAATAGCTCCAATAGTCTCCTCCTCAGTTGATATATATAACTTGAATGGTATATCCTTTTGTGGTGCAGCCAGAACTGGTGGATTAGTCAAATATTCCTTAATATAATCAAAAGCTTTTTATTCATCGGCTCTCCACACAAACTCTTCATTATCTTTTAACTTTACTAATGGGGTAAATGTATGCATACGGCCAGAAAGGTTTGAAACAAACCACTGTAAATAATTGATTTTGTCGATCAACTTTTGCAATCCATTTTTACATGTTGATGACTTTGTTTTGGCTTTAGCCCTTAGTCTTTCTTGATTGACCTCAATCCCCCTCTCATGAACCATGGAGCCTAAAAATTGACCAACTGACACATCAAAAGCACACTTGTAAGGACTCATCTTCAAACCGTACGCTCTTGTATTCTTCAAGACTATTTTCAAATAGGCTAAATGCAGTAAGTCTTCTTTAGATTTTACAACAACATCATCAATGTAGATTTCTACAATTTGGTTGATTAGATCATGGAAAATCAAATTCAACTACATCAGTGTTCTTTAAGACGAACGTCATTGCCGTCCACTCAAATAACCCTAAGGCACCAAGCATCTGAAGCGGTCTTTGGTGCGTCGGCTTCTGCCATGAATATCTGGTTATATCTAGCATTGCCATCAAGGAAACTAATAATTTGATTCCCTGATGCAGCATCAATAAGCATATCAGCTATTGGCATCGGATGCTCATCTTTTTGAGTGGCTTTATTCAAATCCTTAAAATCGATGCACACTTTGAGTTTAACATTTTTCTTCACAATAAGAACAATATTAGAAACCCACTCAGCATATTGGCAAGGCCTGATAAACTTGGCCACCAGTAATCATTCAATCTCTTCTTTTATAACATTGTACAATACCAGATTAAATCTCTTAGGAGACTATTTAAACAGCCGATAGCCTGGCTTTATAGGTAGTTGTTGACATTTATTGTCGGCAGTAATGAAAACGGGGCAAGGCGCTGGATCCAAACTCGATGGTAGCACAAGACACAGGAATTTTACAGGTTCGAGCTCTCATGAAGGAGATAATACCCTAGTTCTGTACTCTGGGATTATGAGTGTCTAGCTTATTGCTGATGATCTGATGATAATGTTACCTACCCCCCTTTATATAGTAGAGGGGTGCAGTTACAAAGGAGAGTCCCGATTGGTTATAAGATGGAGATTTTATCTCTATCCTTATCCAATGAACATGGTAACGGCCTGGATTACAATCGTATTCTACCTAATCAAGGTCGGTTGCTATCTTTAGAGTTTCCTTATTGCACACATTGGAAGCAGTCCAGGTGGTATCCGTCTTTATACAGTCGGCCTAGCCCATCCCCTCCTGGATGACCTTCGTGGTCTGCCTTACGGATACCCGGGGTTCATGTACTCTATAGTAGCCGATGTTTAACAAGCTATTGGTTTAAACCGGGCATCTCATGGTATTCCCAAACAAAACAATCTTTATAATTTCTAAGAATTTTGACCAACTTTTTCTTGTACACTACATTTAATTTTGCACTAATAAAAGTTAGCCTCTTTCTATCACCATCACCTATGTCAAGTTCTTCAAGCAAGTCAGTTGAAGTGAACCCTTGGCTTAATTTCTCGATGTCTTAGAAATCTTCGATGGCCTCATAGTTATTTGTTATTTGCCAATAGCCTTGCATTTTGTCTTGTAAAGTCTATACTACTTGTTTGGACTCCATCAGCATAAAACTTCACTTGTCCGATAAAAAGTGCTCAGCCTTACATTTATCGAAATCAGTCCTATCTTGTTTATGCAAATAAAATCAAAATTGTCCAAAGCTTTTCCCGATAGTCACTTGGCCTTCTCATGTTGCCAGTTTGCATCTGAACTGGTCATAGTAATATATGAGCTGATGTATTAGCTTGAACGACTTCAACCTCATCCCCGCTCCATTGAATGAGTAACTGATGCATAGTTGACGGAATACAACAATTTGTATGAATTCTGTCCCGTCCAAGTAGGACACTGTAATTGCCTTTGGCATTGACTACAAAGAAAGTAGTTGGCAATGTTTTGCTGTCGACAGTCAACTCTGACACCACAACTCCCCTGGCCTCAGTAGGGTCACTTGTGAAATCATTCAAAACCATGTTAGTTTTAATTAAGTGCTCATCGTACTTCCCAAATTTTTTGCAGGTGGTGTCTGGCATCAAGTTAGCCGTCACTCTGCCATCTACCAGCATCCTTGAGATCGGCTTATCGTTAATGTGCCCTTTCAAGTATAGCGGCATAAGATGCCGATGAGCATCTTGGGGTTTCTCAAAAACCGCATCTTGAGCCCTAAAACACAATTGAGCAAAGGTTTCTTTAGCCAAGTCAGTCTTTATCTTGAATTCGATTGGTAACGTGAATACCATGTTGATGTCCATTGTTGGAGTGTTGTCCCGATTTATAGAAGAGTCTAGTTCATCAGCTGAATCTGGTTCGCCTTCAACTGGCTCCCTTTTCCTCCACTCTTTTTAATAGTTTTAATCAGCGGAAGGTCCTCAAAAACCTGAACGCTTTGGTTTTCTTGCTTGGCCTCACTATTTTCCTAGTCCTTAGCCTTTTAGGTGTTTATGTTGAGACCGACTAAGACCTGGAGAACACCACCTAGGTTTTGGCTCAATCGGCTTGTGTATCTTGCCAGTCGGATCTTCCTGAGCCACAAAACTCAATCCTTTTACTTCTACCTTTGCCTAACTTGGCATAGAAATCCTCTCACGTATCGGCTCCCTATAACCTCTGTTGCAGTCTCACACTGGTCCAGACAATCTGTCTTTAGCCAATCTCCTTGGCCAATAGTCCTGAGGGTAGTGTTCTATTGGGCAAGTATACGCTACTAGCAGAGTTATTCCCCTCTCCCAACAGAATGCCAGAAGGGGCACCTTTGATGAGCCCTTTCAAAATTCTAAGGCTAGAACAAATTATTTGGATGATGCGCATGATAACACGGCATGTTACTCATCCTCTTATACTTCTCTAGCAACTGCAAAAAGTCAGCTTAGGCCTATTTATCGGCCTTCATGGTGGCGATTTTTCCGTCTTGCACCACTTGCCGACTTGTGGTTCTCCCTTCAACTTAACAGTCCTGAAGTTTTTTCCATTACGGATGATTTATATTTGTACTGAACCGACCATAATCTTTAGGGTCTCTTTGCCACTTGAAGTTGATTGGATGTCAACATATCGAGCCTTTTTTAGTTCTTCACTTTGCGTCGGCTCATTTCCCTTTTCCGAGCACTGCACCATGTTTATTGGAAAAGGGTTGACATCAACTTGCATTGTCAGCTAATCTTCAAATTTAAGCCAATCATCTTCTATAGCCGATTGTATCTTTTGTTTTGTTTATTGCATCGGCTGATGGTATAACATGTCCTTTGAGTAATCGTATAATCTTCTCTTGTAACAGTAAATCAAAAATACGATCACACTTAGAGATTTCAAATGCGTACTTTACTTCTGACTTATTCTTCGTTGGCTTAAGCCAAGAATAGACCAAAGATTTTTTTAGGCTCTTTAACCCATTCGGCTATATTTATTTCTGCTTCATCGTCCTAAGTGGACTCACTTGAACAATACTCTACCATATTTACCTTGACTTTATCTTTATCTTTATTATTATTTATCTTGAGCTTGTCCTTGAATCCTCTATTGTCAGTGAATCGACTTTCTTGAGTCAACACCCTATGAAGAAGATGGCTTAAATCTGTAAATTCTTGTCCACTAAATTTCTCTCTAAGTGGAGGAATTAATCCTTGGAAAGTTGAATCGACTAATTGATTATCTAGCAAGGTGACACTAAAACACTGATTTCTAACTTTTCTAAATCTTTTAATATAACCGGTTACCAATTCCCCAAATTTTTTACGGACAGAGGTCAGATCCGAAATCCTAAGTTTCAGACTGTCATAGAAAAGTATTTATGAAATCGGCTTTCTAAATCATTCCAAAAGTGGACCGAATTTGGAGGTAAACTCATGAACAAAGTGAAATCTACCCCTGATAGTGACAATGGGAATAACCTAATCTTGTGCTCGTTGGACTGAGCGGCTTTTCCACATTGTGCGATAAAGCATCTGACGTGTTCCAACGTGTTTAGAGAGTCATCCCCAGAAAACTTGGAAAAATTAGGAATTTTAAAATTATTCGGGTACGGCATATGATCAATGTAATCACAGGACACAACTTTCTATAGCTGATAACCTTACTTTTTGGCTATATGCCAAACTGATCCCTCAACATAGTAGAAATCTGATCGGTCCAATTAATATTATTAGCTGACATATCGTTACAGTTTTTCTAACTATGATCGTAATTGATAGTCCCCCTCCCCCAAGTGTAAGCTCAGGTTGTCGATTAGTCTAAGATGACGTGTATTAAGGAAGCTACTCATATCCATTGTTCCTCCTAGCGATCAGCTCCAGCACTAGGGCAAAAGGCTTTGAGTAACTTACCACCTTGTGAGGGGTCGGATTCCTAGGTGGGATTGACTCGACATTGTGTGGGCACCTAGTAGACTCATTCAATTATGGAATTGATTGTGGAAACACGTAGAACGGAGCTAATGGTTGCAAATTAGCAGACACATCTAACTTGGCGGCATCAGTATACACTTGGTAATGCACAAGCCCACTTGGGCATGAATCTCATGGTAATAGGACAGTGGGCTGGGTTGGCATCAATGATGGAGTTGCGGCTGATGGTTTTGGGTCAGCCATTATGTTTTGAGTATTTTGTGCCACTGAATAAATGGGTTAATTCAACAGTGTTTGCATTGGATTGAGCAGGCTCCCAGATGAAGCTAACTTCTAAGCAATAGTTTTAACACTATTGGCTATCATCGGTTTGAGGGTCGTGACCAGAACCGATGATTAGTTAATCAAAGCGTGGTGTATAGATCGACTAATCTTAGCCGATAGTTCAGCCTGTGCAAGCATATATTGACTTACTAGGCTATTTGTGATGCTTGCATTGCCAAAGGCATTGATCGTCGGCAACACAGTCTTCTGAGTGACACCACGTCGGTTTTCTGATAGCAACTCAGCATCATCTCCTCCAATTCAGCTTTCCAATTCTTAATCTCTTTACGCTGTTCTGGTGTTAAATCATCCAATGTAGGGATGATTATGCCTTCGGTGTTGAGGTAGGAGGCCAGAATCATCTTGCCAAATGAAGACATCTTTGTAGTCCCACGGGTGTGCCAAGAGTGTGTTGGTGCCAAAAACATGAAGTATGGTTTATCGGCCATAACACACCTAACGAACGCTGGGTTCTTTGGTTCAAGATGTGCCAACCGATTTGATCCTGCAATTGGTAAGGAAAAAACAAAATATGCTCAAAGTCGATTTAACTGAAAAATCGGCTTAGATCTAATCAACTAAAACTGATCAAATTATGGGGTAACGATAATTCTAATTAGCCGATTAGTCTAATCAGAGGGATAATTCTAATTAGCCGATTAGGCTAATCAGAGGGTAAAGGTAGATCTTTTCCAAAAAAGGCGATGCACAACTAGATTAAAGAAAATCAGACCTGATTGACGTAACTAAAGATGATCAATAATCGTCGATGCGCGATTTTATTGATCATATCAAATTACAAGAGAGAATATAAATTACAGAAGCTACTCCTAGTTGACAGAAAAGTAAAAGCGATGTGTTTGTTGATTGGGTTGTCATTTTTCTTGCTTGTACTTGACCATCTTTTATACCTATCGGCCGATCGTACCCTTTTCTAACACACTGCAAAAATATGATCCTTATCAACCTTAATCCGAACGGCTCTTTCTAAAATATCAATCATTACCAAAAATCTCGAACATCTTTTCATATCAGATATCGGCTACAATAGGTCAACCCTTAGCCTGACAATTTTGACTATCCCTGCCAAATCTTGGTGCAAATAGATATGATTGGGTGATGTATTATAATAAAATGGGATCAAGGGTGAGCAAAAAAGAAAATCAATAAATTAAACAATTCGCATCTACTTTTTATTTACTTTTTCCTATCGGCTAAGAGTAGTTTTGTAATTTAGAATATCCCTTGTAAATCGATTTTGATCAATAAAGTTGTGCATCGCCGATTATTGATCTTCCTCGATTACGTTAGATTTAGTTTTTCTCCAATCTTGTTGCGCATCGCCTTCTTTAGAAAAATCTACCTTTATCAATCATCTACTCAGTCCTAATACACTTTTTAGACCTATCGTTACCTTTGATTTGATCGGCTTCTTGTAGCTGTTTAGATCTTTGCCGATTGTCATATTATATTGGCTTTGATAGTATATTCTCCATCTATCTTGCCTGTTGCAGGATTAAATTGGCTGGCATGCCTTAAACCTCATTGAACCCGGTGTTCACGTGTGTTTGAGCCGATTAATCCGTCGTTACCTTTTTTGGCGCAACAAGTTCTTAACAAGGGATTATTATGCACCCTAATAACCACATCCTAAACAGGCCTAATTAATCATTTGGTCTGCACAGATCCACTATTCAAATAAAGTTTTCTGCACCATGTATCTACACTTGTCAAGAAAATTTTTGCAGCCATAGAGCATATATAGAGTAGAGATACTAGTATAGCGGAAGCCTCTTTCTAGGGTGGAAATCAAAATCAAGGCAGCAACCAGGTATTGTTAATATGTTTTGATGATTGGGTTGGAAGCAATAATTGTAGATAATTCATTTTTGTATTTTTGGTGAACCATCTGATTCAAGCATCATGTCTCGATAGCAATATGCTACCTACTGAATATAAGTGCGCATATATTGGACGGCATGAAGGTGACAGGCAACGAGGCACTTTCTGACTCTGAGGTCCACACAAACGTAGAGGTGGGCAGGGGTAATTAATCATATTCTCTGTTTTTTCGGCATAATTGATCATGCTCTTTGTAATAAGTAGATCGACTGGCTTGCAGAACTGCATAGTGTGATATAGTATACTGGTTAGTACTCTAATCTTTTACAATTCAAATCGAATGAGGGTTATTTTAAATATTGAGGATTCTTTATGCCATTTTAGTTTAAATATTAGCTCAACAATGCTATTTTTTAAAAAAGAATTACTAGTATTTTTCCCTATTGTCTATGTGTTTTAACCACACGCTCTTCACTTTTCAGTAGTACTACATCCATTCTTTTACTTGTTGTTTTGAAAATCAACAGTCTCCAACATACCACTTTGACCATTACATTTTCTAGTTATATGTTAGAAAAATATTAAAAATACGATGACATAGAAGTACTTCTCATGTTAAATCTTCTATTATAAGTTTCATGAGACAGGTCTAAATATTTTTATGTGGCCAAAGTTTACAAATATTGGCTGCACGTATTGTAAAATGACATGTAAAAAAGAACGGAGGAGTATGTAATACATATGTTCCTACAATATTGCATCCGCAGTTGACAACATTACAAATTGGATACTACCTCATTGTGTTGAGATGCTCCCGGAACACCCTGTGCTGCAGTGTCCCCCTTAGGAAAGCAGAGAAGCCACTGGGGACGCCAATTCTCTTGCCCCTCAACCCATCAACCCTCAAGAATTGCTTGTATCCACCGGCAGGGATGTACTTGAACGCTGCTCCTGTTGCTGCAGCGTCAAGAGCATCATAACCGACAATAGCATCAAGCACCTGGACGGCATCTGCCACCGTGCGGCATATGGGTCTGCACTTCAAAATTACAAGCCCTAGTAAGTTGAGCAATTCCATGGCAAAATAAAGGATTCTAATGGTGTTTTTTGCTTCCTTGGTTACCCGACGGTGTCCTGCCTAGGGGAGACAGGGATGACGCCAGCCGGCTCATCAGCCCAAGCATAGGCCGAATCCCGACCACCGAGTTGAACGACGACGGGCATATTATGGAGCCGTGGGTGTCCGTTCCGAGGGTCACCGCTGCCATGTTTGCCGCCACCACGATCGCCGAGCCGGTGCTCGACCCACATGTGTAGCCCGAGAGCACGTAAGGATTCTGCATATGCAGTAAGTACATGTAAGAATGCTAATCTGAGTGAGGTACAGACAGCTTGTGTAATGACCACGGTATTTCGGTAGTTGTTTGATCAGGGAATCAACGGTTTAGATAGAACATTTGATGTTACCACAAAACTGCCGGCTCGATCCCAGCCGTCTGATTTACTATGGGTAAATCACTACGGTTGTTGCAGAGCACCTACCCGGGCCTGGCCACCTCGTGCGCTCCACCCACGGGTACCAGCCGCCGAGCGGAAGTTGGCCCACTCCTCGAGGTTGGCCTTGCCGAGCACCACGGCGCCTGCCGTCCGCAGCCGGCGCACCACCCCAGTGTCCCACCGTACCACGGACCCTAGCAGCGCGAAGGACCCGGCCGTCATGCTGAGCCGGTAGCGCGTAGCAATGTTGTCCTTGAGCAGAACAGGAATCCCACGCAGACTGCAGCTGGTGCCGTGACATCGACCGGACAAACGCTCTGCGTCGGCGCGTGCCGCCTCCCGGAGCGCATCGGGGTTGACCTCGATGACAGCGTGTGTTACCAGTTAATCATGACAACGGTTTTATAGTTTTCTTTGTGCGTCAGTTTTAGTTGTGTTAGGTTAGATGATAAGAGTCCTGATGCTAACTTTTGTCGAACAAGGAATAGTATCTGATATGGTTATATCCTTGTTCCAAGTTTGATTTGGTAAGGTAGTTAGTTTGTTTTGTGAAGTTTATCTATAGCTTGGAGTTCTATATAAGCTCACAACAAAATCTAGAAAAGGATGCAGGGAGGTTGTGCATCGCAATTGATGTGTTGTCTCTGTTCTTTCTAACCATCTCTGCCAACATATTGTTCCAGAGTTCTTCTCTGTTTCCTCTCTGCAGAAGTTCCTAAAGCAGAACCAGCGCATCATTTGGAGTATGGTGTTGGTGCCAACATTTGGTATCAGAGCCATGTTCTCGTGTGTTCTGTGCTAAGAACATGGCTAGAAATGAGTCATCGACGAATAGGAATTCGTCGGGTCAAAGAACCAATGAACTTTTCGACTCGGGAGTATCCAAAACCTCAGCAAGTAGCAGATCGGTTTCACTTCAGTATCCGATGTTGACTATAGCTAACTATTCAACATGGGTATTGAAGATGAGGGTCTATATGCGAGCTCAAGGTGTCTGGGATGCAATTGCAACGCTAGAGCAAGTAGATGTGCGGAAGGATCAGATGGCACTAGCGCCGATCTATCAGGCAATCCCGGAAGACTCGATTGTGATGCTCTCGGAGAAATAGACAGCAAGAGAAGCGTGGGATGCTCTCAAAGCTTTACATCAGGGAGTAGATCAGGTTAAGGAGGTCAATGTCCAGAATTTGTGATGGGAACTGGAAGGGCTACGGATGGGTGAAACTGACAAAATAGATGTTTTTGTAGCAAAAGTGATCTCTATTGTTGGTCAAATCCGGAGTCTTAGAGAGAAGATTGAGGAGGAGTTTGTTGTGAAAAAGATACTGCAATCTGTATCTTCCAGTTTCATCCAAATTGCTTTAGCTATTGAGGAGTTCGGAGATCTCAAAACTAAAACACTGGAAGTGGTTTTTGGGTCTCTAAAAGCTCATGAAATGAGGTGGGCACGGATGAGTGATGAGGTGGATGAAAGGGCACTGTTTTCTCAACATGAGTGGAAGGCAAAAGATGATCAAGACAGCAGATCATACAAAGCGCGTGGTAGATGACACTCACGTGGTCGCGGGCGCGGATGCCACTAGGAGCGCGGCAGCACAGACACTCATGATCAAGGTGAAGGCTTACACAGGAAGAAATCTAGTTTTGATATTAACAAAGCCAGATGTTATAAGTGTAAAGAGTTAGGGCACTTGAAGTATGACTATCCTGAGCTAAAAAAGAAAACTGAGAGGTTGAATCTTGGAGTGAAGGATCGAGATGGCAATCAGAGGGGGGGGGGTGAATGATCCCAAAATAAAATTTTTCCCCCACTCAAAATACTCCAAACAATCCCGCAACAAAAATCCACAAAAGGAAGCGAATCAATAGAGAGAGCTGTTCTACCAGGCCGATCCTACCATTGGAAGTCTAGTAGCACCGGAGGCTGGTAGCAACAGGCTGGAAGGCCGGTAGCACCGGGCTCAAGAACAGCTGAAAAACAGTTCTGAAAATAGGCCAAGCCAAAAGGAAATTTTGAGGAATCTTTTGATCGGCTGGACAAAACTTCACAAAACTTGGTAGATGTGATCCTAAGGATATCAGAAACTTGTTCCAACCTTCAATCATAAGGATTGATATCCAAGTTTTGACCTTTTTCCCTTAGAAGGAAGAACACACCAAGTTTACGAAAAATTCAAGAACTTGATCTAAGACTTACTCGTGGGTTTTTGATGATCAAGAAGATGATCTTAGATAGCTACCCACATGTCATAGCAAGCAAGAACTCAAGTCAAAAATCACAGAAATGCGATTCACAAGAAGCACTCACTCAAGAACACAAAAATCAACTTTCCTCACAAAAAACACAAAGATTTGCCTAGATGATTGGGATATGATCTGAAGAAAATTCAACCATCAATTATTATCTTCAACACAAGAAGCACAAGCATGTAGAAGGAGAGGAGGCAAATCCAAATTGCGAGAAAATAAATTACCAGAATTTAAATGCTGAATTTAAATCATAAAGTAAATGCATAAGTAAATTTAAGCATGAATGAAAATGATTTGCATTTCAGGAAGGAGCCTCACAACAAAGTAGGCAAAAACTCAAACGAGCACAAAACCTCTAAAACCTTCAAGAAGGGAAATGCTATCCCTACCCCTCTATTTATACAACTCTTGAGTCACCCTCCACCCTTGGTTGAGTTCGTTCTACTCTAAGCACCACCATCAAGGGTTAGAATTGACTCATTCACTCGTACATAGGCTCGCTACTCTATCAATTAGACCGTGATCCTACGACCCTCATCGATCTAATCAGTGTCTAGCTAGCATCTCATCCATTCCTTATCTTCTTAGCTTTCACGAACTTCGTCTCTAATCATCTTCCAGCGATCTTCGTCCGTCTGGACCTCCGACGCTTAGTCCCGATCATCCTCCACCTCACCATAACTTAGCACCGTCTCCTACAACCATCAAAAATAAGGAAAATACATCACATAGCATTGCCCACAATAATATGCAATAAAACTCACACATAAACTCAAAATACATATCCCATGGACATGGAGTAACTCTGCTCAGAGTCGAGTCGATGAGACGACATTGAGTAGGCTGTCCCAAGGACTTGAGATGGGCTGATGGCAGGGCGCTCGACCCGGCAAACTCCCTACTCGATACTTAGCGATACCTAGTCTACTCGAATCATTCGACCAAAAGCCGTTAGGGCATTACTCGACCAAGCCAGAATTTGGCAGTAATCGACCAAACGCTTGAAAGACCCCTCCACTCGACCTGACAACATTCCTACTTGATACTTAGCGATACCCAATCTACTCAAAACATTCGACCCCAAGCTGGTTGGGCATTACTCAACCAAGCCAGATTTTGGCAGTAATCGACCAAGCTAGAACTTGGCAGTAACAGCTCAAATTACTTCAAATTGAAAATCTGATTCAAATCAAACTTAACCTAGAGCATAACAAGCTCAAATTTAGTCAAATACTCATCACCAACCTGGGTAGACCTCCACATGGTCTTTCATGGAGAAGCATGATCAAGATGATGAGCTAGCACTGCTTGCTGTGGAGGTTTATGAAATCCAGATCTGCCATACAAATGAAACTGATAATGTTATGTTCTATGAAAAAAATCAAGCCAAAGTTATGTTAGGTTGATGACAGCAAGCAGAGTGATGGAGTTTGGTATCTGGACTCTGGTGCGAGTAATCATATGACAGGATTGAAGAATTGCTTCACTAAATTAGACGAAAGAGTTACAGGAAGAGTTAAGTTCAAGGATGGTTCAGTGGAAATTCAGGGCAGAGACACAATCTGTTTTGAGACACTTTCAGGTGAACACAGATTGCTTACCTCAGTATATTTCATACCAAAGCTTAGAACTTAGAAGTAATATTATAAGCCTAGGTCAATTGGAGGAAAATGGTTGCAAAGCAGTCATTGAGGTTGGTTATCTTTGAATTTATGACAAATCCAGAACCTTGATAGCCAAAGTAAAGAGAACTCCAAACAGACTGTATACTCTGAACTTGCTTTTTGCTAATCCTATGTGTTTGTTTAGCAACTTGGAAGAAGATGCCTAGAAATGGCATGCTAGATTTGGTCATTTGAATTTTGGTGCTTTGAGTTTGATGTCTAGGAATCATCTTGTGAAAGGGATGCCACAGATTGAGCATATAACACAAATCTGTGTTGGCTGCGTGATGGCCAAGCATAGCAGAGCTTCCTTCCCTCAAGGAACACCTTACAGAGCTCAGAAATTAGTTGAGTTAGTCCATAGTGACATTTGTGGACCAATCAATCCATCAACAATTGGAGGAAGGAAATATTTTATACTCTTTATTGATGATCTATCAAGGTATACATGGGTGGAGATAATTGCCTCTAAAGATGAAGTTTTTATTGCTTTCAAGAAGTTCCAGGCCAAAGTAGAGTTGGAGTCTGCATGCAAGATTCAGACTTTGAGATCTGATAGAGGTGGAGAGTTCTTAAGCAATAGTTTTGCTAACTTCTGTGAAGAGGTAGGAATCAAGAGGCATTTGATAGCTCCTTACTCATCACAATAGAATGGAGTGTTGGAAAGAAGAAATAGTATTGTTGTTGCTATGGCTAGAAGTCTTGTGAAGACTAAACACTTGCCAGGAGCTTTCTATGGACAGGCAGTAACTGCTGCAGTATATATTTTGAATAGGTCTTTCACAAAAGTAGTAAAGAGGTCAACACTATCGAATATCTAAATATAGAATATAGACATATACCATAAACTCCAAGATTATACTATATATGCTCAAGCAAGCATAAGGAAGCTCCAGATATCTCGGGCCCAGTCCGATGGGATAAGATATACGTGGAAGGGGATATCTCCATGCAGGGAAGGATTCGATCGCTCTCGCGTTATGAGGAAACCTACTCGAATACACTTAGCATATAAGGAAGTTTGGATACGCTACGAAGATCCTAACAGCGATGGACTCCTCATCGACCACGATCCGGTATCTCCAACCAACTACAACTCGATCCAAGGCTACCCTGACTATATATAGATGAGGGTAGACGTCACCATAGCGCAAGGAATTCTCATATTACAGCCATCCAGAGCTAGACAAGCGAGAAGATCTTTTGAGAAAAGCATCCCTTAGCCATAGCTCAGCCACCCCCAAGTTCATTTTTATTGTAATTAAAGCTAGACATCCCACTCTGTACTCTATTCATCAACCTCATACATCATCCATAAAGGAGTAGGGTGTTACTCCATCAGGAGGCCTGAACCTATCTATATCGTGTTCCCCGATTGTGTGTTTAACTCTACTGAATTTGAATGTACCCGAAACATAAGTTTATTGTCGATCACTAACCTTCGATAGTGGTGTGCCAGGTAGGGTCTTCAGCTATTTTTGCAGATCAAACATGTCTTCGGTGCATGCTCGCAGCATAGTTTTTGACGTCGACCAAGCCCCAACTATCGGATCTAAGATCGCCTTCGGGAGCATGCTGTATTAATGGGGGCCGGGCGGAGATCTTGAGCACATTGCCTTCATCGGGTGCTGCTCCAAGGACCCATGCCGTGAGGTGTGTACATAGATTTCATCCCTATGGAACCCAGCATCGTCAAGTCGTCAAGGCAAAGCGATGATAGCGATAACTTCAATCGAGGCGATGGTGAGCGGATCGACATGTGTATATGGCTAGGGCCAACAATGGTACTAGTGTCGAAAGTTCCTAAGAGAGGGATCCAGGGGTAGAAACCACAGATGGTCAGGGGTAGCAACTTCCCCTATGGACACCTCAAGATACCGTAGTGGCAACAACTATAGACCGAGCAACCATAAACACCGTCACTCCCAACATCACAGATCATCGCCGAGATCTAACCACTGCGGCTGCAGCTGGGATTGTAGCCGCCAATCTGATGAGGCAACTCGACCTTGAAAATCTGACGACACCCCTCCCGCGGGCGCAAGGTGTCTAGGGACAGCAGATCCTTCAACAGCATGGCAACAGCAGTAGTCCCAGTCGTGTCTCAGGAGCAGCATCCCATCAGAGACATAGCAGCGACATCTTCAGTACCCTTGAAGCCAATGTCCAGTGCACTCACATGCTGCTAAAGTCTCTTCCCCCACTGGATCTAGGCAACCCGATGACTCTGGTGTTTGACCAGATGAAGACACTACTCGATGTAGCGCAAGCCCAGACTGCTTGAGCAGCCAACTCAAGGTTCGGACATCCTAGCTGATACGACGCCAAGAGCCAGCTACCAGGACCATCTCACGATAGTCGGTGTGCAGTAAGATTAGTAGTGGCTAGCTTTAGCCAGCATAATTCCAGGGCAGTTCGTTCCAACCCCCACCAGAGACATCTTGGGGATCTTCAAGATCTGATCCCACATGATCGACGGGATTTGTGTGATGTTCTATGTGATCGAAGGGAAGAATGAGACCATGAAGACCGTGAAAGGCAGGAAAATGAGTCCCCATCCTTGAGGGGGCCGATCTCTGGTGCGACGAGCTCGGTGAGGCAAATCTCCGCCCTCAAGGGGCCACTCACCGCTACGGCCTAGGTTCCCTCCTCAGCAAGATGCACACCAATGGCAGCGGTAGGCAACCCCTGAGGACATCGATGAGGGATGTAAAGCATTCACTCCTGCATTGCACGTGGTCAAATGGCCGAACAAGTTCAAACCAAGCCTAGTCGAAAAATATTCGGGGAAGATCAACCTCATCGAATGGTTGCAGATCTATACTACAGTCATGAGAGCAGCCGGAAGAAACGAGAAGGTGATGACCAACTATTTGCTCACCACCTTGGATGGTGCTGCAAGGCCTTGGTTACTCAACCTCTCACCTCAGTCGATATTGTCATGGGTAGAATTGCTGGCCTAGTTCATCACCAACTTTCAAGACATGTATGAACGCCTCAGGACACGTAACGATCTACATCGGGTGGTGTAGAAGCCAGGAGAGTCATTGCACGGGTTTATCCGACGCTTCAACGACAACCGCAACCTAATTCCCAACATCTCAGATGAGGCGGTCATAGTGGCCTTTCAGAATGGTGTCAAGGATAGAGATCTGAAGGGAAAACTTGCCACCCAAAAGATCAGAACCACCAAGGAGCTCTTTGAGTTGGCGAACAAATACGCCATACGCGTCGAGGCTCGAGATCATCTCGACAACCCCAAGCCTCGCAACGACAAGCCCGAGTCATCCAAGTAAGGGGCAAAGAAGAATAAAAATAGCGGGGAGAAGCGCAAAAGTGACACCATTGTAGTTGCGATTGAAAGGGGTAAGTCGCGCAACCTAGGCGGCAATAAAGACCAGAGTCGTGGAGGGAAAAAGTACTACCCAGTCCATCATATGGACAAACACGACTTCGATGAGTGCCAGGTGATTAGTAAGAAGGTCTAGGAGAAGCTTAAGGCCACCCTCACCGAGCGTGGAATTGAGCATGCTAAGGAGAAGCCTAAGGATGATGAGCCCAAGTACCGTGGGGCTGATCACAAACTGGCACACTTTTTTGGAGGATCTACCACGTAAGAGTCCAAGAGGTAGTATAAGGCAGTCGAAAGAGAGGTCAACCTAGCCACACCGGCTCTTTCTAGATTTCTCAAGTGGTTTGAAGTACCGATTAACTTTGACCAGCCAAATCACCCATCTGTGGTTCCTGACTCGGGGGCGATACCCTGTAGTGATCGAGGCCACCATCATCAACATCAAGGTCACTAGAACCTTGGTCGATGGAGGTAGTTTGTTGAATCTTATCTTTGTGAAAACGCTAAAGAATATGGGGATTCCTCAGACAGAGGTAAAGGCCAGAGCCGAGCAGTTGTATGGCATAACTCCACGGTCATCCTCAACGCCGCTTGGTCAAATCGAGCTGTTGGTCACGTTTGGCACGCCGGACAATTTTTATACCGAAAAGATTCTCTTCGATGTAGAGGATTTCGAAAATGCCTATAATGTGATCCTAGGCTGCCCAATGCTGGCCAAATTTATGGCAGCGGTGCATTACACGTATCAAACCGTCAAGATGCTAGTGCCAAAGGGAGTCCTTACAATCAAAGGAGACCAACGGGCCGCGGTCAGGTATGACAAGCCGAGCTTAGAGATGGCCAAGCATTTCTGCGGATCGGCAGCTAGTGCCAGCGATAAGGAGACTAAACGCCAAAAGTCCAAGAGCAGCGATCAGGCTTTTGCATCCAACAGTGTTGCCAACGACCCTGTTGACGACGGCAAGAAGGAAAAGAAGACCTACGGCGGTGTCAAGACGGTGCGCGTAGACTCGGCAAAACCTTCCAAGATGGTCAAGGTGAGCACAGGCCTCAACCCCAAATAGAAACTCGAGCTAATCACTTTCCTTCAGGCAAACCGCGATGTGTTTACATGGCAACTGTCCAACATAACCGGGGTCCCCAAGGAGGTGATCGAGCATCGACTGACTGTGGAACCAAGCGCCAAGACTGTGGTGCAGAAGTAGCGTAGATTTACAGAAGATCGGAAGTAGGCCATTCAAGAGGAGGTTGGCAAACTCTTGAAGGCTGACTTCATTCGAGAAGTCCGTCACCCGATATGGCTAGCAAACCCTATCCTCATCAAGAAGCCCAATGGCAGTAGAGGATGTGCGTCGATTACACTGATCTTAACAAGGCCTACCCTAAGGATCCTTTTCCTCTCCCACGCACTAACCAAATAGTGGACTCCACTATGAGTTGTGAACTGCTAAATTTTTTAGCTGCCTATTTGGGGTATCACTAAATTAGCACGTCTGCAGAGGACGAGGAGAAGACTGCTTTTACCACTCCTTTTGGTGTATTTGGTTATATAAAGATGCCTTTCAGCTTAAAGTGTGCTAGTGCTACGTATCAACGCTGTATTCAAAACTGCTTGAAGTCCTAAATTGGGTGCAATGTAGAAGCATACGTTGATGATATCGTGGTAAAATCGAAAACCAAGAGCACCTTGATAGGCGACCTCGAGAAAACATTCGACAACCTTAGGAAGTTTTGGATGATGCTTAATCCCGAGAAGTGCACGTTTGGTGTTCCGTCCGGCAAGCTTCTCGGCTTCCTGGTGTCTAGTCGAGGCATCGAGGCCAACCCATGCAAAATTGAGGTGATCAACCAGATGCGTTCCCTATGAATGCTAAGAGAGGTACAAAAGCTCATAGGGTGCATCGTAGCCTTCAGTCGATTTATCTCTCGGATGGGCGAGCGAGGACTACCTTTGTTTTTGCTGCTGAAGAAGCAGGACAAGTTCGAGTGGACTGAGGAGGCAGAAAAAGCTTTTTAGGATTTGAAAAGGTATTTATCGTCTCCATCAATTCTGATTTCACCTAATGAAAAAGATGATCTATTTTTGTATATTACAGCTACCTCCTAAATAGTAAGTACAGTCTTGGTGATTGAGCGGGATTGCCTCGACAAAAAGATCAAAGTCCAGAAGCCAGTGTACTACATGAGCGATGTCTTGCACAACACCAAACTGCGATACCCTCAGATACAAAAGATGTTGTAAGCCGTCCTAATGACTTTCCGAAAGTTCCAGCGCTACTTCTAGGCACACAAGGTTATGGTCATGACGACATATCCGCTCAAGGAGGTGCTACGCAACCGAGAGGCGACAGGGTAAATCGCATAGTGGGTGGTCGAACTCAACGAGTTCAGGGTCAATTTTGCGCTGCGCACCAGCGTCAAGTCAGGGGTCTTGGCAGACTTCATCGCGGAATGGACACACGTTGAGGAAAAGGAGTGCAAGACGGTTGACCACCACTGGACTATGTTCTTCGATGGATCGCTTACGCTTCAGGGCTCAGGGGCTGGCATCGTTCTTAAATCCCCGACAGGTGAGGAACTCAAATACATCATCCAACTCGATTTTTAGCTTCAAATAATGTTGCAAAATATGAGGGACTGGTCAATGGGCTCCAAATCGCAGCCGCACTTGGGGTCAGGCAATTACTCATGAAAGGGAACTCACAGCTAGTCGTAAACAAAGTGCAGAAGGAATACCAATGCTCGGATGATAACATGGCGGCATAACTGAACGAGGTTCACAAGCTGGAGCACAAGTTCGAAGGGCTCAAGGTAGAACATATCCGACAAAATGATAACTCCGCCGCCAATGAACTTGCCAAGCTCACTTCATCCCATTCATCTGCGCCCACAAGAGTCTTCGTTGAGATACTCCTTAAACCATCCGTCTCCCTCCTGCAGGATACAGATGGTGTCCAACTCGACCAGCAGCCTGGTCGAGTTAGCGAGGTAGAACCCGCAGACACGGAAGTTGCACTACTCAAATGCGAGCCAACTTGGATGACCCCATTCTAGGTCTATCTTGAAGGTCGAGAGATCCCTGACGATGATGCCTCAGCCAAGAAAATTGCACGTAAGTTCAAGCTATATGGCTTAGTACACGGTAAACTCTATCGGAAAGGGAGTAACGGAATCTTGATGAAGTGCATCACTCAGGAAGAGGGCAATCAATTATTGCTGGATGTCCATAGAGGCATCTGTGGCAACCATGCATCCTATCGTGCTCTAGTCAAAAAAGTTTTCCAGCAAGGGTTCTATTAGCCGACTGCCCTCCAGGATGCTTGCGAGTTGGTGAAAAAGTGAGAAAGCTGCCAATTCTACGGCAAGTAAACCACCAGACCAGCCCAAACTCTGCAAACTATTCCTCTGTCTTGGCCTTTCTCTGTTTGGGGCTTGGATATCTTGGGACCGTTCCTGAGAGCCCAAGGAGGTTACAAGTTCTTGTTTTTGGCAATCGACATATTCACTAAGTGGATCAAAGCAGAACCCATCAGGAACATCACCTGAGAAGCGGCCTGATTTGGCATCCGAATCTAGTAATCACTGATAACGATAGCCAGTTCGAATGTAGTACTTTCATAGTCTTCTACGAAGAATTGGGTATCAAGCTTTGTTTTGCTTCCATAGCTCATCCTTAGAATAACGGTGAGGTCAAACGTACAAACGGAATAATCTTGCAGGGGATCAAGACCCACGTATTCAATAGGCTCAAGGCTTACTCGGCCAGGTGGGCAAAAGAACTACCCTCGGTATTGTGGGCCGTTCATACATTGACTAGTCAAGCCACTGGTGAAACGCCATTTTTTGGGTCTATGGAGCAGAAGCAATGCTTCCGACCGAATTAATGTTCAGATCACCTTGAGTGGACAACTACTCCGAAAAGGAACAAGAGCAAATGCAGATGACGTAAATCTACTTGAAGAGTAGAGAGATCGAGTGTCCATTCAAGCAGCCAAATATCAACAAGCCTTACGCAGATATCATGGCCAAAGAATCCAGGAAAGAACACTCACTATTGAGGACTTGGTACTACGAAAGGTGTAGAAGTAAGATAATCGCAACAAGCTATCACCTAAGTGGGAAGGTCCCTATGTGGTAGTCGAAGCCACTTGACCAAGATCAATGCGGTTATCTATGTTAGAAGGCGTGATACTGGACAATTCATGGAACATCGATGAATTAAGAAAATTCCATATGTAAAAGAGAACATTGTGTTTGCCAAGAATAAAAACCAAGAGCTCATGCGTGGAAAGCAATCGCCTCACCATCTGAGCTACACCAAAGTAAAACTTCAGGTAAGTAAAACTTTATTAATATTACCAATAAAAGTTTACTCTATTACATCCTAAAGCAGGTATCCTACGACTACTTGTCCTAAAAGGCGTCGCACAACCTCTTCTGCTCCCTCGGGGGCTAGTAGCTGATGGTCCCCAGGATAGGCCTGCGCCCTCTACACGGGCTAGATGAAGCGACGAAGACTCGGCCACTTGTCGATGGACCAGTTGATGGGAAAGGTGTCCTCTCCATCGCCAAAGGCCCCCGGGCACCGTGAGGGTTTGGAGGGCGAGCAAGTGCTGAAGCGGTGAAGCTATTTTGAGCTTCACCTCCTCCACCGACGCCAGCAGCGTCACCTTCTTCACCTTGTGTGCCGGCGATGGCATCTGCTCTCACGAAGGGAGCAGAGGTGGCAGGGTCTTCCTCGATAATGATGCGCAGCTTGCTAGTGACCTCATCTTCCTCCTCTGGCCACACCTTTTCATACTTCTCCTCTGGCCACACATCACTCTCGATGACCTCCTAATCGATCTCATCTTCCTTGTCGGAGGATATGATGATTCGTCTGGGTGAGAATATGGCCAGCGGTGTCGGGGGAGGGGAATCCCCAAGGATCTCTAAGGTCGAGGAGGATGGGGGAATGGAGGCCATGGAGAAAAGGGAAGAGGCTAGGGCGTAGAGTGAAGCAAAAGAAAGAAGAAATGAGTTCTACCAGGTGACCGTGAGTCTAGTCTATTTATAGCCTAGGAAACAAGCCAGAGCTGCAACTCGCCCAGGTCCGAGTTGGTTCCGATCTACGAGACATCCTTTCGTACTCCCACATAAATGCAAGAACTAAAGAGGCGCTAAGTTATGATAGGATGCGTGGAACCCAAGAGGTGTGACGGCTGTAACAGTACTCAGTCATCATAACTAAAAAATAATAAGGCTAAGCCTTACCAGCATGCTCGGGGGCTCGGGTGCCTGAGTGTACGGCCGAGAGCTACCATTTATGATGCTTATGCTCCATTGTCTCCCCGATGCATTCATCAAGTAGAGATTCAGAGGCTATATCATGTGTTTTCTAGCGCGTTTGCTCCACCATCACCTCGATGCACTCATCGAGTATTGGGTCAAGAGCTACACCGCTCAGACTCTCTTTTACCTGGTTCCACTCCTAGTGAGAGGCATCCATTGAGTAAGGGGCTCAGAGCCGCAACAGGAATGTGTGACGCCAAATTCTCCACTAATTGCTCGACCCAGCTGTTGAGTAAAAGTCAGGAGCTACGTCATAACTTTTGTGCCTACATCAATGCTACTCCCTACTCGATGGTATCATCGAGTAAGGAGTTTGGGGATTGAAGGTAACTCGGTACCTCTTTTTCTTTTTTCTGGTCGATACAGTTATCGAGTGGCTGCAGCTTATTTATTTTTTTATCATATGATTCTTTATTTCCTCTCTTACATGCGAACTCTTATGCATGCATTTACTCGATCGCATGCTTAGCATGTCAGTAAACAAAACCAAAGCACGACCATGCCTGAATCTGATGACGAGCAATTCTATCCTTCACATACACGAGCACCAGATTGTTAGACATTTAAAGCTCAGCGGCTAGTGGGAGACGAGGCCTCTAGGCAATTCTACATGCGCTACTCAGCAAGTTTATGTTTGCTAAATAGTCTAAGTTGTATGGTCGATGAAGACTTGCAAAAAATCGCGTATCTCTTACTATGATTTACATAGCACTAACGTTATCTGCGTCCTCTCCAAGTGTAAGCTTGGGGGTTTAGAAATTCGATGAGAGTTTTTTTGTGAGCCTTGTGTGCAGGTATAGCCAAGACGCACAAGTAAAAGTCTAAAGGCCTATGAGTGGTAATCAGAATGGCATCTACTTTTGTTTCCTCCGCTTCATCGAGAAGGAGAAAAAAGGCAAAACACGAGAGACAAGCAAGACAATTGGTACTTTCATATAAGGCTACAGCATCGACACAAGTTTGATTACATTGATATGATAAGCCTAAGGGTTCTGATCAGTGTTATCATAAAGAGTCAGCTCTAGCTAGGCCACGAACCTCTCAGCATAATCCTTGAAGGACTCGATGTGATCGGTAGCCTCACCCTCCTCACATGCGAAGCCCTCGTCCAAAATCAAGAAGTCCAGCCCTGGGTGGTGACTCTTCATCAGACCGAGTATGTGCGAGATCGCAAGTCGAGCCGATGAAGTCATGTGGTCGAGGGTTTTCGAGTGCAGAGTGGCTAGTGTTGCATCTTTTGTAGCCTTTTCTCCCTCGATCACCTTCAAGTTCACTGTCACCTTGTCTCGACCAACTTTGGCTATAAACCACATGGCGTTAGAGGCGGCTTTCTTATCTCTTAACTTCTCTACCTCCGCCTTCAGTTTCTTTGCCTCCCCCTCGTGCTTGGCCTCGATCTGCCGCCTCAGCAAATTTCAGAGTCCCTTGACTTAGAGTCCTTCATCTTGAGACTTTGTTGTTCAAAGGTTGTGAGCCGCTTATTTTGTTGATGGGCTTGCTCATAGAATGTCTCGACCCGGCGCAATGTCTCCATGATATGTTGTCAAAAGAAGTTGAAAAGCTTCAAAAAAGGGCAAAGCGGAGAACAGTTCAAGGTGAGGAGACGGTAGGGCATGATTACACACCTGCAATTGCGGCTTCAAGACCAACCAATATTCTAAGGACACTGGTGGAGCTAGAAGAGGTAGAGTTGCTGTTGTTGTGGTCGGACTCATTGCCACAGGGGTTGAAATGAGCGCAACTGCGTCCAGAGGTGGCAAGGTGCCGACGGCGGCATCACCGACCACACTGCTAGATGCACCCTTCCTACAGGAGACTTTCTATGAGATTTCCCTGAAAGAAGAGGAAACTGTGGCTCAGAGAATGAAGAAGTAACTTACTTTGCTAGCCGAAGCTTCGCCTTCACATTTTCGTCAAGGCAGCTGGCTTCATCACGATCGGTTTGGTCCTAACAACTGACTTCTCGCTTGATCCAGCCGAACGAGGAGATGGCACCAGCAGATTAGCACCCAAAGATGGAGCCTACCCATACATAGTTACCATGAACAAAACGATAAGTTGCAAACAGACTAAACAAAGTACCCGATAACGGCATTACCTCTTCGACCACTTTGGTCAATGGAGACTCTATTCAAGGGGACACCTGCATAGTAGCCGCCAGTCTCTGCACATCAGCTCCCTAGGTGGTCTTTTGTTCCTCCAGAATCTGTTGGATTACGTCAGAAACTATCTCATAGCATCCAAGTGAGCAATTGAATATCACCTGGCCGGATAGTCTCGTTGATGAATTCCGAGGCCATTTAGCAGGTGGTTGGGGTGCTGGAGAGGCTGACCTCCTTGCTCGAGGAGATTCGACTGCCTCTTGCTCCGGGGCTGATTCAACCCTGCTGGGATTGTTGATGGGCACTGTGTCATCCAAATAAGGAGCAACGAGGACAGGAGCTGAACCCGATGCTTGCTCATTATCTCGAGTTGGCTCATCATCTAGGCCAATGACTCCCTCAAACTACCCTCTATCATCGTCGAACTTGGCCTCCTGAAGACAAACCTGGTTAAAAGAAAACAAGTGCGCAAATGAGGCAGGATTGGTCGTTATTCAGTACATACCTCTGGTCGAGGATTGGCTAGTGAATACGCCTCGACGCCGCAAGGGCTAGGTTTCTAACCTTGGAACATCTTGCTCAGCCTAGAGGAGATGTTCGTGCCTGACAGATCTAGCAGTTAGCAAGTTAGTTTTCCACAACCCACTACAACAAAAATAATGGACAACATTATTATTGCTCACCTTCAAGGCTATCCCTGATTTGCATCATTGACCCCAGAGTAGTCCCAAGCCGAGTGGTCCTAGCACTTCAACGGACTCGATCGACATGTTAGAAAATCTCGGGCAACATGCCACCCGGTCAATCCTCTCTTCCTCAGCTTCTTGATCTTCTGGGCATAGCACGCATTGCGAGAGGTCAAAGGAGGGACTTTCATGCAGAAATCAATTGGATTAAGGAAGGGTTGATAGGCTAAGGGGCAGTTCACCTTTTCTAAAGAGGTGATACAAAACCACCGTTTCTTCTAGTCTGACTGTCAAGAAGAGGTGACTAGAACTAAAATGTACGTTCCTGCTACACCGCTGTGGAGGTGAAATCCAGCACCCCTAATAGCTTCATTATTAATCGCCCTCTTTAGATTATAAAATTGGCAGAACAAATTAAGGCTAGGCTTGACACCTAGAAAGGCCTCACAGAGATGGACAAACACACTAAAGTATCATGATCGAGTCAGGGCCCAGGTGGAAAAGCTGGATTTGATAGAAGTCCAAAACACCGAGCAGGAATCAGGAAGGGGGAAAGCTAAGACCGCAACAGAAGAAAGACTCAAAAACCACAGTTTCATCCTCATTTTTAGGGGTAGGATAGATCTCACCGACTGATGGCCTCCAATGAAAGAACTTCCGAGGAGGAATGAAGCCATTTTCCTTCAACTTCGCGAGACACTTCTCTGTCGTCATGGATTTTTGCCACACTTTCTAGAATGTCTCATCGTCAAAAACTGCCTCGGCCGTCTCAAGTTCCTTCTTCAGTGGCAGAGCGGCTTTGGAGCTAGTAGAAGGGCCAGACACCATTAAAGACAGGTGTGAGGTGGATCTTTCAAAGAATGGCATCGCAAGGGCTCAAAGAGACGAGGCGGAGGCTTCGAGAAAAAGGCCGGAGGTGAAAAGTAGAAATGGCTACAGTTCCAAGTCTAGAAATTTATAAGGCAAAAGTTCCTTCACACAATAGTTTGTTTCCTACTATACGGCGTCTTGATCAGCGAGAAAAGCATAATGATGGCATCGTACATAGCGTGGCGCTGCAGACGAGAGCAATAAATGCTCAACTGCCCAATATTTATAATTTATGACTATTGTTCTAACTCTGCTTAGAGTCGAGTCGATGAGTCGATATCGAGTAACATGTGGTTACTCTAAGAACTCGAGTTGAACTGGCAGTGTGTAGCTAGAGCATTTCCCACAAGAAATCCTTGTTCACTAGTCTTCCTATACCCGGGAGGTATTGAAGAGGTTTAATATGGATAAATCGTATCCTTTGAAAACTCCCATGGTCGTAAGATCCCTTGAAGTGGATAAAGACACTTTCATACTGAGGATGGAAAATGAGGAAGTCTTAGAACCGGAAGTCTCATATTTAAGTGCCATTGGAGCACTCATGTATCTTGTGAATTGCACAAGGCCTAATATTGCATTTGCAATGAATTTGTTAACAAGACACAGTTCAACCCCAACCAGAAGACATTGGGCTAGTGTAAAGACTTTACTCAGATATCTCTAAGGTACTCAAAATCTTGGATTATTTTCCAAAAGAACCAAGACATGACCATGGTGGGATATATGGATGCTGGCTACCTATCTGATCCCCACAGTGCCAAATCACAGACTAGTTTTGTGTTTCTTTGCGGTGGTACAGCCTTTCTTGGCAGTCTTGTAAGCAGACCTTGGTAGCAACTTCTACCAAGCACTCAGAGATCATAGCTTTGTATGAAGCCTCACATGAATGTGTTTGGCTACGACGTGTAATTAACCACATCCAGAAGTCATGTGGCCTTAATACCATCGATACCTCCATGATTATCTATGAAGATAATACTATTTGCATTGCACAAATGCAATTAGGTTATGTAAAGAGCAATATCACGAAGCATATTGCTCCTAAGTTATTCTATCCTCACGAACTCTAGAAGAGAAGTGAGATAAAGATCTTGCAAATTAAGTCATGTGAAAATCTTGCAGATTTATTCACTAAGTCCTTGCCCAAATCCACATTTCAAAGATGTGTTAAAGGCATTGGAATGAGAAGACTTAGAGAGATGCAAAGTTCAAGGGGAGAAAACCCTTGAACCATAACCTTTATTGTGATCCTCAATATCCTAATATAAATCCTGAAGATTATAAGTTTTACTTTTTTCCTTTCGTGAGTTTTCCTGAAGTTTTCTCACATGAAGGTTTTTAATGAGGCAACTAATGCAATATAAAGTGCATGTGCGGTGCACTATTTTCTCTATCTTCTTTTTCCACCGGGTTTCTGAGTGAAGTTTTTAACGAGGCATGTGCATTACATGGTATTTGCCCAAGGGGTAGTGTTATGAGATAAGGAAAGCTAACTGTATTCGATTAGAACTCTATCTCTTGTTTATGTGGGTGAATTCGAACTCCTCTCTCCCCTCCTATATATATTGAGAGTCCCCCATTGTATTCAATTCAATCTAATAAAAGCAAGAGAGAATTCCACCCCTATATTCTGTGTGCTCTTGTTCTTGATTCGCGTGTTCTCGTTTATGTGCCATTGATTCGAGCAGGTGAATGACTACGTTTCACAACACTTATATCGCTTTTTCTATTTTTTGGCCACCAGTAGGCGGCTCTCCTTGTGCTTTGCTCTTGGAAGCGACACATGGTGTGTTTTTGTGTGAGGAGTGCATGGAGAGAAAGAGCAACAGTCCCCCCTTTACGATTGTTGTGCAACTGATTGTGTCTTCCGTTGTATGTGTCTCTGAATACAAGTGATTATGTTGCAATTTTTTTTAAAAAAAAATCATTAGACAAGGTGAGTTAAAACTTTTTGTTTTCAATTTTTTCGAGATGAAACTTTCTAATTTGAAAATTTTCAATTTAATTTTTTTTAAGTGGAAACTTTCCAATTTGATATTTTTTGGTTGAAATTTTTTCAACTTGAGTTTTGAATCGGAACTTTTTGAACTAAAATCATTTCAATCAAAATTTTTATGAGTTGAAACTTTTTATTTGAAATTTTTTGAGTTGAACTTTTTTATTTGAAACTTTCCTATTTGAAATTTTTTGATTTTAAATTTTTCGATTTAAAACTTCTTGTATTGAAACTTTTGAGTTGAAACATTTTGAGTTAAAACTTTATAATTTTAAACTTTTCGAGTTGAAACTTTCTAATTTGAATTTTTTTTCCATTTTAAATTTTAAGTTGAACTTTTTCGAGCTGAAACTTCGTAGTTAAAATTTTCAAAGTTTAAATGTTCTAATTTTAAGTTTTTGTGTTAGAGAGGGAAGAAGGGGTGGGAAAGTGAGTAGGGAAAAAGGAAAGGAGCTATGGATGGAGAAGATGTCACATAGCATCTTATAGAGGTGACCTTACATTTGTTAAATCTCTACTACTTCTAATTATGAGTTGATGGCGGTGGTCCATTCTCCCCTCCCCTAAAATCGTCATTGTCTTGATTTTCTATACATTGGCGAAAGGAGAAAGTTTTAATTCTGTTGGATATGCATGCATATGTGATCTGCAGTGTATCAGACTCTTATCTCAATCAGCTGATTCTATTTCTAAATTCTGCACGACCAATTCTTTTTCCATATACTCTACGCATACAGTTTCTGAGTTACCATGTGTCTTTGAGTTTCCATATGCACCCTTTCCATTAAATATTTACTTGCATGTGTAAATAAGATCATCTTTTCTTATTATCTAATCACGTATGGACTTGATTCCGGCCGGCCAGCAGCATACGCATAGCTATGCATGACACGACTAGATAAGTTTGTTATCTCTATCTATACTAATTTTAATTAGGAGTTGGTGGTGGTGCGTCCATTCTCCACCCTCACCCCGACACGTGTGCGCACCCGCGTAGTGAGTGCACTCTGATGGATCGGGCATGCACTAGCGGTTGAAACCGCTTTGAAGCGATTTTAGAAACGCTTGTAAGCATCATGAGTGATACCCGTTAGGTATCTGGCAGTTCAACCGCTTCGGTTGGACACTTTCAAAAGCGGTTGGTATTACGAACCGCTTGTGGAGGCTCTCTCCTGGCGGTTGTAATTACTATTTGCTTGTGAAGAGGCCGACAGACCTGCGTTTTGATTATATTCAATATAGAATATGTTTTCAGAGGGGTTTTTGACATAGATTTTGACAATTAAAATAAATAGAACTGCAGGAGTTTTTTTGACACAATAATTAAATATATATTATTCACACGTACTCATTAATTTAGATCATTACAGGTTCATTTACAGAAAAATACGAACTTAATAGACTAAAAAATGAACAAGTGATGAACACATGAAATAATAAGCCACTTTTACAAGTTTCAAAGAATAAAAGGGTGAATTTTGAGCTCATTTCTTGCGTGCGTCGCTCTTTGTGCCCTTGGTCGACGTTGATGTCAGTTCACCTGTCCTTATTTCAGGACAAGGTCTCCAACCATTTGCGTGGAACTCGCCTTTGGTGGATACAATCTCATCGAAAATAAAGCTGATGAGTTGTTCTTGAATTGCTGTAACCCGGTGCGGCGGGATCACGCCTTGCTCATCGATGTTGGGCTGACAAAGCGGGAAGTAAATAAATCTCTTGACATGTAATTAAAGTGTAATTAAGTACTAAGAAATTGACATGTTCACACTACATCAGCGTTGGTTGTCGGCACATCGCCGTGGGTAATACTTTGCATATAGTGGCACACATAATAGCCACATAAGTTGTTTCCTTCCATCTGTTTTAGAACCTGCGATGAAATTTGAAAAGAAAACAATTATTATTGGGATGAAAAACTGTTACGGCATATTAATATTCTTTAATTCGTACTCGAGTGCTTATTTGTACATCAAATTCGTTCTCGAAATCTCCTTGTTGCTTCTTCGGAACCTTGCGAATGCCCCTGTGTGATCGTTATTATATATGAGTATTAATTATCGAGTTGGAATTAGCAAGGTATTTCAATATATATAATAAGGAAAACTATCGTATATATATGTGCTATATACATTTAGGGTGTCAATGATATATTGATATTTTTCCACCGAGTCCTTTTGAGTCTTGAACAACGATCTAGGCGCTATCAAGCTTGATGACAAGAAGGATCGATGATACCTATTCATGTATTGCAACATATATGTAACTAGCTAGTAGTATTATCAATGCCTTGGAAAATATAAGAATGAGAGGTTGTATATATCGTGCGAAGTTGAAGGGCGAATATATACGGTTTGTAGTGATGTCCCAAGAATGCATCGAGAATGTAATCTTCAATATCCTTTCGTCCATGGTTCAATCCAAAGGCGTGCTAGTTAACAATCTCGGGTCGATGAAGCCCACGTTGAAGGCGTTCTCTTTTCTACATCGTTGTATCTCCATTCTACATAGAAAGGTATAAGTTTAAGAGTTGCAATTTTATTATGCGAGGAAGCACACGGTAAAGGTATGAGCTTGACACTTACGAGGCACCGGCAGACTCATGAGAGACACGTTGATGGAGTCGGCATGGTAAATATTGTAGAAGTCCTCGAATTCGAGCCATATGCTGTTGTCCCCGCGATAAAAATCTTCTTCTTTGAAACGGAGGGGGAACATCGCTCTTCCTTGAGTAGACTCTGTCATGTACCATTCATGAAATTGCCGCATCTTGGTTGGCAGATCCTTTATCTCATTAGGGTCAATCAGCTCCCGGCCCAACTGATATTGCCATTTGACCTTTGCCATTGGAATATCATCTATTAATCCAAGAGCTGCAGCTGTGGAACTAATTCCTGCCTCCTTCATAAACCTCTCGAGGTTTTTGTCCTGATCTTGGTCTATCTTCTTCTTTGCCGCCACCTGACCACGTTTATTCTTACATGTAGCCTTTATTATTGTCCGTTCATAGTTGGGCCGGCACAGCAAATGCAACTTTGCCGCGACATATCGCGAAGTGTTCTGCCGCTTTTGGATCAATTGGTACCTTCTTTGGCTCTGGCTTTTTTTTTGTGAAGTGTGCAACCAATTCTGCTTTCATGACCGTGCCACTCTCCTCATTAGTCATGTCATATGCCCTCTTTGGAGGTTCCTTTATCTTTGTTGATCGGCTGGAGGAGGCCTTCTTGGGAGCAGGTGGAGGAGCCTTTCTGCTATCGAGCTTCTTCCTCGGAGGAGATGGTGGGGCGTGGTTTTCTGGGGGTTCGTTTTTGTTTGAGATGGTGGTGGCGGAGTAGGGCTTGCATGGGCGGGTGGTGGAGGCGTGCTCTGTTTTTTGGCGAGGCATTGTGTGGAGGTGACGTTGGAGGAGGCGTGGGTTGCCGGGGTTGAGATGACGCCTCCACACCATTTGGAAATATGATGTACCGTTTGCACCAAAGGATGATATTGTGGAGGGTCTGTCCAAGCTTGGTCACGTCGTCGCCTCCAGCAATATCGAGGTGAAGTTCTTCAAATCCACTCAGCACCTCCTCCACCATGACCTTTGAGTAACCCGGAGGTATATCGTTGCAGTGGAACTTCTGGCCCTGCTCCACTGGAAATGCCATGCCATAAGCCACCTTGATGGAGACGTTACGCGCATCAACGTGTAGCTCACACTGGCGGCGAACCCTTATGTCATCCACGGGATAACGAGCTAGCAAGTTCTCGCTTTAGGGGCCGGTGGGCCTTGACTACTCCGCCCAGCGGAGGGGCTGATCACGGCATCCGGCGATTGCTCGGACCTAGTCCCTGAAGCTTGCTGAGGGCAATCTGTACTTGTTGCGCAACTATGTCGCCGATGCTAGCCTGGGTTGCTCTGAGCTCTTGTTCCAATTGGTACACTTTATATAATTCCTTGTTTTGCTTCTTTGCGGCTCTCATGCGTATCGCATCCTTGGCGAAGCAGATACTTCCTGGCGTATGCTTGCCCATACCTCGTGGCTTTCTTCTCCCAGTGTATCGTATGCTCTCCTGGCAGCCATACTTTTGGAACTTGTAGGTGTGGATCAAAATCCAGACAGGACCTTCTCAACGGCCGGCACCTAATGTCGCCGATGGGCTCGCCACAGCCAGCAGCGTGGCGTTGCGTTGCCGATCGTTCTTGAGCCCATTGGCGATATTAGGTGCCGACCGCTGGAGAAGGTCTGTCTCGATTGACCAACACCGCAAGTTCCAAAAGCATGGTTATGAGAGCATACGATACATCTGGAGAAGAAAGCCACGAGGTAACGTCTTAGTTGACATGGAATGATCGCGATGCTTTCTTTTGGTATAATAGACTATTAACATTCTAGTTGTGGATTTATAACCTTATTTCATTTTTGAAAATCATATTAGTGTGGAATAAGAATGATTCATTATTTTTATTAAGCAAATTTTCTTGAGTCCTTATCTTCATCGACCGACCTCTGTAATGTGATGAGTGCCATAATTTGAGGGGATATCAATCGGAATAAATTAAGATAGTAGCTAGTTATTTTTCACAAATTATACTTGAGTACTTAATAACTAGAGAATTCAAGATAGTTTACTATGCATGAAAGAAGAGCTTCCAAAAATACCATGCATGGCACGCTTGAACATCGAGCACACCATTTAGTGAGCTAAAGACAAAAACCACATCAACCTCCACACATCGCGATAGGTGGTGCCCAACAAAATCAACAGATACACGGCCAACTCTATGTCGCAATGTTCAGGGTTACAAGTAGAAAATTAAGGACTTAAGATCCTAATGTCCAGGGTTACAAAATTGAATGCCATGAAATTAAAACTGTATATTACCAAAGCATAACACATACTTAGTTGCACATTGAGCAATTGAATTGTCTCCTACAAGTTTCGATGCAAAAAAAACCCGGTTTGAAATAAGGCAGTACCAAGATAACAAAATTTCCCAGAGTTCTACTCTTCAATCTCCACACGAACAGTAGTCAGGCTACGATAACAAAATCATCAACTCTATTGGAACCTAAACTAAATAGCCACAGCAAGGCGCATCATCATAGCCACAGCAAGGCGCATCATCACACCTAAAATATCGTTTTTATACCTACTGGACATTTCACCGAACACCTTGTGGGCAACCGAATTAGAGAGGGAGGACGACGGCATGCACAGCTGTACCTCGGTCCTCCAGGGTGGAATGGCGGTGTGGCGGCGGCTTGGTGGCGAAGGAGGCGTCGGCGAGGTGGCGGAGGAGGCGTCGGCGGGGTGGAGTGGCGGCGCCGACGAGGGCATTAGCGCGGGGGTGGAGTGGCGCCTGGGGAGGAGTGGCGCTGGGATGGAGTGGCAGAGGAGGGCGACGGCGTCGACGAGGACGGCGGCTGTCGGGACCCGAATATGCAAATCCGGACCCTCTGTGTATACTGCACTAGTCCAAGATCACGCTAGTGCACACAGGCTCAACATTAGTGAATATCATAATCATACACAACGTAAATAAGATAAATACATAATATACTAAATATTAGCAGTTGTATGACCTTATGGTCAACTTACTTAGCAATGCCTCACAAGGCTAAATAACAAATTGAGCTGCGGCGGAATGAAGGCGTAGATAACCCCTCGGTATACCACGAAAAGCCGACAAGGCTCGCACCCTAAACATTCGTCTCTTCATGGTACTCCTTCTTCACCATGATGATTTTTGTAGGTAAGGGTGAGTACACCAACACGTACTCAACAAGTTGTGCCACAGAATGCAATTCTATCATAGCTATATGCAAGGCTTATTCCAAAGGAATGGCTAAGTGGTTCATAAGCGATGGCGACATTTTCAAACATAAGCAATATGTAGATTGAAAAGACAGTAAAACAAATAATAACAAGTAAATAGATTTCATTGTTTCTCAAATCAAACCCAAGTTCTCCATCCTAAATCAAGTTCCATTATCCACATGGCATCCCGCCATCCCATCCAGTTGTTTATTTTAATTAACTACCCTTAGTTGACCGAGGCAAGACTAACCAAAAGTTCATCATAAAACCAAATACGACCGCCCAATTGCCACTCTTGGCCCACCAAATGTGACCGCCCAATTGCCACTCTTGGCCCACAAAAACCAAATCGACGCCCAATTGCCATTCTTGGCCACAAAAACCAAATCGATCGCCCAATTGCGATCTTGGCCCACGAAACAATCTTGCCACTTGCCTCGGTTTAAATCATTTTCCCACGGTTGATTACCAAACACCACGTGCTCTTCACAAATCAACATCGTTCGCGTGACTCATTGTCACAACAACTCAATCTCTTTGTGCGACCACACATGGCCCACAAATTATTATCATAGTTCCATATTCCATTAGTCAAGATTAATAAACAATATTCCAAGAGCATGTGATGGCGTAGCATGGCTAAGCAATTCTATTCGTTCTAACCATCCATGTTGATTTTCTATTAACCAACTATAATCAACCAACCTAGGGTGACAAGTGGATCATGGCATACAATTTAACAAGGTAGGGTGTAATTCAAAAGGGTATAATATCTAAATCCCAATCTAGGTCAAAATCATTTAAACACATAAAATAACAATTGATAAGGTAAATCAAAATAGCATGCAATCTAGTTTATGGTGCAACATGATCAAACACTACTACAGCGAGGCTTATATCGGGGCCTTACGATCACGAGCGGTTTTGAAAAACCGCTCGTAATATCAGAATATCACAGAGCGGTTATGTACTCAAACCGTCGGTGCTAATATCCTGAGCGGTTTTATATAACCGTGCAGTGATGTAATAACTATCACGAGCGGTGTCAAAATATAACAAATGCAGTGATGGCTCTGATACTCATTACGAGCGGTTTCAAAGTAAAACCGTGCAGGATTTCCTGACGGTTATATAACACAACCGCTCGTAATGAAATCTTGTAGCCATCCTGATTGATTATATTTAGAAACCGTCTGTGATATTTTTGCATCACGAGGCGGTACCGTAATATAAAACCGCTCGTGATAAAACCTTCCGAGGCCGTAAAAACAGAGCTCGCCTCGTTCCATCCACTTTGTTGGTAGGGTTTGGTTTCTATCTAAGTGGCGGTTTGCGAAGTGATGCGATTTTTAGAAGAAAGCCATTGATTTGAAGGGTGATATTAGATTCCTTTGATTTTGGTGATCTAAGGTTAGTAATGTGTTTTAATTGCATTATATTCAACATCTAGCTTGATAAGGAAGGAATTTGATGATTTTTTAGATCTCGCTTGTAGAACCATGTGTTGGTTTTTGATGAATAAGGTTAGCTAGTAATGGTTCTATTTGCATAATATAATATTCGATCATGATGTAGCTAGCTAGCTTGTTAAGGATAGAATTTAATGATTGTTTAGATCTAGCTTATAGATCAATTCAAGTCTTTTGGTGATCTAAGATTAGTAATGGGTTCTAATTTCATTATTATATTGAAGATTAATTTGAATTTTGTTAATTATTTCTTTGTGATGTAATTAAGGTATGTAATTGCATAATTAGTTTAAGAATGTGTGCATACGCACTACACAGTGCACTTAATATTTAACACTAAGTGTTACATGTGTAGCGTAGATGGATCGAAGTGGATGTCTGTTGAGAACCGTCTGAGTCTTGAGTACCTTAATGGCGTCTCCACTTTCAAAAGAGCCGCAGAGGAGGATATGTTTAATAAGGGGTGCAATTCATGTCATGTCCGTGCATTGATTGCGAAAATCAAGATGTTTGAAACTTCGGTAGATCGAAGCACACTTGATTGAAGGGGTTTCAAAAGGGCTATACATGTTGGACCATCATGGCGAAGAGCATAATATACTGAAGCGACAAGTAGTGTTAATATAAATCGGCGATGTCAATGATATGTCGGATGATCATATCGATTGTGCTTCCGATGAGGACAAGGTTGCACGATGACAATTTGGATCGATGCTACGCGATGCGAAGAAACCTTGATGACAGGAATATGGGCAGTTCGAGGGCTTAATGGAGGACTCGGAGAAACCTTTGTTCGCAGGGTGCAAGTTGAAATACACAAGGTTGTCATCCGTGCTTCAACTACTCAAATTGAAGGCAAGCAGCGGTTGGTCCGACAAGAGTTTCACAATGTTATTCGTCTATTGGCGGACATGCTTCCAGAGGGAAATGAGTTGCCGACAAGCACCTACAAAGCCAAGCGTGTTCTTTGTCCCTTGGGAATGGAAGTAGAAAGAATACATGCATGTCCAAGCGATCAGATATCTGTATCGCAAAGAGTACACAAACTTGCATATATGTCGGTGTGCAGCGATCCCGACAAGCGTAAGAGTTATTCAGATGATGATGGCGAGAGCATTGAGGTGAAAAAGGTACTCTGCTAAGGTGGCATGGTATCTGCTGTAATTCCCGTTTGAAGCGTTTGTTTGCGAACCCAAAGGAGGCAAAAGCTGCTGCGCTGGCACTTTGAGGCGCGAAGAATGATGGAATGCTAAGGCACCTGCTGATTCCATCCGGTGGAGAAACATCGGCAGGAGCTTTCAAGAATTGGTGCGGATCCGAGAAATATAAGGTTTGGATTGAGTACAGATGGAATGAATCCTTTCGGTAACATGAGCAAGCGTAGGCATAGCACTTGGGCGTAAATCTCAGTATCTACAACCTTCCTCCTTGGTTGTGTATGAAGCGGAAGTACATTATGTTATGCAGTGCTTATCCAAGGACCGAAACAACACAGGAGCGATATTGATGTGTACCTAGCTCCATTGGTGGAAGATCTAAAACACCGTGTGGTTACCGGTACACGTATGGGATCGTACAAGCGAGAGAACTTTACTTTGCCTTTGCTTGTTGTTACGCACCATAAATGATTACCCCGCCCTTGCTAACCTCTGTCGGGAGTACAAAAGGAACCAAAACGCACTCCTTTGCTTAGATGATACCGAGAGTTTATGGTGAATCACTCATAAAACCGTGTACATGCGTCACCGTAGGTTCCTTGGAGGAATCACCCATATCGCAAGATGAAGCAACTTTTCGACGGAAGGAACGAAATGGTCCAGCTCAAAGGCGTTTGGCGAGAGATGTTCATGACATTGTTAAGGATTTGGATGTTGCGTATGGAAAGGGGCGTAAATCAAGTACCCGTGAAAAGAGCATGTGGAAGAAGAGATCAATATTCGGGACCTACCTTCTTTGGGAGCACCTAGAAGTTCGCCATTTGCATCGATGTCATGCACGTGAGAAGAATGTGCGTGACGGCGTGATTGGTCTCTTACTCAACATTAAGGGTAAAACAAAGGATGGTATCAACGCACGGCTTGACTTGGTCGATATGGGCATAAGACACGAGTTAGCACCGAAAGAGGCGATAAAGGCCGTGCGTGCTTGGAACACGCTTGTTATACTCTGTCAAAGGCGAAAGAACTGAAGCGTGCGATTGCTTGCATGGTGTGAAAGTTCCGTCCGGTTACTCCTCCAACATGAAGAGACTTGTTTAGTTGGAAGATTTGAAATTGTCGGCATGAAGTCTCATGATTGTCATGTGCCGATGACACAGATGCTCCTATCGCAATTAGAAGTATTTTTGCGGTCAAGGTCCGTGAGACAATCACTAGGGCGTGTTATTTCTTTAACACAATCGCTCGAAGGTCATCGATCGAAGGACTAGATGCTCTGCAAGTCGAGGTGGTGATGACTCTATGTAATCTTGAGATGTATTTCCCTCCATCATTTTTCGATATCATGGTCCATCTCATTGTTCACCTTGTGACAGAGATAAAGATATGCGGACGGTGTTCCTCGTAGCATGTACCCGTTCGAGAGGTACATGGGAATTCTCAAGTCTTCGTCGGAATCGATCTCGTCCGGAGGGTAGCATTGTCGAAGGTTATGCAATGAAGAGGCCGTCGAGTTCTGCGTCGATTACATGGCCCAGTCGAACCAATAGGTGTGCCTCGATCTCGCCATGAGGAGGCTCGGTATGGGGACCATCGGAGGAAAGCAATCACGCTGATTCGGTTGATTATGCTCGAGCCCATTTCACGGTTTTGCAACACATGGTGTAGTGTCCGCCTATATCGTCGAGCACAAGCAATGGCTAAGGCAAGAGAATCCAAAGACGGCAGAGTCTTGGATCACGAGACAGCATAACCTTCAGCTCAACAAATGGTTGAAGGAGCGACCTATCATGGAGCTCGCCGATGACACTGCCGACATGGTTGGCAAAAGGACCAACTTTTACGCTTGTCACATGGAAAGGATATGACTTAAATGGGTACACATTTTACACGAGAGATCAGGATATGAAGAGCACAAACCGAGCAGTGGTGTCCGTGATAGATGCATTCAATAATACATTTGGGTTGACGAGGAGCTCCTACTATGGGTTCATAGAGGAGATATGGGAGCTCGACCACGACTTTTCAAGATTCCCTATTTGGTGCCGTTGGGTCCACCTCCAAAGACGTGAAGGTCGACAGAATGGCATCACTCATGTGGACCTCGAACGTGTCGGATACCAAGACGAACCATTAGACTCGCTAACCAAGTTGTTCAAGTCTTCTATGTAACCAGACCCGCCCAACAAGAAGCGCCACGTAGTTCTTCAGGGAAAAAGGAGAATTGTCGGAGTTGAGAATGTAGTAGATGAGGAAGAGTACAATCAATTTGATGAGTTGCCACCTATCGGAAATGACATCCACGGTCCCGGAAGAACAACATGAGGAAGCAAGCTACACACGCGTCGATCATCATGAAGGGCTAATTTTCATACAAAAGAATAAGCATGTGGTGGCGTAGTTATGAGAAGGGTGCATTGTCATCATGCTTACTAATTTTCATGTGTAATAATATTACATTAATGCTATTGTAAAGATGATACGACCCATCATGCTTTGTACATATGATTGTGATGATCTTTGTAAGTAGCTTGTGAAGCATCCGAATTATGTATATATGATTGTGATGATCTTTGTAAGTAGCTTCAGAAGCATCTGGATTGATGGAAAAGATGCAAGTATAAGAGCACGATTTATTCGTTAATATCAATATGATTCCAAATACACGATTCAAAGATGGCCATTCGGACATAATTGATGACAAGAATGTAATCATGTCTACTTTGGCAATATGGAAATAGTTGTATGTGATTGCTCTCAGATTTTAGGGTTTGAATTGAGGATTAGAACCTCCACTTCAACCACAAGATAGATCTATATTCGTTAAAGACAACTTTCCCGTAAGATACAACAAAGTGGCATGCATAAGAGTCGATCGAATCGAACCGACAAGTGAATGTCGATGAATAAGATATATCATGAGCGGTTCTTTAACATAACAACAGGATAAAGATTTGTCATGCACGGTTATGTTACCTAACCGCTCAGTGATATCTCAACATCGAGAACCGTCCGTGATGTCATTAACATCACGCACGGTTCTATTATAGAACCGTCCGTGATGTAATTAACATCGCGAGCGGTTCTATAATAGAACCGTCTGTGATGTCACCAACATCACGAGCGGTTCTATAATAGAACCGCTCGTAATATTTAAACATCATGCATCGTTCTATTATAGAACCGCTCGTGATATGTCATCTGCACTGCTATATTATAGAACCGCTCGTGATGTTATTTCTTCTATATATCTCCCAAGCAGATCTCATTCACAGCGCCAAACCCTAAACCTTGAGACGACGTTTTGCCTCCATGGCGGCCTCCCCTCGGCGTCCTCCCCCCCGGCGTCCCGGCCTCAAGGCCCTCCCTCCCGTCCCCGGCCTCGGCGTCCTCCCCCTCCCGGCGTCCCGGCCTCGGCGGCTCTCCCGCCTCGGCGTCCTCCCCGGCCTCGGCTGCCTCGATCCCCTCGGCCTCCGGCCTCGGCGTCCTCCCCGGCGTCCTCCCGGCCTGGCGTCCTCCCCTCGGCGTCTCCCCTGGCCTCCTCCCCCAAGGCCCCTTCTCGGCTTCAACCGTGAGTATTTCTGGGACTAGCCATCGAGCTAGAGGCCGCCGATCCGGAGGCACCGCTGGCCATTTGCTCTATTTTTCGTGTTGCTCGCTAGTTAGTGAGTTCTGGGACACTTTCGTGATTATTCTTGACTTGCAAAGGGCCACGATTCATGGCTTGGGGACCTTATGTGGGCTTAATGTTCAAGGATGATTTAGGGATGGAATAGACTAATTGTGACAACAAATCTTAGCAAATAATTTCACTTTCATATATATATATATTTGATTAGTGTGAGTTCGGCAAATGATGTTTGTTTTCTCGTTGTTTAGAGCACAAGAGCTAAGAACTAGTTAAAATGTCTTTGTTCGGCTGGATAGGAGCGATGGTGCCGTGGTTGTACATGTTCATATGTGAGATGGTGCTGTGGTTGTACATGCCGTGGTTGTACATGGTCCCGAATAAAACAGGGAAACCTTTTGAACTAAAAATATATATATATATATATATATATATTTGATTAGCTCTATTGCAAACCTGCCTTTATATGCTTAGTTAGTGAATATGCATATAAGATAACTAATTGAGTAGATTTATACTTAACCCGTCAAGTATTAAATCTTATTGAGATAAAGTTGTCACAATCTAGTCTATTACTTGTCCATTGTGGCGAGGAGGGCCTTTTAAGGCAACCCGACATCTCGAGAACATTCAAACAATCAATATGAGCTTTATGCTAATTGCTTTATTCGTAATATCGCATATGTTCATATGTGAGATCCCGAGCTTCGCTCAATTATTCTCGTTAATCGTCAAATGGTTGAATCCATATGTATTTTTCTCGCTTGTCTGTTGTGTGGATGTCCTAGTTTTAGGGAGGTGTTTGCCAAATTTTTATTAAGTTCGCAACCTCCTAGTTCGCTTCTTTTGCTAGAAGGCTAATAACAAGCCATCTAGGCTAGTTCTTTTAAAAGGCTAATAACAAGCCATCTAGGCTAGTTCTTTGAAAAGGCTAATAATAAGCCATTTAGGCTAGTTCTTTTAGATGCAAGTATAACAAACTCATTCACTCTAATGTGATTCTATTTGTTCTTCACTTTTAGTTCGCCTCAAACTATTTTAACTTGTAAAGAAGATGTCGCCCTCTAATCCATCGCTCTCAAGGACATGATGTGGCCTCAAAAGAAGGATCGACCACACCGCAAGAGGACCAAACAAAAGGCCAATGCACCGATATACCATTACAGAGATCGATTCAGATGATGGGGCCCTAGAAAGCCAAAAAGGCGGCTAATGCATTTCGAGAGTATGTGGGATAGTAGGTCGAACGGTTCCGATCACGCTATCTTCCCGGAGGTTGGTGACTATTGAGGCTCGCAATGCCTTGCTAACGGAAATTTTTTCATCATTCAACATTCCGGAAGAATCCGCCCCTAGTGCGACAAGATGCATCGCTAGCGCAGAAAGGCATGGAAGACCTTAAGCATACGCTTACGAGACTACGCCAAGAAGGATCTGGTTCCATACTCAAGTATGGGTTCATTGATGAGGACACGGAGGCGTTTTGTTGGGATGAAGACCACGATTTAATTGCGTGGCCACAAAGAAACAAACAAGGCCTTGCAAGCAAGGAACACTCACCCCACAGACTCGCAGACCGCTGGCTACGCTGGGAAGAGAGAGCAATGGCACAGGAGGACGAGGAGGGTATCGCGCCATTTCCATCGATCACAGATGAACGTGCGAGATCGGCTAAGAGCGAGAGCGAGGTCGATGCCACGCCCTCCGCAACTGCCTCTTCAGAAACCCCATGACGAGGAAGTCCGCCAACGCCGTAATATATAAATCGAACTACCAATTTTACGTAATTAGTCCATGACTTCATAAGTGAAATAACTTGTCCGGATCTTGCAGTAGCGTTGAGTACACAATCGCGATGGCTTTTTTCCCTGACAGAGAGAAAGATGCACCGTCCATAGCCTTGGGAAACAAGGAACACCCCGGTCGCATAAGAGGCAAAGGGTTTTTGTTCCATGGAAAATCGGATTCCTGCATTTACTTCCACATATACCCAAATAAGAAGAGAACTAGAGCGAGCGCGAGTCAAATCTTATAAAGAATTTGGAGGACAAGTTGAGAGGAGAGTTGAGAGAAGAGTTGAGGGAGAACTGAGAGAAGAATTTCATGAAAGGATACGAATCCTCGAGGAAAGGCTCACCAATCAAGAAAAAATACTTCACAAGCCCCGTAGTATGTCCGCAAGTCAGCCCCATCGCCTGTGAAGAGCAACTGTGCATCCGCTCCTCCAAGTGACCAAGATGAACATAGCGGACTTATCCTCAGATGTGACATTATGGCACGCACGTGCAATCTCCAAGTGAGAATTAGCAATGGCACTGCTCTCCGACGGCCGCTTGGGGCATGGCGATCCATCCCCAAAGGGACCATGGTGCACTGTACCATCATAGCGCCGGTTTCACCAAGGTCAATGTGGACGGGTGTTTGATAGTTTCAAAATTGTCGATCTACGAAGCCGCCAAACGATGAGATCGTGAAACTTGGGGATGCCATTGGCACATTCATCCAATGGCCTAGCAATGACATCTCCCGGTCGCCTTCATTATGCAACAACCGCGACGATCCGATTCGCTTATTGTATCGCCGTCGATCACTTGGCTACCAAATCAGCAATCAGAGAGCGACTCCACTTGATATACACAATGTTGACCTCTTTCCTACCCATTCCTCTCCGTGAAGGGTTCATACAAAACAAAGAAAGGCAAGGGCAAAAGAAGAAAGAAGCCCGCAAGAACAAGTTGACTATCCATCCGCCGAGTTGGCTAAACAATACAAGCTAGAGAGCCAGCATTAACGAAAGGCAGCGAAACTTCACTTAGTATACCTTGCCAACAATTGCATAAGTGGTATCTCCAACAAGCCGAAAGCCGAGCGTGAACGCATAACAAGTATCGCTAAGTTCAAGTATGAACATCTATTCAACGACTCATGGGGGCTTCTTCACGGTCGATTTTCGACTTGTTCCATCTCTACAACCTCGACGCCATCGACGCCAAGACTCATAAGATGCTGGACCTTGTAAGTGTGTGCTATCACGCCTACATTCGCCTAATAGTGATAAATGTCCTCCAATATATATATAATCCGCCTTTGTATATATAGATACATGCAACTTGAAGCGACAAAGAAGAAACTATCGATCGGTTTCTCGACCCACATATAGTCTCAAAGCAAACAATGGATGATGATATAAACATGGTCGAGAACACGTGATAGAGGCATTGCTAGCACAAAAGGATAAAGAATTCATACTTATACCCCATAACCCAGGTAAGTGCTACCACATGCTATACTTTGTCTCAGACTGCACACAACTCGTTTTGTTCATTGTCCATTGTGATATACCCGTAGGTATCATCGGTTCTCATTGTAGTTGAACCACCACAAACCGGTTAAGTACCTTGATTCCTGACGTATGAAACCACGACTTGGTACCTATCGCAAAATTACTCACCGTAATCACGCTTCCTACGCACATGGTCGTGTAAGTTGTTCCGTGTTTATATTGCTATTGGAATGGCTTAGGCTAACCTTTTGCAATCTTGTAGAGCGCTCAAACACGTGAAAGATTGGACTAAACTACAACATGATTTGAACTTTCCAGATCCGCTATACACAACAATTCTATATCAAACCTCGACAGGACTCTAGAACTAACCGTAGGTTTTATTTGCAAATGCCACCAAAGAAGGTCCGGAAATAACCTATGTGGATTTTATGTTTGCTACAACATGCAAACCATCGTCAGCCAAGAAAGTAGCAATACATGTATAAAATCGTTGAGTCAGCCGATTTGAGCAACATTAGAGGGAGAGTTTGTTTCTTCCTCGCCACCAAGTAATACATAAAAAAGGCGCTGCTCCACGCAGCCTTATAAGTTCTGGAGTTGTACAATTGTCAAATGGTATTCATTAATTCGGAAAATATGTCAAAAACTTATGTTATTCTTGTTTGTACGATTCATTGTATTGTCACATGATATTATCCTTAATACATATTTGCTCATCTTGAATGCAACAACTTAACAATGTCTTGCTTGTTGAACTAGATGTTTTTCCTACATTTAGAACCTCCATTATTTATGGTTTGTTGTCTCAAATTTCCATCTACTTAGGTATTCTGCATCAATATTTACGATGATTTGAACATTTTGAATGAGAAGATTTTGAACGATGGATTGTAGGTGGAAGAAGACAAATGTTTGGTTATAGATAAGGCCGCCTTCTTCGCTAACCACCGTCTATAGGCTTACTTCGCTTCTTTCTCCATTCAAGTCTGGGTGTTCCAAAGTCCTTCAGGTATGGAAGACCCGACTTGCAATCACATTTGTTCAATCTTTAATTACCCTACCTAAAGCTATCAAGTACATCTATAATTTTACCAAAGTACCATGTTCGATCTCCCACTGCGTGGCACGACGGTGACGCCAAGATCGAGCATGTCGTCCGGCTTACTCGCGACCGTGGCCATACGGTGACTCACAAGAAAGCCACTTCATATGGCATGAAGCAAATCACACACTCTAGTGTGTCCGGCTCGATGGAGAAAGCCGTGGTTGCCGCCGCCGCTATGCCGCTCATGGCTCTTGGTTGATTTATTAGTCGAGTTCCATCAACATTATCGTAAGAAGGGGAAAAGCGCTACAAATGTTTATATTTTAAGTCTATCCCGATCGACAAATCTGCTGCCTCAATGCATATAGGAAGTGCAGATATTCAATTATAACATCTATAACTCGGTTGTGCCTTATAAATATCAAGTAGAAATATTGATGGAAATTTTAACAACACCATAACTAATGGAGGTTCTGCCGGTGGTGTGGGAAAAAAGGTCATCATGCAGCGGTTCTTATTTGGAACCGCTCGTGATATTTCATATCACTGACGGTTATAATTTGGAACCGCTCGATATTTGATATATCGCACGGTTCAAGGAAATATCACGCATTTCGCATGCACGTTCTTATTTGAAACCGCTCGCGATATTTAGTTATTACGCACGGTTGCAAATGAGAACCGCTCTGTGATAACTAAATTTCACTGCACGGTTTAATAATACAACCGCTCGTGATATATATTTTCTCGCACGGGTATAGAACCGTCTCGATGATCTCCTTCATCACAGATTTATTATTCTCGACGGTTCACAAAACCGCCTCGGCGACGTTTATAACCGTCTGTGATGAAGTTTTCTGTAGTAGTGAAAGCACAACTTGCCTCGCTTAAGCTCCTGGTCGTGGTCTAGAAACTGTTATTGAGTTGATGGCTCCTCCTCCGAAGCGTCGCATAATTCAACGTCTACGCGAATCGAAAGAAATAGCAAATAAACACCAAGAACAAATAGCAAATGAACTCGAAAATTCAAATAAAATCCACCATTGGAAAGATCTAAATTTTACAAATGTTTCGGAATTTGAATCACCTTAATCGGAGTTAAAATGCAAAAGATATAGCATTTAAAAGTTTTGAAAATAACTAAACTCTGGAATTAGAAATTCTAAATCTTTCCGAATTATTTTTATAAAGAAAATCCGAATTTTCCCGCCCCGACTTGTACGGACAAAACGTGGCGAAATCTAGACTGATGAACTCAATCTTAACGGTTACGGGTAAATCTACTACGTGGTCTAATATCAACTGTCCGATCTAAATCTGACGATTGATATCTAATCTAAAACGCTTACCGATTCTGAAGTGACGTGGACGAATTGCGTGTGCCCGATTAAGATCTGACGGTTGACGAAGCTCCCGATCGGCGATGAAGCGATGGCAGCTTGAATTCTCCGGAGACAAAGACGACGGCCTCGGCGACAACTCGGCAGCGCACGCTCGAAAATCTCCTGACGACGATGCGACTTTCCTCGGACGACGGCGCGACACGCTCACGATTTCTTGCCGCTTACTTCTCTTTTTGACGACGCCTGTGCCGTTCCTCGCAAGATGCCTCGGACGACCGCGCTCACGATTTGCTGTCGCTCGATCGCTCGTGCCTTTTTTTTTCTCGGTCGCTTGGTTCTGGCGATGATGCCTGGGCGTCGTTTAAATAGTCCGCACGAGCGTCCCCGCATGGAAGGTTCCGGTTCCTTGCCAAAATCGGCGCCAATCACTAGCGATTCGAATTGGCCACGACATTGCTCCTTCGCACGCCTGGTCTCCGAGTGCATCGATCACTTTTGGCGCCAATCGTACTTGGATCGGTCACGCGCGCGCTCCTGCCGGACGGACTTCCGAACCATCGAGATTTTGGCGCCAGTGCTGCGTGCGAATTTGCGTCGGTTTCGCTCGGAGGAAATCTCTTCGCGCGTGGACCCGAGTCCTTGACGAATTCGCCAGCTCACGAGTTTGACTCGGCTTCGCGCGGGTTTAGCAGGACGAAACGACAACCGGATGGGCGACTCGCGATCAATCCAGCGGCCAAACTCCACGCACGCGATTTCCTTCCAAACACACGCGGCGGCGCCTCTGACCCGGATTCGCAGTGATTGGAAAATCCCAAGGCGCATTTCAACTACACAGGCCAATCCAATGGCTAAATCGAGATTTCTTTTTTTTCTTTTTTATAATTAGCAAAAATAGATCGATTTTCTTAAAGCAATAAAATAACCGGAAGAATTGGAAGAAAAATCTCAAAAATACTTTGAGACCTCCTAGACTCAAATAATATATATTTTTTGAACCAACTTTATTTTAAATTTATCCAATTATAATTAGTTTTCAACAGGAGGCAATATACTTTTAAGATAATCCAAATAAATCTCAGGAAAATCCAATAAATACAGAAAATTCACAAAAATCATAAATTGCAATAAAATAGTATTTAATTATTGAAAATTCAAAAATTGGGATGTTACAGCGGCGCGGGGTCTGGACGGAGGCGACGGTGGCGGCGGTCGGAGAGACACAGGAGGCAGCGGCGGCGGTGAGACACAGGAGGTCTGGAGAGCGGGGACTTAGAAAAATTTGGGGTCTGAGAGCACGGGGACTTAGAAAAATTTGGTCTCTTTACCTTATACAGGGAACTCACTTCTACAAGCGGTTTTTAATACCAACCGCTTGTGGAAGGCCTTCTACAAGCGGTTGGTATTACAAACCGCTTGTGAAATGTCTGTACAAGCAGTTTTTAGAACCAACCGCTTGTAGTATGAGAACTTCTACAAGCGGTTCATATTACCAACCGCTTGTAGAAGTCAAGCTACAAGCGGCTATTAATACCAACCGCTTGTAGAAGTTCTAACCGGGTAATATTAAAAAGAATATGGTGCCCGTATAAGATCTCTTCCTTCCCCCCTGGCTAGCGCATGGCGTTTGAGTGTGCGGGCTCATCCACCATGGTTCGAACCCCGCTCGCGCCCCCTTGCCATTCTTTTTTAATCAGATAGACTTTTACAAGCGGTTGGTATTATCAACCGCTTGTAAGATTAATATATACAAGCGGTTGTTAGTACCAACCGCTTGTAAAATTAATGTCAGAATTTTTAAAAAAGCTTTCAGCACTTTAGTTTCATTCCATAATTTTTAAAAAATGCTTTTAGCACTTCAGTTTCATTTCAAAATTTTTAAAAATGCTTTTAGCACTTTAGTTTCATTCCATAATTTTTAAAAATGCTTTTAGCACTTCACTTTCATTTCACAATTTTAAAAAAATGCTTTTAGCACTTTAGTTCTATAATTTTTAAAAAAGCTTTTAGCACTTCACTTTCATTTCACAATTTTTTAAAAAAGCTTTTAGCACGTTAGTTTCATTCCAGAATTTTGGCACTTACATTCATTCCAAATAAACACTTCATACAGTACAAGACCCATGTTACATATACATAATTCATACAGTACTAGTACATCTTAAGTAGTAACGTACTTTGTCTTTACAAGTGTTCCTTCATTATGATCGCGACGTATGAAAGGAGTATCCACGTCTGTGTCATTGAGGAGGCTTATGTCGACATCCAAAGCGAAAGGAGGGATCTCGTCGAACTGACTATACTCTTCCTCGTGTGTGATGTCCTCAACTCCAACAATCCTTCGTTTGCCTTGGAGAACCACGTGTCGCTTTGGCTTAGTACTACAATCTTTCTGCTTGTCCTTCTGCTTCTTAGGTTTGCTTGACATGTCCATTACGTAGAAGACTGTCTCACATCGTCATGAGATCTAACGGTTCGCGCCTATAGCTGACTTGCGTGAGGTCCACGATTGTCATACCGTATTTGTCGACCTTCACGCTGCTTGAAGTCAGTTTGACCTATTGGCACTTAAACAGAGGGACCTTCAAAGGTCCATAGTCAAGCTCCCATATCTCTTCTATGAAACCATAATATGTATCCACCTTGCCTTTGTTGTCTTCGGCGTCCATACGGACACCGCTATTCCGTTGGTGCTCTTGTTATCCGGGATCCGTGTAGAATGTGTAACCATTTATCTCGCACTTTGAATGTCACGATTTCACTAGATGGTCCCCGAGCCAAGCGTTGCAACTGTTCATTGTCTGACCCTTTCAAAAGGATGTACTTTTGTAACCAAGCGCCGAAAGAATCCATGTGCTTCAGTGCTATCCAATCCTCAGACCTCCCCAAGAAATCACGGCGTAGAATACTCTTGTGCTCAAGGACATACGGGGCCACTATAGTTGATTGTTTCAAAACCGTGAAATGTGCTTGCTTAAATGTAAGAAGATCATTGCATGCAATTGCTTTCCTTCCTAGTGTCCCTTTTCCCCGTAGCCTCCCCTCATGGCGTGATATAGGGACGCCGATCGGGTTTAGATCATTAATGTAATCCACACAAAACTCAATCACCTCCTCTGTCCCATAACCCTCGGCAATGCATCCTTCCCGGACGGAACGGTTCTGGACATACTTCTTTAGCACACTCATGTACCTCTCGAAAGGGAACATGTTGTGTAGATACACGAATCCGAGAATACCTATATCTTTGACAAGGTGAATAGTGAGATGAACCATAATATCAAAGAATGCAGGAGGAAAGATCATCTCAAGACTAACCACACTTTGTACCACGCCATCCTCGTAGCTTACTTAGTTTATCCGGGTCGATGACCTTCGTGAAACGCGCTGAAAAAAGAACACGACTTTGTGATTGTCCCTCGCACCCACTCGGGCAAGATGCCTCTCACGTACCATCGGGAGCAATCGTGTCATTAACACAAGATGACCATGGGATTTCATGTGTACGATTTTATTCTCTTCGTGTTTATGAGTCTCTTTACATTCAAGAGTATCCTAAGGACCTTCACACTCGTTTAGGAACTCTATCATACTTTTTTCTCTTCTTTGCTTATAGTGTAGCTCGCAGGATGTAGGTAATGTTGTCCTTTCCTCTTTTTCGGGATGTAGGTCGTTCCTCGGCCCAAGAGTTTAAGGTCCTTCCGAGCTTGCGGTGTATCTTTCGATTTTCCGTACATATCTATGTAGCCTAGGTGTTCAAGCACATTCTTCGTGATGTGCATGAAGTCAAGTGAGTGGCGAACCTCCATGACTTCCCAATAAGGCAAGTCCCAAAATATTGACTTCTTCTTCCACATGGGTGCTCGACCATCCTCATTCTCGCACATGTTTGCTTCCGTGACCCTTTCCAAATACTACTTTCAAATCCTTTACCATAGCAAACACACGTGGCCCACTACGATGCCGAGGCCTTGCACAAAGGTGCTGTTCGTTAAATTTCGCCTTTCTTCAAGAACGGGTGACTCAGAGGAAGAAACCTACGATGAACCATGTACACAACCTTCCGAGAGTTTTTCGTACATGCCGTCTGTTTCATCTAAGCTAATCGGATGCAGCTCTATATCCTTTGATGCTTAGGACGGACAAAGTTACCGAGAGCAAGGCGCCGTTGATTGTTACAAATAACAATGCACGAGGGTGAAATACTCCCTTTGTACTCATCCCATACCCTTGCACCATCGTCCCAATAACGTCACAAGATCTTCAACCAAGGGTTTGGTGTAGACATCGATGTCATTTCCGTGTTGCTTGGGGCCTTGGATCAACAACGACATCATGATGTACTTTCGCTTCATGCACAGCCATGGAGGAATGTTATAGATACATAGTGTAACAGGCCAAGTGCTATGGCTGCTGCTCAATTCTCCGAAAGGATTCATCTCATCGGTACTCAACCCAAACCTTATGTTTCTCACCTCATCTGCGAAGTCCGGGTACGTCCGGTCGTCTTTCCTCCACTGTGAGCCATCTGCAGGGTGTCTAAGAGCCCGTCGTCCTTACGCTCTTCTTTGTGCCAACGCATCATCTGGGCATGCGCTTTGTTAGCAAACATACGTTTCAATCGGGGGATCACAGGGAAATACCACAACACTTTAGTTGGAGGTCTCTTCTTCTTACGCTCCTCATCTATTTCACCTACATCATCACGCTTCACCTTATACCGTGATTCTTTGCACACTGGACAAACATCCAAATCGACATACTCATTACGATACAGATACAATCATTAGGACATGCGTGTCTTCAGACTTCCAATCCCAAAGGATGACGACTTGCTTGGCTTCATATGTAGATTCAGGCAGAGTGTTATCTTCTGGAAGCAACTTCTTTACGAGTGATAACAACTCATTGAATCCCTTATCTGACACACCATTTGTAGCCTTCCATTGCATGAGTTCCAGTGTGGTACGCAGCTTTTTGTGGCCCTGCCCACAGTTTGGGTACAAAGGAGTTACGTGGTCCTCTAACATGCGCTGGAACTTCTCGAATCGCTCTTTCATCTCGTAGTCTCCTCTCCGCCACGCAAAGATCTGGTCTAGCTCATCATCACCAAAGTCACCAAGTGTTTCTTCCACGAACAAGATATGCGTGCCGCTCGATACTGCTCAATCCATCTTCTTCCTCGCCTTCTTCATCGTCTTCTGGCTAACCGCCTCAACTTCGCCATGGTTGGTCCAACAGTATAGTTTGGCATGAAACCTCTCATGATCAAATGGTTCATAACTTGCCATCGCTGAGAGTGCTCCTTCTCGTTCTTGCAATCTACACACGGACAACATATGAAGCTGCCTGGAGGCAAAAATGCAACGGCCGCATCGAGAAAAGCCTGCACGCCATCAATGAACTCTCTCGAACGACGGTCCGCATTGTACATCCATTGCCGATCCATCTACACCAAGTTATAATTTCATTAAAAATTATAACAAATTTCGTTACAAAAATTAAAACGTAACTTATAGTTACATTTAAAAATCTAAAGCTCACAGCCACTTAAACCCAACAAAAAAAACTCTACCTACACCGTCATCCAATTAAAGACCTACCTTTCTAATTATTTTGTATCCCTTCCTATCTTTGTAATTATTTTTTATCCTTCTACATGTTTTTCTATTTTATTTCATACACCAATAATTACTTCCTTGCAATATTATGATATTTAAGATTCTAAAGCTAACTACCACCTAGATCTAAAGCTTCCAATCACCTTTACCTTGTGTAATGTCATATTTTGAACTAGATCTCCACCCTACATCTTCATACAACAACAAAAACAAGTATAGAAAAAAAAATTTGATCATGGTGATCTTGCTTAAAAAGTTCAAGATTTCTCCACATCCATTGAAAAAATAGCAATCTCTAGGTGAGAAGGATGTTCACATGATGTTACTAACCTTCAAACACTTAATTTGGAGTTAATCACCCCAAATTAAAATTTGGACAAGACCTCCCCAAGAACATGTAATGGCCAGCCCTTCTCTGCTCGATCGACTCACTGGCTCGTGGAGGAAGAAGGGTTTAAATCTGTTGGCGGGAGGGCTTCGAGCGGTTTGAGACACGAACCGCTTCAATGTTGAGTTCTAGAAGCGGTTCTTGTCTCAAACCGCTCAATCAAGCGGTTTGAGACAAGAACCGCTTTAGAACTCAACATTCAGGTTTATTCGTGTCTCAAACCGCTTCTGAAAGCCCTCTCCGGACCGTTGCCTACGAACCGCTTCTGGTGCGAACATCACAACGGGTTCGCACCAAACCGCTTCTAATAGGCCGGTTGTGATGCTCTATCCTGTAGTAGTGGTGGGAAGAGGGCAATGGTCACCCCAGCAGATTGGATTGGATTATCTCGTCGCGGGAGGTAAATGAATATGCATGACTCATTTATTGCTTTCCTTTCTCCCATTGATCTAGCATTCGAATCGGCGGTGATTGCTCCCGGTGCTTTTCGGATTGGATTAATTGATTCCCATCTCAAGGAAGCAGAGCTCCGATTCATAGAGTTGGGTCTCTTCTCGCCTCTTTCCCTTTTGTTGGCTTCCTTAGTCGATGATTTCTTAATCTAGATTCCATAGATATCTCCTCGATTACTGAATCTATATAACTCCACCGCTTCTTGCCTCTCCTGCAGATGTGTTGAGCTTATCCGTTGAGCAGAGGTAATAGGTGGCCTTCCTGATCTCGTTGATGCGGCGTAGGGGCAGGTCACCGATGGTGCGCGGCGAGATAGGCTAGTGGCGCTACTGGAGCTCGCACGCTGTGGATGATGCCAATAGGTTGAGGGATGCACTCGTGCGGGAGGCAAGGAGGCGGTGGAGCGGGTTGATGGGGTGAGGCTATGGTATGGTTGGAGCAACCATGCACGCCGTTGATGGTGGCAGCCACATACGGAAGACGCCTACCCTTCAATGCCTTTGCGCCCATGGGCAGCAAGTGATGACTCTTTCGGTCGATCGATCGATCTCGAATTATGGTATTACAAATTTACAATCCCAAGTGCTGTGATGTTATTATTTTAGTTTGTGAAATTAAAGATAATTTTAAGCTCGAGTTTGTAAACAGGTGCTTAGAATTTGTATGCTTCGATGAATTGATTTAAATATTTAACCATTGTACATTCAGAGTGAATATTATTATTCAGATAAGCTCTTTGTAAATATGTTTTTATCACAAATTAAGTTCCGTTGCATCGCACAGGCATATGACTACCTTAAAACAGTCATTCCCTCCATATATTGCCAAGCCCAAATACAGTAACCATATGGCGAAGGCCTGCGATCGAGTTGAATGGATCTATCTTGGAAGGATTATGAAGTAGGGCTTCGATGACGAATTGCGTGCTAATAATGAGGTGCGTCACATCGGTTTCCTTCTCGGTGCGTGTCAATGGCCACTACTCGGATTATTTCAATCCAACTAGAGGAATTCTACATCTCGCCGTATCTATTACTGATTCGTCCAGATGGTCTTTCGTGTATGCTCAAGAATTCGTCAAGAGGTGTACGGTTTGGTTTTCACGCTCCATGGGTTTCGCGCTTGATATTTGCTGACAACTGCCTAATTTTTACGAGACTTTTATTTTTTTTAGAGTTATCAAAATTTATAATAAGCTACGAGCCGGGTTTTGCCCGGTTGGTGAGTACGAGCTGCGCTCGACTTGCCTGCTAGTGTTAAAGCGACGCTCAACGCTAGCGCTAGAGCGACGCTCAACACTAGCGCGCATGGCAACGAATGCAGACGTGTCTGGGGGCGTGTTTGTGTTAGGTGTGCGTTTGTGGTTGTAGCTCGGTGGTTGTTCTTTCTCCTTTAGTGAATACGAGAGCTCCTGATCAAATTTCAAAAAAAATTATAATAAGCTAGTGCCAAGAGGTATCAAAGAGATTTTTTACCATCCTTGAGATATATCAAAATTTACATTGAGTAGTATCAAGAGGTACACAAAATTTAAAAGTTGGTACCTTTTGGTGCTATGTCGATGTAAATTTTAATATCTCCCAAAAATGATAAAAGTCTGTTAGCCTGAAAATTGAGTTGCCTGAGCGGAAACAATGCGGTTTGGTTGCAGTTCAGTGGATGAAATGCATGTCCACGAGGCCTAGTCCCATGCACGAGACATCAAATTTTGGTTACAACAGTAGAGAGGCTTACATTATTGCACACATACAAATTGCATCACTACTATGGCTTGAAATTTGTAAGAAAACACACCGACTGCAAAATTACAGAAAATACACCGAATTCAAATTTTGCCTTTTATGCCAGTTCGCCGGGTAACCGGAAGGTTGCTGAGAAACCTGATTACCGGCCGAGATTCTTTTCCCAAGAAGGATATGGGTACAAAAGCAGAGGGAGGGACGTGCAATATGCCACACACACAAATTCCATCACTTCTATGGCTTGAATGTAGGGAGTCTTCTCACTTTGGTAGCCTGCTCAAACGCATAAGCAATCTCGATCAGCCTCGGCTCGTAGCCCTTGAGCCCACCGAAGCATACACCGAAGGGGGCTCCCTGCTTGTCGTACCCAGCCGGCACGGCGATGCCGGGGTGGCCGCCGATGGCGAGAACACCGGCTGCGCTTGCGCCCGGCGTTACAAACGCGTCCAATTGGTGTTCCTTCATCATCTTCTGCAGCCCATTGGCATCGATCTTATTAAGCTCCCGGACTGCTGCTCTCTCCGTGGGGCCGATGCCTGTGGTGTTTTCAGCCAACAGAAGGCCGTATTGCCCATATTCTTTTAGCTTCTCCTGCGGTAAGGATGCCCACGTCAGTAACTTTTTATGCCTAATATCCCATCCATTCCACCGTGGTAATGAGCAATCTTTGCCAGAAAAACAATAGCAGAAATTAAAATATACAGTGTGCAAGGCTGCAAGCTGAGAGAAATTGATGAAAGCTTCAAATAAATTTGACCTAACCTCTGTAGGATGTGCATTGTTGAATGCTATAATGTCAGCAAGCGAACGGACTGGGGAGTACAATAAGTCCGACAAATAAGCGTTCATGCTTGACTTGAACTCTTCTGCTTCTGCATTCTTCACATTAATGTAAATATCATCCTGTAGGGCGGTCAAATTTGGTGAGATGTTGATATTGTCGATCACGATTGCTCCTTGTTTCCTTCCATGAAGAACAGAAATTAAAGGACACATGTCAGTTTACAGTACTGGTTGAGGAGGAAAAATTGGCGCTTATTGGGTTTCTATTTTGTTGCCTCAGTGTCAAAACTCCAAGTATAATAATAAACAATTTCGTCATTGCTGACGTTGTGTAGCTGATACTGAAGTTGTTGACGAAGCCAACATCAGTAAAAGTGCTACTCCAAAACTTACCTCATTGTGCTGAAGTGCTCTAGGTAAGTCCTCATTTTCATTTTTCCAAGTTCTCTAGTGAAAAAGCCATTCGGTATGCCTATTCTCTTGCCCCTTAACCCATCTATCCTCAAGAACTGCTTGTATCCACCAGTGGGGATGTACTTAGATGCTGCTCCAGTAGCTGCAGCGTCGAGTGGATCATAGCCCACAATAGCATCCAGCACATGGACAGCATCTGCCACTGTGCGGCATATTGGCCTGCAATTCAGACAGCCAAAGTTACTCCAAAACACGAGGTCTCCATTGGTTTGAGAACGAACTATATTGGATCAGTGATACGCTGATATTAATAGTGAAATATTTCTAGGGTTGTGTATTTGGTGAATAAATTTGTTTGGCAGGTCTGCAACTCGTACTTTTTGGCTTTCATGTGGCATTGAATTTCACACAGCAACCAGTTTACCGAAAAGTGCTTAAGGTTCAGAAAAAAAAAAGCAGTACGCTTATAGTGTTGTGTATATAACTATATACTACAGCGTTCTCAACGGACTAAAAACATCACATTAACTAATTATAAATTGAACGTTTTTGACAGGAACTTACCCAACAGTGTCTTGCCTAGGGGTGATGGGGACGACGCCAGACCGGCTAGTCAACCCAACGGTGGGTTTAATCCCGACCGCTGAATTGAACGCTGATGGACAGATTATCGACCCCTGGGTCTCCGTTCCCAGCGTCACCGCCGCCATGTTCGCCGCTGCAGCGACGGCCGACCCAGTGCTCGACCCGCACGTGTAGGCGGTGAGCACGTAAGGGTTCTTCGCATGCCCCAGAACGTTAACAATAATCAGAGTACAGGAAAAAAAACGATAATTCACGATTGAATCGTTGATTGCTTTGTACAAACACGAGCCGAGTGCGGGAGATTATTACCAGGGCCTGGCCGCCGCGGGCGCTCCATCCGTTGAGATCCACGTCGCTGCGGTAGTTGGCCCACTCGTCAAGGTTGGCCTTGCCGAGAACCACGGCGCCGACACGCCGCAACCGGGTCACCACGCCGGCGTCGCGCCGCACCACCGAGCCGAGCAGAGCGAAGGACCCGGCCGTCGTGTTGAGCCGGTCGCGCGTGTCGATGTTGTCCTTGAGCAGGACCGGGATGCCGTGGAGCCCGCCGCAGCCATCCCTGCAGCCCGACGACCTCTCTGCATCGGCGTGCGCCGCCTGTGCCAGGGCGTCCGGGTTGACCTCGATGACGGCGTGGAGCTTGGAGTTGAGGTGGCTGATCTGGTCCAGGTAGAAATAGACCAGAGCCGTCGAGGTCAGGCTGCCGTTCTTGAAGCCGAGCTCGATAGCATCGACAGTAGCTTCTAGGAACTGGAAGCCGCCGCAACTGCCGACGGTGAGCGCGAGGATGGACGCTGTGAGCAGTAGGCGCTGCTGAGCCATCCTTGCGCGGTGCCAATCCGACCGGTGGGCGGTGTAGTGCCATCGTTGTATATTTATATATACTCGTATGGCATCTAGATATAGACGTATAGTTCCTCTTTTCGGTTTGTTTTCTCCCTTACATTTGAATGTTAATTTTTTTTACAGAAAATCCCTTACTTCCAGATGTTAATTTTTTTGGGAAAATATGAGAGCTTTATTGATTAAGGTAAAACAAGATTACATAGTTTTACATTCTGATACCCTTTTTATACACAGCAGCTCTTAAATCGGATCAGAGTTTTGTGATATACATGCAATACAAATGTGTATAGTCTCAAGAACGAATAAGTTGAATCTAGAGAGAGCCAAAATAACAGCGATGAAGCAATCACGATGAGAAAGAAAAGCTTTGGAGAAGATGGCCACTAATTTTTTAAGTACAACTTCAAAAGATTATAAGAGATTATCACTCTCTCACAATTCTCTCGAACCTTTTAGAATAATTAAGACCTTTGCTCCATATAAAAATCTAATGCTAAATAATAATATAGCCTTTAATCCACTCATTCCCTTGTTGCTTTTTACGAGTTAGTTTGTAGCTTTGTTACTTGGGCTCTCTAAAACCACCCTCGTAGGTTTATGTAGTCCCATGGTCATCATTCAAATGAAAGTAGGAATGATATCATATAGGATTTCTTATAGCACATATTTCTAAATCTTAAAAGACTAGTATGAGTCACCATACTCAACAATCTTAACCTTGACTCTTATCTGTTAAAGTCAACGTGCTCTTTCAAGAACCCACTCTAAGTTGATTTTGTATTTTTTGTTTTTTCATTATTTTCATCCCACTTTTTTTAGTGCCCCCACTACAATGCCACATCACTGTAATATGCATGTCGGTGTTTGGGCTTGGCCATCCAAACCCTCTGCCTGAGAGCCCTTTCTTTGTATAGTTTTGTCAACCACACTTCTTGTTCCTACAGCCTTTCACGTTGTAGGTTTGTATTGTCTCCAAGCTCCATCTGCTTGTTGGAACTGTGTGGTTGGTACCACCATGTCTTATTTGTTTTAACAACTTGTATCTTTTCCTTTGCATCCAGTTTCCTTTTCCTAATTAGGATTTTTATCAGGCCTCGCATTGATTGCCATTTTATTAGATTTACCCATCAATCGATATCACCTATTGCTCTATATACTTTTCATGATCACTTACCCTTTCTAATTAACTCGCAAGACTCCACCTCGAAGTGATGTCTTACAACATTCGAGTTCATGCAACCTCATTGTTATTAGATTGTTGTTTAAGCTAGGAATGTACCAAACTCTTGACAATCATGTGCATGTGCTATATCATATATCTCCAATGTAACTATTCCCATATCATTAATTGCATATTCATCGTAATCCACCAAGTGAACAATTCCATGTCCTGAAAGTAGAGATCCTCTGTGAAACATCTCCCTCGCTAAACTTATGTGAAAGCAATAACTTGAATCTAATATCCATCCTTAAAAAGTACTTGATTAACAGATGGCAAGTATGTCAAATAATCTTTTGCTATGACTATTAAGCATGTATCTTCCTTTACTTCAAACTCGGATAATTTTTTATCATATGACCATCCTCATCACATAGATACTATACACGCGTTCCCTTTTTCTTGCCCTTCTTCTTATGACTCTTGCTTCTACCTGCAATACCTACTGCAACCAATGCTTGATCACCTAAGAATAAAGATTTATATGGATTTTTAAGGACTCCAATAGATATGCAACTACCTTGTTGAAATTCAGATATGCACCAGATGTGCGAGAGTGTTTTTCCTAGTAAGAATATTCATCACCAATTGCTCCTAAGATGGGTGTAGAGATAATGTTAGTGTCGGCATATTTCGTCGGACAGGACCCCGTCAACGGACAGGGTTGACTACTCCCAGGATGGAGGGTATAGTTCGGTAGAGGGCGTCTTCGTGGTTGGAAACCCTAATGACTCTCGCACGAGGGATCCCAGGGATTAATAGATCAAGGAACGCGGTGATGTACCCAGATTCATGCCCCCAGCGCGGGTAATAGCCCTACGTCCTGCTATATCTTTATTGGGGAAATATGAAGGCAATTACAATAGTTTTTCTGGTCTTGAGATTGGGTGAGTTCTCTGTTCCGCTTGCAGATCCCCTTCTCCATGCACCAAAGAGCCCTTATATAGAGCGGGCTGGCTCGGGCAGGTGAGAAGGTGACGCTATACTGATCTACGACTCATTAATTACACCCATCATTCCAGCCTTACACCGACCCATGACTCATTTATTACACCCCATCACTATAGCCTTGTCCTCCAAGCCCCATTTAATGCCATTGCGTGGCTTCGCCCGGTCCGCCCGAGATATAACGCTCCTGCGACGGGTTTGGTGAGAGGTGTCAGAGGGATGGGCCATCGTCGTGTCGATAGCAGAATTGTTCGCAATCAATGCCCTGACACAGCTTGTCAGGGGAAGGAGACTTCGAGGCGAAGCCTTCTCCTCATTCCTTTGGTTGCCTTCATGGCTTGACGAGGGGGGCCCGAACGCCCGCCCGCTCGCCAGGCCGCCACCTAAGCCGACGCCTGGTGGGCAGGGCTTGACCGCCCACCTGCCCGCCAAGCCGCCACGTGGGTTCCCCGCCCGGCGGGCAGGGCATGATCGCCCACCTACTCGCTAGGCCGCCATGTGGGGCCAGGCCGCCAGGTGGGCTTCCCGCCCCGCGGGCAGGACTTGATCGTCCACCTGCTCACCAGGCCACCACGTGGGCTTCCAGCCCGGCGGGCAAGGCTTGATCGCCCGCCCACCTGGCTGGCCGGCTTCCCACCCGGTGGGCAGTGCTTGATCGCCCACCTGCCCGCTAGGGCGCCACGTGGGCTTCCCGCCCGGCGAGCAGTGCGTAATCGCCCACCTGCTCGTCAGGCCGCCATGTGGGCTAGACCGCTTCTTGGGCCCACTAATCTGCGGCGAAGAGGGTACCCCGGTGCAAAGTACACCAACAGTTAGTATGACGACTTTATTGTTCTACACAATTTTGTCATCCATACTAGTTAGTTGTGTGATAAGTTTGTTGAAGATATTGAGATGGTAAACGAATCGTGTACCTTCCTCCATACACAACCTGCTGGTTTGTCAATGACTTTGCCATATAAAATTATTCTAAGTACTTCCATAATTTATTTAGTGAATTATCTATGATAACCATGTACTTTAGGTCATCAAGGAGACATTGATAGATTGTACTAATAGCCTTCTCTAGTTTGTCCCTTTCAAGAGCAGCTATGAAAAATTATAGTTAAAGCCATGGTAAATGTAATGAAAAATGTAATGGTGATAATATCTTAAGCACATGAAGTGCTGGGGTAATTATAGTTAAAGCCATGGTAAATGTAATGAAAAATGTAATGGTGATAATATCTTAAGCACATGAAGTGCTGGGGTGTTACATGTAGACATGAGGTAGTGGCAAGCTTGACATGGTGAGGTAGAGACCCATGATGACTCTAGGCAATGGTCAATGGGGACAACAGAGTTGGTGAAGACTAGCAAATGTAGAGCACAATATGGCCAGAACTGAGGTCAGCATGTTGGGGGCACTCATGGTCCGAGGCGATGAAGGTGGTGGAGCCGTGCTCAACAACGACGAAGATCGGTGTTTTCAGTGGCAGATCTAGGAAGAAATTATAGGTGGGGCAAGTTTGAAGTATATACACACTTGGGTATAAATTTGTTGGGCTATGCCCTACCTCGGGGCCAAATTTATTGGACTATGCAGTATATACACACCTGGGTATAAAAAACCTTGTAAATTGTAGGTGGGGCAGCAGCCTAACCTACCATACTGTTGGGTCCGCCCCTGGGTGTTTCGGAGGTAGAGGTAAGGTCGACATGGCAAGGAGTTGGCTTGCAGGGAAATCGGGTAGTGGTTGATGGGGCTAACAGAGTAGGGCGAAGCCGACAAAGTAGAGCATAACTCAGACAGAGCAGAAGTCTTCACATCGGGGGCCATCATGGTCTAATGATGTAGAGGCTTGTGGACCAAAGGCAAAACTATGCTCGACAACGGTAGAGATCGATAGACCCAAGACATGGGCAAGTTTGACATCGCAAGGAGATGGCCTATGAGGACGCTTGGCAATGGCTAAGGGAGATTGGTGCGTTGGGGGCTATCGCGGCCCAAGGTAGAGGAGGTCGGTAGACCCAATGCAGAGCTGTGCTCGATGAAGGTGAAGGTGGTCCATAGGGACACTGGGCGATGGTTGATGGGGCCGGCGGAGCAGGGCAAAGGCCAATGAGGGTAGATCACAACATGGCCAAAGCAAAGTTCGATGCGTTAGGGGCCATCGCTGTCCTAGGTAGCAGAGTCTGGTGGACCGAAGGCAAAGTCATGCTCGATGACAATGAAGGCAGACAGACCCGAGTCGGAGGACATACGAATCGGGTAAGCTCTACTCCGTGCTCCCCCTTTCTCACTTGGTTTTCTATTCTACTCTCCTTCTTTCTCTCATTGCATTTTGCTCAGTCCCCACGGATGGAGCCAACTATTGTTGAAAAGATGCCAAATAGAGGGTAGAGGATATCCCTCGCCAACTATTGTAGCAAATATGCCAAGCAGAGGGTAGGAGGTATGCCTTTCCTTTTGGAGACATGCACGGTGGAGCTAGGGAGAGAACTACTAGAGAGAGACCAAGAGGGAGAGAGCATTGTTGGTTGTGACAAAATGATTCAGCCCCTCACATGCTCCTTGGGGCCTTTTACCGTTCCAAAGATTTTGGGGGCCCGGAGCGAGCTAAATCAAGTGGTTCTTTTATTGACTACCATAATTATTGAGAAAAAATATCGAATACTTTTATATGTAATAAACTTGGTAGAGAACAAGTCACAACCAAAAGATAGTTTAAACATAATCAAACTCATGTATTATTCAATTAAATTGAGCTCTAGTCTCCAAGATGCACCTTTATGCCCACCCGCGCCACATTGCCATCACTACTATAATATTGCGACAAAAGCCAATCTCACCAACTCCTACAAATTTAAATAGGCAAGTTAAAGTTTCTTCTAACACTCTTAGATGCAAAGTCATCAATAATAGTATCAATATCAATTTCATCCAATTTATCCTTCTCAATGCATAAAATTGCCAAACCATTTAATCTTTCTTGTGACACTGATGACCTCAAGTAATTTTTTAATAATTTTAGTTTTGAAAAATTTCTTTCAGCGGAGGCTACAGTCATAGGTATGGTGAATAAGATTCGATAAGCAATTGAAACATTTGGATAGCAATCTAAATCCTTAACAAACTAAAAAATCTCCATGGCAGACTGTGAGTGAGCAGATAAAGTCATTTGTAACACTTTTAGTTCAGAGAAAAAATCATCTAACTCAATATCACATGAACTATTATGGGAAAATGTTTTTGCAAATTTAGTGCAACAATTTCTTAGTTCAATATTATCCAATGACTTTAAATTTTTTAAGCTAAGTAAAAAACCAAATATACTCTTAAATGTAGTAAAATCCTCGAACCTGTTCTTCAATGAAGAAATTGCTACATCCACCATAACAAGAAAGTAATTTACCTCAAAAGACTTCTCAGCTGATAAAACCTCTTCATTATAATCACTTTTATCAAACTGCTTTTTCTGGGTAGCTCGGCGTTTTATCGGGAATGATGCTTCTACATTCATGTTAGATGCAATTTAGGGGCCCTCCAAAATTGGGGGGCCCTGGCGGTCGCACCCGCTGCCCCCCCTTTGGGCGCCTTTATATAGACATGAGGATGGCTATTTCCCATCATATCCCCTAATAATTAAAATGGTGAGGGTATAATGATATATTCACATATATACATAGCATCTGGCCCATGGGCTTGGCCCAAGGCCCACCACGAGTGTTTCACAGCCCAAGGGAGTTGGGTCCCCTAAAATAGTAATGTTTGCTGAACAATTAGGTCAATAATTTATGTCTACTATAGAAATGGTCATCTAGGTCGGTTCTTTTTGTTATCTATGTCGATTTTGATGGTGATACGAAGTCCTTAGATAGTGATGACGAGCGGCTATCACGGTTGGTTTTCATCTAATAGAGATATATCATCATCTAGCTAGGTCGGTTCTAAACTTAGAACCAATCTAGAAGACCAATTATCTCTATTGGTTTTGAAAGTGGAACTGACAGAGATAATACATGAATATCTATCGGTTCCACACTCAAAACCGATAGGGATGTCCTCCTGATATCTGACAGTTATTAGCATTGAATCGATAGAGATTTGAGTGTTATCTCTATCGGTAATACGCTTGGAACCGATAGAGATTACATGTCTCTATCGGTTCTGAGTATAGAATTGGACTATATCTTTCTCAGTCCATAGTACAACTTGTGTTGGGCATTTTAAGGTCCGTGGCAAACAAGATGAAAGATCTATTTACCTCGGACTTTAACTTATCACCAGGGAGCCTTTTGACACTGGACTGACTTAACTTAGTCCGTTGTAAAAGTGCTTTGCTATTGAGTTGGTCCGCCGCAGATGGGCAACTCGCTATTTTTCTTTTTGAAAACAAGTCCGTCGTATATGCAGTTTTCTGATTAAGAAAAAATAAGAAGTATCTAGACTCTTAGATATTTTCAATAATCCTCTTAGAAATTCAAATTCAGACTAAAGGATGAATCTTGAATAATCTTAGATATAAAAATTCAAATTCAAACAGCAGATACCAAACAAAGATGGATTTCTTTAATCCTTTGGAATTGTATGAACCCTTTTTACCAGAAGAGCATAAATATGGGCAATTCAAACTCAAAGGCTAGGACTCATGTGCTGAGTGGTAATACTAGTGATTTTGCAGCAAATTTTTAAATAAAGTCAAATTTTGGCCTATTTGCTGTGGTTTGGATGGGATAAGATAGAAGTATAGAAAGGAGAGGCTTTTAGCAATTTTAGTTGTAGAATTTTTTTACTTAGAAAGATAGTCCTATCTCACTTCAGCACTTAGAATTAATTTGTTCACATAGTGGTTAGCAAGAAATGCATAGCAAGCAAGCTTGGCTCCCCCTTAATGTGATATATCATCCAAAAACCAAATCACGCAACATTTGTGAAAGCAATGATGCTCAATTTATTTCTTAATTTAGAAAATCTAGCCTCATCAAGAGGTTTAGTGAAAATATCAGCCAATTGATCCTCAGTTCTCACATAACTAAGCATAATGTCACCTTTAGCAACATGATCACGAATGAAATGATGTCGGATTTCAATATGCTTAGTTTGAGAATGTTGGATTAGATTGTTTGTTATTTTCACCGCACTTTCATTATCACATAAGAGAGCCACATTTTCAAATTTAATGACGTAGTCTAAAAAGGTTTGCTTTATAAATAAAATTTGAGTACAACAACTGCCTGCAGCCACATATTTAGCCTCGGTAGTAGAAAGTTCTACTGAATTTTGCTTTTTAGAACACCAAGATAGTAAAGACCTTCCAAGCAAATGGCAACCCCCAAGGTGCTCTTACGATCAAGTTTGCAACTGGCATAATCGGAGTCTGAATAGCCAAGAAGCTCAAATGGAGCACCTTTTGGGTACCACAAACTAATGCAAGGAGTGTTCTTTAGATATCTAAAATTTCTTTTTACGGCACTAAGATGCACTTCTTTAGGAGCAGCTTGAAATCTAGCACACATGCAAACACTAAACATGGTATCGGGCCTAGATGCTGTCAAATATAGAAGAGACCCTATCATGGATCTATAGAGCTTTTAGTCAACAGACTTACCTCCCACATCTTGATCAAGATGTGTGCTTGTTGTCATGGGTGTTTTGATTGGCTTGCATTCTTCCATGTTGAATTGCTTGAAGAGGTCCTTGGTGTACTTTTCTTGTGAGATAAATGTACCCTCCTTCAACTTCCTAACTTGAAATCCGAGGTAGAATGAAAGCTCCCCTATCATTGACATTTCAAACTCCTTTGCCATCATATCACCAAATTTCTTACAAAAGGAGAGTTTAGTGCATCCAAAGATAATGTCATCTGCATAAATTTGGCAAATCATTAATTCACCATTGATTTCTTTTAAGAACAGTGTTGGATCAACTTTCCTAATTTTGAAGTCCTTTTCTAACAGAAAATCTCTAAGGTGCTCATACCATGCCCTTAGGGCTTGTTTCAAATCATAGAGTGCTTTAGATAATTTGTAAACATGATTTGAAAAAATTAAGTCTTCAAAACCAAGTGGTTTTTCAATAAAAACAATTTCTTCAATGATACCATTAAGAAAAGCACTTTTTACATTCATTTGAAAGAGAGCAATGTTAAAATGAGAAACAAAGGTTAGAAGGAACCGTATTACTTCAAGACGAGCTACGGGGGCATATGTCTCTCCATAGTCCAATCCTTCAACTTGAGTGAATCCTTGCGCTAGCAGCCTTGCCTTGTTGCACACCACTACTCTATTCTCATCTTGCTTATTCCGGAACACCCATTTTGTCCCTATGACATTGTGGTCCTTTGGGCGTTCCATCAAGTTCCAAACTTTGTTCCTCTTGGAGTTGTTGAGCTCCTCTTTTGTGGCTATGATCCAGTCTACATCTTCTAGTGCTTCTTTCACTATTTTAGGCTCAACACAAGAAACAAATGAGTAATGTTCATAAAAAGAAGTTTGTCTAGAGCAAGTTTGAACACCCTTACTAAATTCACCAATGATTTGGTCGATGGGGGTGATCCTTGGCAATGGTATGATGGCTCTTTATGATTTTAGATCCTTCTTGATCCTTTTCCTCCTCGTCTTCTTGTGTTCCATCATGTGGTTCCATGGAAGGTGTAGGTGGTTCATCTTTGTCTTCCTTAGACTTGATGTCTCCAACTTCTATCTTCCTCATTGCTTGTACCAAGGCATCATCACCTACATCAGCTATATTCTCATGCTCACCTTGTGAGCTGTTAGATTCGTCAAATTTAACATCATAGGTTTCTTCTACTAAGCAAGTTGAATTGTTAAATACTCTATACGCCTTAGACTTGGAAGAATAACTTAACATGAAACCAATATCATACCTCCTTTGAAATTTACCCAAATGTGTCCTCTTTTTGTAGATGTACATTTTTCATCCGAATACATGAAAGTACGAGATGTTTGGCCGCCTCTCCACCAGTAGCTCGTATGGAGTCTTCTTGAGTAGTCGATGGAGATAGAGACGATTGATGGCATAGCATGCAGTGTTGATGTCTTCGGCCCAGAAAGCATCAAGAGTGCCATACTCATCTAGCATAGTCCTTGCCATTTTGATGACTGTTCTATTCTTTCTTTCAACCATATCATTTTGTTGAGGGGTATAAGTAGCTGAAAGTTCATGCTTTATGCCTAACTCATCATGATACTCAATAATATTAGTATTAACAAACTCGGATCCATTGTCACCCCTAATTTTCTTGATAGGGAAATCAAATTCATTTTGGACCCTTTTTACAAAAGTTTTAAAAAAAAATTCAACTTCACTTTTATTTGGCAAAAAGAATACCCAAGTAAAATGAGAGAAGTCATCTACTATTACTAGACAATAAGAGTTGTCACTTATGCTAGCACATGCAGTGGGGCCAAACACATCCATATCAAGAGCTTTAGAGGTCTAGCAGTGGACATGATGCTTTTGATAGGATGAGAGTTAGCTACTTACTTGCCGGCTTGACAAGCACTACAAAGCTTATCTTTTTCAAACTTAACATCCTTCAGGCGCACCACTAACTCATTTTTGAAAAGCTTTTTAAGATTAGACATACCTACATGCCCAAGACGCCTATGCCAAAGCCAACCAAGGGAGACTTTAGTTAAAAGGTAGGTCGAGATGCATGAGGAGTTAGAGCTAAAATCAACAATTAAGATAGAGATTTTGAAATCTAAAACATTTGAAAATAAACTTTTCATTATTGTCAAAAACGATTACCCCATCATTAGAAAAGACATAATGGAATCCAAGATTACACAATTGAGCAACTAAAAGTAGATTAAAATTTAAAGAATCTACAAGGAGAACATTATCAATTGAATGATCATTGGAGATAATAATCTTACTAATACCCTTTACCTTTCACTTGCTATTGTCTCCAAGAGTGATCTTGTGGCTAGGATCATTTTCTCCTTCAATTGAGGTGAACATCCTTAAGGTCCCGATCATACGTTGAGTGCATCCACTGTCAATCACCCAATAACGGCCACCACTCTTATAGTTCACATAGACAATGAAGTTCATTTCTTGATTTTAGGTACCCAAATACTTCTGGGTCCTTTGGTGTTAGTCTCAACAATTTTGGGGCCAAAAGGATTTGTAAGTAAAGATCTAGGCATCCAAATGACTTTAAGCTTCTTATCAAGGTTAGAAGGGCCAATATATTTCACATTCATTTTACCCTTAAAATCCTTAAAGAGCATATAATAAGCATCAACCATGCCCCCTTTTTACTCTAGCATGCGGGACACTAGCAAGAGTACAATCTATTGAAGCATGGTTCGATTTATGACAATAACAACACTGAGTACCATTCTTGACAAAATTCAATTTGGATCCGGTCAATCCACTTTTCTTGGGCAAATCCTTAGGCTTATAGCCTAATCCTTTCTTCCCCAAGATGACCCTTTGCTCCATAAGGATTTTTGTCAAGAGTGGCACTACCAAGGAAGCATTTTTCTAACCCTTTATCAAATTTGGCTACCTTGGATTTTAGTTCATTGTTTTCTGTCATAAGCTCCCTAGCACACAAAGCATTTTTGCAATTTTCATCACAAGTGCTAATTGAGCTAGATACAATGGATGAGCTAAAGGCATAGTTTTTATCATTAAGTAAATCACAAGCAATAGATATATCACACGAAGAAACAGCCTTGGATTTGCTAACATACATCTCATTATCTATTTCTAGCTCACAAAGTTTATTGAGCAAATCATCATGACCATTAGCAAGTAAAGCATGTTTGGCACTCAAGGAATCATGAGATTTAACAAGCAAGGCATGATTAGCAACCAAATCATCATGAGCATGTGTAAAATTTTCATGTTTAGAAACAAGCTCATTATAGCTAGCCTCTAATTTATCATACTTTAAGTTTAAAAGCAAGCAAGTCATTTTTATCATTTAATCTAGTAATAGTTTTCTTTAGAACTTTATCCGAATTAGCTTTAGCATGCAAGGCATTATTAAGCTCTTCAACTATATCAACTAACTCAGCATATGAGTGAGAGTCATTTACCTTATCCTCATCATGTTTTGCCATAAGGCAAAGTGGAAAAGAAAGCAGAGGTGGTGTAGACTCATCAAGAGTAAGTCCGTCTAGGTCTTTGGATCTTGTATCACCATCAGAGGAGGATGACTCATCACTTGAGCTCTCCTCATCGGTGATCCATTCACCTATGTGAGCCTCTCCCTTCCCTTTCTTTGAATGCTTCTTGGAGTGGCCCTTCTTAAAATACTTCTTCTTGTGCTTGTCTTGGACTTTCTCCTCCTTATCATCATTTTTGCTCTTGTTTTTGCCTTTCTTCTTGCTCTTATTGGGGCACCGAGCAGCAATGTGACCCTTCTCATTACACTCAAAGCAAGTGATGTTAGAAAAGGGATTCTTCCTTGAGTAGTGAGAAATTGACCTCCCTTTATCTTTGGTGTTGACCCCCCTCATGATCTTCTTAGCCTTTCTCATGAGTAGAATCAACTTCTTTACATCCTCATCCCCCTTATAGCTGGACTCCTTATCATCTTCATCATCGGAGGAATCTTGCACTTTCTCCTTGGCCTTCAGAGCAATGGACTTCTTCTTGGGAGCATCCTCATCAGCCATGGTGAGCTCATGGGCTAAAATTTTGCCCAAAAGCTCAGTGGGAGTAAGCTTCTTGAGATCACAACTGTTGGATAAGTAGGTGATCAAGCTGTGGTACGCTCAGGGCAGCACCCTTATCATTTTCGTGAACACTTCAACATCAGAGATTTTAGTTCCTAGGCCTTTTAGTTCATTAGCAATTGGGTTAAGTCTAAAGAACATATCATTGGCACTCTCATGAGGGGGCATTTTAAATTGATCAAATTTTTCTCTAACTGCAAAATACTTTTCCTCCTTCACATCGGAGGTACCCTCATGAATTTCTTGCAAAGTAGTCCAAATATCATAAGCTGTAGCTAGATTGTTTATTCTATCAAAAATTTCTATACTAAGGCAAGAGAATATAGCATTTGTAGCTTGAGCATCATATTACATATTTTGGATCTCATCAGGAGTGGGATCTCCTGAAACCGATTGCCCTTCAGGTGTGATCCGTGGAGGCAAAGGTCTCTCTCTCACCCTCTACACAACATACCCTACGGCCTCTAAATAGCATCTTATCCGAATTTTTGAATAAACATAATTTGTACCTCAAAAATAGGTACTCTACCTACACTAACAGTAGCAGACCCTTTTCCCTCAGCCATTACCAAAGTTGATTAAGCTTATCAAGGTAATCCTTACTCTGATACCACTTGAAAAGATCAAGCTGGCCTAGAGGGGGGTGAATAGGCAACTTTTAAAATTTGGGTTGAAATAATAGTCTTTAGCATTAGTTGAAATGAATCTCGATTGCTCAAATAATGATGATCTAAGAAATTCTACAAGAAAGCACAGATGACAAAAAGTAGCAAGAACTAGCACACTTAGAGCAAGAAATCAACAGCAGGAAATAAATAGAGAAGTGTTGGAGAATACTTGAAGAACTACCGATAGTGCAACATACAGATCAAAAGATTGCAGCCATGCCAGCAGAAGACGATATTACCCCTCACTTGTACTAATAGACTAGTTATTCTCATAAGGGGTATTTCGATCGTTTGTACTAAAAGACGACATTGCCCATCTTGTGTACCATAGTCTAGCCATTCTTGCAAGGGGTATTCTGGTCATTTGTACAGGCCAAGAGCCAATAAATACCCCTCCTCTCATTTGTAAGGGAGAGCTCTCTTGAGCATTATAAAGGAAGATTCAAAACTGATGAGCCCTCAGGGCCCTGCCCTCCAGAGGCTAACCCCTATAGGCTCGTCGACAAGAGTAGGGCGGTACTCTCGGACCCCCAAACCTATATAAATCCACCGTGTCACCTCCGCTCTCGTGGACGACGGCCCGTTAAACGGCCGACGTCCACCCCATATCTCGTGTTCGGTTTTCACACATACGACAAGAAGTGCAAAAATTGAAAGTAAAAGGGGAGACACAAGGAATTTTTCTCGTGGTTCAGAGACAAGCTCCTACTTCTACGTTAGAGCACTTCTAACGAAGTATTGCTCCCCCAAAGCTAGTTGTAGTAATAGACTAGAGTGACTCTTTTACCACTACGGTGAGGTGAGTCTCAACCTCTCACAATAATGGTGGCCTTCTACAATCCCTTTTGGACATGTCGCACCAATCACTTCCTCCAAGCCGTCTAGGAAATGCTTTGTTCCAAGAGTAATAGACTATCTACAAGCCCTGTCCCTTGGTTCACTAGCACAACATTAACTAGACTAAGCTTGGAGCAAGAACACTTAGAAAATGTAGAATTTGAGTTTAAAAAAGAGGTACGGTCTCCTTGATGGATTGAGAGCTCTAAGGTGCTGAAAGATCAAGGAGATGAAAAATCTTACCAAGGAATACCCTGACAGAGCTTATATAGCCATTTGAACAGGAGCTAGCTGTTACAACTGCCACAGTAGCCATTGGACATGCTAGACTATCAAAAATCAGCTGAGCTCAACTGCCACGGACTTAGCTTGATTAAGCTTCACAAACTGCTCTTTGTACTCCAGACCAAAAAAATAGAAAAGAATATTTGCAAATATATTGAGTCTGGTGTGAGAATTGAGAATTGCATGTTGAGCTGGACTGAATTTCTCTTGTCCACCGTAGAAGGAGCTTGATCCAGCGGACTTTTAGAATACAAGAGATAAATAACTGAGAGATCGCATTTGCACTGGACTAAGAAAGAGGTTGGTTCGGCGTAAGCATGAGTTAGCACCGGACCTAATTTTGTATCAGTGGAAGATGGTCTAGCGTAAAAGGTGTATGCTCAGTTTAATTCTTGCACAAGAGGCTTTCAACACCGGACTGAAAAGGCATGGTCCGTTGAAGACTTAGCTTGCGATGGACTAAATTTCGGAGCAAACCAGGTTAGTGCAGTGTGAATGGAATACTCTCGGCTTGATTTTTGTCTAAGAGATTTCGGCACCAGATTTAAAAGGAATGGTCCGGCGTAGACTTTAATTTGCACTGGACTGAATTACAGAGGAAATCAAGATGGTCCGGCGAAAGGAATTTCGCTGAGATAGCGTTGGACTAAAAAAATGAAGGAATTTATTGGGTCCGGCATCAATGGAATTTAGTGAAGTGAACGTCAGATTAAGGGATAGAAGGAATATAATGGGTCCGACGAGAATGAAAAACTATCTGTTTAGGTGAGGATTGATCTTACTGGGGAAACAACTTTGATATAATATTAACTCCAAGCAATCTAAATGACTTAGCTTATAAACCAAGGTTCTCACTTGTGCATAGTCCCTCTTTATAGTATGGCAAAATCAAAGAAACCCTAGCTACTTGGCCTGAATCATCTCCCAAGCCAAAACTAGTAACAAAGGTCCTTAATCTTGACCTTTTTGCTTGATACCTTCTTAGATACTTAAACAAAAATCCTCATCACCAAGTGGTCATTGACTAGATCATCAACACCAAAACCCCATAATCATACATAATTAAAAATTAGGGGTCCTAGATGCTTTCACTTCTGTGGTGCAGCCAAAACTGGAGGGTTGGTCAGATATTCCTTGATATCATCGAAAGCTTTTTGTCGATCGGCTCCCCACACAAACTTTTGATTGTCTTTCAACTTTAGTAATGGGGTAAATGCACAAAAGTGGCTAGAAAGATTTGAAATAAATCACCGTAAATAATTGATTTTGCCAATCAACTTCGGCAACTCATTTTTGAACGTCGGTGGTTTCGTTTTGGCTATGACCCTTACTCTTTCTTAGTTGACCTCAATCCCTCTCTCATGAACCATGAAGCCCAAAAATTGGCCAGCCGACACACCAAAAGCACACTTGTAAGGATTCATCTTCAAACCATGCACTCTTGTATTCTTGAAGAATGTTTCTAAATTGACTAAATGTTGTAGTTGTTCTTTGGATTTTACCATAACATCATCAATGTAAATTTCTACAATATGGATGATTAGATTGTGGAAAATTAAATTCATCACCCACTGATATGTTGCACCAGCATTTTTTAAGCTAAACGCCATCACCGTCCATTCAAATAACCCCAAAGCACCAGGGCATGTGAAGGTGGTTTTTGGTATATCGGTTTATGCTATGAATATCTAATTATATACGGTATCCTCATCAAGAAAACTAATAAATTTATTCCCTGATGTAGCGTTGATAAGCATATCAGCTATTGGCATCAGATACTCATCCTTTGGTGTAGTTTTATTCAAATCTCTGAAATCGATGCATACTCTGAGTTTATCATTTTTTCAATAATAGGAACAATATTGGACACCCACTTAGCGTATCGGCAAGGCCTGATAAACTTGGCCTCTAGTAATCATTCAATCTCTTCTTTTATAACATTGTACAAGGCTGGATTAAATCATTGGGGAGACTGTTTAAACAGCTAATAGCCTAACTTTATAGGTAGCCAATGTTCAACAAGTTGTCGGCTTAAATTAGGCATCCATGGTACTCTCATGCAAAATAGTCTTTATAATTTCTAAGAATTTCAACCAACTTTCTTTTATACTCTACATCTAATTTTGCACTAATAAAAGTTGGTCTCTTCCTATCACCATCACCTATATCGACTTCTTTGAGTAAATCATTCAACATAAACCCTTGGTCTAATTTCTTGATGTCTTGAAATCTTGGATGGCCTTATAGCTATCTGTTACTAGCCGATAGCTCTGTATTTTGCCTTCTAAGGTCTTTACTGCTTGTTTGGACTCCATCAACATAAGACTTCACTTGTTCGATCAAAAGCACTTGGTCTTACATTTATCAGGATCAACTCTATCTTATTTATGCAGATAAAATCACAATCATCCAAAGCTTTTTCTAACAAATACTCAATCTCTTCATGTTGCCAATTCGCATTGGAACTGGCCATAGCGATATGAGCCGATGTATCAGCTTAAACAACTTCAACCTCATCTCTATTCCATTGAACAAGTAACTAGCGCATAGTTGACGTTATACAGCAATTTAGCATGAATCCAATCCCGTCTAAACAAGACGCTATAATTGCCCTTGTCGTCAACTACAAAGAAAGCAGTTAGTAATGTCTTGCTGCCAACGGTCAATTCCGTCATCATGACACCCCTGGCCTTAGTGGAATCCCCTGTGAAATTATTCAAAACCATGTTAGTTTTAATGAAGTCCTCATTGGACTTACCCAACTTCTTATAAGTGGTGTATAGCATCAGGTTAACCGTTGCTCTGCCATCTACCAGCATCCTTGAGATCGGCTTGTCATTAATGTGCCCTTTCAAGTATAGTGGCTTAAGGTGTCAATGAGCATCTTGGGGCTTTCCAAAGGCAGCATCTTGACCTCCCAAACAAAATTGAGCAAAGGTTTCCGTAGCCGATTAAGTCTTTATTTTGAACTTGGTAGGGTGAACACTATGTTGATGTCTATAAGAGGGGTGTCGTCTCGAATCATAGGAGAGTATAAGTGTAACATCCCCAATTTCGGGTTTCTGCTAAAAGTTAATTTAAATTAATTAATTTTAAAATTTGGTTTTTTCTCGGTGTTCTAATTAACCTGGCATCCATATCCTTCCAAAATTAAAGTTCAATCCTTTACCGTCCGCAAAATCAGAATTCCCAATTTCGGTCCTTAATCGAAATTTCACCCAAGTTCTAAAATACTCCAAAAATCTCAAAACCCATTAAATTAGGTTCCAAATATTCTAAAATGATTTCGGGAATTATTCCACGATTTTTAGAATCTCTCTGGTATTTTATCTCTCGTGGTCTTTCATCAAATTCAGTTTATTCGTTCCGGAATTGTCTAAATTTCAAAATTCATCCAAATTCAGTGAAACCAATTTCATTGGGTTCCAAATAATATCTAGTATCTTTAGGAATTTTTCCAAGATTTTTAGATCATTTTTGCTATTTTATTCCTCGCACTTTTGTCCCTCCATTTCTTCCGACCAACGAGAAAGCGACACGTATCAGGTACCGTTCATCGTCTTCAATCTCCAGCCAGCACGGTTCTTGTCGAGCCCCTTTTGCAAGCCAATCTTCAAATACTCATATCTTTTGCAATTCTCAATGAAATCAAGTGAGGTCAGTTGCAAAACGACCGTGTCATCAAGAACTTCATTTCTCCAACAATTACCCCCTCTGAAATCAAGTGGAACGGTCGCTGCAATCAATTCTTTGCCGTTTCTTGTTTTAGCCATAACTCTTAGGTTTCTCCTTCCCTCAACGTGTGCGAGTATTCAAAAGTTTCGTCTCGACATCCTCTATCCCGTGCTCACCTTGCCCCGTCAGTCCAGTGCCATTTCCCTTTCCAAAACTCAAGAAAACCCGACGCCCGGCGCACTCCAAAGACACCGGCGAGCCATCTTTTGCTCCGGTGAGTTTCTAGGTAAACCAACCACATCACTTTGTGCCATTTGCCTCCGTGATCACAACCATTCAATCGGATTTGATTTTTGTTACAGTTTGACCCCGGATTTTGAGTTTGTTCATCGTCGGTCGTCGCTCCGTTCGTTGTCGATTTCTCCCGTTTGGGTAAGATTAAATTCGATTCCTTGCACCCATAGACTCCCTTTGATGCTAGCTATCCCGTGCTCACCTTAGTTTTGAGAAATTTCACGTTTTAGAGTGGTTTTGGCCGTCGTGCCCTCGGTCCGTTTTGGCATCGCCGGAATCGTCGTCGTCGTGCCTTGTCCCGGCCTCCGCGCCGCCGGCCGTCGTGCTCATCACCTTCGCCACACCTCGCTGCACCCACCTCGCCCCTCGGCTGGCCGTCCCAGCCGCTGTGACGCTGCCGTCGCTTGCGCCACGCCCTCGCCACGCCATCGCTTGGCCGCCATTGCCGTCGGCGAAACCCTCCCCTCCTGCCGCCGCTTCCAAGCCGCCGACCCTCCCTCTCTCTCCTTGGCTCTTCCTTCATTTCTTCCATTGGCGCTGCTGCTCCTAGCATTTCTCTGTACATGCACTTGGAGAAGAAGGCAAGACTCAATGACGCGTGGGACCCGTGGGTGAAATCAGGAAATTGGATTGGAGAAAAGAAAGATTCCGCGGAATATTCCTCAGTTTTCCAATTTTCAGGATTTCCAAAATTCAAACGCTTATATCTTTTCCGTCCGAACTCGGATTGACCCTATTCAAATTTCTAAATTCATGTAAATTCAAGATCTTTCTGCCAATACTAATTTTGTAATTTTTGGAGTAATTCTATTTTATTTTATTATTTAGTTGTACCGTTTTGCGCGTAGCCGAAGAGTTTGCCGGATCCGCCGACGCTGTCGTTGACCCTCAAGACTTCACGCCTCTGCTGTAATCGAAGGCAAGTCTCCTTGACGCATTTTGATCCCATGTTTGCAAATGTTTTACAATGTTTTGTAAACATGCATTGCTATCTTTATAACCGTATGCCAAATGTAGACTGTTAGTTATTCCGAATTGCTATCATCTCCTTGATTGTTGATATCCATATTTAATTGTAACCTATGACACTTTGCTATGTCATGCCTAATTTATATTGTGACATTTGATGGTTAGAACGGTAGTTTTGCTTAGTGCAAAAATTGATTAAATGACCTACGGATAGGATTATATCAAAAGTATGATTTGAGAATGGTAGCAAAGTTCTTACTGCTGTGATTGCAAAATAAAAATAAAATAAAAATGGTTTAGATTGGGGCGGAATGGTTTGTCGGGCGGGTGCAGATGGAGCACTGGTTCTGGTTTGTGAAAGCCGCCCTAATCAATATAAGGACCGACGCTTATGACTGTCCATTCTAAGCATTACTGTGCAACCACATGTTAAATGGGCTCTGACCTGGCTGAATAATTTGTAGAAACCTAACTTAGACTCACCAGATGGTGGAATATAGGTGCCAGATGGAGGCAAGTCGAATTTTCCCACACGGCGCAAGAGGGGGCTTCTATACTGGGCAGATGGAACCCTAATAGCGGTGAAACCTCAGCGGGTGAGTCGGGTTAGGCGTATACATTGTAAAGGCCTTGTCATGATCTCTCAGCCGGCACACCAAAGGAAGTGTGTTAATAGCTTGGCATTGAGAGAAGATCATGTCTTGTGGGTAAAACTGTACACCTCTGCAGAGTTAAAATTATTCGAATAGACGTGCCTACGGTCAAAGGCAAAGCGAAGAATGCTTTCATACTGGTAGACTTGGTTTCGGTTTTAAAAAAATATATAACTGATGTTTTGTTTTGGGATTCAGGAGTAGATGGAACTCTCGCATATTTATTTGGCGGATTGAGCCAATCAGGTAGATGGAACCTGTTTTGTTCATGACGGATAGAGTCATGAGTTGGTTTACCTTAATCTTTTAAATGTGGCGGATAGAGCCTTTATACTAGTGATGGTGGATAGAACCTTCACTAGAATATTAAATAATTCAATTTTTAAATAATTGTTTAAAATGTGCATTGTGAAAATTATTAATAAGTATAGTTTGATGAAACTTGGCTTTATGCAAAAGAACCCTATTAAGCCTTTTCTTGGAAAGCCCTACATGTTGCATTTTCCCAGACTTGCGGAGTACGTTTGTACTCACATACTACACAAAATTTTGTCATTAGAGAATTACCAGGATGCAGTTGAAGATGAAGAATTCTATATCGAGGAGTTTGATGAAGGTTGCCAGGATAACTAAGCGTGTGTTCCTAGTCGTCGCCTGTGGTGTCTTTTGGGTTTTACCTCTTTGTTATTTATTTTCGCTGCTTTGAACTATGGTCATGTGACCAGGAGATGTAATAAATAGCCATGTGGTCGGTACTTTATATTTATGCTATTACTTCGCTCGCTCGTTATGAATATCATCGCTTCACCGTGTGTACTAGCAACCGATCGGGACTAGTACGTAAATACACAGGAGATTCCGAATGGTAAATCTGGGGTCCCACAGAGGTGGTATCGAGCTCGACAACTCAGAGGACTAACTTAGTTAGAATGGCAAAGCCTTAAGGATTAATATTTTTATAAAAATATACTTATAAAATTTTAAGTTCCTCTGCTTCTATCTCTTCTATCTTATCGTCTTGTCCTTACCATCTCCTTTATTTAAAATTTGTTTTCTGGCCTTGACTTATTCCAAAATTTATATATGCCTTTCTCTACCTCGTTTGCCCAGTAAGGTGGATCCTTTCCCTCGTGTTTCTGAGAAGGGTGAAGGGAGTAGTTAATTTTAGTTTTTGTCTGTAGCACCTTTCTTTTGTCTACACTAGAACGTTATTAATTGTGTGTGATGGGTTGTATCATGCTTCTAAGCATTTGTGATACAGCCATCTTAATAAAACTATTTTGATTTCAATAAAGATTTCAATTAGTGTTTTCTTTTGTTGGTTGTGCTTTTGTTTCGGTGGATGCTATTTAGTTTCCCTATTTTCTTATCTTTGCTTTTCCCTCTTTCCTTGTGCTTTCCCCGTCCATGGTTTCAAATGGAGAACCTGGCAGAGGTCGTGGCAGAGGAAGAAGAGGAGGCCGCGGTAGAGGCCGTGGTCGTGGTCGTGGAAGAGTTCAAATCCAGGATGAAGTGCCGATAGAACAGCAGCAGTACAATGAGAATAGCCAAGTACCGCCACCTCCAGCACAGCAGAACCAAGTGCCACCCCCACCGCCAGCTCAACCACCAAGCATGGAACAGATGATGGCCATGCAACTTCAGATTTTGCAAGCCCTAGCTCAGAATGCTCTGAACCCACCTCAAGCAGCCCTCGTTCAGGCAGTAGCTCCGCCCCCGCAGTCCAAGTTTGGGGAGTTCATGAGAACAAGACCCCCACGTTCACGGATCGGTGACCCTCTTGAGGCCGATGATCTGCTCAAAGATGTGGAAAAGAAGCTTTACTGCTCGCTGTAATGAATTTGAAAGTGTTCGCTTTGCTTCCCATCGACTTAAGGGCACTGCACCGATTGGTGGGAGAATTACCAAGCACCCATGCAGATGCTCAATCTATTGCTTGGGATGAATTTGTAGAAGCCTTCCGTGCTACTCATATCCCTAAGGGTATCATGGAGATGAAAAGGAGAGAATTCCATAAATTGCAAAGAAAGCAATCTTTCGTCTCGAATACTGAATAGATTCACCTAACTGTCCAGATATGCTACAGAGGATGTTGCCACCGATGAGGCAAAGATCTGGCGCTTCATGGAGGGTCTTGACCGAATCTCAAAGTCTGACTAGTCTCCAATGATTTCCCTACATTTCAAAGATATGGTGAATAAGGCTTTGGTTCAGAGGATGCCCAAAGTCACCAGATGAATCTAGGAAGAGGAAGATGGCTTTTGCTCATCGTGGCGCCAGCAATTCTAGGCCACGCTTTTTCAACCTCACTCCATCGTGCCGCCAGTTTTAGTGCTCCTGTGACTCCCCGGCTCCGTCGGTTTGTTCAGCCTCGCTAGCAACGTAGGAAGCCATGTTCAGAAGAACCCCACAGCTACAGCAGGAATCCAATGCTTTAATTGCAGGGAGATGGGACATTATGCTAGTAACTGTCCCAGAAGCGACAAGCGGTAACCCCTGTTCGGTTCAACTTGGGATCTACACTAGCCCGCGCCCCAGCACCAGCTTAGGGAAGAGGAACGCCGTAGACGCCACATACTCCTCGTACGATTGGAAGAGGATGTGTTAACCATGTTAGTGCTGAAGAGGTTCAGGACGCACCAGATGTGGTGTATGGTATGTTCTTCGTTAACTCGGTACCTGCTTCAGTTCTGTTTGATTCTGGTGCAACGCATTCCTTCATATCAGAATATTTGGTTAGAAAGCATGGATGGGATACAGTTCAGCTTAGAAATCCCTTACTAGTTCAATCTCCTGGTAAAGAACTAAGAATAACTGCTATTTGCCCAAAAATAGAAATAGTTATAAAAGGGGTAAAGTTCCTAGCGAACTTAATATTATTGGATACTAAGGGTATAGAAGTAATCCTTGGAATGGACTGGTTAACCAAGTACAAGGGTTAGATAGATTGTGCTAGTAGAGCAGTCTCCCTTACTAGTCCTGAGAGAATTCGAGTGGAGTTCCTGTCTAATCTCTCCACTAAGGGGGGTAGTACCCTGAACCGTCTAAAAGGTATATATTTGGAAAATGTGCCTGTAGTAAATGAATACCCAGATGTATTCCCAGAAGATTTGCCTGGTATGCCACCGGATCGGGATATTGAATTCATCATCGAGCTTGTACCTGGAACCGCTCCAATCTCAAAAAGGCCATATCGGTTACCTACTAATGAATTAGCAGAGATGAAGAAACAGATTGAAGAACTGCAGGAGAAAGGATTTATAAGACCAAGTTCATCACCTTGGGGTTCCCCAGTAATCTTTGTGAAGAAGAAGGATGGTAGTATGAGAATGTGCATAGATTACCGATCTCTGAATGAGGTCACAATAAAGAATAAATATCCTTTGCCCAGGATAGATGATCTATTTGACCAGTTGAAAGGAGCTCAAGTGTTCTCAAAGATTGATCTGAGATCAGGATATCATCAGCTTAAAATCAGAAAAGAAGATATCCCAAAGACATCTTTCACTACCCGATATGGACTGTACGAGTTTACTGTGATGTCGTTTGGATTAACAAATGCACTTTCATATTTCATGAATTTGATGAATAAGGTGTTTATGGAGCTTTTAGATAAGTTTGTTGTCATTTTTATTGATGACATTCTTATTTCTTCCAAGAATAAGAAAGAGCATGAGGATCATCTGAGGATAGTTTTGGAAAAGCTCAGAGAGCATCAGCTTTATGCTAAATTCAGTAAATGTGATTTTTGGTTGAAGGAAGTTGCTTTCTTGGGTCATGTTATCTCGGTTGAAGGAGTAGCAGTTGATCCTGCTAAAGTGAAGGCCGTGCTTAATTGGGAGCAACCCAAGTCTGTTCCGGATATCAGAAGTTTTCTTGGTCTAGTAGGATATTATCGGTGTTTTATTGAAGGTTTTTCCAAGATAGCGAGACCGCTCACCCAGTTGCTAAAGAAGGAGAAGAAATTTGAATGGACTAAGTCCTGTGAACAGAGTTTTCAAGAGTTAAAGAAGAGGCTAACATCAGCACCCGTACTTGTACTGCCGGATATTTATAAGGATTTTGAAGTTTTCTGTGATGCTTCAAAGTAAGGTCTTGGATGTGTTTTGATGCAGGAAGGAAAAGTTATAGCTTATGCCTCAAGACAACTGCGACCCCATGAAGAAAACTATCCAACCCATGACCTAGAGTTAGCTGCAGTTGTGCATGCCCTCAAGATTTGGAGGCACTATTTGATTGGAAATCGATGTGAGATTTATACGGATCATAAGAGTTTGAAATACATTTTCACTCAGCTGGAACTAAATTTGAGGCAGAGAAGATGGTTGGAATTAGTTAAAGACTATGATATTGGTATCCCTTATCATCCCGGAAAAGCTAATGTTGTTGCGGATGCATTGAGCAGGAAAAGTTATTACAACAACGTTATGGTTCAAGAAAGTCAGGCAGCACTCTATGAAGAAGTCCAACGTCTCAACTTGGAGTTGGTTAATGAAGAATGTATTTTCAATGTTGAAGTGCATTCAACCCTTGAAGATCAGATCAGAGAAGCTCAAAAGGATGACAGTGGTATAGCAGAAATCAAGAAAGGTTTCAAGGAAGGAAAATTTTCTGAATTTTCTGAGGACGAGAAAGGAACCATTTGGTTTGGAAAAAGAATTGTCGTTCCTAATCAGAAAGAAATCAAGGATATAATTTTGAAGGAGGCTCATGATTCTGTTTACTCTATTCATCCGGGAAGTATGAAGATGTACTTGGATTTTAAGGAAAAATATTGGTGGTCCAATATGAAAAGAGAAGTTGCTGATTTTGTAGCATGATGTGATATATGTCAGCTGGTAAAAGCAGAAGACCAGAGACCAGCAGGATTGTCACAACCCTTACAAGTTCCTGTTTGGAAATGGGAGGAGATTGGGATGGACTTCATTACCGGACTTCCTAGAACCAAATCTGGTTATGATTCTATTTGGGTCATTGTGGATCGGTTGACAAAAGTTGCACATTTTATTCCAGTGAAGACAACATATTCTGGTGATAAACTCGCAGAGCTATACATGGCCAAAATTGTATGTTTGCATGGTGTGCCAAAGAAGATCGTGTCAGATTGAGGTTCTCAGTTTACCTCGAGGTTTTGGCAGAAGTTGCATGAGGTTCTGGGCACAAACATAAAGTTCAAGATCGCTACCATCCTCGCATGATGGTCGACGGAAAGGATAAATCAAATACTAGAAGATATGTTGAGAGTTTGTGCTTTGACCTATAGAGGTTCTTGGGATCAAAATTTGCCATATGCAGAATTTTCGTACAACAACAGCTATCAATCAAGTCTGAAGATGGCACCATTTGAAGCTCTGTACGGAAGAAAATGCCGAACACCATTATATTGGAAGGAGACAGATGGTGGACAAATAATTGGACCTGAGATTCTGAAAGAAGCTGAAGAGCAAGTCAGAGTGATCCGTGAGAATTTGAAAACCGCCCAGTCAAGGCAGAAAAGTTATGCTGACAATCGTCGCCGAGAACTAAGCTTTGAACCTGGTGATCATGTGTGTCTTAAGGTTTCACCTCTCAAGGGAATGCGTCATTTCAGAGTCAGTGGGAAGCTTGCACCTCGCTACATCGGTCCATTTCCAGTGGTAGCCAGAAGAGGAGAAGTTGCATACAAGTTGGAGCTTCCACCGCAATTGTCAGATGTGCATGATGTCTTCCATGTTTCTCAGTTGAAGAAATGTCTCAGAGTACCGGAGCATCAGATGTCGTATGAGGAGATGGAATTAAAAGAAGACCTATCGTATCCAGAGTATCCAGTCAAAATCTTGGATGAAGCTGAGCGTCGAACCAGAAGCCGAGTGATAAGGTTTTACAAAGTTCAGTGGAGCAACCATTCCGAAAAAGAAGCAACTTGGGAGCGATAAGAGGATATGAGAGCAGAGTTTCCTGACCTTTTTCTTTCTTCGTCCGAATCTCGGGGACGAGATTCTCTCTAAGGGGGGTAGGTTTGTAACATCCCCAATTTCGGGTTTCTGCTAAAAGTTTATTGAAATTAATTAATTTCAAAATTTGGTTTTTTCTTGGTGTTCTAGTTAACCTGGCATCCATATCCTTCCGAAATTAAAGTTCAATCCTTTACCGTCCGCAAAGTTGGAATTCCCAATTTCAATCCTTAATCGAAATTTCACCCGAGTTCTAAAATGCTCCAAAAATCTCAAAACCCATTGAATAAGGTTCCAAATATTCTAAAATTATTTTGGAAATTGTTCCAAGATTTTTAGAATCTCGCTGGTATTTTATCTCTCGTGGTCTTTCATCAAATTCAGTTTATTCGTTCCGGAATTGTCTAAATTCCAAAATTCATTCAAATTCAGTGAAATCAATTTTATTGGGTTCCAAATAATATCTAGTATCTTTAGGAATTTTTCTAGGATTTTTAGACCATTTTTGCTATTTTATTCCTCGCGCTTTTGTCCCTCCATTTCTTCCGACCAATGAGAAAGCGACACGTGTCAGGTACCGTTCATCGTCTTCAACCTCCAGCCAGCACTGTTCATGTCCAGCCCATTTCGCAAGCCAATCTTCAAATACTCATATCTTTTGCAATTCTCAACAAAATCAAGTGAGGTCAGTTGCAAAACGACCGTGTTATCAAGAACTTCATTTCTCCTGCAATTACCCCCTCTGAAATCAAGTGGAACTGTCGCTGCAATCAATTCTTTGCCGTTTCTTCTTTTAGCCATAACTCTTCCGTTTCTCCTTCCCTCAACGTGTGCGAGTACTCAAAAGTTTCGTCTCGACGTCCTCTATCCCGTGCTCACCTTGCCCCGTCGATCCAGTGCCATTTCCCTTCCCAAAACTCGAGAAAACCCGACGCCCAGCGCGCTCCAAAGACACCGGCGAGCCATCTTTTGCTCTGGTGAGTTTCTAGGTAAACCAACCACGTCACTTTGTGCCATTTGCCTCCGTGATCACAACCATTCAATCGGATTTGATTTTTGTTACAGTTTGACCCCGAATTTTGAGTTTGTTTGTCGTCGGTCGTCGCTCCGTTCGTCGTCGGTTTCTCCCGTTTGGGTAAGATTAAATTCGATTCCTTGCACCCATAGACTCCCTTTGATGCTAGCTATCCCGTTCTCACCTTAGTTTTGAGAAATTTCGCGTTTTAGAGTGGTTTTGGCCGTCGTGCCGTCGGTCCGTTTTGCGTCGCCGGAATCGCTGCTGCCGTGCCTTGTCCCGACCTCACGCCACGTACCGTCAGGTTTCATCACCTTCGCCACACTCGCCGCACCCACCCCCCTCGGCCGTCCTCATCGTGCAGACGCTGTGTCACAAGACACGCCACGTGCCAGGCCCCTCGCCACACACCTTTACCTTTGCTGCACGTGGCCGGCCAGCGAAACCCTCCCTCCTGCCGCCTCTGCCACCCCCTCTCTCTCCTTGGCTCTTCCTTCATTTCTTCTATTACGCTGCTGCTTCCTAGCATTTCTCTGTATAGGGGCCCGTGTGTAAGAGACTCAGGAAATTGGAGAAAAGAAAGATTCTGCGGAATATTCCTCGGTTTTCCAATTTTCAGAATTTCCAAAATTCAAACGCTTATATCTTTTCAGTCCGAACTCGGATTGACCCCATTCAAATTTCTGAATTCATGTAAATTCAAGATCTTTCTACCAGTACTAATTTTGTAATTTTTGGATTTATCCTATTTTATTTTATTATTTAGTTGTATCGTTTTGCGCGTAGCCGAAGAGTTTGCCGGATCCGCCGACGCTGTCGTTAACCCTCAAGACTTTGATGCCTCAGCTGTAACCGAAGGCAAGTCTCCTTGACGCATTTTGATCCCATGTTTGCAAATGTTTTACAATGTTTTGTAAACGTGCATTGCTATCTTTATAACCGTATGTCAAATATAGACTGTTAGTTATTCCGAATTGCTATCATCTCCTTGATTGTTGATATCCATATTTAATTGTAACTTTAGGACACTTTGCTATGCCATGCCTAATTTATATTGTGACATTTGATGGTTAGAACGGTAGTTTTGCTTAGTGCAAAAATTGATTAAATGACCTACGGGTGGGATTATATCAAAAGTATGATTTAAAGTATGATTTGAGAATGGTAGCAAAGTTCTTGCTGCTGTGATTGCAAAATAAAAATAAAATAAAAATGGTTTAGATTGGGGCGGAATGGTTTGTCGGACGGGTGCAGATGGAGCACTGGTTCTGGTTTGTGAAAGCCGCCCTAATCAATTTAAGGACCGACGCTTATGAATGTCCATTCTAAGCATTACCGTGCAACCATATGTCAAATGGGCTCTGATCTGGCTAAATAATTTGTAGAAACCTAACTTAGACTCACCAGATGGTGGAATGTGGGTGCCGATGGAGGCAAGTCGATTTTCCCACGGCGCAAGTGGGGGCTTTATATTGGGCGATGGAACCCTAATAGCGGTGAAACCTCAGCGGGTGAGTCGGGTTAGGCGTATACATTGCAAAGACCTTGTCATGATCTCTCAGCCGGCACACCAAAGGAAGTGTGTTAATAGCTTGGCATTGAGAGAAGATCATGTCTTATGGGTAAAGCTGTACACCTCTGCAAAGTTAAAACTATTCGAATAGCCGTGCCTACGGTCAAAGGCAAAGCGAAGAATGCTTTCATACTGGTAGACTTGGTTTTGGTTTTAAAAAAATATATAACTGATGTTTTGTTTTGGGATTCGGGAGTAGATGGAACTCTCGCATGTTTATTTGGCGGATTGAGCCAATCAGGTCGATGGAACCTGTTTTGTTCATGACGGATAGAGTCATGAGTTGGTTTTCCTTAATCTTTTAAATGTGACGGATAGAGCCTTTATACTAGTGATGGTGGATAGAACCTTCACAAAAATATTAAATAATTCAATTTTTAAATAATTGTTTAAAATGTGCATTGTGAAAATTATTAATAAGTATAGTTTGATGAAACTTGGCTTTATGCAAAAGAACCCTATTAAGCCTTTTCTTGGAAAACCCTACATGTTGCATTTTCCCAGACTTGCGGAATACGTTTGTACTCACATACTACACAAAATTTTGTCATCAGAGAATTACCAGGATGCAGTTGAAGATGAAGAATTCTATACCGAGGAGTTTGATGAAGGTTGCCAGGATAACTAAGCGTGTGTTCCTAGTCGTCGCCTGTGGTGTCTTTTGGGTTTTACCTCTTTGTTATTTATTTCCGCTGCTTTGAACTATGGTCATGTGACCAGGAGATGTAATAAATAGCCATGTGGCTGGTACTTTATATTTAAGCTATTACTTCGTTCTGTTCTGGTTATGAATATCACTGCTTCACTGTGTGTACTAACAACTGATCTGGGACTAGTACAGAAATACACAGGAGATTCCGGATGGTAAATCTGGGGTCCCACAGAGGTGGTATCAGAGCCTGGACGACTGTAGGATGCAACTTAGTTAGAATGGCAAAGCCTTAAGGATTAATATTTTTATAAAAATATACTTATAAAATTTTAAGTTCCTCTGCTTCTATCTTTTCTATCTTTGGTATGTTTATCGGCAGCCGTGGTTCCCCCTTCAGTCTAACAGTCCTGGAGTTTTTGCCTTCACGGTCGGCTTCTATCTGTAATGAACCAACCATAATCTTTAAGGTCTTCTTGCCGCTTGATGTTGCCGCTTATTGCTCATCTTGCATCGGCTCTTTCCCTTTTTCTAAGCACTGGACCATGTTTATTGGAAAAGGGTTGACATCCACTTGCATTGTTGGCTCATTAGCAAATTTAAGCTGACCGTCTTCTATAGCCGATTGTATCTGTTGTTGAAAAATATTGCAATTGTTAGTATTATAAGAAAAAGAATGGTGCCATTTGTGTCCTTCGAACAATCGTATAATCTTCTCTTGCAACAATAAATCAAAATACGATTACAATTGTAGATGTCGAATGCATATTTCACCTCCGATTTGTTCTTCATCAGCTTAATCCAAGAACAAACCAAAGATTTTTTTAGACCTTTTAACCCATTTGTCTATATTTATTTCTATTTCATTATTTTCAGAGGACTCACTTGAATAGTACTCTACCATATTTACCTTAGCCTTTTCTTTATATTTATTATTATTTAATTTGAATTTATCCTTGAATCCTCTATTGTTAGAAAGTCGGCTTTCTTGAGCCGACACCCTATGAAGTAGATGGCTCAGATCTATAAACTCTTGTACTCAATTTCTTCCCTTAGTGGAGAAACTAATCCATAGAAGGCTCAATCGGCTAACTGGTTGTCAGGTAAGGTAACACTAAAATACCGATTTCTAACCTCTCTAAATCTCTTAATATAATATGTTACTGACTCTCCAAACTTCTGATGGACAGAACTCAGATAAAAAATCCTGAGCTCCAGACTGCCGGAGAAAAAATTATTTGTGGAATTGACTTTCCAAATCATTTCAAAAATGGATCTAATTTAGTGGTAAACTTGTGAACCAAGTGAAAGTAGCCCCTGATAATGACAACGGGAATAGCCTAATTTTAAACCCATCAGACTAAGCTACTTCGCCACATTACGCAATAAATCGATTGACGTGTTCAAATGTGGTCACAGAGTCATCTCCAAAAAATTTGAAAAAAAATCAGGGATCTTAAAGTTATTCGGGTACGTCATACAATCAATGTAATCAAGATACGGTTTTCTATAGCCAATAACCTTACCTTTGGTTTGTATGCCAAGCTAATCTCGCAACACAGCAGAAATTTAGTCATCCCAATTAATATTATTAGCCGATGCGATGTTTGGTTTTGCCAATTATAATCATAACTAGCGTTCTACCCCCTGAGTGTAAGCTCGGGTTGTCTGTTAGGCTAGGCCAACGTGTATTGAGGAAAGTTCTTGTATCCATCGTTTCTCCTAGTGGTCTACTCTAGTACTAGGACAAAAGGTTTCGAGTAAGTTACTACCTTTATAAGGGGCCAAATTCCTGGGTAGAATCGGCTCAGCATTGTGTGGGTACCTATTCGATTCAATTGGTTGTGGGACCGATTACAGAAACGCATAAAACGGAGTTGACAGCGGCTAACTAGCGACGCATCTAGTTTCACGGCTTCAGTATATATTTGGTAATGCACAACCCCACTTGGACGAGAATCTCGTGGCAATATCACAGTAGGTTGGGTTGGCATCAATGATGGGGTTTGCTGCCGATGGATTTGGATCAACCATCGTGCTTTGAGTATTCTGTATCACCGAGTTAACAGGATAACTCAATATTGTTTGCAGTGGATCGAGTAGGCTCCCAGATGAAGCCAACTCCTGAGCAATAGCCTTAACACTATTGGCTATCATCGGCTTAAGGGTTGTAACCAAAGCTGATAACTGGTTAACTAAAGCGTGATGTATAGATTGATTAATCATAGTCGATAGTTCCACCTGTTCAGGCATGTATTAACTTACTGGGCTATTCAAAATTCCTGTATCGCCAAGGGCATGAGTGACACAGTGTCGAGTTTTTTGGTAGCACCTTAGCATCAACTCCTCCAGAGCAACTTTTCAATCTTCAATCTCCTTGCGTTGCTCTGGCGTTAGATCATCCAATGTAGGGACAATTATGGCTTCCGTGTTGAGGTCAGACAGTGGAATTGTCTTGCCAATCGTAGACATCTTCTTGTACCATCAGGCGTGCCAAGAGTGTGTTCGTGCCAAAAACTTGAAGTAGAGTTTATCAGCAACAACATATCAGATGAACACCAGATTCTACGGTTCAAGGAGTGCCAACCGATTTGATCCTGCAATCGGTAAGAAAAATATAAAATACGCTCAAAGCCGATATCGCAGAACAACCGGCTTAGAGCTAATCAAGTAAAAGCTGATCAAATCAAAGATAACAATAAGTCTAATTAGCTGATTAGGACTAATCAGATAATAAAAGTAGACTAACTCCGAAAAAGGCGATGCGCAATAAGATCGAAGAAAATCAAATCTGATTAGCATAATGAAAGATGATCAACAATCGTCGATACGTAAATTTATTGATCAAATTGTGTTACAAGAGAATCTAAATTACAGAAACTACCCCTAGTGAATAAGAAAATAAAAGAAGTGTATTTGTTGATTGAATTGTCCTTTTTTGTTTTCCTATCACTATCTTTTATACCCGTTGGTCGATCGTATCCTTTTCCAACACATTATAAAACATAATCCGTATCGGTCTTAATTCAGACGGCTTTTCCTAAAATATTAACCATAGCTAAAGATCTCGGAATCTTTCTATATCCCATGTCGGCTATGATACGTCAACTTTATCCTGACAATTTTGACCACGCCTGCTAAATCTTGATGCAAATAGTTTCTCCTAAGAAATTTTGAAATCGCACATGCAAAATTTCTACTTTAGAGTTTCAACTCAGGAAATTTCTACTCGGGAGTTTAAACTAGAGAAGTTTCAAATCGAAAAGCTTCAACATAGAAAATTTCAAATAGGGAAGTTTTCAACTTGGAAAAAATTCAAATCAAAAGAATTTTAACTCGCGAAATTTTTGATCTATAAATTTTTAACTCGGTTTTCGTAAGAAAAGCATCTCCATTCAAAAGAAAAAAGATCAAGTCGGGTTAAAAAAAAAAGTTAAAAACCTACGACGACGCTTGCTCCCAGGCTCCCAGCCAGTGCGCAAGCTCCCAATTAAAAGCTGCGATGTGAGGATGGGACGTCGCCGAAGCAACAAAGTGCGCACGGCGGCAGCGCGTGGTGTCCATATGGTGGCGGCGGCCACCTCGAGCTCGCGAGAATGTCGGACGTGGAGACGGCGGCGGCACGGCCTCACATGACAGGTGGCCAGTGTGCAGTTCTCAGGCACGGTAGTGACGGAGGCAGCTCCGGCAATGGAGAAACCACGACAGAGATCAGGCTCGAGACGGCGATGTGCAAGGCTCAGACATGGCTACGCTTCTTCGGAGTGAGGGGAACCAAAAATATGAACTAACGAGGAAACGGAGGAAGAGATAAAAGTGAGGAGAGAGAGATGTGGGTATGGTTGCTCCATGCATCGTTGCAGCGAGAAATGACCAGGGCCACAGGGAGGAGTGCCGAGTAGGTGGGGTTGCTAAGTATCACCACGGGGTGAATGACCAGGGCCACACGTTGGAATCGATGCTTTTCTAACCCCTTTCGTATCCTTTTTCTCAAATATAGCCCTTTTTTTTTACCGGAATTATAAATCTAGCTTTCCAAATATAATTCTACGCCCCTTATCGTGGGATAGTCGCCGGCCACAGTAAGCCTCCTCTCGCGCCCAACCGACGTGACACCTCTCAAATATAACCCTCTTTTTACCGGAATTACAAATCTAGCCTTCCAAATGTGATTCTATGCTCCCCTACTGCGGGACGGTCATCGGCCACAGTAAGCCTCCTCTCATGCCCAACCGACATGACACCCCGGTTCACCCTCACACGCTGGCCTCCCATGCTTGCTCACCTCCTACGCTCGTCCGCTGCTCCCATGCCTGACTGCCGTAGGAGCACATGCTCCCATGCTCGATTGCACCCGTCCGTGCTCTCGGAGTGCGACAAACTGGCATCCACGATAGGAAAACATGGGAACATGGTGAAGAGATCAGATTTGCAATTTCGATCTAAACTGATTTGCATTTCCAATAACAAGTGGCTAAAAAAGTGATCATTTCTGCACATTGCAAGTTGGGGGCCATATGGGAGATCGAGCCAGTGCGGGCATCCGTAGGTTAGCATTTCGATTAAGCTTTTTGTTATCATCGGGGATCACAACATAGGCTCTATTTGTTTAAACTTTTTCAGCGGCTTAAAAGCCAAAAAATTAACCTAAACAAACGAGTAGTTTTTATCTGAGCTTTTCAAAAGCTATAACCCTCCATATAACTAAAAGCCAAAAACCACTGGGAAGAGATTTTCTTGGCTTATTGATTGTTGATTTTAGACTAATAATACTAAAATTAGGTAAAATTATCCACTTCTATCACATACAAAAGCCATTAGTTCTTAAACTGTTTAAGTCAAAAACTAACTTTAAACTATAAGTCAAAAAGTCTTAAGCCTACACAAATAGAGCCATAAATCACTCATGCATCGGCACGGTGACGTACAAATAACTCCGTCACGGTTGACAGTTTCTAATTTAATAATTTCATTATCATGGCATTTTCTAATACATGCGCCACGGAAGACATAAATATAGACTTATCGCCGAATAACTGGCTCCCCAGATTCTTGATTGCCGCTGATTATCATGGCATCTTGTAATGTACAACCCAAGCACTGCTGGGTACAAATGAACGGCAAATAAAAGAAAAGGAAACAACAAAAACACCAACACTCATACAATTTAATCGATCTGAGTTCACTATTACTTACATAATGTACACCATTCGAATGCCAATCTCACCTGTCTTGCTGTACACTAAACCACTGGTTTAATCTACACCTAAAAACTGCAGAAATCTAATCCACCTAAAACCCAGGTCTATTCTAACGACCAGTACATATTGCAGACTAACACAATTCTACATTAAACATATCTGCACTATGCTGGAAAGCTCCCAGAAATAGGAGGAAGTTCCAGGTTTGGAGTATCACGCCGCTGCTTCAGGAATTCTGAAACTGCATTTGGCTGATGGATGCAGGAGACAAAATGCAGCTTGTCAGCACCATGCAGTTGAGACTGCCATTCTTGCATCCGGTGACTACATTGCCCAGAATCTGTCTGGATCAGGGCTAAATAACGAATAATCCTGGATCTCCAAATTTGCTACGTGCCAATTGACCAGTCCAGCTTGCAGTGACTTGACAAGAAATAGGATAATAGGAATTATCCACCATTCGTTATCTTCCCTGCTCTTGAAGCTGCACAGGTGCCGGAGAACAAAGAGATTAATATGCAAGACAGATATAGCAAGTTGGTTCTTTTCTATCAATGAAGAATCACGATACAGGTGTAACTCCAAACATACATTTTTTTAAGGAATTTGGATTGAGCCTGGATATAGCTTACATTCAAATATAGATCATAAGAATACCATTTATCGAATCATAGAGACAAGACAACGAATTCATATTATATTTCAGTATTCAATTATAGTTTTAAGTATGTTATTTAGAAAACAAAATGTTGTGGCGGTTGGTTGGGTATGGGACTGAGGACCAAGGGGCATAATTATCAATGCCATACTGGTACCTGTCAGTATGTACTATTTTGTCATCTAAACTGGTACAAAGTAGCCCGGTATACCATATCAGTATCGATACCAGTCAAAACCGACTTAATACCGATCAATACTGGCCGTACCGCCTTGATACTGGTCAATACTAGCCATACCGGCTTCGATAACGGACAATACAGGCCATACTGACTTCGATACTATACAATACCAGTTATACTAGTGGAATTAAAAATATTAAACTACATGTTATTTTTGATAGTACTACTACGTATTTGGAGTCAAGTGAAATTTGGTGCATATATAATTAAACATGCGTATATTCATAAATATATATTATTATATTAAAGCCAAAACGGTACGCCAGTATGGACTAGTACTAGAATGTACTATTCCAAGAGTCAAACCGGTATACCCTCCAGTATGGTGTTAACAAGTACACTGAGGTAAGATCGCTCTCATCTAGCCACTGGTAGGGCTCTTCCCTGACATAGTAGAGAGGCTCTAAGGCCTGATTTTAGAAGAGGGGGATAAGAGAGCTTTGTTTATTTCTTTGCTTAACAAGAAAGGATAAAAATACCTGCTTATATAGTGGCGGCCACCTAACAATCCAATCTAATCTTTCCGATTATAAAATATAACCTTCCTAACAGATAAGATACTATCCCTAATAATAACTTGATAGCTAAGGAAACTAATCTTTATCGTAGGAAACTAACCAAACCATCTAGGAAAAATAGGAAGCACTCGCTGCTACAGTGCCTCATCGGGGATCTTAGACCATAGCACCAAAAGCTAGAGATGTACAGTTTAAATCAAGACACAATTCAAATAAGTTGCACATGATTTTTTCACTTCATTCAAGGGTTCAATTCTAATATAGGAATGCTAAAAATTTAGCCAAGTACTTCCATAACAAATCATATTGTTTATAAATTTGGATAGAGTAAAAGATATTCTGTTGGAAAATTATTATCTAAATCCTTATTGCTGTACCCAACAGTGGAAAATTTTGGAAATTTTGCTTGGGAGAATGAATACTGGAACTCGGTTCAATTACAATACTACAGGAAAAGAAGTAATCTAACCTTTTTGTGTTTGATACATGAGCAAATGAAGACACTGCCAAAGAAGAGAGCCCAAAGTACAAAGCTCCATAGATGATTGCTACAATCTTCAAAGAAATAAGATATATCAAATAAAATGCAAGTAATCAATTTTGTAAAAAAACTCTTGCAACAGGAATTTCAACTGATTGCAACAGGAAATACCAGATATAAAAAGAGTTCATGGACAAATCACACAAAAAAGACTTACAATGTTTACAACAGAAGTAGTATTCCAAAGTGCAAAAATACGGGTCACAGATGATCTTTTTGGTCCTCGGCTGAAAAGAGCATTGAGACCAGCAAGGAAAGGAGAAAGCAAAGCAAGGGGGGGAATAAGCAGTACAGCAAGGAAAGCTCCAACAGATATCCAGTAGTACTGTACAAGCATAAGCAGGGTGATGGAAAAATCACCCAAAAGAACAATAAAAATAAGCAGCTGCAATGTTTCCTGAAATGTCATAGCATGGTTCCAGTTAAAGTGATTGTCATGTCCAGCATGAGCACTTATGTTCTTAAGAAAAGGATCTGGTGGTTACCGCATAACCGATAGGCCTAAAATTTTGTAATAGCAATGAGAAAGGGAAGAGATAATCTCTTTTATAATCCAATGACTTCAGTGTTCCCTCGTTTATGATCCCACCATTCACTCCACCTGTCAACCGCTTTCTTGAAACGGCATAGCTTGTGGAAGGCTGATCCTGATTTAACTGCTTGGAACCCTGGAGTGGAAATGCATTGTTCTTCCTGTGGGATTAAAACATTGTAGTTCTTTTACACAGGAAGAGATATTCTGTAAGGCATACCTACTGTAGTTGGTAAATTTTTTCATACCTTGAGCGATCACTGAAATCTGTGACATGCTCATGATGATGGAGACTCTTATAGAAGTGTTCATTCACAGCTACAACAATACCTAGCTGGTAATAACCAGATGCAGTGGCCTGGAACCACCCTAGCTCCACTCGAACACCATGTCGCTCAAGTTGGGGGTTCCCGTGACTATTAATCCAAGAAACAACGGGTCCCAAAGTTGTGCGGATGCTTCCTTGCCTTACTGTCCTCAACCGAGCATTCAAGCCAGCAACTAATCTGTTCCAGATCGCAGTCGATACATACTAGGAAAAGGAAACAAAGTCACTGGGAGTGAGTTTACCAAAAACTAAAAAAAAAATGATACCATTGGTACAAATGCTCAATAAATCTAGACTATCAGATCTAAACCAGTTTTTAACTTACACCGCATGATTTTAGTGAACTTCAGTGCAAGAAATTATGCAACTAACGTATCCTGATCAATGATTCACAAAATCTCCACTTTGACAATGTGGGACAATGTGGCTAGTCCTCATGTAATAGTATAATTGGAAAACCATGAATATATCCATAGAAAAAAGAATGGAGTCCTTAACATCACTATTAAGTTGATCTTATTTTTACCTGGCCAAGAAGATTTGATAACAATGTATCGCTGTGTAGGTAGTATGGGGACATATAGCTTCCATCACCACCAAAAATTAAACACATGGGGAACCTCTTCTGGATTGTGGATATTACGTCAAGTCGTTTCTCATCACCTCCAAGAAAGAAATCAATGTAGGCGACCATCAAGTCTGGTGTCGAACCAACCTGTTAAGTCCAAACAATTACATGTGTGCTCTACATATAGACCTATTAGTCTACAACATAGATAACGCACCAGTTGCTTTTCCTCAATTCCTAACACAGTGCTATTCACAGTTCAGGTTAAAGGGCTAACAAACAATATCATTCAGATCAGAAGTATGGAGTATTTTACCCAACTGAATAATCTCTGTTGTAACACAAGTTCCAGGTGTATTTGGTGAGGTTTGGCTATTCACATTGAGTTTAGATACATTGTTAATATATCATTAAACTAAAACTCAGCTGAAATTGGCTAGTTCCCAGCTGATTCCTCATTATGTTCTGGCAATAATGTTGCTTCATCCAATTCGGGGTTTTAAATTGGTTGATTGTAATGTGGTTTGTTACAGTATAATGCCAGGAATAGCTGCTTGTTCTTATGTTGCCAACCTGAAGCAGCCAGTTCTGGTTTTCAAAAGATTGGCACCATTACTGATGGTTCTAATACTAAACTAGTAAATAACATAGCTGAACTACGATTACTGACCTTCAAACCTTTATAGAGAGCCCGTGATCTGCAAGAGCGCAAACATGAATGGTCGTATTCAGATTTAACGTACTCTTGAAGACGATGGATTTTCTTTCTTCTGCGCCATTGCTTCCAAGACCAGGCACAAGGATATGCAAGTACAGAAAGTATACTATGTACAGATCCTTCCCACCATTCATATGCGGCTACCAAATTGATCTCATCAATAAAACGGTTAAAAGCATCTTCATATCTGGCAAAAAGACATAATTATAATCTACAGTGCAGCTATGATGTAATTCTTGTGCAAAAAGACATGCATTTTAACGTACAGATGGGAGACATATAATATTATTCTTCCAAAAGATATGGACCTTTAAATCAACATCAAGATGTAATTTTTGTGCAGCTATGATGTTAGGACCCAAAGTACAAAGCGATAGCATCCAACAGTAAGGATGCTTGTAAGAGAACATCCGAGCTCCATTTCTTTTGAAAAATAAATTAGCAATGAGCTAGATGGAGGATTTATGTAAAAGATTAAGCAAACAAAACAGTGCAATATTTTCTCGTACAACATTTGTGACATGTAAATTAAAACAATCCACAACTGATGGCATATTACAACATAGAAAATGTATTTAACTTTCGTGAATCATTTTGAGATGAATGAAAGCAGTAAGAGTGATACTCTACTAATGTAGATTCCTAAGATGAAAAGTCTTACACAACTCCAATTATAGCATCCGGAGGTGAGTACGGAAGATGGCAGGGCTCTCGGAAGGTATTAGGTCCCATGAAGTACATTCTGTGAACATGGCTTTGTGTTTCTTCTGCCCTGCTGGCCCCAGGTACCTACACAGTAAAAAGGTGCTACTATTTATGAGCACAAACAAAAGGCAAGATTTCCTCAACAAATTGGACTAGGAACACCTGAGTAGTTTCTTAGTTTTCTTTAACAGCTAATTGTACTTTAATTTTCGGCAATTATTAAAGTAATTTTAATTTTGTGAAATCGCATATTGAGCATTTGACCTTTTTTCTAAAACAAACATTTGACATTTGTGAATGTTGAGGTACACAGTACACAATGAGTTTATTTCCCGTGATGAAGTCATTCCTTTCTACTTCATCCCTTACTTTTCAACAAGTACTCTACATTAGAGGTCTAGGGTCTGTGGTTTCATGAATTGCAACATGAGGGTGATATGATAAACTGGTATAACAGGAAGTACAAATAACTGTTTAGACTTTAGAATATATAAGTGCATCTGGAGTAATTTGCTCAATGTCTCAGAACCAGTGATTTCACAATAGCTCTACATGACTGCATCCAGAGATTATGTTGTATGAATGAATAATACCTCAGCCAACGAAAGCAAAAATGGGAAAGAGGCAGAGCCATCATTGTGGATTGCGTTTGTTGACCTGTACGTGATATCACTCTCACCAATCTTAACTCTTAAAGCACTCAAGATAAGTGCCAAAAGAATAATTGTAAATGATAGAATAATTGCAAAAGACCAAGGACCACCAAAGGTATACACAAGTTCCTCAAGTGGTGTATAACAGTTTGGCATCTTGTACTTAGCAGATATGCACTTATAAGGGCAGGATGGCTGCGTAACACCACCTAGCAAGTAACAAGTCAAAGTTAATGCTTAGTTTCTTCCATTCAATGTCAAGAAGGTCCAAGGTAATACAACATTTCTAAATCCCTGTAAGATCATGCAAGTCCAAACACCAACCTCTTACATATACAAAGTCAGCACGGTCTGGAAGAGTATCCAGAGAACAAGGGGTGCACAGAGATGCGTTGGACCCAACAACATTTTTATATTTGCCAACTGGGCATTCCTGGAATGAACTATAATCAGTAATGGTTACAAAGGAACTAATAAAAGCCATATGCTAGTTAAAGAAATAATGCATAAAAAACATTCCTCCGTCCACAAATATAAGTCATTTGGCCTTTCATGGTCTCCATTGCAAGACTTTTGACTGTGGTTTTTATTATAATATACTAGCAAATATAATAAAATTATATATTATGTGCAAGACAAACCCAATGCTATTATTTCAATGTAGTCAATCTATATAGTTGTTTATATATTAATAGTCAGGGTAAAAAATGATTGACCACCCAGATGATCCCACAGTGACTAATTATTTAGAGACCGCTTGAGGGGGTTACTTAATTGCACAATGCAGAGTATTAACCAAGTCAAGAATGTATACTCCAGAATATTTTATTAGCTGATGGGTATGGACAAACCAATCTTGAAAGACATTTCAATCCTACAGAGACCTGTATATACTATACAGTATGTGCAGCAGTGCAAGTCACACTGATAGATTATTGTGGACTCATATTGGGATCAGCAATACCAAAGGAGGTGCCAGGAACCAGACCAACAGCTAGGAGAAGCTGATGCATGAGGAGTTGTAGTCAGAAAAGATGATGAGAATTAGAATTGAGTTTGTGAGCTAGTAAAGTTCATGATCAAGTTAGGATAAGAGTTTCTGTTTTAGGAGTCAAATCACAGTTAGTTCAATAAAAGGATGTCCAGTGTAATTTTTTATGCAAGCAAAAAAATATATCTCCTTTCTACCAATTGCTAATCTCTCACTCTAGTTTCTCTCATCTACCCCCATTATCTTTCTTCAGCATGGCACCAGCTCGCCAGCGATGATCTCACCCTCTAGCGAACCACCCCTACAACTACGGATGAAAACGGAACGGAAATGATCGTTCCGTTTCCGTTTTCACATCTTTTACCAGTAACGAAATCGGAAACCCCGAAAACAAATACGGAAACAAATAGTGACAGAAACAGATGTGGAACAGAACGGAGCAGATACAAAAACTTAAGTAGAAAATTCCACAAGAACATAATACATAATCACAATATACATAACCGTAAAAACAACGTAACTCATTCCACCTCTAAGACAGATATAAGAACAATGTTATATTCACCGGTATCACTAGGAAGTTGTTTCTCAAGTTTGTAAGCATAAGGCTCGTTATTTGTTACCTAGATCAGACCATCATGTCCCCCCTCCATATCATTATCATCGACATCATCTTACTCCTCCAACTATAAAGGTGTAACACCCTAAAATTTGCATATTATTTTTCATGTTCATTTATGATTTTCTGATATTTATCTTGGATATTCTAGAGATTATAAATGCCATTTTGCTATTTTTAGATTTATAGAATTAATTTATTCGTAAAAATGAAACCAAAATTATGCTAGAAATAATTTTTCCTAGGTTCAAAATGCTCCAAAGTATTTTTGAGAATTTTTTCTGAATTTTTACTCTATTTGATATTTTCTATAAAGCTATTTGTATTTCTAAAATTATTTTAATTAGAAAATAAATGTAAATTCGCTACTCTCCTTTTTGGGCCAAGTGGGCCAAGTTTTCGACGGAATTTCGGTTTCACTTATACGGAATTTCCGTTTCCGTCGGAAATGGCTCTCCCATTTCCGACAAAAAATTTACGTTTCCGTACCAACATTTTCCATTTCCGTTTCTGAAAAAAGGCTTCCGTTTCTGTTTTTTTCTGGAACCGCATCACAACATACATCTAGTCAGTACCAACTATTATAGACGTGAGATAAACAGGGGCATAACATACCAGGCATATGTTCATCTGTTTCACTAATATGCCACATAAGCTATTGCTTATGAATTCTGGACAACCAACAGTAGTCATTTACAAAAATGCTTCTTTAAGAATTAAGATTATAAACAAGGGAAAATATCCAGTGCAATTAAAGTTTTTGTGCAACCACCATGCAACCCTACTAAAAAAAGTTTCAAAAAATTCTGAAAAAAAATCATGAATGTACATCTTAGCTTACCCCATCTACATATAAAATTTCATGATCAAATTCGTCCTATGTTAAGAGTAATAAAAAAGACAAATTTTCTAACAAACTTGAATAGTTCAAATGCACCCAAATTTGTCTTTTTTGTAACTTCTAGCATAGGACAAATTTGATCATGAAATTTTATATGTAGATGGGGTAAGCTGAGATGTACATCCATGATTTTTTTCAGAATTTTTTGAAACTTTTTTTAGTAGGGTTGCACGGTGGTTGCACGAAAACTTTAATTGCACTGGATATTTTCCCTATAAACAATAATGGCATTTACACAAGCTAATTGCAGTTTTGCACCTTTCGGGCAAAAAGATAACAACTTGGCTAATAGCAGGAAACCTGGAACCCATCATCGCAAAAACCATCAACTCTTGAGAACAAAGAACCACTACTCTCACCTGTCTTCCAGGACAAGGGGAAGGAACTAGTGTCGCAATGCGAACAGGTTACTTCAACCAGCACCAGAACTGGCACCCCAATCCCCGCCCCACAAAAGTTTATCTGTGTGTGGCAGTATTTCTAAGGGCCTCAAAGGTCCTGTATTCTTTTGCTCAGTTCATAAGCCAGGTCTGGACTGAACAAATTTTGGCTCATTTTCAACCTATGGACCTGTGCAACTGAGGGAAACCCAAAAAAAAGCCAACCTTTTCACCCTAAATTAATATTATAAACCCACAAGCCTGAGTTTAACAAACAGGCCATAACTATTTCACATGCCTTTCATATACAGCTTACAAGAAAGGAACAGGTAAACAATTGCTGAAAAACATATTTAGAAGAATACTATTTCCTATGGTTTGCATTACCAATAATGGCACACACCAGATGGTTTTTTTATATAAGCTGGATGAACAAAGACATGCTGAGTTTAGTGCTCATACGGTGCAAAATGTTCCATATAGTCCCATGGGGCACTGCTTTCCTGTTACTGTCCCATCTTCTCCAAAATGTCCTTCATCATTACCAGATCCTCCACTACACAAAAGAAAAGCAATAGGAAGTTGTCACAAGAATGTATTCGTTCACCAACACTTCTCAAAGGCTCAAGGCAGCGCACAAATGAAAGTTCCATGACCAATAAATACTTGATGGCACATGGAACCCTGGTAATAGTTAAACCTTAAGACTTCTCCCATGTAGGCCCACAAAGATAGTAGTGGCTGCATTTCATAAATAAATCATGCATCTCGGAAATTTTTGCACAAGGTGTCTCTGGCAATTTAACTTCTAGCATGCATATGGAATGACAATTGGCTTTTTTTATGTGTAAATTGCACCATGCATCCCTGATCTTATAACAAAGTACAAGTTAGGTCCCTAAACTTGGAAATTAATCTGGCTGGTCTGTAAACTTGTAACACTGTGTCCCTTAGGTCACTTCAACTCTAGCTAAGATGCAGATGTTGCACTGAAATAAAGTTATGACCATTATCTTTTACCATTATGTGAACCCAAATTGCCACATTGCTCACCCAACTAAACAATTGACATTAGTTTAGCACCTCTATTCAATTGACATGTCACTATATTTAGCTAACTAGAAGTCATCATACCTTCAAATTGCTGTATGGATTATCAATTTGAATGATCCACATTAGCTTTGCAACTTCATTTTATTAGTACACTAACAATTTTAGCTAATTATGAAGTTGTAATGATCAAAGTGACACAATTTGCATGTTTAAGGACTTAAGTGGCACTTCGTTACAAGTTTAAGGACCTGACAAGTTAATTTTGAAGTTCAGGGACACAGGTGATACTTCACTGCACATTTAGAGACTTCCAATGCAGTTTTCTCAAGGACCTGACAAGTTAATTTTGAAGTTCAGGGACCCAGGTGATACTTGGCTGCTCATTTAGAGACTTCCAATGCAGTTCTCTCTTTTTTTTCTTTCACAATGGTTATAGATCAAGCAAGAAGGGGGAAAGATCATTAATAAATTATATTCCCTCTGTTTGATATTGTATGATGTCTTTTTTATTACTTTCAATGCCTTGACAGTCTCCAATATACAGCTTTCATTATTGATTTCTACAATATTTCGTTGGCAACATATTACAAAATTATACTTTTGTGATAAAGTCTGAAATTTTTGGTTGCTGCATGCCATAGCAACTTATAATGCAGAACAGACAGAGGAAGTAGCAGATAAGGAATTTTTGAAAAATCTGGATGATATAAGCCTAAGTTCCAAAGTTGTACCCTCCCGTAGACTCACTTTGTTTCATTGCTTTCCTCTGTCCTAAGATCCCATCCCAACCAACAAGAGAGTTTGATGGGGATTCTGCTTCAACATTATAATTGAAATTGAAATGGAACTCTCATAATATTGTTTTCAATATTTGTACAGTAATGAAACTGTTTACGAATTTATATATATAGTTGCTTGGTTGTCATTTTTATGAATTTAGCTTCTAGCACAGATATTTCTCAACGGTGAAGTAAGATTATATGCCATGATTCTAGAGAGATTGTTACAAGCTGACTCGGCGTAACGCGAGCGCTCGTAAGCGTGGGTTCCCGGTCTATTGCCGGGTCGCAAGCTGCTCGTTGACGAAGAAATCGTCGAGGCATCGTGCGCCTGAGTTTTGGCTGCTTTCGGAGCCACCGCCTTGAATTAGTATTTGCGGCATAAAAGCATGCCTTTTCTTTATTGATTGCCCAATATATATATATATATATATATATATATATATATATATAGTCTTAATGCCCTGATTTGCAAGGATCAGATGCCAAACAAAAGGATATCTTACTAACCAAAAATAACTAATAGATACTTTCCCAAAACTAACAACCTTGCCCAATTTCAGCCCTAACCTGCGCCTGAAGTTTCCTGGCTAAAGGTTATCCCTTCATGCTGGAATCCCCACTCGCACTCCCTTCCATAACTAACAAACTATCAGACTCAATCTTCATCTGCTGGCCTCAAATTCCACTGCAACTACCCCTAGGCTCTGCGTCGGACATAGACCCGATCCAGCCCTTGTATCATAACATCACTCCCCCCCCCTGGAGACGAAGCTTGTCCTCAAGCTGACAATTGGGATATGATCGGCGAAGCGTGATAGCATCCATCCACGTTGCCTCATCCGCAGACTCTCCTGTCCAATGGACTAGGAACTAACGTTTCCCCTCAACAAAACGTTGAGCTAGGATGGTGTGCGGCTCCGACTGAATGGGGTTGGTTGCGTGAGATACATCAGAAGGCAAATCCACGAGACGTGCAGGTGGCTCTCCCTGGAAAGGCTTAAGCAGCGAGACGTGAAAAACATTGTGTATCCTGGCCGATTCCGGAAGATGCACCCGGTATGACACCGGTCCCACGCGGCTGATCACTTGGTATGGCTCATAGAACTTGGGAGCAAGCTTGGAAGAAACCAGAGGACCCCGGGCGGTCGTCTACCTGTGCTTTTGGAGCTTGAGCCATACCCAAGACCCGACATCATACTCTTACCTCCCTGTGTTGCTGATCATATCGCTGCTTCATTTGGTTTTGAGCTTGCAATAAAAGGTCTTTGGCATGCTAAAGGAGAGCGTCCCGATCCACTAAAGCACAGTCCACCACATCAATGCTTGTAGCACCTTGTTGATAAGGTGTCAACGGTGGAGGTGGTCGGCCATAGACTAACTAGAAGGGAGTCAATCGGTGTGCTAAATGGAAGGAGGTGTTATAGCAATACTCTGCCCACGGTACCCATTGTGCCCAAGATGATTGATGAGACGTTGTCAAACAATGGAGATACATCTCAATGGTCCTGTTCACCACCTCGGTTTGCCCGTCCGTCTGGGGGTGATATGCAGTGGACATCAACAATGCCGTCCCACTCCTTCGAAACAGCCCTTGCCAAAAAGCACTCAGGAACACCGGGTCACGATCCGAGACAATTGATTCTGGTATACCATGAAGGCGCACCACTTGATCAAAGAATAAACGAGCCACGGCGAGAGCAATGGCCGGTCGCTTGAAGGGAATGAAATGAGCGTACTTGGACAAGCGATCCACCACCACAAGCAAATCAGTCTTGCCTTGGGATTTGGGAAGGTTTGTGATGAAATCCATAGAAACATCAGCCCACACCTGGCGAGGGATAGGTAGCGGCTGTAACAAACCTGCCGGTGCCAGGGTGCTGGACTTACTTTGTTGACAAACCGTGCACTTCGCCACAAACTGCTCCACGGATACACGCTGGCGCTCCCACCAATAGCTAGCCTGTAATCGGTGGAGGTTCTTCTGGATGCCTTCATGTGTGAGGTCATGAACCGATGCAATGATGGGTTCGATTAGCGTTGAGGAAGGCGGCACAAACAAGCGGTTGTTGCGGTATAGCAACCCTTCTCTGACCTCCCACTGTGGTTCCTTCCTTTGATCAGCATGAAGAGATGGCGTGGGCCCTGTTCCCTGCTTGCTAATGAGGTGTTGTACTACTGGATCCTCACGCAGCAGGTCCAACCATTGTGCTCGCGTCACATTTTGTGGAACCGATACTGCAGCACAATAGATTTGCTCCGAATGCGCCCTCGACAGGGTGTCCGCCGCTTGATTATGCCAGCCAGGCTTATATTCCACCTGAAAATCAAAGCCCATCAATTTGCTTAACCAATGCTGTTGCGGTGGCGTGATGAGGGCTTGTTCGAGAAGGAACATGAGGCTACCATGATCGGTGCGGACAATGAAAGGATGTCCCCACAAGTAGGGTCGCCAATGTTGCACCGCTTTGGAGAGCCCAATGAGTTCCCTCTCATATGCCGCAAGTCGCTTGTGACAACCCACCAGTTGCCGACTGAAATAAGCAATTGGGTGGCTTTGCTATTGCAGGACTGCTCCAATTCCCGTGCCTGATGCATCACACACTACCACAAAAGGAGCAGTGAAGTCGGGCATTTGTAGCACCGGCGCAGAGATTAGCACTTGCTTAAGGCGTTGGAAGGCTTCCTGAGCGGCCCGGGTCCAAGCAAAGTTGTTCTTCCGCAGCAAGGCCGTAAGGGGTTCGGCGATGCTCGCATAGTCCTGGATAAACCTCCGGTAATACCCGGTCAATCCCAGGAAGCCCCGAAGCACCGATACTGTTGTTGGGCACGGCCAGGATGTCACCGCTTGCAGCTTCTCCGGGTCAGCCGCTACCCCATTGTGGGAAATAATGTGGCCCAAGTATCCAATGCGCTCTTGAGCAAAGGCGCATTTGGACTTCTTCAGGTGGAGTTGATGGAGTCGTAGCCGATCCAACACTAGTTGGAGATGCTCCCTGTGGTCTTTCTCGGAGTGGCTATATACCAGTATGTCATCGAAGAATACGAGGACGAACTTGCGGAGGAAGTCCTGCAAAACTTCATTCATGAAAGCTTGGAAGGTAGACGGTGCATTAGATAACCCAAATGGCATCACGAGGAACTCGTAATGTCCATGGTGTGTTCGGAAGGCCGTCTTGTCGATGTCTTCTTCTCGCATCCGGACCTGATGATAGCCTGAATGTAGGTCGAGCTTGGAAAAGAAACGAGCCCCGTGAAGCTCATCAAGCAATTCTTCCACCACAGGGATAGGAAATGTCCTTCATGGTCCTTGTGTTGAGAGCGCGGTAATCCACACAAAAGCACCAAGTACCGTCAGCCTTCTTGACTAATAGGACCGGCGAGGAGAAAGGTGATCTGCTGGGTCGAATGATTCCTTGCTTCAGCATAGCTTCACATTGGGATTCTATTTCATCCTTCTGCCGATATGGGTATTGGTACGGTCTCACTACCACCGGATCAGTGCCTTCGGCCAGCGTAATTCGATGGCCACACCACCTAGAAGGAGGCAACCCTGCCGGTTCAGCAAAGACATCCTCATATGCAGCTAATAACCCCTGCATGGCTGTGGTCTCTTGCAGCTCCGTATGCATCAATGCAGCCCTGCGTGGCCTCTGCATTCCTTGGAGTCGGACACGCGCGCTGTTGGGCCCGAACACCATGGATAACTCCTCAAAGTTCCATTGGATGTCTCCTAGAGTTCTCAGCCACTGTACTCCTAGGATGATATCAAACCCATCGATAGGCAGCACAATAAACGGGGCCTCAAACTCATGGCTCTGGATGGTGAACAATGCGGACAGCACGGTTCCGAGACAGGGCAAATGTGAGCCTCCTGCCACCCGAACCTGTTGTGGTGCGCCCTCCGCTCACTGCCATTTTCCCTGACCGGCTACGTAAGTACTCATGAAATTGTGAGTACTTCCGCTGTCTATGAGGCCAAGCCATCGTCTTCCATCCATGTATACTGCCACCTGCATTGTATCTCCATGCTTGGGGCCCAAAGCAGCAATCATAGACAAGGAAATATTAGTTTCAGGCAGTGATGGATCCTCATCGTCCGCCCCTTCTGCGTCTTCTTCTTCAACATCCAGATGGAACAGACGCTTGCACCTATGCCCTCGAGTGTATACCTCATCACAATTATAACATAATCCCTTGGCCCTCCTTTCTGCTAACTGGTCCGCCGTGAGACGCAACTTGGTTGGAGTGGAGGCCGCACTACTCTGTACGCTTGTAGCCGGCGCTAGAGTTGCCCGGCCACCCATTGTCGCACTAGTGTGAGGATGAGCATACCCACCCCTGGTCTGTGGAACTCCTGAGGGTGTTCGCCCCAAGGTGACGGAAGCTCCCGCAAGCATGCTTGCACTGGTGGTCGCGCCTGGTCCGGCTGGTATCAGAGTAGATCCTCCTCGGCCGAACTGGGCACGTCCGCGACTAGCATTCGTCATGCCTCGCACCGCCTCTGCGATCCACGCTACCTTCCTTGCTTCTGCTTCGCGTGCAAATCCTATTACCTCTGCGAGGTCTCGGGGCTGCTCGCGTCGCACATCCGCCCCCAGTGCAACGGATAATCCTGCCATGAAGGTCTCAATCTGTTATGTTCTTTTCATGCGCGGAGTCCGGGCGAGCAACCGCTGAAACTCCCTTGCATACTCGTCCACCATGCTGCCGCTCTATTTGAGGTTGATGAGGTCGCCCCACGGTCCAACACTCGAATGTCGAGTGAAGCGTTGAATAAAGGTTTCCGAGAAATCCTCCCATGCAATCCACCTTTCCTCCTGTTGCCAGTTGTCCAGAACCTCCTGCGCCTCCCCTGTGAGATGGAGCCCTGCGACCTCCACATAATCCTCCTCAGGGATGTGATGTAAACGGAAGAAACATTCACACCGTCGCAACCACCTAAGGGGATCCTCCTGCCCATCGTACTCCGAGAGATCAAAACGGGAAAACGAGGTATCCACCTCCGGTCTTGATCTTCCTCCTCTTCCCGCCGCCCATGCCCATTCCGTCTTCCCGGCGCCTGCTTGTCGCGTGCATGGTTTGGATGGGGACCTAGAACCAAGTTCCTTCTTGGCGGCGGCACGTAGGAGTCATCTCCTACTTCACCAGTGCCGTGATCCGCTGCCTGGCGCGAAGACTGGCCTTCCCCGTCGCCGATCGGTCTGGACTCGCCTAGCGGGCCCTTCTCATTCAATAGCTTCATCATCTCCCCGATCATGGTCTTCATCTCCTTCTCCAATCCTGTCACACAGTCTTCCATGGGTGACACCATGCTCCCAATCTCGACCGGCTCTGATACCAAATTGTTACAAGCTGACTCGGCGTAACGCGAGCGCTTGTAAGCACGGGTTCCCGGTCTATTGCCGGGTCGCAAGCTGCTCGTTGACGAAGAAATCGTCGAGGCAGCGTGCGCCTGAGTTTTGGCTGTTTTCGGAGCCACCGCCTTGAATTAGTATTTGCGGCATAAAAGCATGCCTTTTCTTTATTGATTGCCCAATATATATATAAGTCTTAATGCCCTGATCTGCAAGGATCAGATGCCAAACAAAAGGATATCTTACTAACCAAAAATAACTAACTAATAGATACTTTCCCAAAACTAAAAACCTTGCCCAATTTCAGCCCTAACCTGCGCCTGAAGTTTCCTGGCTAAAGGTTATCCCTTCACCCTGGAATCCCCACTCGCACTCCCTTCCATAACTAACAAACTATCAGATTCAATCTTCATCTGCTGGCCTCAAATTCCACCGCAACTAAACCTGGGCTCTGTGTCGGACATAGACCCAATCCAGCCCTTGTCTCGTAACAGAAATATCTGTGCTAGAAGCTAAATTCATAAAAATGACAACCAAGCAACCTCATCAACTATTATCAGCAGTCTTACATGAATTGCATACCTTGATGCTACTGTACCATTGACAGAAGCAATCTGAACATATTCATCTCCAGTAGCAATATTTGACCAATGGAAATGTATTCTGCCACCGCCACCGCCACCTCCACCATGTAGACCTCCATTGCCACCAGATGCTGACAATGATGAGTTTTTCGCTAGCAGAAGCGCTTGAAGAAATAAAAGAATTGACCCTCCAGAACCGCCACCAATCCCACCTTTAAATGTCCCATTGGAATTTCTAGTCTTGCTTCTATGGCTCTCACCATCAGAGTTCACCGAGCCATAAATTAACAATCTTGAAAGTGGCCATTTCATGGATCCAATGACTGTTAGGAAATTGATTAGAAATTAGAAAAGAGAAGTGATATCAAAAACATTGCAAAGTAAATGCATTTTAAGTCCAGAAAAGAACAGGTGAATTAAATCAAAGAGTGAACTTAGCAGAATATGCGTTCATTGTGCAGTGCATTATGCATGTCAAGCACAGAAAAAAAACCTATGCCGATAGCAAACCCACAGGATCGTATTAAACAGCATGAAGGAAACATCCGAGGATAGGTAAAGAGAATATACAAGACTATGCAACATAGGATTGCAAACGAAAATAATAGTACCTACCAATTAACCCCCCACCAGCAGTGTTATCGGCTGACTCAGCAGAACCACTACCACTTCCTAGCTCACATGGAAGATCAGCATTGCCATATGGTTGACCTCCTTCACTTTTCAATCCATTGTAAATTCCTTCCCCACCCCGGCCTCCATGCCCAGCACCACCACCAGCTCTATACTTACGAAACTCTCCCTTCCCAATGCCTTCCTTGCAACCTATTAAAGAATGCAGATTAATGAGTGAACAAAGTTACAATGTTGATAGAGAACACATTGAAGTTCTTTTACTGATTACAACAAAAAAAATCACAGAATTACCGAACTCTGAGGCACTTATTGTGCCATCATTTGTAACAGTCACAGTTCTTGCACGATGAATATGGATTATACTCCCCCTGAGTATGCCACTGACAGTTAAGTCTTCAACACGGCAAATCTGCAAAATGTGAATTTCTTACAAAGAAGGTTAGACCACACCTCACACTGAACTGCAATTTAGCCATATCCTCTATTACAAAAATATAAATGCAAGTATAACTATGAGGAAGGCATGAATTTAATGTCATTTTTATCGCAGGAGGAAATAAATATTATTTAAACAGTCAATATCTATGGATCTGTCATAGCATGAAGGTGTACTATTCACAAATACTTAAGACACATGCTCTCTGTAAACATCATTGCCAGCTTGTTTACTGTTATAAATAGCACTTGCATTCATCATGAGGACAATGAGCCAGTATATATACAAGTACATGAGGGTACAAAAGAAAAGCTTATATAAGGTAATATCTATATCTATGATGTACCGATACGTCTGTTTGCCTTCGTATCGATGTCAGACACGGTGTCTAACATCGATACGTCGCCGATACTTGTCGGTCACGTATCGGCTAATTAAACTATGAAAAAAAATTATTTTATTTTCCGATACGTATTGGACACTTCTTTGATACGTATCAACCACAGTGCCAGCCCAAAACATAAAATCGAGCCTGAGCCCGAGCCGTAACTGTGCCCGTGCAAAAGGTGGAGCACTAACCTAGTCGTGTGGGAGTGGAGTTTCCCTGTCGCCGACTGCCATTGCCACCACCGCTGGTCAAATCGGCCCCACTCCACCGAATCAACACCCCTCCGGTTAGATCTGCCGTCCCGGCCGCGAGATCACCCATCCCCTCCGTCGAATCCTTCACGTCGGCATCGCTTACCTCTCCCCGCCGTCGGTTCGGTCGCCTGTCCGGTTGTCCCTACCATTGATTCGGGTTGTACTAGCAGCGCCCTCCCCTACATCCTCCCGTGGTTGCTCTGCATCCTCTTGCATCTAGATCTACTTTCCTCCGGCGGCACCCTACTCTGCATCCTCCGACGGCGCTCCGGCCCTACTTAGTGCTCTGCATCCCCACCGCCGCCGACAGAGGTATGACCATATAAGCTCTATTGAATCCTTCTATTGCTAGGTAGTAGTTTGCTCTGTGTCCGACTCCTAGTCTCCTACTGCTAGTCTTATTAGCTGTGCTTACTAGTTATAGAAGTTAGTAGTAGTACTTAGTAATTTTGCTAGTTAGTAGTTAGCAGTAGTTACCAGGTTAATGGAATTCTGAAATCTAAATTACTAGTAGAATGGTAATTGGTATTAATATGAACAATTGAACATATGCTACATTGACTCAATGAAGATTGAAGAATGAAGAGGCGTGGATCATCTTTGAGGTACATATTCGTAGTTACACTTTACACTTTTACATTATTTCAGTTTGGCAAACAAGTAGAAAAATAAAAAAATAATGCATATATACATTATTATTTTTATTATTATTTAATATATAGCCGTGTCGCCGTATCGGTATTTTTGGAAAAATGACGAATCCCCATGTCGGTATTGTGTCGTGTTGTGTCGACATATCTATATCGGTGCATCATAGATCTATATAAGGCTAGCAATCTCTATACAGAGCAACTAGCAATCTTTATATAAGGCAACAAGGATACTGTCTAACATTTACCATCCTAACTTCTAAGCATGTTAGGTAGCAAGACATGGTTCCCATTTCTCTATATATTTGTTATGTTGATTAACCTGGTTGGGTAGAATCTATGCAACCATTCAAGTTTGCAAATCTGAACGTTTTGCATCCAGGCAGTAAAGGTAGCGTTGCATGCAAAATAACATCAGAAAAATGACAGAGAATGGAGAAAATTCCATCTATCTACTGTATGACCATGAAGGTTGCTGTGCACATATCAATTTGACATGGTATACAATACATTTCCACAGGCGAAAAAGCTATCAGACCCATCCTGTGGAATGGAAATGAATATGAAAAGGCACATAAGTAATTAAAAGTCCACCATCACACTTCCTTGCCCCAAAAGCTCTCTGGTTAATCTTTCATTGTTATATAAAAGATCTACAAGCTAATAAATATACGAGCATTCTGTGGAAAAGAACATCACAGTAAACAATCCTTACTTGTAGTGTAAAGGACAAGGAACTGTTAATATGGCAATCATCAGGGGGTGTGATTAGCTCACTAGGGCATGTTTTACTTTCACAGCGTGCAAGGGCATCCCTGATAAACACAAATGTCGATCCACAGCATTGTTTAGCAGGAACAAAAGATCATTAATTTACAGTGACGTAACAGAACTTACAAGCTGCTTTGAATAGCCTCATCTAGTGGAGCCTCAACAAGGGAACCAGGACCAACCTGCTCATACATCAAGGAAAGTTGTAGAGCCCCCAAAAAAATATAAAATACTTGGAACACATTTCAAAGAGCACATGCTGGTTTGATATGATAACACGAACCAGCTGAACAATCAGCATACCAAAAAGGAAACCCAAAGAACAACGGCACAGAATCAAGAAACAACCACGGAGAGTGGATTTACTTGTTAGTCTCTAAGGCAATCAGTTTCATGAGTCCAGAGGCATCCCAAATAATACTAGCAACAGAAGTTAAAGCCAAACAAGTTCGAATCAATGCAAGTGGTGCAAACAAGTGGAAGCAAACATTGTAGGAAATGGTAATGCTTCCATGAAATTCACAATGCTTAGGGTTCAATCGGCCATCTACCTAGGCTCTCAAATATATGGCATGCCAATATTTAGACATAAGAGCCAACATCCAAGTTTTCGAGTTTTTGATATCTTTTGTTAGAAATTAGGTTTTCCAAAAAATTACACCTTTTCCTAGAATTAGATAAGCTTAAATGGGATTTTCCAAAATTAAAATTATTTAATATGAAATTTAGTTAAATCCAAAACCATTTTATTTCAGTTTACCATATTCAAATATGAACCCTTTAATCTTCTCAAAATTTTCGTAGCTCGCCCAGGTCAAGCACACTCCCAAAGCCCATAAATAGCACCACCTCTATGTGCATCTGCTCCGCCTCACCGTGCCACCCTTAGAAACCCTAGTGCTCCCACTGGAGACGCTGTCATTCACCACCACCACAGTCATATTCTCCAAGCGCGGCCGCGCTCTGCTACCGCCAAAGCTTCGCCATATACACTGAGGGTCCAGATTAGCACATTCAAATCCCGAAAAGCACATACGAGAAAAGTAACACCATTCCATTTATGACATGCAGACTACCATAAGGCAGACCACAGCCACCAGCTATAAACAGATAAACATTGCCACCAGCAAGGAAACAATTGCAAATCTCCATATGGTTACTAAACTCTTTGTTGACCACCAATAACCAACCCTCAAGGCCTCAACACCATGTTTTCCAAATGTTACATGGATTCCAGAACTCAGATCCTGATCATGGCAAGGCGTAACACCCTAATTTTCATGCCTTTGAACTATTTTAAAATTAAAAGGAGATATTTGGACTTTTCACAAATTAATTAAAGCTTAACTAGAATTTTCCATTAATAAAAAGATTTAATTTGACAAATCTATACATCAAATAAAATAAATCCAGTCTTAGTTGGGTTCCTTGTGCTGCAAGGAATTTTTCTGTATTGTTTGAGATCTTTATGAGTTTGTTTGCTATTTATTTTAATTTATTTGAATTCCCAGCCTTTTTCTTAATTCAGAAATCATTTTCTTTTATCAAAAATCTCGGGCCGAATCTTGGTCGGCCCATTTTCTCTTCCCAGGCTGACCAGCCTACCAGTCCACCACCCCAGCCTGCTGACCTAGCCCAGCACGTGCATGTAGCACTGTGCTTCTTCCCTGAAAATCTCATGCGCCGCCGCCAACACGGAGTACACCTCCCACACACCATGCCTCCTCATCTGTGGCTATAAAGCCCAATCGATCGCGTCACAAGTTTTGCCCACATCCATGTCAATTGGAGCTCGAGAAGCTTTGCGCCACCGCCGCCTTTCACCGAAACGATTCGCCGCCATCAGTAAGTTCTATCCGCTATCTTCTACTCCCCTAGATTCGTCGCATCACATTCTTTTCCCCGGAGATCCATCGGAGTTCATTACCGCCTCAAGCCCCGTCGCTCCACCGCTTTCTTCATCGATACCAACTGATGTGGTCACTTTCAACCGAAACCAAGTGCGTCACTGTTAGAATAGCAGCTTGTCTTTCTAATGGGCCAATGGGCCAAAGTATATACATGTACAATGGAGGGTAAATAGCAAATAACACCCTATACAAGTCTAAGTTAACACCCCCCCCCCCTTCAAACTCAAGGTGGATCCACAACATTGAGTTTGGAGAGATGAAGATCATGATGCGCCTTAGTTTATGCCTTGGTGAAGAAATCCGCGATCTGAACCGCGAAAGGCACATACTGAAGGGCAACCACCTGCTGCTACACCTGTGACCGAACATAGGAAGCATCAATGCCAATGTGCTTGGTGAGCTCGTGCTTCACCGGATCTCGAGCTATGCTGATCGCGCCGGTACTGTCAAAGCACACTATCGTAGGAGTAGAGACAGTGACACCAAAATCTGCCAGGAGCCACCGTAACTAAGTCACCTCGGTAATCCAGAGACCGGTAGCTCAGAACTCGACCTCGATCTTTGGAGCGCGAATGCGATCTGCTTCTAGGTCTTCTAGGCAATTAGAGAAGAACCAAGGAAGACACAATAAGCAGAGAGGGACTTGCGATCAAAGGAATTGCTAGCCCAGGAAGCATCTGAATAGGCCTAGAGCTGCAAAGGGTTGGAGCAAGACAAAAACAGAAGGTGATCAATGGTACCACGAAGATACCGCAGGACTCGGAGATGACTTAGTGTATCTGAGTAGGAGTCTGTATAAACTGGCTCAAGATGAGAACAGCATGGGAGATGTCAAGGCGAGTAATGCCAAGGTAAACAAGACTCCCAACTAGGTGGCGGTAGAGAGTAGGATCCTCAAGAGGAGTACCGTCAGTAGGACGAAGCTGAAGGTGAAGCTCAATAGGACTGGTAACAGTACGTTGATCGGTGAGACATGCCCAATCAAGGAGATCCTGAATGTACTTCCGCTGGGAGAGGTAGTAGCCCTCAGGCTTGGAAGTGACCTCAACCCCAAGGAAATACCAAAGAGGACCCAAATCAGACATTTGGAACCGCTCACTGAGACGTACCTTCACAAAGGCAACGTACTGAGGATCATCACCAGTCATGAGCATGTCATCCACGTAGAGAAGAAGAGTACGACCACGAGAAGTGTGAACGAAGTGAGCAGGGTCGTGCTCACTAGCAAAAAAACCAGTAGTGGTGACAACAGAGTCGAAGTGCTCAAACCAAGCATGAGGGGCTTGTTTGAGCTCAGAGAGAACGATGAAGGTGACACACGTGGCCATCTAGCACAGAATAGCCAGGAGGCGGGTGCATGTAAACCTCCTCACGTAGCTCACCGTGAAGAAAAGCATTCTTCACATCAAGCTGGGAGATGGTCCACCGGTGAACAGAAGCAACGACCACAAGTGTGTGCACAGTGGTCCTGTGAGCAACAGGAGCGAAGGTCTCCTCATAGTCACACCCATACTCCTACTGGAAACCATGTGCAACGAGACGCGCCTTATAGTGCTCAATAGAACCATCAGAGCAAGTCTTAATCTTATAGACCCACTTGCACGTGATAGGAGTGACAGAAGCGGGAAGAGGGGCAAGGTCCCAAGTTCCAGTGCACTCTAGAGCAACAAGCTCCTCAGCCATAGCGAACTGCCACTCAGGATGAGTAACAGCATCACGATAGGAAGTAGGCTCAGAGGAAACAGTAGCAGGAGCAACGAAACCGTAGCGATCGGGACGAGGAATCGTACTCCGATTACGAAGAGTGTACCGCAGTGAAGGAGCAAGAGAGGTAGACTCTGAAGTAGGAGTAGAGAAAGAGGACTCTGAAGTGGGAGAAGACTCTAAAGGGGGAGTAGGAGCCGAACGTAGAAGGGGGAGAATCTGGGAGGAGGCGGATGACAAGTGTAGTGAAAACGGACAAGAGGAGGCGTAAAGGCAAAGGGAGGCTGCTGAGATGGCGAGGGAGAGGGTGGAGCAACGGACGAAGAGACTGGAATGGAAGGTGAGGGTGATGGTGGCAAGGATGGAGGTAAAGGTAGGGACGAAGGAGAGGGTGGTGGTGGATAGGAGGAAGCATTAGGTAGAGTGAGGAAGCAGAGCGAATCAAAAGTAGCAGGCTAGAGGAAGGATCACGGGTGAAGAAGGATCGAGACTCATCAAAGGTGACATCTCGGGAGACTCAGATCCTGCGAACCACAGCATCCCAACAGCGATAACCCTTGTGCTCAGCATCGTAGCCAAGAAAAACGCACTCAACAGATTGAGCAGTCAGCTTTGTCCGATCACAGGGCTGAAGAAGCACAAAGATAACACACCCGAACGCACGAAGGTGACTGTAATGAGGTGTCCTGCCAAAGAGATGTTCAACAAGGGTGGCACCTCAAGAAGCGATAGAGAAGGTCAAGGTTCACAAGGTAGACAAGAAGAGAGAGCGACCTCGGCCGAAATGGGGATTTAACAGAGGAAGACTGCATCATCGCTCGAGCAGTCTCAAGAAAGTGATGATGCTTGCGCTCAGAGACACTATTCTGAGCATGAGCACCAATACAAGAGTACTGAGGAAGGGTACCCTGCTCAAGGAGATACTGACAAAGAGAGGTAGATAGGTACTCGCCAGCAGAGTCAGCATAGAAGACACGAATAGGCAAGTCAAACTGTGTGCGGACCATGGCAGCAAAGGACTGGTAGGTAGATAACATCTGATGCCTAGAGGTCAGAAGATAGATTCAAGTGTAATGAGAGAAATCATTAATAGAGATCACATAATAGCGATGACCCCCTTTTGAAACGAAGGAAGCCGGGCCCCATACATCAGAATGAACCAAATCAAACGGCTGAAGAGACACCAAGTCACTGGTGGGATAGGGTAACTGTAGCTACTTCCCAAGCTTACAGTCCATACAGGACAGGGAGGTATCACCAGAAACCTTCCAAAGAACACGACTCACTAACAAAGAAAGACAAAACCCACACATGTGACCTAAACGATGATGCCATTGAGCAAAACTGACGGAAGTAGGGGTGGCGAGGACAGTGACATCAGAGACGACAGTCGACTGGCTGCTGGAGGTGGGCATGACGGAAGCGGAGGGAAGGCAAAGCCAGTCAAGCTCCCAAAGACACTGAGAGTCATGGACCCGACGACCAATACCAACCAGGGTCCCGGTGAGATGATCCTGAATAGAACAAGAGTCAGCCTAAAGAATGATATGACAATCAAGGTCAACTAGCTGGCCAGCAGAGATCAGCTGCAAATCGAGGCGAGGAACATGTGAAACAGAAGGAACATGTAAACAAGAAGTGTGAAGTGCCCTGACTAGCAACTGAAAGGGAAGTACCATCAGCCATCCTAACAGACAGGGATGGCTGAAGAACTCAGTGGGCCAAGGTGAGTGGAATCAGATGTTATATGAAAAGAAGCCCCAAAGTCAAGAATCCAGGGCAACTGTATACCTGAAGGAAAAATGGCAATAGACGGTCCTGAAGGAGTCGCCCCCAGACGGCGCTCCATGCGCTCAAGGCGCTGAGTCACATCCTGCATGGCGTCAGTAGGGCGTCAGGTGGGCGAGAGGCACCAACTCCATCACCTCCACCCTTGCGGTTCTGAGGCCGCCTCCTGCACTGCTCAATGGTGTGCCCTTTCTTGCGAGAGTTACACGAACCATTGCACCATGATCCTCGCCACAAAGAATCGGAGCCTCCTACTAGGTCTTTGGAGAGAGAAGAGCCGCAGAGCTGTCGCAAGAGGTGTGGAAGTAATCAGGACCAACGAGGAAGATGACAGAACAGGAAGACGCGTCTCCTCTGCATGGACCAGGGTAGTGCCTCAACTAGGGGCACCACCACGAAGCGGCGGGCAATGACTACACGAGTCGCTCGAACTTGGTCGGCCGTGCAGAGGAACTCAAAGAGGCGACAAAGACTCTTGTGGTCCCGATGAAGGCCTATGATCCTGAGTTGGATTGAAGGGAGGCTCCAAGGAGTCAAGCTGACGCTACACATTGGTAATCTGCTGGTAGAAGGCATCGACGGTGGAGCCCAGCTAACGAAGATAGCTCGCCAGCTCTAGTGTAGAGGTGTAGAGAGCATAGCCGCTTTACCGATTTGGGCTCGCACACGCCCCACATCGGTGAGAAGAAGGAAGAGCGGCGGATCCATGGCAAGCTCAACCTTCATCTTCGCTTAAGATGACAAAGAATAAAGACAAGCCTCATCCGCATACCGACCCTCGAGTCTGCAGATCGGCGACATATCGATCATTGTCTGCTTTCGTATCTTTGCTAGAACATCTGCAATGATCGGAGCACCATCTTGTCCGACTACAGCCGAATCGGGCGAACCTGAATCGCGGGCGAAGACGAGCTCCAGTGAGGTGACCCCATAGACGCTGGCTGTCAAGTGAGACTCGGAGCATCGTGGACCACTCCCGAAAGTTGGTCCCATCAAACATGACGGGCGGGAGAGGCATCGGTCTCAAGGAACAAGATACGGTGGCCATCTCAAATGAGCACCGAAGGAGTAGGCCGAGCAGAGGAAGGACGTCGGACTGGAGTTGGGCAGTGGATTTTTTTTTTTTTTTGCTGCTGCTGTTACTGGCTACGACGTTGACAGAGAGGACGACGACGCTGGAGAAGAAGCTGGTGCCAAAGAGGATCGAAGGGAGGCGCTGGAGGCGACTGGAGAGGCGTGAGCTGGAGAGAGAAGAAGCGGCGGAGGCGCGCCGCTGGCTGGAGGCGGCCTAGAGAGGAAGAGGCGAAGGATGCATCGGCCGTCGAGAAGAGGAGTCGAGCAGGGGCTAGACGTCACCGCCTCGACCATCGGGAAGAGGAGTCGAGCAGGAGGCAAAGGACGCCGGTGCTCGACCAAAAGCAGAGGATGAAGAGAGAAGAGAAAAGGGCACCGCCGGAGGGAGCTACGGCGATGGCGGTGGCATCGCCAAAGGGAGCTAACGCAGCGCGGGCCAGGACGGCCGGCGGCTGCTACAATGCTGGGTTGAGGAACCCTAGCTAGGGCTGCAGCCTGGCTCTGATACCATGTTAGAATAGCAGCTTGTCTTTCTAATGGGCCAATGGGCCAAAGTATATACATGTACAATTGAGGGTAAATAGTAAATAACACCCTATACAAGTCTACTTTAACAGTCACAATGTGCGCCATAACTACTTTGCCCAGGACTGAACCTTCAACACAAACATGACGCCAGAGTCACCACCATCTCCGATGACGTGGTCATCCATGTAGCAGCCACCTCGTTGCCACCTTAGCGCCAACTCAGCCTCAGCATCGACGTGTCGCTCATTCAGCTATCTCCGTGGGCAGATCTAACCCACGCTCTCACTGACGTGTGGGCCCCAATTGTCAGCCACCCTATTCCATTAGCCCGGTCCATCATGGACCAGATCTATTTCGTGGACTTGACCCATAGACTATGGCCCCACATGTCAGTCTCTAAGCTTCTTCCAAATTTCTTTTAAATCCAAAAATTCATGGGTCCCACCTATCAGGCTCAAATTTCTCTCATTTTATTTTCTCGATTTTCTCTCCCGTACAATATTCCGGAAGCCCATTCTCCTTCATAAGAGCCCTGATTGAACCCATTCAAATTTCTAAATTCATCTAAAATCAAGCTCTTCCTTCCAGAGCCATCAATTTTCAGTTTGGAGTTTTTTTGAATCTATGTTTGTTGTTCATTTGTATTTCTTACTTTTTATTCCAGTAGACGTTGATCTCAAGGAGGCAAACGAAGGATTTGAAGAGCAAGAAACGGTAACAACAATACATGAATAAGGCAAGTCATAACCTTTGATCATTTTGAACCTATGTTTGCAAAAGTATTTTGTTTTATACAAATTGCATGCTATTTATATAATCAATGATATTTACTGGGAATAGCTAAATACCTATTTGTCATTATGCCACCTTGATTATTTGAATACTCCATATCCATTGTTACCTTAGGTTGGGACATTAATAGTTGGACACAAATATATTACCAACATTTGAGTTGTTGTGGCTAAGCCTAGACATGCTTAATTGTGTGATGGGTTTATATCACATGATAAATATTAATAAACTTGACTTAATGATATATAGAATTGTGGTGGGTAACCGCTGTTGTAAAATTTGTTGTGCGATGGCAGGGTATGCCATTAGTCTTGATTAAACAAAATAGTTTTCCCTTGAACAAGTGATTATGCAGTAAAAAGGGTGTGATTAGCACATTTGGGATGTGGATGTCTCGCCCAAAACTATCTAAGGACTTAATCTTGTGTGCTATTGAACTGGGCCTAAAACCCTAAACGTACAACCACGTCTAGTATAGGACAAACCTAGCTAAATAACCTGTAGTATGCTCGTGCTCCCCTACATTGTTAAATCGGTGGGTTACTCCAATGAGAGTTCGAGCAAATTGTTGCTCTAACTCGATGAGACCAGGTGTACAGTGACGATTGAAGGGTTACTCCACTCTTACAATGCTGAGCCTCTCATTAAAGACGTGAGATGCATGCTAGGGGTAGACCGGCTAGGTCACATCTCAAAGTTGAGGGGATATACTCACTAGGCAGCATGGTGCTAGTGTGCAGCAGTGTAAAGATCTTGTTATGATTTTCTTAGTCGCACACCTAAAGAAGAGTGTCTGATGGACAGTCAAAAATAATCATATTTTGTGGATAAAGAAGTACAATCTCTGTAGAGTGTAAAGCTATTCGAATAGCAAGTCCGCGGTCATGGACATGCCTAGAAATTTCACATAGGATAAGAGTTTTTCATAAAAATGTTGGAATGTAGAATTGTTGAAAAGTGGACAAGGAGTTCACTGTTGATTTTGATGTCTAAAGTTAGTACTGATGAGTTTAGCAGTTTGATGATGGTTTTAGATGGTGATGGGCAAAGCCTCGCTAGTCTATTTATGTTGTCTACCATTAAGTACCAGTTAATTATTATATTTTCTCAAATATGCTTTGAATCTATTTATTGTATTTAAATTCAGGCTATTGCTTTCTATAAAAGAACGATATGGCTCACCATTTGTCAAGCCTTGTATGAATATAATTGCATCATTTCCCTACGACTTGCTGAGTACTTTATGTACTTACAACTATACGCCTTCTATTTATTAGTTGCTGAGAAAGGACCAGTGAATATTGAATTCTATGAGTAGTATGAAGACTTCATGAACTAAGAATGTGTTTTTCAGACACTTGCCTATAACATGACGAATGGCACAAGTTATCTTATTTCCACTGCAAGAGTTTATTTGTTTCTTATATCCTGTGAGGCATAGTTATGTAAACCTTGACCATAAGGTCCGTTGCTATTATTTAATAATATTTTGCTACTTTCTTAGTTAATTCATCGTATGCAACAATATTTCATCTATGTTACCACTGTATGCACTAGTGTGATCCTGAACTAGTGCAATATGCACAGAGGGTTTCAGATTTGGTAATTCAGGTCCCAACAAAGGAATGCAAGTAAGCACAACAAAGCCAGCATTGAACATTTTACGGGCCCACGTGGTTGTGGTCTAGCTTAGGTTTCTTACGTAAATCAGGTTATAATGCTTCTAGACTAGAAGCCCGATAAAGCGTCTCATATCAGGTTTCTATGTTCTAAACCCACCAACTCCTCAAGAGGCCCCAAGTTAAAAAGATTATATGAGTGACAAACTCAAGCTTACACTACAACAAACAGGACCTAAGCAAGTTTCAGCTAATTAAAAAATACCTGTAGTATATCACGAACAGTTGATCAGCTATTTCACTTTGTTGCTTACTGTGATAATGCAATCCAGCTCAGATATTCATTTTGCAAGTTCTCAGGTCATTAAGAAATTATAAGATAGGAAATTGGGAATAAATTTGACAACACAGATAAAGTGTATTGTGTCCTAGTATAATGGTGCCTATGTTATATCATATGTCCATTGGAGAAGGCAACATTAAACAGAGAAAAACTGTATAGCATTCACGCAAGTACCATGACAGTACAAAAACAATGCAAGTAGTGCATGTACTATAATCTTACTTCAATGTTGTAAAACAGAGACAGAAACAGTCGCTGTGCTCTGATTCCATCACCAGGGCCACTCAAGTTAAGACGTCCTTGTCCATAGACCCCCAAAGCAGCATTGGAAGATATCACTGATCCATGCTGTCACAATAACCAAAAAAAAAACTGAACTTCCACTACAGAAAAAGACATTTTGGCATTAATGTTTTCACTTGTCAAACAACATACCCTGAGTACAAGAAGGTTTCTTGCCTCAAGCATAGATGCAAGAACAACATCCTTACCCCCACCATCTATCTGAATCTTTGAATCCCACATCAAGAGCACTTTCACATACATTCTGAAAGCGCCATAGACCTTCAAAAAAAGGAAGTTAGGACTGCAGAAAACACTCACAAAGGATAGTATAATGAAGTAAACATACTATACATTTAGAATGCCCCAAACATCACAGATTCAAGCACCAATATCGCATAGGTTACAATTAATAGCATTACTGCATCTGAACGAGCATACACCCTAGAGGTCAGTCATCAGATATGTCTTCCTGTTAATCTAATCCCACTTGATCAAGCAGTTCTTCCATGTCTGCAAGTGTTGGATTCACGACACTTCCCCAGCATTTCTGGGAGCCAATTCAAGTATTCAATACGCCCTGCCGTGTGAGTTATGTCAGATCACATGTTGGGATATTGTTATTCTACCTTTAAGAGTTGACCTTTCCACTGATAAGTGTCGCACAACATTGGCACAACAAATTCGGTATATAATAATTAAATAAGTTAAATAACTTTGAACTTCATGTATCTAGCATGTAGCATACTTTTGTAAACCTTGGTCGGGTAATGGTCCAAGGACCAAGAGTAGTGCACTCGCCCTTGATCAGCTAGCATGCCACTGACAAGGCTCTGAGGCCAGTTGAGAAGAGGAAGAGAATAGACTATTCTTTTATTTCTTGATCAATAAATAATGACGGCAACATCATCTTTAAATAGGCTCCCCAAACAATCTAGTGTAGAGATATATTAGCTAACCAAGTCCTAACCGATGCCATCTCCTAATGATTTCCGAAACTGACAACTCATAAACTTCTACGTGCCTCTGCTGCTTGCTGCTCAAGCCACGGCTGCTGGTGCCTGCAAGTGCACAGCTGCTGCTGCCACCTTGCCACGTGGCCACTGCTGTTATGGCCGGTTGTGATAGAGTTTTTGTAAGACGCCGCGGGCCCTTGGTGGAGATGGAAAGGGCTGGGCGGGCTGCATGAGTCATGCGGCTGGACTAGGCAACCGGTCTTGAGGTTTTGGAATGTATTAAGTCAGTTAGGAGTCCTGGGGTAGGAAGGTCTCATGCAGATCCTATTAGTTAGGAAAGTAACAATAAAATAGGATCTTGATTGCATGCAAGGGGAAGGAGGAATAAAAGGCTGGGGCAGCCATCTGTAAGGGGGTCTTCTTTTGATCAATAATATAGTGCTGCAAGCATTAGGCGGTGGCTCCGACAACAGCCCTATCCAAGGCGTCGGCAGACGTGAGGAGTACCTCATCGTCGTACTGCGACCGGCCGTGGCGAACCCGAGCCTTTGAACTTGCGCATCGTTCCGCGTCGGTTCATATCAATTTGGTATCAAAGCCCGGCGATCCGGAGAGGAGAAGCTGCGACGTTCTGATGGAGGGAAGAGTTGCGGGACTAGAGGAGGAGATGAAGGGAATGAAGGCGACATCCAGAATTGAAGGGAATGTTTGCGGAGATGATGAAGATGTTTAAGGGCAAGCAACCGTGGAAGATGAGAGGAGATGCAAAGGTTGATCCTAAGGCCGCGGATCCGGCGCGGATCGGTGGGCGCTGGCTGGCATCGCCGAGTGCTCGATGAGAGACAACCGGGTGGGAGGAGGAAGAACAACCGCCGCGACAACACCAAAGCGACGGGAGGCCGTGGATTCGGGCGGAGGAGGAAGACGATCGTCATTGACGCCTGTCTCCCAAGGCTCGTCTGCCGGAGTATGACGCCGTGGAGATCCGTTGAGTTAGCTACGCGGTGTGGCGCTTATCTTGGCGCTCATAAGATCAAGGAGGAAGAGTGGGTGGAGTTTGCCGCTTGCATCCGTCTGTGGAAGCGCAAGATGTATTGGACAATTGGCGGAGGAGGAACCCCGGATCGCGTGGGAAGATTTTTACGATGCCTTCATTCGGCGATTACTGTGGCGATCAAGTAGCGGGTCCATTAGCATTTGGCAAATTTCAAACAAGATCAAGGAGTGGATGAATATGCACGTGAGTTCGAAGACTTGGCGAGAGTTCCAAGGATGCGCAGGCGCATCAAATCGAGATGTTTTTAGCGAAATTTCTCGGGCGGTGGGTGCGGAAGTTCGCGAGAACGGCCACATGATTTGGCGGATCTTTGTCGTGGCGGCGAGAGGCCAAGCTTCGGCGAGGCATGGATTGCGGAGGCGAACATCGTTGGACCCAAGCGAGGCGTGGGAAGGAGTTGTGCCACGATGTGGAATGCACCAACAACGGGCAAGCTCCGGACGGCCTAGTGTCGGATCCGCAGCAAATGGTCAGCAGAGACCAAGTCTTGGGACCGGAAGCAGATGGCGCGGAAGCCTACCGCAGGAGGACTTGTCAAGGGCGGCCGCAGAAATCGAGAATGACCGGGAAAGCAGCCCAACCAAAAGCAGTGTCTGAGCTTCTACGGATCAAGACCTCACCGACTACGGTTATCTGCCGATCAGTTTGCTGAGAGGAGAGCCAAGGGCCTTTGTTACAATTGTGACGAAGTCTATACTCGGGGCCATAGGTGTAAGAAATTGTTTCACCTAGAGATGGACGAGGAGGGTGATATGGAGGAAGACGGGAGGAGCCGGACAGAAGTGGCGATGGAGGCGACTGGTCCATGATTGTCGCGGTTGGGCCAAAAGCAGGCGAGACTATGCAAGTCCGATTGAGATGGCGAGAAAGAAGTGGTTGGGGCTGATTGACGGTGGAAGCACGCACAATTTCATTAGTGCATACGATGTCCTAGATTGGGAAAGGAAGAGGAAAAGCGAGTCATGAGCAGCAACCAACGAGTCAAGGTAGCGGATGGGTGGCATTTACCTTGTTTGGGCAAGCTTTGAAACTGAATTTCTCATCAAGGCGTAAGATTTGTGGCTCCTTTCACGGTGCTACCGATTGATTCATTTGACTTAATTTTGGGGTGCGATGGTGAAAACCTTGGGGCGTTTATGTGGGATTTGGCGAACTCACTATGGAGTTTGAGGCGAATGGAGAAGCAAATCTGACCGTGGGTTGCGCAGAAAGAACGAGCGGGTGTGATGTTGGTTAGCATGGAGGAAAAGCATATGTTTGAAGCACTCTTGGAGTCTTATGCGGACATCTTTGAAGAACGCGCAGGGCTACCGCGCGAGGGCATGCAACCACAGATTCCATTGGAGGCGGGGACCGATCCGATGGCGGTCAGCCTTACCGATACCAGATCGGCAAAAAGGATGAGATTGAGCGGCAATGCGAGCGAGATGTCAAAGAAGGAATCATCGCTTGATCGGTCACCCTTTTCTCACGGTGTTGTTGGTGAAGAAGTCGACGACTTGGCGATTTGTGTGGATTATCGCCGGTTGAATGAGAAAACCATTAGGATAAATTTCCGATTCGGTGATAGAAGCTGTTGGATGAATTGGGAGGAGCTCGGTACTTCACCAAAGCTGGACTTGCGATCGGGCTATCACCAAGTCCGTATGAGAGAAGAGGACATTGGGAAGACTGACATTTCGCGACGATCATGGTCACTATGAGTTCCTAGTGATGCCTTTCGGCTTATCCAATGCTCCGTCCACCTTCCAGGCGTTAATGAATGAAGTGCTCCAGGAATTCTTGCGTAAGTTTGTGTTGGTTTTCTTTGATGACATCCCGATTCTGATTAAATCGAGGTGGAACATCGGGGACATGTGGGAGCAGTATTGAGCAAGTTGAGGGAACACCGATTGTATTTGAAGAAGTCCAAATGTGCCTTTGCTCAAGAGAAGATTGGGTACTTGGGCCACATAATCTCGCATGGGGGAGTAGAGGCTGATCCCCGGAAGCTCAAGGCGGTTGATGAGTGGCCCCGTCCTATGTCGATCCATGAATTGAGGGATTCTTGGGGTTGGTCGGTTACTACAAAGCGCTTCATAATGAATTTTGCAGATCACCGATCCTCTCATTGCATTGTTGAAGAAGAATGGGTTTGAATGGAGCATACCATGAGGAAGCTTTCATCTGACTCAGCGGGCATTAACATCCGCTCCTGTTACAGATGCCTAACTTTTCTTTACCATTTGAAGTAGAGTGTGATGCTTGAGGATCGGGATAAGTCTTTGTTCTCCACCAACAAGGGCACCCCATTGCATACTTCACCAGAATTGGCGAGGCATCGAAAAGCTTCGCGTACGTATGAGAGGAATTAATCGGGTTGTCCAAGGCGGTGCGGCATTGGCGGCCGATTTTGTGGGGACAAGGTTCACCGTCCGGACGGATCATAGCGATCTCAAATTTCTCCTTGAACAAGCTTTGATCACGCCACCGCAAGAAAGATTGGTTGAAGCAAGTTGATGGGCTTCGATTTGCGTCGCGATATAAACCCCAAGCATAACCAAGCCGCGGATGCGCTATCCGAACTTCGGGAAGAGGAGGGCGGTGTTCACCATTTCGGTGGTGAAGGACATCACTCGGGAGCGATGGTTGGCGGTATTGAAGGTCGATCCGTGATGCAACAAAGAAGTATCGCATGTGGCCGACAAAGTTGGTGCCATGGCGGTCGGAGGACACACCACCAAACACCCATTGGGAGGTCCAAGACGGCTTGGTGTTAGGAATGGCAAGTATGGGTTCCTCGGTCGTCTCCTTTGGTGGAACCAATGATTCTTTGCCGTGCACGACTTAACCCATGAGGGCATTCAAAAGACTCTCCATCGTCTTGAACAATCAGACATGGAACTTCAAAAGGAGCTCGGTCATTGAGTTCATTGCAAAATGTCTTTGTCTGTCAACAACATAAAGCTAGTACTCAAGCCCGTACGTTGTTGCAACCTCTTAATATCCTCACTGTGTTTGGGCAGATATTTCCATGGACTTTATCACCGACCTTCCCAAGTCACAAGGTAAAGCGCACTTTTGGTGGTGGTTGACCGCTCTCCAAGTATGCACATTTCATTCCTTTCACTGCACCGACCACAGCTTCAACCGCTGCTGTCGTTTTTGATCAGACATTGAGATTACACGGCATTCCTGAGTCCATTGTCTCCGATCGTGATCCGGTATTCCTCAGTGCCTTTTGGCAAGGGCTGTTTAAGAGAAGTGGGACGGCTTTGCTGATGTCCACCGCCTACCACCCACAGACGGATGGTCAAACAGAGGTTGTCAACCGCACCATTGAGATGTACTTACGTTGTTTAACGGCAGCTCATCCCTCTTCGTGGGCGCAGTGGGTCCCTTGGGCGGAGTATTGTTACAATACATCCTTCCACTCGGCTCATCGCCTCACCCCCTTTGAGTTAGTTTATGGTAGGACTCCACCACCACTGTTACCATATCAGCAAGGGTCTACGAGCATTGATTCCGTTGACTGTACTTTGGTGGATCGTGACGCCCTGTTGCAACAAGCTAAGACCCAATTGATGCTGGCTCAAAACCGTATGAAGCAACATTATGATGGCAAGCACAGAGAGGAGGTGTTTGAGGTGGGGTCTTGGGTGTGGCTTTGTTGCGTATAGCTGCCGGCAAGACTCTTTCATACCACACGCCCCGACCAAGCTCTCTCCTCGCTTTTATGGTCCTTTTCAGTGCTCCAACGCATTGGCGAGGTGGCCTCACATTGCAGCCTTCCGAGAGTACCCAGATTCACAATGTCTTCCATGTGTCGCCGCTCAAACGCTTGTGGCAATCCTCCGAGCAAGTAGCGGACATATCGGGCGACCTCTGCCGCCACAACCGCGAAACGTACCAGAGCCATATAAACTCGCCCGGCGCTTCATGGGTGGTCATCGTCGCTTTTGGTGCATTGGACGGGAGATCTGCGAAGAAGCGACATGGATGGATGCTATTGCTCTTCACGATCGTTTCTGAGTGTAAGCTTGAGGACAAGCTTAGTTTCGAGGAGTGATGTTATGGCGGTGCCAGATAGAGTTTTGTAAGAGCCGCGGGCCCTTGGTGGAGATGGAAAGGGTCAAGGGTTGCATGAGTCATCTTACCGACTAGGCAACCGGTCTTGAGGTTTTGGAATGTATTAAGTCGATTCTGAGTCCCGGGTAGGAAGGTCTCATGCGAGATCCTATTAGTTAGGAAAGTAACAATAAAATAGGATCTTGATTGCATGCAAGGGAAGGAGGAATAAAAGGTTGGGCGACCATCGTAAGGGTCTTCTTTTGATCAATAATATAGTCTTTGCAACCATTAGGCGGTGGCTCGCAACAATGACTCTATCAAGGCGTCGGCAGACGCGAGGAGTACCTCATCGTCGTGCTCTGCGACGGTGGCCAAGTCGAACCCGAGCCTTTGAACTTGCGCATCGTTCCGCGTCGGTTCATATCAACTGCCCACAGGGCCAAAGCCCATAACACATACCATGTGATTTATGTAGAAAGTGAAGGCTTCTGAGTGTCATGTATTTGGTGCGTCTCAGACAATGAAACCAAACATTACTATGAACTAATATAGCATATTATGTATTTGATGTCGAGAGAAGATTAAAAACAATGTATTTCTGCACATATAAATGGCAATGTCTTCAAATCAATATATTTGGCCAAAAAATGACATTCCTATGCCATTATCGTGTCATACCAGTGTTGCTTGCCAGCATCTATGAAACATTGCAATCTACACCATCCATTAAATTCAAAAAAGATGATTAACAGTAATCCATAACTGCAATATTGCCCAAAAATAGACTGTAACATCCCAAATTTTGGCTAATATTAATTTAATATTTTTATTTATGAGTTGTGAATTTTGGGGATTTTTTGGAATTTATTTGGATTTTTATTAATGTTTTTGAGTTAGGTCTATTGTGAATATTATTTAAATATATGGAAAGTTTATATAAACTTTTGTCAAAAATATTTTATTTGAGTTCCAAATGTTTCAAAATATTTTAAAGAATTTTTCTGATATTTTTGCTATTTTTTGGATTTAGTCAAATTTCTAGAATTAATTTAATTGAGAAATGTTTGAAAAATCTTTGAATAGTGTTTAGGCCAAACCCTAGAGAGCAGCCCATTTTCCGCGCCAGGTCCGATTCGACCAGCTCGCGGCCAGTCTTCCCGCAAACCCTAGAATCTGGACCGTTGGATCTTGATCGACGGTTGAGAATAGCCCGACAACCTTAAGCATTGTTTGGCCGTTGGATTGAGATAGCGTGGACGATTGAGATCTCGCCGCATTCAGTGCATCAGAGATCGCTAGATTTGCAACACGTGTGCGGCTTGGATTTCATCTTCCCCGTGTTGCCTCCACCATGTCCGAGAAGGACTCCGCGCCGTTTGGAGGTTGGGCTCCGATTCTAGCATGATTCTTGGGGCTATATGAGGGATGGATGGTCTCCCAAGGACAACGTGAGCTTGCGCATCCTTCTATCTGAGTAGATTTCGCAGAGGAGCTCTCGTTGAGGAATAGCTCGCCAGAGATCCCAAAGTCCAACCAGCCATTCAAGTCCATTGATTTCCGTCGATAAGCCGTCTTCGCCGCAGCTGAGGCTTGATCCGAGTTCTTCGCAGTGTGCACTCTCAGATCCATCAAGTTGCGTCGCTAGTGGGGCCCTAGATCGTCGTTGGCTCTATCATCTTCTTGAGCTCCGATGAGATCTACCATAGTCGAGTTCGCCGGATTTTGTCACCTCAGGTTTTTCGCTCAAATCCGACATGGCTAGTTTGTCAGCATTGTCACTACCACGTGCGCGCCACCTCAGCATCTCTATGCATGTATAGCAACTGAATCAGCGCTCGGTCAACCGCCACGTTGGCACTCCATGGGCCCACATGTCAGTGACCGTGGTGCTATGAACTGAGTTCATAGTGGACTAGGGTTTTTCATGGACCAAGTCCATAGACCGTAGGGTCCACCTATCAGTGATATAAGATTTTTTGGGATTATTTTTCTTCGGGAAAAACGGTGCTAAAGTTAGCATAACATCATTATTTGGGTTTTTATTTTTTCTTTCATTTGAATCTTTCGTGAACCTGTTCTTTTTCATGCGAACTCCGATTGAGGTGATTCAAATTTCTAAAAATTTGTAAAATTGAGATCCATTTAATGGTGAATTTTATTTGATTTTTGGAGACTGTTTGCTCACTAGTTTATTATTTATTTGTTGTTTTCTCTCTCGATTCTCGTAGACGTCGAAATTGTTAGTAGCTGAATTCTTACTCTCATTGAGAGAGGATGATAATAGGAGTTGGGGCAATTTTCTTGTTTATTTCTCACACAATGCCATACCAACCCGAGGGTTGGGGTTACATATTTATAATCGTGGCGAGGCGGTGCCAAGCATATGCTAAGATGCTAGTCTAAGATGCTAAGATGCTAGTCTAAGATGCTAGTCTAAGATCTGCCCTTAGATCTTTGCCCTAAAGTAGTCTAAGATGCTAGTCTAAGATGTTGTCCTTAGATCTTTGCCCTAAAGTAGTCTAAGATCTTTGTCTGCAAAAGAACTACCATGAGGACCACAAAGACCACAGTACATGAGGACCACAAAGACCAACAGTACAAGGACTTATTCCATCATTCTCACCCGTCAGTCTTGTCGCTGCTGGAGCTGTCGCCAAGAAAGGCGTGTGCTCTCGGCTCATCAAGGTGGAGGAGATTCGCTGCGGACGATGCCGCTGGAGATAGCTCGATGCTTGCGTGTGCCAGGAGCAGAGCCGGCTCTTCTTCCTCCACCTGTGCGACGTGGGCCTGGCCACGTCGTGGCTGGCGACACTCCTTGGCCCAATGGCCAAGCTTGCCACGATTGCGGCGGCAGAGTCGCCTCGTCTTCGCTTACGTTGCTTGGTGGCGCCGCCTGGCGCCTCGCGGGCGTCACCTCAAGACGTCCTCGCGCTTCACTGACGCTCGGCTGGCGCCTTGCGCGCGGCTTAAGCGCGCTATGTCACTGTTGCGGAAGAGGACTCTTCTTCCCGACACCTGGCAGCCTCCCATCGTTTCGAGTGAGATCTGACTTCCGCCGATGGTGATAAGCCCCAGAGAGGCGTGGTTCGTCATTGCCGACGACCTTGAGGCGACCTATCGCCACTTCGACGACATCGTGGAGAGATCCAGCAGAGACTCGATCGAGCGAGCGATCCGCTTGTACTTCGGGGATGCAACGGAAAAGCTTCGGGCGCCTCTCCTCGTCAGAGGTGTCGTCGCCGAATCGCACCATCTTCTCGCAGCAGAGTGTTGAGACGGAGAGCAAAGTCATCAACGCCCTCACCGCTTGAAGGCGTGTTCTCCCACTCCTGCGGCGCTGCGCAGGTGGTCTTCGGCGCGCGATCGCCGCGCGTGCGCCGAAGCGATGGCATCCGAGCCTCCTGGCGCTTCGCTTGTTGAAAGCGAGAAGCGCATCTCGGCGAATCGCGGCTATGAGGGCATCGGCACCGCCGATCCTCGTAGTAATCGACGCCGCCGTCATCGAATCGCTTCCCACATGTGCCGCACCTAGAGCAGACCGCATCACCGCGACCCACTCGACGTAGTTGGTCTTGGTGAGGTAGGCCATCCATCGCCGGACCGACGCCCCGACAATGGCTCGATCCGTGATGACCATCATACGCGTCCGTGGGAGAGCGCGCTACCAGTAAAGGCCGCGATCTCCGTCGACAACCGCCGCCGTCGGGAGCGCCGTTAGCGCGTCCGCGCCGTCTGGCTGCCACCGCGCTCATGGAGTCGCGCGATCGCTTCTTCGCGCCGCCCGCATGCCGCTTTCACTCACCAGCTTGAGCCCCACGTCGGTGCCGCCGTCGATAGAAGAGGCGCTAAAGTTATTGCCATGACAGACCTCGAGCTTCGCTTGCCGCAAGACGCGCCGCATCCGCCGCGCCGCTTCTTCTTACGCCCTTCTTGCTACAGTTCCCGCCGCCAACCTTGCCGCCAGCTGCGATCTCTCTGCTTTGCTCGCTGCATGATCCTCTGCAAGACAACCTCGGCCTCAGGTTGCCAAGGCCGAGGCGCATCGAAGGCTGAGATCGTTCGCCGGACATGGCGCGAGCTAGTGAAATTTCTTGCTAGGAAGAAGCCGCCTCGAGCCAGCCGCTTGTTCTGCTCAGAGATGAAGGGTGGCGAGAACAATTTGTTATTCTTTGCTAATGAGAACAAGGGCGTGGGAAGGAGATGAGCAAGAGATGTTTAGAGGCTGCAGGAAAGAACGGCTCGATACCACTTGTTAGTAGCTGAATTCTTACTCTCATTGAGAGAGGATGACAATAGGAGTTGGGGCAATTTTCTTGTTTATTTCTCACACAATGCCATACCAACCTGAGGGGTTGGGGTTACATATTTATAGCTGGCCAGGGCAGGCCAAGCATATGCTAAGATGCTAGTCTAAGATGCTAAGATGCTAGTCTAAGATGCTAAGATGCTAGTCTAAGATGCTAGTCTAAGATGCTGTCCTTAGATGCTGTCCTAAAGTAGTCTAAGATGCTAGTCTAAGATGCTGTCCTAAAGTAGTCTAAGATGCTGTCCTGCAAAAGAACTACCATAAGGACCACAAAGACCAAAGTACATGAGGACCACAAAGACCAACAGTACAAGGACTTATTCCATCAGAAATGCCTGGATGTTCAACGCTGAAGCATTGACTTAAGACTAAGCTCAAGATCAAGATCATGACCTTTTATAAGGCAAGTTGTGCTTTGATCATGTTGAATCCAGTTTTGCAAATGCTATATTTTTTAAATTAATGCATGATATTTTAGGCTTAGTACTGTTTTTATGCTTAGAAATGTTTTCAATTAGTTTAGGATTTAGCTATTCTACCCAATTAGATTATACCTACCTTGTCATTTGTATGGTATGATTATTTGTCACCCTAGGATGTTTCATCATTAGTTGATTGTTAATAGATGCAACGTGGGTTGGTTAAATCGTGAATAGTGTGCTTAGTTATGTAATAGGTTATTGATATCATTTTGAAAGTTCAAATCAACCAGGAACATGTTTATGAAAGGGTGTCAAGTGTTGTCACACAATGATGTTGAGTTTTTGATGGCACCTATTGCACGATAATCAACTGGGATAGTCAATGATTTAGGTTGGGGCTGTTAGATTAGCTATATGTATAGGGGCTTATTTGCCTTTTTACCTTTGCACTGTACATATATTTCTAGCCCATTGGGCCCATGAGTAAAGAGCAAGCTGCACATTGCAATCCCTAACATGGTATCAGACTAGGGTTTCCCTCCACCACTGTGCCGCCGCCGCCTCTCGGCTACATGGCCGCCCGCCATTGCCATTGAACCGAGCCCCTCTCTCTCTCCCTCAGACTCGACACGCGTTGAGCCTCTGCCGCCGTCGCCGCCTCTGCTCGCTTGCCCCTCGGCTCACTTTGGCGCTCAACTGTAAGTTCAACCTTCATTAGTTATGGTTTTGGTGTTAATGACAAATCTAATCTTGTGTTAATGACAAATCCAATATTAAGTTTATCCCCTAATGCGATATTGTTCTTAATGACAAATCTTATATCGAGACTAACATGTTTGTTTAGAATATCTTTGTTTAGTCTCATCGCATTGAAAAATGGAAAACCCAAGGTATGTTTGCATATTCATCTTAATATTAGTTGCATACTTTGGAGTCAAGTTAAAGTATGAATATCCCCGTTATATTAACCACAAAATGTGCATCATGTTTCCCAATCCATATATTACATGGATGCACATATTTAGGGGGAGTTCACACTCTAACTTGAAGAATCAATTTAAATGATAATTTAAATTGAGTTCATTTGTCTTGTTAATCGTTAAAGAATACTTGATCATGTGTTGATGGTGTTTTGTGGTTAATTAAGGACAAATGAATAGTTCTTAAGTATAATAAAGCATGAGTTGCATTATTGTACTTAAGACACAATTAAATCATTTCAATTGATTTAGGTTGTGCTCAATTGATCTAAAGGCATCAATTATGTGTTAATGGAGTGCAAGAGATAATTGAGACAACCATGCATCTTGGACTAACTATTTTATGAGTTGTGATTGAGTTAGGTCCAAAGATGGATGAGATGATGAAAACGGGACAAGGACGGCATCATGAGTTGATGGGCGCCAAGAGTGGATCCCGAAAGAAGTCGAGTAGAGATCCTGGGGGTATCAGCGATGATCATAAAGACCCCAAAGGGATTGCTTGCGTCTTGGCAAAGGTATAATTAGATAGGCTAAGGACTTTGTAGTCTTTGAGTCTAAGGTTTTTATCGCCGTGCTATTAAGAGGGGTCGTTCCCTAGCTTGAGCTTCATCATGTGTTGGTGATCTCATTCCGCGTTCACTCGAGCTCAAACTATTTGGATTTGGTTTTTGCATGAGGGTTAACCATTTGGCATGTGTTGCGAATGGGTTAAACTTATGCTTGGTTGTATTTGGTTTTCAGCATTATGCTTTGATTTGCATGTGTTGCAAATAGGATAAGGTAGTCGCGTTGGCTTTTGCGTGAAGTTCACTTTTGCATGTGTTGCATGAGTTGACGCTTCATGTTTTGGTTCGCAAAACAATCTTTCTAAAAACGTGTGGTTGCTTGGAGCTAAGTTTTGCATGTGTTGCAAAAGGAGAGAGCTCAAGCATGATTTGGTGTTTATGTGTTTGTATGGAGCTAGAGGCTCGCATGTGTTGCGAGTAAAGAGCTCATACGATTGAAATGGTTTTGGTTTGAAGTTTGGTTTCGTGTTGCATTGAACTAGAGAATTGCATGTGTTGCAATTAGAGAGTTCATGCATCTTGATTTGATGTTGCTTGGAACTAGACTTTTGCATGTGTTGCAAAGAGTAGTGCTCAAGCATGAAATATGTTTATTGCGTTATTTGCAAGTTCGTTGTGCGAATAAACTGAGGTTTATGAGTCCGGAATTCCGAGAGCATGTGAGTGGGGCTTGCAACGGGTGTTGGCAAGTTGACCGGGTCTTGTGTTGACCTTCACATGGCTAGGGGGATTAATCTCATAATCTCGAGTTTGATTTGCTTAATACGTTTCGCAAATAGTTCTTGAGTTGGTTGCGGAATGCGTTTTCGAAATTTGGTTGGAATTCTTTGAGCTTGAGCTAATTTGGTGCAAATGTGTTTTGCACGTGTGTATGATCATGTGTTGATCATTTATTGGCTCAAGAAATGGTGCTTGGAGTTTTGGAAATGAGTTTGCGCGAAAATCCAGAATCGAGTGGTGCGACCATCCATCAGGTGGTGCGACCATCCATCGAGTGGTGCGACCATCCATCGAGTGGTCCGACCATCCATCAGGTGGTGCGACCAACCATGGAGTGGTGCGACCAACCATTGGGCGGTGCAACCGACCTTAGGGCTTCGGTGTAAATTCTCCAGAAGCGGTGTCTTTGCGGCCGAGTCGCGGCGTTGGACCGCCAGAGGTTTGGTCGGACCGGGCATGCATCTTGGTGCGACCGCTCGTTCCCGGCTTGATTTTTCCAGAGAAAGGTTTTGTTTTGGTGCGTATATGGTGCAACCTTCGGCTTTATAGATGACCGGCCGTCTTGGTCCGACCATACCGAGCTGGCGTGTTTTCCAGAGGAGCTGTTTTTCGGTGTTTTCTGTTTTGCATGGGCGGCAACCGGCGCCATCTTGATCGGGCCGACCACGCGGTGTGACCGCCGATGAGCGGTTGACCGCGTCTGTAATCAGCCGAATCCCGACTGCTTGCCTTGTGAGGAGCGGTCGGATCGGGAGAGGTCGGTTGGACCAGAATTTGCCGATTCGCCCATTTTGGCCCCAAACGGCTAGTTTTCTTGTGGGGGCTATAAATACCCCTCGAGGGGCTTGGGGTGGTGGTGGCTTGTGTGAGTATTTGGGAGAGGTGTTGCATGTGTTGCACACTCTCATTTGATTCTTGAGCTAAGAGTGAACTAATTGCATGTGTTGCAATTAGGAGTGGGTTTGAGAGGCTCTTGTGCATGTGTTGCACTTGAGCGAGGTCCTTGTGCATGTGTTGCACTTGGTGATCACCAGGGAGCGATTCGTTGTGCTCGGTGAAGTTCAAGCGGAGGAGCGGCTTGTTGCTCTTGGAGGTTGCCGACTCTAGACAGCAGGCGTCGTCTTGCAGGAGCTCTCAAGGTTGTGAGAAGCCCCGTGAAGTTTGTGAAGGTTCGGGTTGAGCCTCACGCGGCGTGAAAAACCACGACTAGTGGAAAGCGGCGGGTGCTCGGCGGGAGCCGGTCAAGTGTGGGCTAGCCTCAGCGTGGACTAGGAGACCGGCAAGTCTCCTAACACCATGGATAAACATCGGTTGTCCCTTGTCTCTTTACGCTCAAGTATTTATCTTTGCATATTATTGATTGCTTGAATGCATTAGAATTGCTTAGTGTAAATTGTTTATTCAATATAGCAATTCTAGTTTAGAGACATAAATTAGTTAGTGCACTAGTGAGCCTAGTTGATTTAGGCCTTAATTGTCAAAACCGAGTTTATCGCCTGCATTATAATTGTGTAGGTTTTGACATAGGGGTTGATTAGAGCGAATTGATTAGTGAGCGATCGAATTTTGTAAATCGCCTATTCACCCCCTCTAGGCGCATCCTCGACCCTACATGCGCCGCGCCACCTCCGGCGTCGCCCGGCCCGATCCCTGCAAGGAGACTCATGAAGCTCTACCGCCAGACCTTTCGCAGTGCTCTGCGCACTGCCCCGCTCCTACTCCCGCCGAGCCTCCTCTTCGTCCGCGCCTTCGCCCCTCCGCGCCGCGCCTCCTCCATCGCCGGCGCCGGTCCTGCTCCCTGCGCCCAAGCCGCCCCTCTGCTGCTTCCGTCTGCACTGGAGAGGCTGGGAAGAACACAGGACCGGAGGGGTTGCACGGCCTGGGAAGAACAGAGTAGCTTCCTCCGGTCTGCTTCTACTGGCTGGCTGCTGTTCTCACCGACTGCTACTTCTTCCGGGAGTGGCTTTGCTCCCATCACTGAGCCGCCATCCTACCGGCCATTTGACTCCGTCTCGGTGTCATGGCGGCCCTTCCTCGTGTTGTTGGACCGGTCGCACTTCCGCAGATTCAGTTCGACGGCACCAACTTCCGCGAGTGGTCCACCTTGCTTCGTGTTTGCCTCGACAGCCAACGTCTTTGGGGGCATCTCACCGGAGCAGTCCTACCACCGGCCTTGCCTCCGGTTCCGGTGCAGCCTCAGCCCGGTGCCGACAATGCCACGGTGCAGGCCTACGAGCGTACTCTTGACACCTACACCGCCGCCTTTCAGCGTCTAGAGGACTGGCGTGCTTCGGAGGCTCGTGCTGTCGCTGCCCTCGCGCTTGACGTGGTCAACCTGGACTCTGCCCGTGTGATGTGGGAGTATGTGCAGCCCGATACCGAAAGCGGCCAGTTTCTACACCTCCCTTCTACGCCGGCGAGACTCTCCAAAGCAGTTAGGATTCCATGTGGATGACTTCTATCGTCGGTTCAGTGACGTGTACCGTCAGCTCGACGCTTTGGAGCCTCCTCCTGACACTTCTTGTGGCCAGTGTGTTCGCCTCCGGGATCATCGTGCTGGAGCTCGAGTCTTTCAGTTCCTCACTCGGCTTCGTCCGGAGTTTGAGCCCCTTCGTGCTCAGCTTCTGGCCCGCTCGCCGCTCCCGTCCATGGTGGAGGCCCTGACGCAGGCCCGTGCAGAGGAGACTCGTCTTCGTGGCGTTCTCTCCTCGCTCATGATCAGAAAGCATGCGTTTTGAGGTTCCTCCTCGACCACGCACTGCCTCTTCCTGCTCCTACTCTCCCTGCACCGGCAGGAGGTTCGGTCGCGAGGGTCTCATCGGCGGCTACACCCAAGCGAGCTCGATGACTCACTGCAACTCATCGCAAGAAGGTCAGCCACACCATTCAAGAAGGTTTAAGCGTCTTCATAAGACAGTGCCACCAGGAGTACCTCGGTAAGACACCGGCTCTGGGGGCGGCCGTGTTCTGATTGGGTTGAGCCTTGACTCGGCTGACTTGGCCGTATGGAGCTTCGCTTGGACCTGTGTTCCCACACCTCTTCGCCACGGCGGTCAGCTCCCTTTGTCGCCTCGGTATCCGTATCTTGATTCTCGAGCTTCTTTCCATATGACACCAGATCCGACTCACTTGGGTTTCTTGAGGTCTCCGGTCACTCTGTGTCCGTGAGGGCTACCGATGGTACCCTTCTCTCGATTCTTCGGGCGGGGCACTCTTCACACGCCTTCCTTTTGTGTTCCTTCATTTCTCATGTGCCCTATCTTACTATGCAATGATCTCTGTTGGTCGACTCTCGACCTTGGTTTTCAGTATTACTCGAAGTCGACTCTTGCTCTATTCAGCTCGCAGACAGGACGCTAGTTGGTTCTCGGCGGCGGACCTGTGACTCCCACGCTTGTGGGAACTCGACTGGCTTCGTCTTCCTTCCGCTTCCGCTTCCACGTCTACCTCCCTCACCGACCGTCTCATCGCTTCAGATGCCACTATCTTCGCCACTACTACCTCCGCCAGTTTTGCTCAGTGGCATCATCGTTTGGGTCACATGTCAGAGTCCCGTCTGTCTTCATTGATGAGTCGTGGTGTTCTTGGGAAGGTCTCTCGTGATACCTCCTTCCTCGTCGAGGTTGTAAGCTTGGCAAAACTCTGACTCCCATATCCTAGTAGTGATTACGTGTCGAGTCGACCTTTTGATTTAATACACTCAGATGTATGGGGACCGGCCCCCTTCATTTCGAAAGGGGGTCATCGTTGGTATATCATTTTCATTGATGATTATTCTCGGCTCACTGGATTTACTTTCTTAAGTCTCGTGATCGTATTAGTCGCCTATCGGGCTTTCTCGACCATGGTTCATACTCGATTCGACTCACCCATTCGGGTGTTTCGTCCGACTTCTGTTGGCAGTACACATCTCTTGCTCTCCGTCCGTTTCTTCTTGATCAGGCACCCTTCCTCAAGATTGCACCGGTGCTCATGCGCGAGAATGGAGTCGCAGAGCATAAGCAATCACCTTCTTGAGCCCTCGCCGAGCATTAATGCTCGCCTCTGTTCCTCCCCATTTCGGCGAGGTCGTCTCTACTACTGTCTATCTCATCAACATTCACCGCCCATCGCTTCTTCGTGGTGCCACTCGGTTGAGCGTCTCTATGGCGCACCCTCAAGATGATCACCTTCGCACCTTTGGGTGTGTTGTCTATGTTCTTCTTCACCTCGTGAGCGAACAAAGTCGATCTTTCATCGGTGCAAAGGCGCTTTCCTTGGCTATGACTCGAGCGTAAGGGGTTTATTTGTTGGGATCCTCTTGGTCGAGGATTCGGGTCTCTCGGGATGTCACGCTCGACGAGTCTCGTCCCTTCTTTGATGAGTCCTGCCTTTGACTCCTCCTTCGACACCTCCTCCTTACTCGAGTCTCTCTCCTTTCTCGGTCTGCTGCCACTTCACTTGTCCCTTCTTCTTCCTCTTTACCACCCCCACCACCCTCTCCACCTCCCACCATACCTTCCTCTCCTCCCGTTGTTCTTTCTCCTCCCGCACCTACTTGGTTCCTCCTCTACCACCCTATCTTTCTCGAGACACCTTCACTTCTTCTGCTCGACCTCCCGTCTGCTTTCACTACTCTCGTCGGACTCCTTCCTCCTCGGATCCTTCTTCTTCTTCGGCTCCTCCTGCTTTGGATCCTGCCCCTTCTTCCCCACGGTACACTCTTCGTGATAGAAGCACGATTTCCGTCCCGACCGACTGGGTTCTTCGCTCATCATCACCTCCTCTCGAGCTCGCCTCTTCTGCGATGTGTTATTCATCCCGAGTGGCGCTTTGCGATGGCCGAGGAGCTTGCTGCCTTGAGCGACCGGTACTTGGGATCTTGTTCCCTGTCCCTCCACCGTCACCCCGATCACATGCAAGTGGGTCTATAAGATCAAGACTCGCTCAGACGGTTCACTTGAGCGCCACAAGGCGCGTCTTGTCGCTCGTGGTTTTCAGCAGGAGCACGGCCGTGATTATGGCGAGACGTACTCTCCAGTTGCCCACAAGACAACTGTCCTCTCCCTTGTGGCTGTTGCTTCTGTTCGTCGGTGGACCATCTCTCACCGATGTGAAGAATGCATTTCTTCACGGCGAGTTGCGTGAGGAGGTCTACATGCACCCACCTCCTGGCTACAGTGTTCCTGATGGTCACGTCTGTCGCCTTCGTCGCTCTCTCTACGGCCTCAAGCAGGCCCCTCGTGCTTGGTTTGAGCGCTTTGCCTCTGTTATTCACGGCCACCGGTTTTGTTCCCAACAAGATGATCCCGCTCTCTTTGTCCACACCTCTCCTCGTGGTGGGACCCTTCTCCTCCTCACGTTGATGACATGCTCATCATCGAGATGATTCTCACTTTATTGCCTTTGTTAAAGCGCGCCTCGATGGCGAGCCAGATGTCCGATCCGGGCCCTCTTGGTACTTCTTGGGGATTGAGGTTGAGTCCACGCCCTGAGCTCCTACCTCTCTCGGCATAAGTACATCCAGAGCTTCTTGCTCGTGCTTGCCTTATCGACGACAAGATCACGACACCGATGGAGCTTCACCTTCACTTCAGACCTTGATGGGGTTCCTCTAGTCGATCCCACTCGCCATCACACACGGTTGGGAGTCTTGTCTACCTTGATTCACTCGTCCGGATGTGTCTCACGCCTGGCACATCCTTAGTCGGTTATGGCCTCTCCCCGATGTCCACTACGGTCACCTCCTTGGGTTCTTCGCTACCTTCGTGGTACACCGGCCGTCACTTTGTTCTTCCCTGGGCCCGATTGTCTCGGCCGGGCCTACTCAGATGCTACAGGCTAGCGATCCGCCGATCGCAAGTCCGTCTCGACCATTGTGTCTTCCTTGGATCTTCCTTGATCTCTTGGAAGACAAAGCGCCGATCATTGTTCTCGCTCTAGCACCGAGGCCGAGCTCGTGCCACGCCTCGGATCGCCGAGGTGACTTAGCCGGTGGCTTCTTCGACTGGGTGTGGCTGCTTTACTCCGACGATATGCTCGCTCCGACAAAGATCGGGCGCCATCAAGATGTTCGTGATCCGGTGAAGCATGAGCTCACCAAACACATCGGCGTCGATGCTCACTACGTTCGCTCCTGTGCAAGATCGTGGTTACTCTTCGTCATGTGCCTTCGCCGCTCAACTTGCCGACTTCTTCACCAAAGCACAAACTAAAGCGCAACATGGTTTCCATCTCTCCAAACTCAGTGTTGTAGACCCACCATGAGTTTGAGGGGGGTGTTAGATTAGCTATATGTATAGGGGCTTATTTGCCTTTTTACCTTTGCACTGTACATGTATTTCTAGCCCATTGGGCCCATGAGTAGAGAGCAAGCTGCACATTGCAATCCCTAACAGGGGCAAGTGGCAAGGGGCGGTGAGCTATGGTGGGCCTGTATGGCATTGGGTTGATATGTTGACACATGTGTGAATGCGAGGTGATTTCTATGAGTGAATTGTTGAAAGTCTTGCCTCAGTCAATTAAGGATTAAACCTTGCAAGCCATTGAACTGGACTAATCATGCTAACACATGTTTGGAATGGGGCAAACCTAACTAAGTTACCGAGTCTTAACATTTGATGCATCAGGAGGACAAACAAACTGTGTGTGCTGTTATGGGGAATTTGTGTGCAGTGACCTCACATCTGTCCAATGGTATATCCATCCTATTATTCTACTTTTTGTGATGGAAGGAATGGCAAGTTCACTTATCGGAAGGGTCAGTGTTATTACGAAACATAGTTGTCATGGCGGTCCGGCTAGGCGCGACGAGCCCAGAGTGCCTAGGCGCCTAGGCGACTGCTTAGACAATGATTAGATCATGAAAAATGTTTAGGCGCTAATCAGCAGTAGCAGCATCGAGCATTAGCAGCAAGCATCGACATCAAGCATCAGCAGTAGGTAGTAGCAGCCATCAGTAGCAAGCATCAGCACTTCAGCATCAGCATTAGCAAGCAACAGCATCAACAAGCCAAGGCAGCAGCAAAAGCATCAGCAAGCACAGCAACAGTGGCAAAGCATCAACGGCAGCAGCAGAGCATCATCAATAGCAATAGCAAGTAGCAAAGTAGCAGCGGCGGTGGTAGAACTCACGGTGGAAGAGGGGAATCGCAGAGGAGCATGGCGGCAAAAGTTGGCCGAAGAGGGGCGGCAGCGAAGGCAGAGGCAAAGCAGCTCTCTCTCTCTCCAGCTCTCTCTACTTCTCCTGATCTACTCTCTCTCCAGTCCTCACACCAAGCTATCTTAACCAGAGCTCTCCCCCTTCAGGCACTCACTAGCGTCACGGCAACGATGCCTAGGTGACCACGGCAATGCCCAGCAACCCCAGGCACTCACCTAAAGAGATCTGGCCTAAGCGACAGGCCAAGTTGCCGCCCCCTGCTCGATTGGACACCATGACAACTATGTGACAGAGTCTCTAAAAAGTTTTGTTGTGATCTCTCTGCCGCACACCAAAGAAAGTGTGTGAATTGTTTGGCATGAAGAAATGATCATGTCTTGTAGGTAAAGTATATAACCTCTACAGAATGTAAATCTATTTGGATAGCCATGTGCCCGATTATGGATAATACTCAGGAATTTCAGTCAAAGGTTAAATTTTATAAAATGAAACTTGGGAAAGGACGCTGTGCGCTATTGGAAAGTTTGGAATATGGTTTAGAGTCGTGTGCCAGTTTATTCTTGAGAAATTCTTGAAAATTTTACTATTATTATTGTTATTTGTTTTACTGTCATTTCAATCTATTTATGGTACTTGTAAATGCTTCTTTACTGCAAAATAAACATGTCATCTATTCATTTGGAATAAGCCATGCATATAGTTACCTTAGACTTGCATTCTATGCACAACTTATTGAGTTCTTTATGTACTAACCCTTGCCGCAACAAAATCATCAATTGAAGAGGAATCTACACCAGCTTTGGAGTATCAGGAGGAGGCGAACGTCTGGGGTGTGAACCTTGTCAGTTGCCTATGGCATATTGATAGGTTATTTACTACGTTTCTCTCCGTTGCAGTTTTACTTATTATAGTTGAGCCCTGCGTGACAGTCATGTAAAGTCAACCACAAAGTCAAAACAATAGGTTGATATTTAATAATATGAAGCCTTTTATTTGTTTCTGTTGTGTATGATTTTGATGTTCATCTATGTTACCACTGCGCTCTTGTATGATCCTGGACTAGTGTGGTATACACAGAGGATTTAGATTTGCATATTTGGGTCCTGACGTAGACCATCCCGAAAAACATATGAGAGAATTCGATCCATGCAACTGATGTTTTTCAGCTTTTGGATTTAGCCATTGCTTTTTGTCTTATTGGTTTTATGCCATCAAAATTGCAAACTTGTTTCCAAAATGCCACTAGCGACTCAACTTTTCTCAAAATGCTAGAACTGCCCTTACCATTTTATTCCCCCCCTTCCCTTTCGTGTTCTCCCCCATGACCCATCTCTATCTTTCTCTCTCCTTTCTAGGTGTTCGTTAAAATGCTGGTATATGAAATGAGCAAAATCGCAATTGGATATAGATTTTGTGAATTGGAAAGGGTCATTTCAACTTGGTCAAAGGGCTTTGACCTTGCAAGAGTGGCATTTCCCAAAGGAGTTTACAATTTCGATGACATAAAACTAATAAGGCAAAAACAATGGCAAAAGCCAAAAGCCACAAAACATCATTGGCATAGACTGAATTTCCATCGAAAGACTGCACGCCTATTAAAGGCTATGCATGCACTAGGAGTAAAATGCAGGAAGACCCTCTCTTAGAGCAACTAGACTAATTGTCCACTTCCAATAATCAGATGATAACTAACCCAAAAACAAGTGTGATGAACCTTAGTTCATCGGGGTAACTACCATACAAAGGAGGGCTGGGACAGCACAACTAAAAGGGAGGGATCTTAGGGAAAAAAAGGGGATCATAGACTGGCATGATGAACCTTGGGGAGAAAATAGATCAATTCATTCTTATTGCTTGTTTGATAATTGATACATGCTATCCCATTTATAGGGACAACTGGACTGGACCTCTAAGAAATAATCTCTAAGGAAACACATCTTTAATAGATGGAATATATGCATAAGGTAGTAAACCCCATGTAATAAGGAAACTAATTATCGTTATCTCTGTTAGATAGTATCCTAGTTGCCTTATATAAGAGATTGCTAGTTGCCTTGTATAGAGATTGCTAGCCTTGAATAGATATTGCCTTATATAGACTTTCCTTCTATACCTTCATGTACATGTATATATACTGGCCTATTGGCCTCATATTCAATACAAGTGTTGTACATAAAATGGTCTCAGAGCCCGATTTTAGGGTTAGGGTCCTCACTGGCGTTGCACTTGCCCCTTTTTTCGGCTACTTCTTGTCGCCTCGTCGCTACCGCTCCTCCGTCGGCTACGTGGTTGCCGCTTCTTCCTACCGCATCGTCCTCTGGTTGGCGTGCCTACCTCCTGGCCGCTTCTTCGCGTGGCTTCCCGAGGAGACAACCGTCCACCTCTTCGCGTGGATGCCGATCTTCCCGGCCACCCTACACCTGAGGCCGCCGTCTCCGGCCCGCCTCTGCCTTCACGTGGCCGCCCAAGGAGGCCGAAGTCCACCTCTTCACATGGATGCCGATCTTCCCGACCGCCCGACGCCTGAGGCCACTGTCTACGGCCCACCTCCGACCGACCACCCGCCTAAGGGCCAGCCCCTAGTCGACATTGCCCAAGAGCTCGGCTGCCGATGCCGTCCTCTGCCTCACCTCCGACCGACCGCCTTCTCGAGGAGAGGCTAGCTCGAGGAGACGCTGGCTACCCAACGGTGATCCTCCGCCGACCAAGCTCAGTCGTCGCTCTCTTCGCCCTAGCCAGCGCCGCTCGCTGTCACTCGGCTTTGGCTAAAGTCCTGATCGGACTTCAAAAATCTCACAACCGGTTTTAAACACGGTTCAAAAAAAATGTTGATGTCTTCTTCCTCAGGCACTGTTGTTGTCCTGCATTGTCCGGTTATTTTCGATGGTCTCAATTATGGAGACTGGGTTCTTCACATATGCCTTCATATGCGTGGTCAGCGTCTCTGAGAGTTTCTTACCAGCGAGCTACCTTGTCTGCCTTGTCCTGCTCCCCTGCTATGCTTGCTATTCCTCAAGAAGCTGATGATGTTGCTCGACAGAAGGTGTTTGATGATCATGCTAATGCTGTGGAGTCTTTTCATACTCAGTTTGATGCATATAAGATATGGATTTATGAAGATGCTCGTGCCTCTGCTATTTTGGTTGCTAGTATGGAGGTGCATCTTACTGGAGACGTGGTTGCTTTATCTTCGACACGGTTGATGTGGGCGCATCTTCGCGATCGCTATGAGCCTGCTGGTGATTCTTTGTACCTTGTTGTACAATAGGAGCAGTCATTGCAGCAGGGTGATTCTACCATGGATGAATTCTATGAGCAATTGTCGGTGTTGCGTTAGCCTGATTCTCTTGGATCAGAGGTGCCGCACTTGCCAATGCTATCAATGTCAGCTCTCATCTAGAGTTTCGCCGTATGTACGACTTCTTGACACATCTCCGGGGTGAATTTGAGTATATTCATGCCTAGCTGCTTGCTCGCCACCTTCGTGTGAACTCGTTAGAGGCCCTTGCATCTATTCGTACTAAGGAGGCTCGCCTTCGTTGTGCAGGTCTGCTGGTATCTCCTTCAGTCTTGGTAGTGCCTCGTACTACTACTCCATCGGTGGGGCCTACTCTAGTGGAGGCTACTGGGGGTGAAGGGCTTCACTGCACCTACTGTGATAAGAATGGACATGTGGAGAAGTTTTGTTACAAGAAGAATCTTGCTTGTCGAGATGGACGCTCTTCCAAGGGCACTAAAGGCTCGGGCACTACCCTTAGCGGACTTCTGCTGGTTCTGACTCCAACAAGAGATTCTCACGATGCTACGTCGCATGGCTGCCTCTGCACCGTCAGGTTCTGCTAGTTTTGCCACTCAATTTTCCAGTGAGACCCCACCTTCCATATCCTCTTCAAGTATCTCACTATGGATTCTTGACTCTAGTGCTTCTTTTCATATGACATCTAATACCACAAGTCTCCATTCCATTCATCCTCTCGCTGCTCCTACCACTTTTCAAACTGCAAATGGAATCTCTCTTTCTGTTGCAGGACAAGTCACTCTTTTATCTTCCTCTTTTCACGTTCCTACTGTTTCTTATGTTCCTATACTGACCATGCAGCTCATGTCCGCTGGTCAGCTCACTGATCATGGCTATCATGTTATCCTCGATTCTGACTCTTGTTGTGTTCAGGATCGCCGCACAGAGGTTCTGGTTGGTACTGGCCCTCACCGCCGTGACACAGCATCTTTGAGAGCTTAATTGGCTTCGTCTTCCTTCCCTACTGCCCCTACCCATCTCTCCATCTCCTCCACTGCTTCTGCTCCGCTACATCTTCCACTAGATCGTTTGCTCAATGGCATCACTATTTGGGTCATCTTTGTAGTTCACATTTGTCTTCTTTAATTCATCATAGCCTTTTAGGGTCTTTGTCTGGTGATACCTCTCTAGATTGTATGGGTTGTAATCTTAGTAAGTAGATACAACTCCCCTATCCTTCTAGTGAATCTATGTCCCAGCGTCTTTTTGATCTTGTTCATTCTGATTTTTTGGAATCAAGCTCCTTTTGTTTCAAGATACGGTCATAAATATTATATTCTTTTTATAGATAATTTCTCTCGCCACAGGATATATTTTATGTCTTCTCGTAGCGAGGCTTTATCCGTCTATAAGAATTTTTCCACTATGATCCGTACTCAGTTTAATCTCCCATTCGTGTTTTTAGTGCTAACTCAGTAGGAGAGTTTCTATCAGGAGCCCTTCATATTTTTCTTTCTGAGCAAGGTGCTCTTTCTCAATTTTCCTGTCCTAGTGTTTATACTCAAAATGGTATGGCTGAGCACAAGCATTGTCATCTTCTTGTGACAACTCATGCTCTTTTACTTGCCTCCACTGTTCCACCTCATTTCTAGGCTAACTATTTCCACTACCACCTACTTAGTTAATATTCAGCATTCTTCTGCTCTTCAGAGTGGGATTCCAATGGGGCGTCTTTGTGGCATGCCTCCTGATTATTCTAGTTTTTGTCTCTTTGGGTGTGTGCTATATCCTCCTTGCACCTCGTGAATGCACCAAGCTGACCGCTCAGTCTGTTGAGTACGTTTTTCTGGGCTATAGCGCTAAGCATAAAGGATATCACTGTTAGGATTCTATTGGCCGACTGATGCGGATCTATCGGGATGTTACTTTTGTGAGTCTCGTCCCTTCTACCCTCGTCCTTTCACTCTAGCTTCTCTTGTCAAGCCACTTTCTTTCATGATTTAACTATTGGTGATATGCCCTAGAGGCGATCATGTGAGATGATTGTATCATACGTCTATGTTTATGTACTTATCAGTTCCATGAATAAATGTCACTCCTTTGTTCATTCAGTATGACTTAATTGTGAAACACATTGGTTATATGATATTATTCTAAACGATCCCTGGTCACATATCATTATGTGGGACAATAGTGATTTGACCAGCACATATATTGATTGATGGTAATGTTTCGCATACCATAGATATGGAGATATCAAATCAATAATGTGGGTACATGTTAGAGAACATGGGGTTGGATAGACCCGCTCCGAGACACTGATGAGATTGTTATCTTAGAAGTGCCATCAAGGTGTAGTCTCGAGTGGTATACCTATACGATCCTTTGACCTGAGATTCTTATTGATTCTTAGCATGCGTAATTGTATACTTTGGGGCTATCAAACGCTTCTCCGTAGCAGGGGAGTTATAAAGGCAGCTTACGGGTATGCCATGAAACATGACATGAGATATAAGAGATCAAGATGGAATTTGCCCCTCCTCGATAACGGGAGAGATATCTCTAGGCCCTTCGGTGTGGATGGATAAGGAAAAGTGCATGGCCATGCCAAAGTGATTAAAGTGTTAATCACGAATTATATCCATTACATTGACGAGTGAATTTGTCAAGCTATCACAAGGGTGGCACGTTTCTCGCCTTGAGCTTGGTGATATCATATGGCAAAAGGATCCTATGTGAGTGTATCAAGGTTGGTGATTCGATCATTGTGTACATTCGGGGTCAATATGTGCCGCTAGGTACCGCAATTGACTTGTGGTGCAGGAAAGGGTTCTCGGGACCGCGCCGACTTGTACATGAGCCTAATGGGTCACACACTTAACGGGTTGGATCATGTCTGATGGATTGGATCCATTAGTGGGTTTACGAGGATTTGAATCCTCTGGCGTCTTAATGGATTTCTACTGGAGAAGATCCATTAGTGTGAGTCCTAGTGGGCTTTATCGTAGAAGGCCCGTTAGTGCGCTCTATATAAAGGGGCGTGGGGCGGCAAAGACAAGTAGGTCTCACCACAAACCCTAGCCGCCGCCGCATCCCATCGCCTTCTAAAACCCTAGTCAGACGCGTGCGTGGTGCTACACCTTGCGGTGATCCCACCGGACGTGTGGATACCGCAGAGGCGTCATCGTTCTTGCGTTGGCGCTGATCGATTCAATCGGCTACATCAACTGTACGACTACAACAATGTTGCTGTGACGGCGATCCGCGACAAGGAGAAGTTGTACCATATCGTGTTCGACTAGTACAGTGCTTCGGAGCATGCGGGGAGGCTTCACCCACTCTACTTCCGCTGCTAATGTGCTCCAAGGGTAACGCTCCATGATCTTTGACTCGCATGCATAGCACCGCGTTCTATGCATAGCACCGTGTTCGCGGTAGAAAAATTTTTGTTTTCGGCTAGCATAGCACCGCGTTCTCCTTCATTAACTTGATACTCTAGTTGCCACTTTTCCTTCTCCACGGTTGGTATCTCCTTCGCCAACCTCTCCACAAAAGTTTTCACCTTCGGTGCCTCCTCCAAACATTTATTCTGACATTGTTCCTTCTTATTCTCTATACTACACTTGTCGTCCACGAGGTGAGGATTCTTCTAGTGTACCATCTTCTTTTGATGTGTCATCTTCTCCTGCTAAGTCACCTTCTTCAGTGCCTCCTCGCTACGCTCTTCGCGATCGTTAGTCTATTCGGCCTCCTGAGCACCTTGGCTTTGCTGGTGCCGTTCTTGCCTAGCCAACTTATTACCACGATGCAATTATTCATCAGGAATGGCAGAATGCGATGGAAGAGATTGCTTCCCTTGAGCACACTAGCACGTGAGATCTTGTGCCCCTTCCTCCACGTGTTCGTCCCATTACAGGCAATTAGGTGTATAAGGTTAAGACTCGCTCTGATGGTTCTCTTGAGCACTACAAGACTCGTCTCGTGGCACGTGGTTTTCAGTAGGAGCATGGTCGTAATTATGATGATAATTTTGCTCCTATTGCTTATGTGGCCACTGTTCGCACTCTTCTTGATGTGGCTTCTGTTCGTGAGTAGTCTATCTCTCAGCTTGATGTCAATAATGCCTTTCTTAATGGTGAGCTACATGAGATCTTTATGCAGGCACCACCAAGGTATTTTGTTCCTAAGGGCATGGTTTGTCGGCTCCATCGCTCTCTTTATGGGCTCAAGCAAGCCCCACGTGCCTAGTTTAAGCGTTTTTCTTCTGTGGTCACTACTACTGGAGTACTGGCTTTTCTACTAGTGCTCATGATCCTACGCTCTTTGTTCACACTTCACCTCGTGGATGAACTCTTCTTCTATATATTGATGACATGATCATTAATGCAGATGATTCTCAATATATTGCTTTTGTGAAGGCACATCACAACCAGTAGTTTCTCATGTCTAATCTAGGTCCTATTCGCTACTTTCTTGGGATTAAGGCTTCTTCTACACCTGAGGGCTTCTTTCTAGCCCAAGAGAAATATATTTAGGATCTTCTTGATTGTGCTTCTCTCACTGATTAACGCACAGCTGAGACTACCATAGAGCTCAATGTTCACCTTCGACCTACTAATGGTGAACCTCTTGAGGATCCTACCCGTTATCACCATCTTGTTAGAAGTCTTGTTTACCTTAGTGTCACTCGTCTTGATATTTCATATCCAGTTCATATCTTGAGTCGGTTCATTTCTGCTCCCACTCAGCTCCACTATAGTCATCATCTTCATGTTCCACGATATCTTCGTGGAACTATCTCTCACCATCTTTTCTTTCCTCACTCCAGCTCCTTCTACCTCCAAGCATACTCCGATGCTATCTGGACTAGTGATCACTCTGATTGTCGGTGTTTTTCTGCTTACTATATTTTTCTTAGTGGTTCTCTCATGACTTGGAAAACTAAGAAGCAAACAGCAGTTTCTCGTTCGAGTGCTAAAGCTAAGTTGCAAGATATGGCTCTTTTGACAACAGAGGTTATTTGGCTACAGTTGCTTCTTGAGGTTTTGGTGTTTCTATTTCTACGCCGCCTCCTCTTTTATCTGACAATACAGGTGCCATTAGCATTGCTCGAGATCTAGTGAAGCATAAGCTCACCAAGCATATTGGTGTTAATACTTTCTACATGCGGTCACAGTACAGGATCAAGTTGTGGCTCTTTAGTATGTGTCTTCAAAACTTCAGTTGGCAGACTTCTTCACGAAGATACAGACTAGAGCTCAGCACAGTTTTTATCTCTCTAAACTCAGTGTTGTTAATCCACCATGATTTTGAGGGGGGTGTTAGATAGTATCCTAATTGCCTTATATAAGAGATTGCTAGTTGCCTTATAGAGATTGCTAGCCTTATATAGATATTGTCTTATATAGGCTTTCCTTCTATACCCTTATGTACATATATATATACTAGCTCATTAACTTCATATTCAATACAAGTGCTATTCATAACAATCACTACTTCTCTATTTTCCAACTAACAACCAGCAGACCAGAATGAACAGATGAACAGTACACTGTATCTACAGTAGACGTTGTGCTGTTCACAGCATGTGAACAGTGCACGTGGCAGGTGACTCCCTTGGCAAGCTCTACTTCAGACCATATACCATGTATGTTGAATATTGAAATACAGTCAAGGATTTTCATTTTGAAAATTTTGGATTAAATATCCAGGGTTTCAGCAAATACTTCAATGCTATTGGAATCTCCCATGCAACTTTTTGGTGAATATTCAAAGTACTCAGGTGAGAGAAAATTTTTAGAGCAAAAATATCTCATTGCTGAGCATAGTCATCAGTAATAACAATCAAGTCATTGCAATGCTTGCTGGATTAGAAGAGAACCATAGACTCAGCTTCCCAGAATGGAATTTGCAGAAAATTCTAAAGTGGTTTAGTAGAGCAGCATCCACTCAGCAGGCCAGAATGGAATTTTTAGAAAACTCTAAAGCATAATCTCATCAGTTTACTAATCTATAGATAGATTTACTGGAAACAGCATGGCACAATTCAATGTGTGAAATTTAGGGATGAAAATATCAAATTGTTTCATGCTATGGCCAATGAAATTTACAGACGCAACAGCATCTCACTCCTAAATCTACGAGATGGCCCAGTTGCCTTAGAGCACCACCACAAGGCAGCAATCTTATGGGTTATGGCAAGGTTTAAAAGATAGAATGGGTGTTGCTGATGCCCCCCATATGCACTTTGATTTGTCAGATTTACTTACAAACTAGATGGATCTCTCGACACTCATGTCTCCTTTTACACAAGATGGAATTGATGAAACTGTCAGAGTACTCTGCAATGACCGAGCCACTGGCCCAAATGGTTTTAATGGATTATTTTTGGAGAAATGCTGGTCCATAATTGCCCCTGACTTCTATAAACTCTGTGAAGAGTCTCCTTTGAAAGAGTTAGTTTATAGTACATCAACTCCTCCATCAACTTGCTACCTAAGGAAAACTCTCCATCACTACAAGGATGGAAAAGAGAACATACTGGTTTCCCTAAAAGAAGTATATGAATACAGCATATTAGTGTCACTTGCCATGATGAACAAGTCCTTCACGTTTTCACAAAATATGCTGGATGCCCATGAGATCTTCAGCAGACGGATAAAAAATTCACTAAACAATATATATCGAATTGATTCCTTTACCATGTGATGCTTATGAATCATTATTTATGAGCACCATCAACGAAAGAAAGTATGTAGACAACAAGGCATACCTTTATAACCGAGTCACTCATTAGAAGCTCTTCTGCAACCAACTCAAATTCTGATATTGGATTTTCAGACAACCCAAAGCAGATGCTACCCTTACTAAGTAGTCTAATTTGGCCTGTCACCTGACAAGACAAAAATAGGAGCCAAATAAGAACAGCGAATATAATAATGGAATGCAAGAAAGCAGCAGCGGAAATGGCAACACAGGAAAATAGGCATCAATGTACCATACAATAACAATCAGCAGGTAAAGTGCAAGGAATGTACAATGAATATAGAAGGCATGGGAACCCATTCGATCAATAAGATTTAGAAAGAAGTATAATAACTAATAAATAAATTTGAACATGTCTGATATGCAATTATGCATAGACTTATTTGCTAGCTTAGGTCTAGAAACAGTGTATTGAATTGTAAATTATCCTGTAAATGTAAGTACATAATTGGGGAAGTATATGGTAAAAGTAGGCATATGGTGAAATCATGAAAGTAATCAAACAAAGGCATTGGATCAAACTTGAATGGTTCAGATCTAGTGTAACAACAGAGGAACACCATAAGCCAATTTAAATAATGCTAGTCCCAAACAGGTCATATCACAACCTAGTCAGATCATAGCACCATTTCAAGGTGGTGCCAAGCCCAAGCATCTAGAACTACTTTACAATGACATTAGCTTGTTAAGAACAACATCATTTCAAATTTGTTGAGCTAATTTCTAGAATTAAATTAGTGAACCTTTAAAGGAAAAAAGGACATTTAAAAAACAATTGGATATTAGAGTGGTGTAGATGCAATACTAAAAAACCACAGAGATTTATAGATACACAAAGGTATAATGAAGCATTCATTAACACAATGTTAATGGGTCATTGTATGCAAACCTGTACTCTGGACCACAACAGGGGAACCAGCACTTTTGCATTGCATTCCACAAGCACATTGGACCAAAGTCTAGTCGTCGGGAAACCCAGCAATGGAGTCTCCGTATGTGTGGTGAAATTGCCATTGCTGACTTTTAGAGTCTGCAATGAACTATCATATACTGTACCTGCTGCGCCAGCATTCTGAGGGCACCCAAAACTCTGTCCACCTGATGAATGTGAACAAAAACGTTTGCCATTACAAGACGAAGGGGGGATTGCATTACTGAAAGTTTTAATAAAAAGCACATGTTCATGCAAAAGCACATGCATCAATATTCAACACTCATGATGGATACAAAGATCCACAACCATAACAGCTTAAAGTGATGCTCACAATTTCCACAGAAAGACCTAACTGTGATGAATTTACCAAGGTAGGACAATAAAGAATTTGGTTTTTGGGGTATGTAGTTAAAATTGTCAAAAATCAGGGTAAGTAACATTTGAACTGACTAAAAGTTAGGGTTTTATAAGCCTTCCTAATTTGCAAGTTTAAACGACAGAAGGCTTTTCTAAATCAATAGACATTGCATAATTCAAAATTTTAATTTCAATCATTTGTGAACTTGCAGAAGTATCTGAGTTCCTACTTTCCTACACATTTCTCATCCCTCTACCAAACTTTATATTTTTTCTATTGTCAGGGTTCCCCTAGGTGGCTGCCTAGGCACTAGGCTACACCCTCCCACCTAGCCCGCCTAGCTGATTTATCCCACCTAGGCGGCTGCCTAGCTGCCTAATGGAAGATTAGGCACTAGGCGCCGGTGTGCCACCCACATAGCACCTAACGCCTAGGGGAACACTGCTATTGTTTATGCTAAAAGCACTACTATACTACAAGACACTTGTTAATGCAAATATACTGTGATATAAACACATATTCTGTAATATAAACGTGCAATTTCTCTGAGCTTCTATGTTCAATCCTACATTTATGTCTAGCTCAAGGACTTGATTATGGAAATCTAGCAGTTGCAGCATAAGGACAAGCCAAGATAATAATGTTTGCGAGAACGATGTTTGGGAGCAAGAGAGAAGTAGTTATCTATATGCAAGACAGTCCTAAAAGGCCAAAATAAGACTGCACAAGTTAAACATCAAAATAATAATGTGCATACTGCATACTATGGTCATTAGCTTAGGGTTATCATGATAATGCATTTAATCAGTAATCACAAGCAATGGAAAGTGCAAAGTGTTTTTACATCACAATTAACTCATTAGAGTGCATTAATTGAGCTATCTCAGCATGTTGCCGCCCAACATGTCACACCACACCCCTAATGCCTTCACTACAGTTACTAACTAGTGATAGAACCAATACATGACACTCAACAATATAAGTAACCAGCAACGAATATCTATTGCACTTCTGTATTCAATAGTTTGGCTGATTATGTTCCCACATGGAGAAACAACAGAGGCAGAATTATTACAAAACAATTGCATAAAAACTAATGCCACGAAAATACTCACCGTGAACTGTAATTTCCAAATCTTGTTGAATGCTGTAAAAATCCAGAGATATCCTCCCACCACCACCTCCACCCCATCCATTACCACCAGCAGAACTTATTGTACCATTTCCATATCTAAGATGCGTGCAGAGTTGACCACCATCAGAATTAGGTTAGAAAAAACAGAGACATTGATATCACAATTTGGATCAACAATGATCTGAGGTCGGGTTTCAATGGGATTTTTGTAAGGGTTTGGACCCCCTTGTGGACTGCCCAAATAATATGAATCATAACCGGGCTAAGTATTGTCAGATCTGTGCCAGAGTACCATGTCCAACAACATTTAGCCTGTCACAACTGACAACCCACAATACTTTTAATATTTCTATTTTTTTAAGAATGGTCATTGTTAAAGATTGCCAGCTTGAACAAAATAATTGTGTATAGGGCAGCGGGAAGAAAGGCTTCCTGATTTCCAACTGAATCCAGCAATTACAGTCAAATTCTAGCATAGCGGTAGAACCAGACAAGTCATAGAAACTTTTGGTTCTTGTTTTCCAATTCCTTTTTCAGGGGGTATTGAAAAACATAATTTCACCTAAATTCGGCACAATGCAGGTCCATCCAATGCCTAATATAGTGCAATGGCATGGCAATTCATAGAATGCCCTAAAAGTTTCTAAGCTAGCACCATATCATAATGTTCAAAACGGAACAATTAAGTTATAAGACATTAAGCTAGATTGTGCAGTTTATTTATCTACATGACATCAAGACTGGCCAATTCCCATGGAAAAATGACAGGACATAACATAATAAAATATTAAATAGGACTAGGAATCTCATACCCAAATATTTCAGATTGGTAACGCAAATCATAGGAAAACAGGTAAACTTTGAAGCAATGCAGTTCTTACAGCTTGAAAGCATGTATTATAATGCTTCCACCAGACCCGCCGCCTCCTTTGAGACTGCCCACACCTCCTTCAGCAAGTACAAGTCCATCAACATTCAAAAATTCACTTGCCCTGAGCATGACGCGGCCTCCACCATCCCCTCCAAATTGATGATCAGAAGACATGCTGCCTCCCTTGCTGCCGTAACTCCACGGCCATGCTAACGTCGACCACGCATACACATCGCCTCCCCAGTTCGTGTCATTGGACACTTTACACGATGCGCCCCGCCCACCGTGTCCTCCGCCGGCCCCTTCCAGGCTGTGAGGTGTCCCGCTCGTCTGGGGAGGAGGCTCGCCAGCAAGCGCGGTGGTGTTGACCGTCGAATGGTTATCCAACGACACATTGACTGCGTACAGACTAACCGACCCTGCAATCACGTCGACATGCTCCCCAATTGTGATGCTCCCGGAGACATTGAGCACGATGTAGCATCCCCTGACAGGGCAGATGATCTTGACGTGGGGCTTTATCTCCACATTCCCGTCGCCATACACGCAGAGATCACCATCCAACGAAGAGCTTGAGCTTATCACGCAGGTGGTGTTGAACGATCCAGAGCCATTCATCTCCTCGCACGACCTCGAGCTGGCCGAGTACGTCTGGCAGGGGAGCTCCCCGCTTGGCCCGGCGTCCCCGCCGCCGTCGCCACCATCACTACCAACCTCAGCAGGGACCAGCCCGAATCGATCCTCAGGCAGCAGCGACGACGCGGAGAGGCTGTCGCTTCCGCCGCCAATGAAACCCACCGCTGCGAGCAGAACAGCCCAGCAGGCGACGTACCTCATCGTGGCCACCGCCGATCGCACCAAATCATAGCTCAAAGGCTCATTTATGCCGAGGGATGGCCAGAGCACCAGAACGAGCGAGCAGCACCTCCGATTCGCCGCGGGAAGAAGCCAATCGGGGGGCAGGGGCAGATCGGTGCGGATCTCGGGAGCGGGGCAGCGAGAGGGGAGATCTCTAAACCCTAGCTCCCTCACGGGGGACGGAGCCGAGGAGGATGAGGAGATAGGCGAAGAGGAAGCAGAGTGGGCTGCTTGAGAGTTGGGGAGGAGAAAGGAGAGAGGGAGGGCCGAGGGGGAGGCGGACGGCCAGCTGGAGTGATTTGTCTCGGTGGGTCATAAGAGCACAAATTTATTTGTTTTTAAGGAATAAGAGCACAAAATTAGTCCGCACTCATGCTGTTGTTTTTTCTTCTGGGCTCTTCTCTTTGACCATCATGATCGAAAGAAAAGCATTTTTTTTTGGTTGAAAAGAACATGCAGAAAAGAAAATCACCGCAGTTTCCTTCTCTCTCCTCTCATGGGATAATATTAATGGTCCTGTTTGAATGCTTTAAACCATCTTCAACCTCAATGTCATTGAACCCTCTAAGGGCCTGTTTGGCAACAAGGTTTTGTAAAATCATGGTTTTGCAAAATCATGGTTTGGGAATTGTCTTGGCATAAAAAATATGGTTTTACCAAACCCCATTGAAATCATGATTTTTTTGAACTCCCAACTGTTTGGCTGCAAAGTTTTTGGGAGCTCTCACACACCAACACTCAGAAAAATTTGCTCAAGACCAAAGTTTCCAAAACAGAGAAAAAACCATGGTTTTTAAAACAGAGTTTTTTTAAGGGCTACCAAACACCTCTTGGTTTCTAAAACAGAGTTTTTCTCTAAAACCATGGTTTTGTCTCGAAACTATGAAAAAACCTTGTTGCCAAACAGGCCCTAAATAGTTTAGCTTTTAAGCAACTTTTACCATAAGCTTGAAGTCATATATAACTAGCAAAAGTCAAAAGCTAAAAGCTAGACTGGATCTAGTTTTACAGCTTACTGTTGAGGAAAATTAACTATTTATCAAACGGTTTCTTATAAAAAGATACAACAGTTTTTTAGTACCAAAAGCAAAAAAACAGCTTTTCAGAAAAGCTACAGCTCCCCCAAATAAACCCAAACTAGGCTGGCATGGCTTTTTGTTATGCCACGGCCTAGTCACCTCACCCATTATAGTTTTTAACTAACCAGAATAACGCGCTACGCCACGTCGTGCATGACGATATAACGTGAAAAATCTAAGAAATTAGGTTATATTTTCGATTTTCCTATTTTAAAAAAAAGGGGTTGGTAGGACCCGTCAGCGAATCCATGAGCTGTTATAAACCTTCGAATCTGTATTTTTTTTTTAGAAAACCGCTATTAGAACCCGCCGGCGAATCTGTGGGACACTATAAATCTTCGATGAATTTGCATTTTTTTAGAAAACGGTGGCTGCTTTTTTTGTGTAATTCGAGAAATTTGGTCATATTTTCAGTTTTAGTATTTGTTTTAAAAAATAGGTGTCGTTAGGACCCGTCGGGGAATCTATGTGCTCCTATAAACCTTTGACAAATCTGTGTTTTTTTAAGAAAACCACGGTTACAACCCGTTGGCAAATCCATAGGTTGCTATAAACTTTCGACGAATCTGTGTTTTTTTTAACTGTACAGGGACCTAAAGTATTTTTTTCCATGGTCCGTTCCGCTAAAAACCACCAGGACGACCTAAATGTAAACCACAGAGGAACCTAAATGTAATTTTGATATTTTTCGAGTCTATTTTATTAAAAAACGCCGAAAAGGACCTAAACGCAATTTCTAATTTTTCGAAGGACCTTTCTGCGAGGGGGGTGAGGTGGCACCCCTAAATGGCCTCCAATCCTTTAATATTTAATATATAGTACTAGGTAGAATCGCGATGATGCATGCATGAGAGAAAAATCCTAGATGAGTTTTTTGCAAATCGAATTTGCTAAACTGAGTCCTTTTTTCAAAATAACCGGCTGAACGATCTATTTACGATTTCAAAATATTTTAAATCTTTTTTCAAAACCACCGATCGAAGGGGCCGGATGTATTTTTTTATTTTCGCAAAACCACCCACCGGTCAAAAATAGTCTAGAGGAAAAAGAGCGAAAAATTATTAGAGATGACAACCTTCTTTTGCTGAGCCTAATACTCTACACGTTCATCGAGTAATAATACATGTTTGCATAACCACCCACTGGTGAAAAATATTAGAGGCGACAACCTTCTTTTGTCGAGTCTAACACTCTATACGTTCACCGAGTAACACTATACGCGTTCACCGAGTAATAATACACGTCTAAAAAAATATCAGAGATCGAGATGGAAAATCGAGTTGGGGAAAAAGTCTAGCATAGAGTCGCATTTCATTGGTCTGTGCCGAAAAAAATTTCGAAAAACGGTTTTTTATGTATTTCCTTTTTAAAGGTCGCTTTCGGACCGTGAGCTAATCCATGAACCGCTATAAACCTTCGACGAATCTGTTTTTTTTCTGATTTTTTGTGTTTGCTAAAAAAAATGGGTCGTTAGGACCCGCCGGCGAATTTATGGGCCGTTATAAATCTTCGGACTAATCTACATTTTTTAAAAAAAAACCGCGGTCACGGTTACGACCCGTTGGCAAATCCATAAGTTGCTATAACCCTTCGACGAATCTGCGTTTTTTTTGTGGCGAAAACATTTTTTCCGGGTTTTTTGGGTGGCGAAAATATTTTTTCCGGTTTTTTTCGGTGGCGAAAATATTTATTCCGGGTTTTTTGGGTGGCGAAAACATTTTTTCTGGGTTTTTTTGTGATTTAAAATATTTTTCTCGGGAAAACAGAGAAAGGACTCGAACGTAAGAAGAGGACTGTTTGTTATTTTTTTGAACCTGTTCGCTATTCTGAAAAATTTGAAAAGGGCTTGTTCGCGATTTGAAATTAACGGGAGGCTTTTCCGTAAAATACCGCGCCAGGGACCTAAACGTGAAGAAAAAAATATCTTCGTCTCACAGAAAATTACATAGGGACCTATCCGTAATTTCGAAGAAACGGATGGACTTTTCCGCAAATATGCCAGGCGACACGTGTCCCGCCTGGTTGGCCGCCGATTCTTCCGCGTATAAGGAGTTTGTTATTAACGGGAGGCATTTCCGTAAAATACCGCGCCAGGGACCTAAACGTGAAGAAAAAAAATATCTTCGTCTCACAGAAAATTACACAGGGATCTATCCGTAATTTCGAAGAAACGGAGGGACTTTTCCGCAAATATGCCAGGTGACACGTGGCCCGCCTGGTTGGCCGCCGATTCTTCCGCGTATAAGGAGTTTATTATTAGGTTGATCTGCGCACTACGTTGCACCGGTTGAATTTTGATAGTATGTTTAGATTCTAAAACACATTTAGTGAAAGCATTCCGGCATATACGAATAGATGGGAACAATAACAAAACAAATAAGAAAATGTGCATGCCATAATGGGAGATGTAAAATTACCGGTAGAAGGGCTTGGATGTATTTTTTTTTTCCTGCAAAACTACCCACCGGAGGACCCAACCGTGAATATACAGACTACGGAGCTTTTTTTCGCAAACGAAAAAATAAAAGCGGAGGACCCATACGCGAATATACGAAACGATAGGGCTCTTTTTGCAAAATTACCGATAGAAGGGCCTGGATGTAATTTTTTTTGTTTTCGCAAAACTACCCACTGGCAGACCTGTTCGCGAATATACATACTATGGATTTTTTTCCGCAAAATAATCGGCCAGAGGGCCTAAACGTAATTACGAAATTTGCGGAGGGTCTCTTCGCAAAAAAAAGCAACACATGGATAGGTTGGCTGGTCCGCGCTACGCCACCCCGTACGAAATCTGGTTCACTGGTTCTTCTCGGGAAAATAAAGTTGGAGGACCCGTACGCAAATACACGAAACTATAGGGTTCTTTCTGTAAAATCACCGGTAGAAGGGCCTGGATGTTTTTTTGTTTCTGCAAAATCACCCACCGTAGGACCCAACCGTGAATATACAAACCACAGAGCTTTTTTCTGAAAACGAAAAAATAAAGGCGGTGGGCTCTTTTGCAAAACCACCGATCGAAGGGCCTGGATGTAATTTTTTATCCCGAGTGCACTCTCGGGGTAGGCTGGGCAAAGTATCCCGAGTGCACTCTCGGGCTAGCTAGCTACCATGCCCTGGCCACAAAACAACCAGCAATGAATCCAATTAGCAATTCAATTCACATTTCGGTCAATTCACAAACAAACCATGCACAAATCAATTCACATTTCATCCACAATATCAATTCACATCCTGCACAAGTTCAATATAACAGATAGGTGTAACTTGGCAAGTATGCTTCATCATCCATGCATCTACTTGGTTAATATGAACTCAAAGTATTAGAAAAACACCAAGAGCACCATACCATGTACTCGCCGCCATCGTCTACTAGTATGATATAAACTTGATATCGCAACAAGTTCCAAGTAAACTAAAACTAGTACAAACTAGGAACATCTTAGCCATAAGCAAAAGTAGAACTAAACAAAGCGCCCAAAAATGTAGCCATAACTAGCATTTTTTTGAGACATTAGAAATTTTGAGGTGCTTCCAAATAAACCTGTAAAATCAAAATAGTATGGTTAGCAATAACCATGGAAAATGCAAAGAGACCTTTAAAGAAAAAATGAAGCATCTGAAGTCGGTTCAAGTGCTTGTGATACAAGAGATTTCCATGCGAAGTCGGTTCATGTGTTACCCAAAAAATGAATTAATGTAAAATACTATAGTGGTAAATTTTCATATCTAACAATTTCTATATTACTTGTAACTAGCTAAATTTGTACAGTGAACATGTATCCTATGTTGAAAGAGCCTTTGACAATCCCACCATACCAATCTTTCTAAGATATGAGAAATTTCGAGTGCAAGCGAAGACTGAGTATACTCCTTTAAGCTAATTTATTTAGGTTGACATAACAAAGCTAGGATCTGAAAATGAAAGTGTAAAAGAAATAATTTCACTATGAAACCTCAGGACATTGCAGAGCTGCTATAGTAGAAGCGAATTCCAAAAACTCGCTTAAAGAAAACTAAGAGTGAGCTATTCGAGTAGGAGCAACTAAATCCGAATTTTAGATCTAATCGACAAATATATTATCTCAGAAGCGCTTTACAATGTTTGTCTTTCATGAATATGTCATTTTGGTTGGCTAGTGTGTTTTACAACGTTTGTTGCTAATATGCTTTAAAGTACCATCTAGACATACTTTTACAGTTATCAAATGAGTACAATCAAATCGTTGGTCGCATGCAACCTTAGAATTGAACCCAAGATGCAACCTTAAAATTCGAACCAAAGACCGATTAGAAATTCAGAAAATAAGAAAATCATCACTAGTAGAAATACCTTTTAAGACATCCAACCAAAAGTAGAATCAACAATCTCTGTGAAATAAGGGAATCAAATCAAATCAATAATCTCTGTTAAATAAGAGAACTCAATTAGAAAACGGCGGAATCCATGGAGGAGGAGGCGCGAATAGCATGTCAGAATTAAATGTAAACACTCCTAATACCACCAAAAGTTATAAATGCTGCATTTCTAGACGCTAAATTTTCACTGAATGCAGGATGTGACCTTTCATTTGCTCCTCAATAGCACTAAGTTAATTAATGTCAACAAGATGAGCATCTATGCGGTCGAGTAATTAGGGACCTAAGTGACCAAATAACTTGAAAATCCCCAATGACTAGCTTTTGTGCACACCACATCCTTTTGCCGATCGGAGGAGTATAAACTTGAGCAGAAATCACCAAATGCCATGTCATTATTTTATTCAATGGAATTTAAATGGCAACAATTATCGGCTTTGAATTGTAGCATATATGCTGCCTGTTGACCCCTAAAATTGCAAAGCAATTTAACCATTAGTAGAACATGCAATTAGTCCATTCGATGGCATTTAAATGGAAGCAATCACTTGCTCTCAATTGCAGCGTATATGCTCCAAGTTGACCTCTAAAATTGCAGGCATTAAACCATTTAAATGTTGTCCATTGATGGTAAGCAATTGCAAATGCAAAACGGCACCAATTTATTCTTTCACTCATGCGCCACGATTGATCCTTGTACAATTATAAACAATGATGAGTACTCGATTAGTTAACTACAAACTATACAGATGCTAGTAGATCACTTAGAAAACACATATAAATATTTAAAAGGAGAGGAGAAAGATTTTAAAACATATGATTTTTAATCTTCTAGTCCAAGATCCATCATACTTATATCTTTTAGTATAAAAATCATCTACCTTTCATGGTTGCATGGTGGGCGGCGGCTCTGCCAGAGGCGGCGGTGGCTGGCTCAGTGTGGCATGGCGTTCAAGTGAGGAGGGAGACCGGAGGGCGGCGGGCTCAAGGTGATGGCGGGCGAGCGAGAGGTGGCGGCGTCTTGGTCGAGGCGGAGGAGAACAGCAGACGTTTTGGTAACTGGCAACGCTGGCTTTTGATACTGGGCTGGGCCATGGCTTTTTGGCGCTGGGTGAGCGCCGATGAACCGAGTGCCCTCTCGGGAGAAACCTACACTGAGTTCCCTCTCGGGCTAGATTGGCTGCGGGGAGTGTCCTCTCGGGCTAGAGTTGGTTGCCCTAGCAGATTGTGGGCCTAGGGTTTGCTATTATCCTCTGAGTGCACTCTCGGGACACACCTATCCCAAGTGCCCTCTCGGGCTACAGAGGTCGCGTGGCAGTTGTGCTAGACGGTTACTGCGCCTAGGGTTTGCTATTATCCCGAGTGCACTCTCGGCCTACACAACCCTATCCCGAGTGCACTCTCGGTCAAAACCACCCCTATTTATATTTATATTTTTGCACGTAACATACAGACGTAAATCTAAGCCTTAATAGTAGTACATTAATAATTTACCATCTCTCTCATCTTCTACATTTTTTGGCACATATTATTGGTTCATTTTTTGACCAAATTTTTTGACCAAATTTTGAACACATGCTCGTTCATACTTTCAGTGGAATTTTGAACATTTTCTTTGATTATTCTTTCTCAAATCTTAAACATTTTGACTGTTGGTTTTCAACATTTTTTCAGTTGTCTCACCATTCTCAAATTGAATTTTTGAGGAAATAAGCACTTGTGAATTTTGAGGATTGAAATAAACAAATACAACCCATAGGCCAAATTTAACTTCTAATCAAAACACTAATTCTTTTAATAAAAACTAATCAAATTCGTAAATAATCTTTTTAGTTCTATCCCGAGTGCACTCTCGGTCCAAAACTAAAAATAATGACAAAAATCCAAAACCAAATTTTCGAGAATAACAAATTGTTTCCTTTAATCATTCTCAATATATCACATGGCGAAGGAACTAAATTCGAGTAGCTCAAAAGTAGAAAACGAGAAAGTGTATCTTTGGCAAAACACTAGTATCTTCAAAAGGAAAAAAGGTACAACTCAACAACTCGTCCAAACAGCCGTTTAATTTAATTTGCACATTCCTTTCTTCCGCCGATTTTGTATCCCAAACAAATAAGAGTCGTTTTCCCCATTAAAAACCATGTGAGTGCAATCAACAAGAAGACACCCACCTATCCCGAGTGTACTCTCGGTCCACAGTGGGCACGTGGCAGAGATAAGCGATCGGGGCCTAGGGTCTTGCACTATGGGTCCACAGTGCCACCCCTATCCCGAGTGCACTCTCGGTGCCGCTTCTATCCCGAGAGTACTCTCGGTCCATAGTGCGCGGGTGGGGCCTAGGGTCTTATGCGCATCGGTCCGGCGATTGTTCTAGCAGGCGGGAGTTTAGATTTGAATCGGCGAATCTACGCCGAGTGCCCACTCGGGATAGAGTGCACCGCTTTGTCGACATGACAATCGGTAAATTATGCCGAGTGTACCGCATTATTTTGTCCCACGTGGGCGAAAACCTCATATGCCGAGTGCACTCTCTGAGTAGATGTTATATATTGCGAGAGCACATTCGGAACAGAGTTTTTTGTCCGAGAGGTGGCTAAAACGAGAGCACACTCGGTATAGGTTGATCTACTCCGAGTGTGCACTCGGTGTGTTATTTTCACACTCGCCCCAAAACTGGATTCTTGTAGTGAGGGTGAAAAATTATTAGAGATGACAACCTTCTTTTGTCGAGCCTAACACTCTACGTGTTCAACGAGTAACAATACATGTTCTAAAAAATATCAGAGACCGAGGTGGAAAATCGAGTCGGGAAAAAAGTCTAGAGATAGAGCTGCACATATATTTCTAGTGATGAAAACATTTTTTCCGGAAAAAACGGAGAAAGGATCTAGACGTAAGGAGCAATGGCCTGTTTGTTACGTTTTTGGACCTGTCCGCTATCCTGAAAAATTAGAAAAGGGCTTGTTCGTGATTTGAATTTAACGGGAGCTTTTTTTCCATAAAATAGCGCGCGATGGACCCAAACGCGATTAAGGAAAAAATATCTCCCCCTCACAAAAAATCGCAAAGGACCTATTCGTAATCTATAAGGACCTATCCGTAACTTGAAGAAACAAATGGGCTTTTTCGCGAATGTGCGTAGGGTGACACGTGGATAGGCTGGGAGGGCTCCAATTCTTCCGCTCATAATAGGGTTAATTAATGATATAAAATAACTAATGAATTACCCAAAGTATGAACAATATAGTGGATTACTCAAAGTATGAACAATGTAGAAGTAGAGGGAATTCTTTCTTTCTTTCTTGTTCACTTCTTTCATGCATTCAACCCTCTATTTATAGGTGACATGAGAGGTTTGAACTAAATAAAGAGTTACAAGAATTGATACTATGTAGGTTTCATAGTAATGGTATGGAGTTTCTCCTTCAATTGATACATGAGCGCTTTCTCCTAAAAGGGTTATGGACATCCATTTAAACAATATTTTGTAACACTCCCCTTGATGTCCATTAATTTGTGAATATGTATGCCTCGTTAAAAACCTTACCAAGGAAAAACCCAAAGTGGGAAAAAACCATGGTTAAGGGAAAAGAGTACATAACATATTCACTCCCCCTGATCATTTAAGATCTCTGAATCGATAAAGTCCAATCATACTGGTCAATTTCTTGAACGTTGTAGTGGGAAGTGCCTTTGTGAATAAATCAGCGAGATTCTCACATGAGCGAATTTGCTGGACTTTTAGAATACTATCCTTTTGAAGGTCATGAGTGAAGAAAAATTTTGGTGATATATGCTTCACTCTGTCTCCTTTGATATATCCCTCCTTCATTTGAGAGATGCATGCTGCATTATCCTCATATATAATGGTAGGATCTTCCTTGTCTAAAAGTAACCCACATGATCTTTTAATATGCCCTGTCATATTTCTTAACCAAACACATTCTCTACTAGCTTCATGGATTGCCAAAATTTCGCATGGTTAGATGATGTTGCCGCTATAGTCTGTTTCATTGAACGCCATGATATAGCAAAGGCACCACAAGTAAAAACATATCCAGTTTGTGATCGACCATTATGGGGATCGATAGATACCGTGATCTCGCAAAACCAACTAACTCTTTCTTGTATGCATCGAAAAATATAAACCCATATCATTTGTACCTTGAAGATAACGAAATATATGTTTGACGTCGCTCCAATGTCTTCTTGTAGGACATGAGTCAGATCTTGCTAATAAGTTAACGCAAATGCGATATCGTGTCGTGTATGAATAGAAAGATACATAAGTGCACCTATGGCACTTAAATATGGCACTTCAGTACGAGAATTTCTTCATCATTATCCGGAGGTCGGAAAGGATCTTTAGTTATATCAAGCGATCTTACAACCATTGGGGTACTTAAAGGGTGTGCTTTATCCATATAAAATTGTTTCAAAATTTTATCTCAGATAAGTCGCTTGATGAATAATAATTCCATTCTTAAGATGATCAATTTGCAATCCAAGGCAAAACTTTGTTTTTCCAAGATCCTTCATCTCAAATTCTTTCTTTAAGCATTCCACTGCATTTGAGATCCCTTTAGTTGTTCCAATCATATTTAGATCATCAACGTATACAGCGATTATCACAAATTCATCTCTAGATTTTTTTATGAATACATAAGGACAAATAGAATTGTTTGTGTATCCTTCTTTTATCAAATATTCACTGAGACGATTATACCACATTCGTCCGGATTGTTTTAATCCATATAATGACTTTCTCAGTTTAATTCAATATTGTTCTCGAGAACCTGCTGCTTCTGGCAGTTTAAATCCTTCGGGGATTTTCATATAAATATCACTATCTAGTGATCCATATAAGTATGCTGTAACAACATCCATCAGACGCAAGTCAAGGCATTCCTTCATTGCCAGACATATAAGATATCTAAAAGTTGTTGCATCCATCACGGGAGAGTATGTTTCTTCATAATCTATGCCAGGTCTTTGGGAAAAGCCTTGGGCAACTAATCGTGCCTTATATCTTATAACTTCTCCTTTCTCATTTCTTTTTCGCACAAAGACCCATTTGTAACCAATAGGTTTTACACCATTGGGTGTATGAGCTACAGTCAAAACTTCTCTATTTGTCGAGAATTCAATTACCTCGAATTGAGTCTTTCCATTTTGGGAATTAATGTAAAATACTATAGTCGTAAATTTTCATATCTAACAATTTCTATATTACTTGTAACTAGCTAAATTTGTACAGTGAACATGTATCCTATGTTGAAAGAGCCTTTGACAATCCCACCATACCAATCTTTCTAAGATATGAGAAATTTCGAGTCAAAGCAAGACTGAGTATACTCCTTTAAGCTAATTTATTTTGGTTGACATAACAAAGCTAGGATCTGAAAATGAAAGTGTAAAAGAAATAATTTCAGCTATGAAACCTCAGGACATTGCCGAGCTGCTATAGTAGAAGCGAATTCCAAAAACTCGCTTAAAGAAAACTAAGAGTGAGCTATTCGAGTAGGAGCAACTAAATCCGAATTTTAGATCTAATCGACAAATATATTATCTCAGAAGCGCTTTACAATGTTTGTCTTTCATGAATATGTCATTTTGGTTGGCTAGTGTGTTTTACAACGTTTGTTGCTAATATGCTTTAAAGTACCATCTAGACATACTTTTACGGTTATCAAATGAGTACAATCAAATCGGTGGTCGCATGCAACCTTAGAATTGAATCCAAGATGCAACCTTAAAATTGAGAACCAAAGACTCGATTAGAAATTCAGAAAATAAGAAAATCATCACTAGTAGAAATACCTTTTAAGACATCCAACCAAAAGTAGAATCAACAATCTCGTGAAATAAGGGAATCAAATCAAATCAATAATCTCTGTTAAATAAGAGAACTCAATTAGAAAACGGCGGAATCCATGGAGGAGGAGGCGGAATAGCATGTTGTAATTAAATGTAAACACTCCTAATACCACCAAAAGTTATAAATGCTGCATTTCTAGACGCTAAATTTTCACTGAATGCGAGGATGTGACCTTTCATTTGCTCCTCAATAGCACTAAGTTAATTAATGTCAACAAGATGAGCATCTATGCTGTCGAGTAATTAGGGACCTAAGTGACCAAATAACTTGAAAATCCCCCAATGACTAGCTTTTGTGCACACCACATCCTTTGCCGATCGGAGGAGTATAAACTTGAGCAGAAATCACCAAATGCCATGTCATTATTTTATTCAATGGAATTTAAATGGCAACAATTATCGGCTTTGAATTGTAGCATATATGCTGCCTGTTGACCCCTAAAATTGCAAAGCAATTTAACCATTAGTAGAACATGCAATTAGTCCATTCGATGGCATTTAAATGGAAGCAATCACTTGCTCTCAATTGCAGCGTATATGCTCCAAGTTGACCTCTAAAATTGCAGGCATTAAACCATTTAAATGTTGTCCATTGATGGTAAGCAATTGCAAATGCAAAACAGCGACCAATTTATTCTTTCACTCATGCGCCACGATTGATCCTTGTACAATTATAAACAATGATGAGTACTACGATTAGTTAACTACAAACTATACAGATGCTAGTAGATCGACTTAGAAAACACATATAAATATTTAAAAGGAGAGGAGAAAGATTTTAAAACATATGATTTTTAATCTTCTAGTCCAAGATCCATCATACTTATATCTTTTAGTATAAAAATCATCTACCTTTCATGGTTGCAAGTATGGCATGGCCTGGCCAGAGGCTGCGGTGGTTCAAGTGTGATGGCGGCGCGTCTCAAGTGAGGAGGAGGAGACTGAGGGCGGCGGGCTGGCGAGTGGAGTGGCGGCGGGCGAGAGAGGTGGCGGCGGCGTCTTGGCTTGAGGCGGAGGAGAACAGCCAGACGCGTTTTGGTGGCGGCAACGCTGGCTTTTGGCTGCTGGGCTGGTGCGCGGCTTTTTGCTGTTGGTGAGCGCCGATGAACAGTGCCCTCTCTGGAGAAACCTACACCGAGTTCCTCTCGGGCTAGATTGGTCATGGGAGTGTCCTCTCGGGCTAGAGTTGGTTGCCCTAGCAGATTGTGGGCCTAGGGTTTGCTATTATCCTCTCGAGTGCACTCTCGGGACACACCTATCCCAAGTGCCTCTCTGCCTCTGAGGTCGCGTGGCGCTTGTGCTAGACAGTTCTGCGCTTAGGGTTTGCTATTATCCCAGTGCACTCTCGGCCTACACAACCCTATCCCGAGTGCACTCTCGGTCAAAACCACCCTATTTATATTTATATTTTTGCACGTAACATCAGACGTAAATCTAAGCCTTAATAGTAGTACATTAATAATTTACCATCTCTCTCATCTTCTACATTTTTGGCACATATTATTGGTTCATTTTTGACCAAATTTTTGACCAAATTTTGAACACATGCTCGTTCATACTTTCATTGGAATTTTGAACATTTTCTTTGATTATTCTTTCTCAAATCTTAAACATTTTGACTGTTGGTTTTCAACATTTTTCAGCTTGTCTCACCATTCTCAAATTGAATTTTTGAGGAAATAAGCACTTGTGAATTTTGAGGATTGAAATAAACAAATACAACCCATAGGCCAAATTTAACTTCTAATCAAAACACTAATTCTTTTAATAAAACTAATCAAATTAAGAATAATCTTTTTAGTTCTATCCCGAGTGCACTCTCGGTCCAAAACTAAAAATAATGACAAAAATCCAAAACCAAATTTTCGAGAATAACAAATTGTTTCCTTTAATCATTCTCAATATATCACATGGCGTAAGGAACTAAATTCGAGTAGCTCAAAAGTAGAAAACGAGAAAGTGTATCTTTGGCAAAACACTAGTATCTTCAAAAGGAAAAAGGTACAACTCAACAACTCGTCCAAACAGTAGCTTAATTTAATTTGCACATTCCTTTCTTCCGTCGATTTTGTATCCAAACAAATAAGAGTCGTTTTCCCCATTAAAAACCATGTGAGTGCAAATCGGTAGAAGACACCCACCTATCCCGAGTGTACTCTCGGTCCCACAAGGCACGTGGCGAGAGATAAGCGACGGGGCCTAGGGTCTTGCACTATGGGTCCACAGTGCCACCCCTATCCCGAAAGTGCACTCTCGGTGCGCTTCTATCCCGAGAGTACTCTCGGTCCATAATCTTGCTGGGGGCCTAGGGTCTTCTTGCGCCATTTGCGCGATTGCCCTAGCCACCAAGGGAGTTTAGATTTGAATCTGGACGAATCTACGCCGAGTGCCCACTCGGGATAGAGTGCACTGCCTTTGCTGACATGACAACTGGTAAATTATGCCGAGTGTACCCTCGCATTATTTTGTCCTACGTGGACGAAAACCTCATATGCCGAGTGCACTCTCGGAGTAGATGTTATATATTGCGAGAGCACATTCGGAACAGAGTTTTTTGTCCGAGAGGTGGCTAAAACGAGAGCACACTCGGTATAGGTTGATCTACTCCGAGTGTGCACTCGGTGTGTTATTTTCACACTCGCCCCAAAACTGGATTCTTGTAGTGAGGGTGAAAAATTATTAGAGATGACAACCTTCTTTTGTCGAGCCTAACACTCTACGTGTTCAACGAGTAACAATACATGTTCTAAAAAATATCAGAGACCGAGGTGGAAAATCGAGTCGGGAAAAAAGTCTAGAGATAGAGCTGCACATATATTTCTAGTGATGAAAACATTTTTTTCGGAAAAAACGGAGAAAGGATCTAGACGTAAGGAGCAATGGCACTGCTTTGTTACGCTTTTGGACCCGTCGCTATCCCGAAAAATTAGAAAAGGGCTTGTTCGTGATTTGAATTTAACGGAGCTTTTTTTCCATAAAATAGCGCGATGGACCCAAACGCGATTAAGGAAAAATATCTCCCCTCACAAAAAATCGCAAAGGACCTATTCGTAATCTATAAGGACCTATCCGTAACTTGAAGAAACAAATGGGCTTTTTCGCGAATGTGCGTAGGGTGACACGTGGATAGGCTGGGAGGGCTCCAATTCTTCCGCTCATAATAGGGTTAATTAATGATATAAAATAACTAATGAATTACCCAAAGTATGAACAATATAGTGGATTACTCAAAGTATGAACAATGTAGAAGTAGAGGGAATTCTTTCTTTCTTTCTTGTTCACTTCTTTCATGCATTCAACCCTCTATTTATAGGTGACATGAGAGGTTTGAACTAAATAAAGAGTTACAAGAATTGATACTATGTAGGTTTCATAGTAATGGTATGGAGTTTCTCCTTCAATTGATACATGAGCGTTTCTCCTAAAAGGGGTTATGGACATCCATTTAAACAATATTTTGTAACACTCCCCCTTGGATGTCCATTAATTTGTGAATATGTATGCCTCGTTAAAAACCTTACCAAGGAAAAACCCAGTGGGAAAAAAACCATGGTTAAGGGAAAAAGAGTACATAACATATTCACTCCCCTGATCATTTAAGATCTCTGAATCGATAAAGTCCAATCATACTGGTCAATTTCTTGAACGTTGTAGTGGGAAGTGCCTTTGTGAATAAATCAGCGAGATTCTCACATGAGCGAATTTCTTTGGACTTTTAGAATACTATCCTTTTGAAGGTCATGAGTGAAGAAAAATTTTGGTGATATATGCTTCACTCTGTCTCCTTTGATATATCCCTCCTTCATTTGAGAGATGCATGCTGCATTATCCTCATATATAATGGTAGGATCTTCCTTGTCTAAAAGTAACCCACATGATCTTTTAATATGCCCTGTCATATTTCTTAACCAAACACATTCTCTACTAGCTTCATGGATTGCCAAAATTTCTGCATGGTTAGATGATGTTGCCGCTATAGTCTGTTTCATTGAACGCCATGATATAGCAAAGGCCACCACAAGTAAAAACATATCCGGTTTGTGATCGACCATTATGGGGATCAGATAGATACCCTGCATCTGCAAAACCAACTAACTCTTTCTTGTATGCATCAGAAAAATATAAACCCATATCATTTGTACCTTGAAGATAACGAAATATATGTTTGACGTCGTTCCAATGTCTTCTTGTAGGACATGAGTCAGATCTTGCTAATAAGTTAACTGCAAATGCGATATCAGGTCGTGTATGAATAGAAAGATACATAAGTGCACCTATGGCACTTAAATATGGCACTTCAGTGAGAATTTCTTCATCATTATCTCGGAGGTCGGAAAGGATCTTTAGTTATATCAAGCGATCTTACAACCATTGGGGTACTTAAAGGGTGTGCTTTATCCATATAAAATTGTTTCAAAATTTTATCTCAGATAAGTCGCTGATGAATAATAATTCCATTCTTAAGATGATCAATTTGCAATCCAAGGCAAAACTTTGTTTTTCCAAGATCCTTCATCTCAAATTCTTTCTTTAAGCATTCCACTGCATTTGAGATCCCTTTAGTTGTTCCAATCATATTTAGATCATCAACGTATACAGCGATTATCACAAATTCATCTCTAGATTTTTTTATGAATACATAAGGACAAATAGAATTGTTTGTGTATCCTTCTTTTATCAAATATTCACTGAGACGATTATACCACATTCGTCCGGATTGTTTTAATCCATATAATGACTTTCTCGGTTTAATTCAATATTGTTCTCGAGAACCCGCCGCTTCAGCGGTTTAAATCCTTGAGGATTTTCATATAAATATCACTATCTAGTGATCCATATAAGTATGTTTGTAACAACATCCATCGACGCAAGTCAAGGCATTCCTTCATTGCGCACATATAAGATATCTAAAAGTTGTTGCATCCATCACGGAGAGTATGTTTCTTCATAATCTATACCGTGTTTGGGAAAAGCCTTGGGCAACTAATCGTGCCTTATATCTTATAACTTCTCCTTTCTCATTTCTTTTTTCGCACAAAGACCCATTTGTAACCAATAGGTTTTACACCATTGGGTGTATGAGCTACAGTTCAAAACTTTCTATTTGTCGAGAATTCAATTCACTCAATTGAGTCTTTCCATTTTGGCCAATCATTTCTTTGTTTGCATTCCTCGATTGATCGAGGTTCTTGATCCTCATTACCGTGTATAATTTCTAGCGCTACATTATATGCAAATGCATCATTGACGTCAATATCACGGTTCAAAAGTTTTCCTGACATGACATAGTTTAATGAGATCTCAGTTTGTGTAGAATCAGGTACCTGTATTTCTTCCGAAATAGTATTATTAGTCATGTCATTCATCTCTTCAGGAGATTTTCCTTGGGCTATTATTTCCTCAACTTGACTATCTTTAGCTCCTTTTCTTCTTCGAGGATTTTTATCTTTCGAGCCCAAAGGTCTACCACGTTTTATGGTAGGTTTTGTCTCATTTGCAATAGTTGGTTGTCCTTCTGGGACACTAATTTTTTCAGGAGCATTAGCAGCTGGAATATGTGACTTTGTCACTGCTTCAAATCTGAAAAGCATCAGCAAATTATTCACCAAATTTTGTAGATGAATTATCCTTTGAACTTCATTTTCACATTGTCTTGTGCGAGGATCAAAATGAGATAATGATAATTCATTCCAAACAATTTCCTTATTTAGCTGCTTCATTTCTCCCCCTAATGTTGGGAAATTTGATTCATCAAAATGACAACAACAAATCTAGCTGTAAATAAATCTCCCGTTAATGGCTCAAGATATTTTATTATAGAAGGGGATTCATACCCAACATATATTCCCAACCTTCTTTGTGGTCCCATCTTCGTGCGTTTTTGTGGAGCAATTGGAACATATACCGCACAACCAAAAATTCTTAGATGGGATATGTTTGGCTCTTTTCCAAATACTAACTGTAATGGAGAAGAAGTATGATAACTTGTTGGCCTGATGCGAATTAATGATGCCGCATGCAAAATAGCATGGCCCCAAGCTGATGTTGGGAGTTTTGATTTCATAAGTAACGGTCTCGCAATTAATTGGAGCCGTTTTATAAGTGATTCTACAAGACCGTTTTGTGTATGAACATGTGCTACAGGATGCTCAACATTTATTCCAATTGACATGCAATAATCATTGAAATTTTTTGAGGTAAATTCACTAGCATTATCCAAACGTATCGATTTAATAGGATAATCTGAAAATTGTGCTCGTAATTTTATTAATTACTAATAATCTCGCAAACGCCAAAGTTGCGAGTTGATAATAGAGAGACATGTGACCATCTAGTCGATCGCCAATCAAAACCATAAAATATCTAAATGGACCACTTGCTGGATGAATAGGTCCTCATATATCTCCTTGTATGCGCTCTAGAAAATCAAGGATTCAAAGCCCCTATTTTAGCCGGTGATGGTCTTACAATCAATTTTCCTTGAGAACATGCCACACATGAGAAGTCATTGGACTGAAGAATCTTCTGGTTCTTCAACATATGTCCACACGAAGTATTTATAATTTTTCGCATCATTGTTGATCCAAGATGGCCCAATCGATCATGCCATACAATAAATTCATTATGGTTGGTAAACTTCTGGTCTACCACCATATATGATTCAATTTTATCAATCTTTGTATAGTACAAACCAGATAATAATGATGGCAATTTTTCCAATACATTTTTCCTACCCGATGACATATTTGTAATGTTAAGGTATTCCCTATTTCCTTCATTAATTGTCTCAATGTGATATCCATTTTGGCGGATATCTTTAAAACTCAATAGATTTCTTTGAGACTTTGGGGAATACAATGCTTCTTTCACACTTATTTTTGTCTTAGGGTAATAATATTATGGTGCTCCCGAGCCTTCTATCAAATTTGCACTCCCAGATACGGTATTGATACTTCCATTATGCATCGTTAAATCATGAAAATACCTTTTATTTTTAGAATAGTATGTGTTGTTGCCTTCTACAACACATATATCTCCACCATTTACCAAACAATTTTTCCATTCACTTCAAAAGAAAATTTTAATAAGATAAATGAGCATTATAACATAAAATTTATTAACACATGAAACATTACAACCATAATATAATATATTATATTTATTCTTGAACAAAAACATAACATGTTTGCATTATTAAAGATGTAACATATAAAATTTATTCTTGTACAAATAACTACTTAAAAATTATTCTTAAATAAGAAAATCGAAACATCTAGATGAGTTGTATCATGTTGGTCATTGCCTTCTTCTTGAGTTTTGCCAAAATATTCATTATCTCCATTACTATTGGCAAAATTGGTCTCTATTCTTTTCTCTTTCCTTTCAGCGATTGTTGATAGAGATCCACGAGGTGCTTTATGCATTTACGCGATTACGCGACCAATGATTTCTGCCTCCACAATGATAGCATATATTTTCATGTTTATAATTTTCATTTTTCCTCAGATTCCCTTTTCTTGCCTCTTCGGGGACCATTTGTATTTTTGAAGGAAACATTATAATTTCCTCTACCACGACCTCGTCCATATCCACGACCACGACCATATCCTCGGCGCGCCCTCTATTGTTATTATTATATCTTGTCGCATTCGCTTCAGTGGAATGGACTTGAACCATTGGACGAGCCTCATGGTTTTTCATCAAAAGCTCGTTATTTTGTTCACCACAAGTAAACAAGAAATAAGTTCGAATATTTCTTGAACCCTTTTTCCGATATTGTCTGCTGTAGAGCAAATTTGAAGCATGGAATGTGGAGTATGTTTTCTCCAACATTTCCTCATCCGTAACCTTTTCTCCACACAACAAAAGTTGTGAAGTGATTTTGAACATGGTGAATTATACTCACAAACAGCTTTTATAATCTTGCAACCTCGGGTGCAACCAATCATATCGAGCTTTAGGAGAATTACAGTTTCGATGGTCATACCTTTCCTTCAATTTGTTCCAAAGAATAAGAGGATCTTTCACCGTAAGGTATTCATTTTTAACCCTTCATGGAGGTGATGGCGAATAAAGATCATGGCTTTAGCCTTTTCTTGGTTAGACGCCTTATTTCCTCCTTGATTGTTTCACGAGGCTATTTGCATCTAGATGGATTTCGCATCAAGCACCCAAGACAAATAATTTTTGCCTGTAATATCCAAAGCCATGAATTCAAGTTTTGCAAGATTCGACATAGTAAACTACAATACATAGAAATACAAACTATAAATTATAGTGTGTAAATTAAACAAGATAGAATAGAGATTGAAAGAATATTTTACCTTAGAAAACGACGATCAAAGTATTTTTAGTATGTGAAATTTACGATAGCCTTTTAGAGGCGATCGTGCTGATAACGTGATATAAAATAACTAATGAATTACCCAAAGTATGAACAATATAGTGGATTACTCAAAGTATGAACAATGTAGAAGTAGAGGGAATTCTTTCTTTCTTTCTTGTTCACTTCTTTCATGCATACAACCCTCTATTTATAGGTGACATGAGATGTTTGAACTAAATAAAGAGTTACAAGAATTGATACTATGTAGGTTTCATAGTAATGGCATGGAGTTTCTCCTTCAATTGATACATGAGAGTTTCTCCTAAAAGGGGTTATGGACATCCATTTAAACAATATTTTGTAACAGTTAATATATATTAGGATAAGTTCAATTTATAACTTAGGTATTGGATTGATTTTCAACTGTGAACTCAGAACCGTTCAATTCATAACCTTCCAATTTACCCCCACAACCCAAATCAGAGTGGGTCTATCTAATGTGGAGCTAACATGGCATCCTAGTCAGCAATAAAGTGTGAAGTCAACAGATAAAAAAAGACTAAGTCTACTAGAGCACTTGTCACCAATGTGGAGCAGAGGAAAACAGAGCAGGCCACCATGGCTTCCCTAGCAAGCACGACGTTGGCGAAGGAGATGAGAATGGTGGTCGGTGAGGGCAAAAAAGGAACTGGGAAGGGGAGGTGAATCCAATGATGGTGGCGGCAAGCTCATAACAAATTTTTTAAAAAACTCTATCCGAACATAGATATTTCCAACAAGTCTAATCTCACTATTTCTCCCTTATATAGAGTAGAAGAATAAGAGGGACTTTTCATTCGACTAAAAAAATCACTGTTCGAGATGTAGAGCCACTGCAATACACACTTTCCTCAACCGCGAACAAAGCTAGGTTATCCTCCTTAGGTATCATATGTCAAGACTTGATAAATTGCTAAGCTAGGTCTGGCTATATTTTGTGATTTAGTCCAATTCAATGAATTACAAGGTTAAATCCTTAAAAAACCAAGGCAATACTTTCAATTATTCTTAGTTAACCATATCAATTGATTCAGATAGAATCTCCAATCCAATATCACACAGACCCACTGTGGCACACAGCCTATTGCCACTTGCCTCAATTTAATTCATTGACTACTCCAATTGATTATTGTGCAACACATACCATCGACAAGTCAACATTATTGTCTAACAACACATGATAGACTCTTTTCATAAACATGTTCTACCATTAGTCAAGTTTGAATTTACACTTTCAAAAGTTTGATACGGGTATTTGAATAGATTTGATTCACTCTACAGAGAAATGTACAATTGTACCCACAAGACATAATCATCTCATATTATCTATGCAATTTACACTAAACAGGATAAAGTGTGACCGAGAGATTATAATAAGGCCTTTTACAAAGCCATGTGCTAACATCACCCTACCCAACGATCCCTCCAGGTATGGATGCCCAATGATCCCTCAAGATGGTCTTCATCTTTGCTTCCAGCTTCCCTTAGGCGCTGGAGAGGAAGTGACGGGGAGAGTGTGGAGTGGAAGGCAAGGCCTTGGACGATTTTTATAGGCACGGGAGTTAGCTGCCTCGGGTTGGGCTGAAGGCATGGCTCATCAACCAGGGGAAGGAAGTCAATGGCCCAGTGAAGGTGTCGGCTTTCACGTGGCTTTTTGCAAGTGCTTTGTAGTGTGGGCAGAGAGGCAAACAGTTTGACAATTGATAATAAGTAGTAATAGAGTATAAGTAAGCATTAATAAATAGGTGACATACTGCTATAAATATTTAAAATCTCTATAAAATCCTTTTGCAAATGAAGGACCGACATGGCGAATAGAGGGGAGGTGAATGGTCACAAAATAAAATTTTCCCCCACTCAAAATACTCCAAACAATCTCGCAACAAAAATTCGCAAAAAGAGGCAAATCAAAGAGATATTGTTCGACCAGGGCAGTGCTACCGCTGGAAGTCCAGTAGCACCGGAGGCCGATAGCACCGGGCTCAAGAACAACTGAAGAACAGTCTAAAAATGGCCCGAGTTAAAAGCAAATTTCGAGGAATCTTTTGATCGGCCGGACAAAACTTCACAAAACTTGGTAGATGTGATCCTAGAACTTGTTGCAACCTTCAATCGCAAGGATTGATGTCAAAATTCTAAACTTTTTCCCTTAGAAGGAAGAACACACCAAGTTTACGAAAAGAGAACTTGATCTAATACTTGCTCGTGGGTTTTTTATGATCAAAATGATCTTGGATAGCTACCCACAGGTCATAGCAAGTAAGAACTCAAGTCAAAACTCACAGAAACATAATTTACAAGAATTACTCACTCAAGAACACAAAATCAACTTTCCTAAAAAAAAACACAAAAGATTTGCCTAGATGATTGGGATATGATCTAAGAAAGATTCAACCATCAATCATCATCCTTAGCGTAAGAAGCAAAAGCATGTAGAAAGAGGGGAGGCAAATCCAAATTGCTTGAATGTTAATTGCGGGAAAGTAAATGCGGAATTTAATACATAATGTAAATGCGTAAAGTAAATTCAAGCATGGATAAAAATGATTTGCATTTCAGGAAGGGGAGGTTTACAAAGCCTTACAACAAAGTGGGTAAAGCTCAAAGGAGCACAAAAACATCTACAACCTTCAAAGGAAGAAGGCTACCCCTTCACCCCTATTTATACTACTCTTGGGTCACCTACCACCCTTGGATGAGCCCCTCAACCCTAGAGCACTCATCAAGGGCTAGGATTAACCCACTCACACGACCATACAAGTGCTAACCTAAAACCCACACACATAATAGGTTTTTTTGCACGGTTTTTAAATCATACTACCTAGATCCGCTAACCTATCAATTAGACTATGATCTGATGGCCTTCCTTGATCCACGTGGCATCTAGCTAGCATCATCTTCATTCCTTGTCTTCTTGGTTTGCACGGACTCCGTCTCCGATCATCTTTCGACGATCCTAGACTATTTAGACCTCCGATACACCTCGCCTAGTTCTGATCATCCTCTGCCTCACCATGATAGAGCACCGTCGTCCTGCAAACCATCTAAGGCAAGGAAAACCCATCACATAGCAATGTCCAAAAAGATATGCAATTATTATCACAAAATCATTAATTAACTTAATCACACATAGAAGGTTCGGTGCTACCGCCCCTAGCCCGGTAGCACTGCCCATAGTAGGTCGGTGCTACTGTCCCTAGGCCGGTAGCATCGCTCTACTGCAACAAGCGAGAAAAACCCTTTCTGGAAATTTCACACCGGCCAAGAGGGCCGGTGCTTAGCACCAGGCTGTCATGGCCGGTAGCACCAGATTGCCTGACCCCTAAAAATACCCTTCTCTGGAATTTTCACACTGCACTAGGGTCCGGTGCTACCGCCTGGCCGGTAGCACCACGCTACCATGGCCAATAACACCGGATTACCTGACCCCTAAAAACACCCTCTTTGGAATCTTCACACCACACTGGGTTTCGGTGCTACCTCCCGGCCAGTAGCACCGGGCTACCTTGGCCGGTAGTACTGGACAAAAGCAATCAAATCTCAAATTGCTTCAAATTGAAAATCCAATTCAAATCAAACTTAAATCAAAACAAACTAAGCTCAAATTTTAGTCAAATACTCATCACAAACATAGGTAGACCTCCACATGGTCTTTCAGCTGACCAACCTTGCATAGACTCCCTATCCACACACTTTTCAATCAATTTTTCAAAAACATACAGCGACTTATTATGGGATATAACTGAGCGATGTCCATACCCAGAGGCATGACTATTCGAATAAATTACACTATGTAGAGGTTGTACTGCTTTACCCACATAACATGATCATCTCTTAATATTAGCCTAGCACGTTTCCTTTGGCGTGTGACTAAAAAATCATGACTAAACATTTACATTACTGGTTATAACAATCGTCGACCTATGATCTGTATCTCAAGGTGCGGAGTGCTCCCCAACTTTAATAGCTTATAGTTATGTTGGTAAGCTTTGAGTCCGCACAAAAGCCCCAATGAACATATATCTTATCCCCTAGTCGAGCTAGCCCAATTTTTATCTATCACTATAGCCTGCGGCTAAATTGCTAGAATATGGAAACTTATTATACTAGATCTGTCCAATGCTAGACATGTAGTTGTACAAAAACACTTAGGTCTATAACACAATAGAGCAGTCCTTAGCAACCTATGTGAGACTACAACATTCCCTACGTGCACCTGCACCTTTCCCAACAACCACTCATGCAAATTTAAGACATGTTTTCTACTTTCATTTGTACTTAAAATATCATATGTAACTCCTCTGAATCATATCACGAGTATTCCCCATTTTGAATATTTTGACCATCACCCAAGATATATTCCCTATTTTGAACATTTTGACCATCATCCAAGATAAAGGTATAATATCAGTATAAGCATGGTTAAGCATCTAGCGATAATTTCTACTCTACAATTCCACTTTTAATACTATGGTGACAAAAGTGAAGGTATCAATTTGTCGAGGTAGGGTGAATCCAATAATGGATATGCCTATCATCCTTACCAACATAGCAATTTTTATTGAAATTACACATTATAATAGTTTAAGAGTAAATTTCATAAAATTACAGGTTTCTTTTTCAAACTATCAGGAAACTACAAGTTTAAGTTTCTATGTCACAAAATTACAAATTTTACAAGAACTTGTATCGCAAAACTACAAACATTAGAATTGATTATTTCTTGTAATGGGTCTGAGATTGTAGGACCACATTGTTAGTCCCATTACAAAAAATGGTCTAATAATTGAGAAGGCGTATTCCCTAGGATTACATCTTCCAATTGAGAAGGTGTACATGTTTTCCTTAAGGTTGAAATTGTATTTTTTATTTAAAGAAAAGGATTATTCTCTCGAAGAGAATAATAGGTGGGACCACATGTCAAACTTTTATTTTTTTTGCCGGACCCACATGTCAGTGACACATGACTAGATATCAATTTGAATTATAAAATGGTTTATTTAACTGAAATGGCTCCACTTTTTATAGAATCATTACACTTAATCATGTTTAACAAACTTAACAAACATCGTTAACGCTAACTATTGGGCGCACATGTCATAGAGAACTAGATTGGTGTGCTTGAGCATTGCAGTTGAGCTCGTCTCTGAGCTTATTAGTGGCATTACGGGGATGGAGTGGCCTTGGGCTTGTGCAAGATGGAAAGTCGGTGTCCTCGCGCACTTCTGGGAAGTGTGGCAGTCGAAGAGGTAGACTATGGCGTTGGCGTGGCGATGTTGAGCCGTAGGGCATCTTGGGTTAGTAGCAAACTTAGCATAGGAAGGCAAAGTGATTGGATTGGGTCATTGTGCAGGCACTATGGGTCTCCATCGAAGCAACAACGACGAGCGTGGGGACCAAAGGTTTTCGGAGCAGTGGCAATGACACTTTTCACGGTAGCGCCATGGATGACAACAGTGAAACCTTGGCTTTATTGCTATACTTCCAAATCTAACTAGTGTTCTAGCATCTAGGGACTATGAATGGTTTACAGAGTGATCTAGCAATGACAGAAATGGTCAGAGATGGTGGGTTGATGATGAGCAGGAGAGGCCACGGAGACGTACGATATCAATGAGTTGCAATGAAGGAGGGGTTGCAAGATGGTGTGTTTCAACTTGCATGTCATGAAGGGCTCTAGAGCAAGGAATCAATATAGAGCTCACTTGAGAAGACATGATGGTGAAAATGGTGGCAACAACTTGAAAATAAGGGACCAACATGGTGTCGCTGACTCATTGCCAAATCCAAGCAATTGAGTGAGGGTTTTTTGTCAGCAGAGTACGGACACACAAGGTGACGCGGACAAGTAGGGAAGGACTCACCAAAAATAGGGTGTCACAATGACCTAGATTAGGTATGCACGTTGGAAATGAGGAAGATGAGGTCGCTTTGGTCTCACTTGGCTGCAACTGTTTCATTAAGAATGAAAAGGATGAGGACGAAGCTTAAGCAAGACAATGATGTGCATGTTGAGGAAAGAAGCTCACCAAGGCGACGGTGGTGTAGAGGCGTGCTCACCGACGTTAAAGAAGACAATGCCATTCCTAGCAATCCACAAGACCAAACTTCTCGGCACTTAGAAGGGAATCTAGGGGTGCCGAGCTGAAGGAGATAACACGCTAAGCAGACGTTAAGTAGAGATAACGCGCTAAGCAGATCTTAAGTAGAGGTGAGATAACGTGCAAGCTCTCCTCCAGCTGGCGATGCACAGAAGAGGACAAGGGAAAGGTGCTATGCAGCAATGGGTTGGGTCAGTGGGGCGTTAGGTGCTCATGTGGGTATGACTAGTCGCCCAGTTTGGTCAGAATGGGATGGCATTGCGCGGGGCGAACAACGGATGACATCGTGAGTGTTCTACAGTGATGAATGTAGTAGATAGGTCCTGTAGTGAGGACCTAGGGCCCACGAGTCAGCAGCAAGGTGAGAGAGGGCAAGCTCAAGCTTCTTACTCATGCGGGTGAGCGTGGCCACAGAGGTGAGCAACGCAGGCGTGAGGTGGACGAAAGCCTCTGACAGGTGGGGCGAGTGGTTAGTGAGAGTGAGAGAGAGCTAAGAGGGAAGGCATATCAGTTGGAATATGTTTTTCTCTAAGAGGAAATGGGTTTCGGTTAGTTGCTTTTGGAAAACCAAATTTTAAAATATTTTTCCAAAATACTTTAATTGCAAAGAACAAGTTTAGATTTTTAGAAATAACAAATCATCTTCAAAAATTATGAAAATTAAATAAAATATTTTGGGTTCTATCTAGAATTTAAATAATTTTTAAAATTCAAGGACAATAGCTAGAAGATGGAATACGCAATTTCTTTAATGCAAAAATTCTAAAAATCAAAAAATGCAGCAAAAACTTTTGGAACCTAGAATATACTTTTAAGGTATTCTAGAATGTTACAATTATGATGGCTAGATTTTTGTCGCCTTGGATATTTCTCTTGTGAAGGTTCTGGATGGTTTTTTGGAGAGGTTTGCGTGTGGAGATGTGATATTTAAATATGTCTATCAAATAATATATTTTAAAGAGTCTAAAGAATTGCCCACTGTAGTGCTAGTAAGCAAGAACTATACACTACTACAGGAATCGTCATCACAGACGGTTCGTAAACGTCATCAGAGACGGTTTTGTGAACCGTCAGTAACAATAAGTCTGTGATGAAGGAAATCATCAGAGACGGTTTTCCACTCGTCTGAGAAAATATATCACAGACGGTTCTATTAATAAACCGTCTGTGATAATTAAATATCACAGACGGTTTCAAATCATAACCGTCTGTGATACGATACGAACTTATCATAGACGGTTTCAAATAAGAAATGTCTGTGATGACCTTTTTTTCCCATGCCGAACTGGCCTTCACTCCCGATTGAAAATATATGTGTGTGTACAACTTTAATCACAACTAATGTATTATCTATACACATATTAGCTCTCCTGTTCATCGGACATTTTTAATGTCACACAAGGACTTTATTTCCCAGGAGGTCACCCATCCTATTACTACTCTCCTTCAAGCACGCTTAACTTCAGAGCTCTTATAAGATTCGGTACTTCAGTGGTAGTATGATGGCATCTGATATATAATGCATCCCTTTTCCTCTTAACCCCGTGAAGTACCCGAACACTGATTTTCAATTATTTCAAATTAGCAAACTATAGAGGTAATTAGCAAACTATATAGGTAATTAGCAAAATTTAAAACTTTCAAATTTATTTTTCATACTTTTGACTATTAATTATGCTTGCAATATATGTGCTATTACTATTCACAGAACTTATAAAAACACCACAACTTTTGACTCGTACCTTCGATTTTGGAGTTCTTGAGCTTTTCGGAATGATCACACGATGAGCTCTTCGATTATATTCTTTTGGACACCGATTCTTATTTGCAAATAAGAAATCCGAGCACTTTTGTTAAAATGGTCATAACTTTTGACTCGTAACTCCGATCGGGGCATTATTTGGCTCGTTTGAAAGATAACGAAAAGTAGTACCTGAATTTCACAAGTGTCAAAATCAGATGTTCGGATCCTGATGGTTTGTGCGAGTGCGTGCACGGTGACGAAATTCCAAAAAAACGTCGTTTAGGGCCTCAAAACGGCCTCCGAAGTTTTGAATCTGTTTCGGCCATTCTTTTCGACTATTGTAAATGGAATATTAGTTCCAATTATTTCAAATGTAATATTATTTAATTTCAATTATTTCAAATTAGAAGGCAGGAGAGATAATTAGCAATTCTTTCAAACTAAAGAGCCAGGCCTTATTTGCACTGGTTGGAGGCATCAACCAGATCGATGATGTTACATCGAGGCGGTTGGTGCCTCCAACCGCATTTAATAAGACTGCTCTTTAGTATCGATTCATTACATCTAACCGCATCGATGTAAACATCATCGCATCTTGTCAGTGCCTTGAACCGTGCTGAAGTACTAAAGAGCATCTAGTCCTTCGGGATCGATGACCTTCTAACTAATATCACCCTTCAAAATCAATGGCCTTCTTTCACAAAATCGCCTCACTTCCACAGCCAGTCTCAGGATAGAAACCGAAACCCTATAAACGAAGTGGCTGGAGGCTCTGTTTATACATGAGATATCACAGACGGTTTTATATTACAACCGTCTGTGATGTAAGAAATATCACAGACGGTTTCTAAATATAACGACAGTAATGACTATGTAGATATTACGAGCGGTTGTGTTATATAACCGTCAGGATTTCCTGACGGTTTTACTTAGAAACCGCTCGTAATGAGTATTGTAGCCATCACGAGCGGTTATATTTAGAAACCGTCTATGATATTTCTTACATCACAAACGGTCGTAATATAAAACCAATTTATGATATCTACATCGACGGTTTGAGTACATAACCGTCAGGATAAATGATATCACGAGCGGTTTTCAAAACCGCTCGTGATCGTAAGGCCCGATATAAGCCTCATTTGTAGTAGTGATATGTTGCTATGTTTCCGAAAAGGAGGCGATGTGTGTGAGTATTTATTGGTAGGTGGCAGTTGGAGTACTTTTCTTAATTGTGAAATGTGTTGTACTGCATATTATTAACTAGGATCAATTGTTAATTTTTAGATGTGTTTGTTAACTGTCTCTTGTTGATTGACATATGTTTTGTTAACTATATTGTGTTTTTGTATATATTTTTCAACTGTGAAATGTTATTGTATTATGTAATATCTGTATAGGAGGCATGGCTAGCATGATTCCTGAGCCTAGATGTAAAATAGAAAAAATTGTGTAAAAAAATATTACATATTACATACAGTTATTACTTAAATAACTATCTATGATATGCACTATCACAGATGGTTCCTTTATCACAAACATATGTGATGATTAAATATCATAAACGATTGATATCTTCTAACCATTTGTAATGGCAAGCAAATAACTATGTCTATATAGCTTCCTGTTTGGTTGATTCAGATACTCACACTTAATGTCTCTCCATCCAAATATAGGGTTTTATCTCTGCACTATCACCATCCTCTCTACGTTGTTGTTGTCCTCATCACCTATGTCATCATCGTCCTCTCTGCGTTGCTGTCGCCCTCATCACCTACGCTGTCACTCTCGTCACCACAATGTTGCCGTCGTCGTCCTCTCTGCACTGCATCGTCACCATTTTCTCTGCGTCGTTGTCACCCTCATCACAAGCACACTGTTGCCCTGATAACCACGTCGTTGCCATCCCCGTCCTCTCCACACTGTTCTGTCGTCATCGGTACCGCGTTGTCCTTGTCCCTTGTAATATCGCAAGTGGTTATCCTGGTTTTAGGGCTTCCTGGTCTGGGCGTTTGGTTGCCCTGCTTGTGTTTTGTGGGGGTCATTGAGTTGGTGGAGTGAAGTCCTTTTTCTCCCTTTTTAAATTTTTTCCCCACCTGATCTCTCTCTTTCTACACTCCCTCCCCATCCCAGCCGGCTAGCTCCCCAGCCCCCAGAACCCGACGCCCTTCCTCATTCCCGATTGGCCGGCTCTCCCTGCTCCCGGCGCCGCCCTCTCTGGCCCGGCCGGAGCCCCAGCTCCTCCCCTGAGCCGCTCGACCCTGCGCCTGCTTCCTCCCCGAGCGACGCCGTTCCTCCCCAATCCGACGGCGCCGCCTCCCTGCTCCTCCCTCCTGGCCGACTCCTTCAGCCGAGCCGCCCTAGCTTCCTCCCTCCTATCCGGCTCGACGCCTTGGGCCAGCGCGCCCTCGGCCGGTGGCCTCTCTCCAGCGGCGCCCTCCCCTCCAGCGGCGGCCTCCTTCCAGTTGACGTCTTTTCCCCCGAACTGAGCCTCCCCCTCCAAGTGCAGGTATATTCTCTTAGGGTTCCATGGGGGGTTTAGTTGGATGGGTTTAGGGTAGATGAGCAGCAATCTTTGGGTGTGTTGGATTTTAGGAATCATGGGTGTTACGCTAGGTTTGTGTTGATGCTTGGTTGTGCAATGTGGTTTAATTTATGCCGATTACATTGTTTTAGACGGGTGTAGCCTATTACAAATCTGTGTTGGTATCCGATCTTCTGGAGCATATGTTGCGAAACTTATGTGATTCCATTCAACTTATTTTAGTTTATGCCAAGTAGAGAGTTGTGATTGCGAATATGTGGTTTGCCAAAGCTCCAAAATAATTGGTTATTCTGGAGCCTTTGTCCTGGATTTTGCTTCAAGAAAAATATTAGTTTTCTGCTTGCTCTTTTTCACTTGGTTGCAGCATCCACAATCTAGTGCAATGAACCTAACCATCAGTATATCTGTTGGGAATGTGGATGGTTCACTCTTGCCTTTTGTCCCTTGTTTGCTGGGATGGAAGAATCTCATGGAGGTCAGTAAGAGCTCACAACCTTAGGTTAATTGGCAGTGTACTTAATTGTGTTAAGTGATAGACTGATTATAAGATAATATTCCAGCTTATAAAAGCTGGGGCAAATGATAGAGTGAACGGGGGAGATGTAGTAGAGAGAGTGACGCTGGACTGTGGGAGCTAGGAAGATGATATTGCGATGTTTGGCCACTGTGAAATCCTAAGTTATGGGTCCCCTCAGTTTTCTTATTAGCCCCCTAGCATCCTGGTCTCTCCTTTCTCTGACGAGACTGTGTTATGTAGAGTCAAAATTGGTGACAATTATGTCACACTTTTTGTTGGCATCCTGTTGATTAGTCGATTGGGTTAGTAGGTTGTGTGGATTTAATGAATGGAGTAAACACTTCACACTGGTTGCTAATAACATCAAGAAAGAACATTTAGAATGGATACAAGCTCGGGTAGAGAAGCAAAAGAAATTGACACAACAGAACTCATGGAGTGCGAGCAGGTAACTTAGAGGCTATTTCTAACAATATTCATGGGCTGATTTTGATGGGTCATCCTATTTATGAAGCTTCACGTATACTTGTTGAGATATTGGAAGGCTAGAAAGAAAATGTATTACCTTCCCTTTTGTTGGGCAAACACCTCCTTTTTGCTTTTTGAGCACTTAACCGCTAATGCTTTCTTGATGCCTAACTAAAAGACTGTGTGTTCAACTAGTTTATTTATTGCGATTGCTCGGGGTTTGGTGCGTAGTGCGATATGGTTTTATTTGTTGTATCTACAGCTACAATGTGTTTTTGAGAAGGTTTTGTTTACTTTAGGTGGTGCGACTTCAAGTGTAACCTCAAGCTGACGCACCCCCCTTCGCGTGGTAAAGAGGCAAGTGTATTGTGTGAATGCAGCCCCGTGGCCATATGATTATTCATGATTACGATTTAAATTGCATGATAGAAATGATGTGTTGTGTCACCATGTTTTTTTGTTGAATTTGATGAGACTAGTATAGGTGGTAACCTAAGGATGTGAGGATTGACTATGTTTATGCATTTGGTTATGACTATGTTGTTGTTGGAAAGGAACAAAGGTTGCATTTTTTGTTCACGTTAATTGCATTGCACATTCATAAAAGGAAGAGGCGACCCATGCTGATGCGGGCCTCTGTGTTCATACGTAGTGAACACGAAAGTCCTACCTCGTAGTCCCGATTCATCGAGATGAATGGGAGCGAGACAGTAAGAGTAGGCACCCTCCACGAGATGGAAGGGAATGAGGGTGCACACCGACGGGTGTGCACTCGGCAATACCGGTATGTGCAAAAAAAAGGTGCATTCATAAGCATGCATGTTGCATTGCATCGCTAATGGTTGATTCGTGTGTTAATTGTTGATGTGCGGTGTCGGGATAACGTCGTGGACTCCTTCCAAAAAGGTTGAATGAGGTATGTGCTTGATATAAGAAATGAGGTAAATGGCATTACTACAATGGTTTAATGTACTTGCTATTCTTGTGTATAGAATTATAAGTATTCTGTTGATTTAAATGTATTAAATGATTAGGATATGCTTGTTGGATGCACTTTGTTGAGTCTTTGAACTCACGCTTGTTGTTTATTGATTGTAGGTACAGTGAAGCCGGCATGCATGGATGGGATAGTAGCACTTCACTCACCAAGACTTAACATAGTTAGATTAGTTCAGTATTTCCACTTTTGTTATGTGTCAGTAGTATAAAGCTTACTTTTGAGTAGTTAGTTTGTAAGTAGTTGATGGTGTGTTGTTTTAACGTTCTAATCCTGTGTTGTCTTTGTTTATATCTGCTCGTTTCCTATATGATTATGCTTAGATGTAGGTGCTTAGTCGGTCATGATGGTTAGCGAGATGCCATGACTGTTATTGTCATTATTTTGTTGGTTATTGTCTTCTGTCTGCTGAGTGGATGTCCAAGTTTTAGGGGAGGTGCTGCCGAAATTTTTAATAAATTTGGCAACCTCCTAGTTCGCTTGCTTTGCTAAAATTTATCCTAGTGTTTTGTAATTGTTTTGCTTGAGGTGTAGCATTCAGGGCACGTGGGGTGCCGGGGTGTTACATCCCTATCCTCCTCACACCGTACAGTCACCCTCCTCCACTACCTCTCAAGTACTACTATCAATCTAGAACTTCATTGCTTCAGTTTAGAGTGAAGGTATAGTAGGGATACAATACTAATAGTAGAAATTTGGTGGTTGTGAGACCATAGACTAGGAGTAGTGTGGTGGCCTAAGCATCTTGCATACATTTAGTAGATCAAGTAGTGAAATTCTCTACTTTTTTTCCACGTGATGATCTTGTGAAGGTTCGAGGAGAGCTCACTATCCTCTTTCTGGCTGATGTAATTCGAGTCGGGAGTGAGTGCAGTGCCTCGGACAGTTTGTAAGTTGTATAGCAGATTATGTGTATTATTCAATTATGAATTGTGTAAAGTGCATGCATATGTATTTGAATTGTGAATTTTAAGTCATTTATTCTGTTTGAATATGTGTTATGTTTATATCTCTCAACCGTGAATTTTCAACTTTGAATTATGTATGTGTCTTATGTCTATTTGAATATATGTTGTGTGTATTTATCTTAATGATGAATTCTGTATCTTATATTTGTTTCAATATATGTTGTGCATCTATAGAGAGTGCATGACTAGTGTGATTCATGCTAGCCAATAAATTAAAATTATGTATAAAAATGCATATCACATATTATCCTTATCACATATTGTTTGTAATTGGAACAGTTTGTTATTTATTATTGTCATATACGATTTCTTATGTATTAACCGACCGTAAGGTATAACTATCACAAACAATTTAGGATGGTTTCTAAACCGTTTGTGATGATCACTGATCATCACTGACTCTTTTTTCACAGATGGTTCTAAAACCATCTATGCTGACCGTTTTTAACCATCTATGATTTTTCTGTGTGGTAGTGAAAGCTTGGTTGGTGGCCAAAGGGTTTAAGAGATGCCATGGCATCCATTATGAAGACACCTTCAGCCGGGTATTGAAGCCTGCCACAATTTGACCCATATTGTCGCTAGTAGTTTCTCATGGCTTGCATCTTCGTCAACTTGATGTGCATAATGCTTTTTTGCATGCTGTTCTTGAGGAAGAGGTGTAAATGAGACATCCTCTCGGGTTTCAGCATTCAAGGTATCCTAATCACCCGTGTGGGTTAAACAAGGCTCTTTATGGTTTGAAGAAGGCATCGATAGCTTGGTTCTCTAGGCTCAGCTCTAAACTTCAAGAGCTGGCCTTTGTTCCATCCAAAGCAGATCCGTCGCTGTTTGCCTTCAACCAACCTGGGAATATTATCTACATACTAGTTTATGTGGATGATATTATAGTGGCAAGTTCCTTACCGTGTGCTACGAGGAGACTACTTGAGCAGCTACAAGAAGAATTAGCCATCAAGGATTTTGGTGATGTTCATTATTTTTTGGGCATTAAGGCTCAATGGAAGCCTGATGGAGCGATCCTAACTCAGAAGAGATACATCAATGATCTACTTGAGAAAGCAAATATGAGGGACTGCAAGCCGATTAACACTCCCATGTCTTCTACAGAGAAGATGTCAAGAATAGAGGGCAAGGCCTTGACGGCAAATGAAACTACAACATTTTAAATCATAGTTGGCACACGTTAGTACTTGACACTGCCAGGACTAGATATTGCATATTTAGTAAATAGACGTGCCAGTTCCTAAGTGTTCCTACAACCCAACACTAGACAGCCGTTAAACAGATTTTGAGAATTGTGAAGTACTCTTCCTCAATTGGATTGAGAATTCATAAGTCGTTATTAACCTTGGTGTTGGTGTCAAAAAATATGATGACATATTGATCGACTCAAACATATGCAAACACCAGGTTTTAGAGGTTCGAGGCGTGCTAGCTGATTTGATCCTGCAATCGGTAAGGTGGATAGAAATTACACTCAAATCCAATCTAATGTGATAATTAGCAAGAATCTAAACATCTATTCAAAACCGATTAAATCGCAAGTAATGATAAGTCTAAACAACTTGTTAGAGTTGACTAAGTGGCTGATAAAGGTAGATTTTCCCAAAAAGGCAATACACAATAAGATCGGAGAAAACCAAACCTGGCGTAATCGAGGAAGATCAACAATCAACGATGCGCAACTTTATTAATCAACAATGAATTACAAAAGATCTAAATTACAAGACTACTCCTAGTTAACAGGAAAAAGTAGTTGCGAGTTGTTTTTTTATTGTGTTTCCTTTTTCATCTAGCCTTAGGTCACCTTTTATAATGCATAGGCTGATCATATCCATCTCCAATGTGTTGCCAATCATGATCTGTATCGACCTCCATCTCCTATGGGTAAGACTCTTTATTTGGACCAACATTGGCTAGAATTCCAATTTTAACTTAACTTTTCCTTTTTGAACCGATATTGACTATCAATATCCAATTTCACCCTTAGCCTAGCAAATTGGTTATACCTTGCCAAATTCTGGTACTAACATATGTCCCCATTTTTGGAGATAAATGTGTTATCTTCCAAAAATCTCCTATGTTGGCATAAACTCAATTTTTTACAATATTTTCACTGCTTTTCTTGATAGCTTCCCATTAACTGCATCATAATATCTTGAGTCACATAAATTTCTATCATAACTGCTCGTGAATCGTCGGGAAAGCTTCCGGCCTTTTCACCTTTTTCACCCACCTATAAATATGGAGTCTATTCTCTTATCATTTTCACGTGCTCAATCTATCAATTCTTTTTTTTGAGGGAAAATAGGAAGGGAGGCCCCTACTTAATATATTATAAAAGAAAAAACTAGAGAGCAGTTACAAGGAGATATACAAGAGAGAGGATATAAAAGGGAGAAAAGAAAACAAAAGAAGAAAAGAAATCAACTGAAACTACTCAACCAAGCATGGAAATATGTTCTTATCAGTTTAATATCTGATATGTGGGTTAAGCTATCAGTTCTCACGTAATTGGCTTCATTTGCTTCTGGACTTCATGCCCTACCCCACTCAACTTCCATCAGCTTGACTACTCCAATATGTTTGTTTAGCTTTCTCAAATCGGTCTTCAGAGAATCATGGATTCCAACTAGGTACTCATTCCCATATCCAATAGTAACGACTAATATTACTTAGGTCCAATATAAAATCTTGATCCAATAATTGTTATAGAACAAGAAATCCTCCGCCTTCCATTGTCCACTTCTGATTATAACATAGAAGGGTAGAGCAAAAGTTTTAGAGCTTGGCTGACAGCGCTAAAGGGTTGGAGGGACTGGTACAATCTGCTAGTAGCACAAAAAAATGGTTGAGTGGGAGCAGATGGGGATAGCCAACTGTCTTCCTTTATCTCTACCTGGTCCAGGGGCCAACAAGCCCTTGCTGGCAACGACCTGTTACTTCTGGTTAGATACTTTTAATGCCTTCATCTTTAGAACAAGTCCTATCAACCTAACTGTTTTGGACGTAGCTCAACTCTGTTGTTTGAGGCATGATGGAAAGCAAATATCAACCTTTAGTGCCAAACCCCAATATAAGCTGATCCATACCAAGGGGAAGGATAGAGCAAATACATCGAGAATAACAAAGGTACTGGTCCAGTATCAGATGAAGAAAACGTTGCTTTCCTCAATCTATGACTTGATAGATTTGTATTTTGTGGAGCTTCTCTTGGACCGACTCAACTTTATCAAGTGTTGGTCAAAATATTGGTAGAAGGTCATCGACTAGCATTGGGAAAAATGTTCTTTGGGGCCATATATCAGATGATGCACATCATACATAGTTGGCTTTTCACAAGAATAGGGTTGTATACAGTTGGCAATGTAGGCGGTCCTCCTTCGTTTGTTTAGAACTAGCTTTACTTCCTTTTTAGTCGATCATTCAAGATTGACTCTTTTGAGATGACCCCTTCCCCCTTAAAGAAACCTTAGAAGGCCAAGATGATGAGTATAGGAATAGCCAATCTTTCAGGGAAAGATTTATTCTCTATTCTAGCAATGAGGCAAAGATTACCCCTATCAGCTCAAGAAAATATTTAGCCTTTTTCCTCCAACTTGACAATGAAGACTTCAACCAGCGTGATTTATTTAGTTATAAAGAGGCCGATGACTATCCATACCCCTCATTTCTTCATTTGTCGTCTGATAGTAGCAGTATGCTTGAAGACACTCTCAACTTATATAGAATCTTCCTTTCCCCATGTGTAATGTCTGTCGACTTGTATACCAGAAATCAAACCTTTCAACCGTCTTATCAATTCTTTCACCCATCAGTGTATGTTAGATAGCTTGGATTTAGGCAAGTTCCTCCAAGTTTTCAATTATTTAATTAGCTTCAACCAAGGAAACATATCTACAGTGCTTCTAGAGCTAGCATTGCCCTACACTTGGTTGATGGCCTTTAACTTCAAAACTTGCCACATTTCTTTCTGCATACTCAAAGGGCAGGAAATTTTTTCACCTGGTGGTTGGCTATCTCTGTAGCCTTGCATTCTACAGAAAGGACTACATCGATGGTCATCACCAAATTCTTCCCAAATCTTCCTAACGAACCAATAGTAATGACTAGTTCTTCTAGCAATAGCTCAAGTTCCAGCAACGATGCTAGTTTCTCAGGCTAGACTAACACAAGCCTTGTAGACATTATTAGTGAGATATCGGCTAAAATAGGCTTTTTCTTCAAAATAACTTGAACATCCTTGAACTTCATAAATTGGTTATTCCTCTTATTTCACATGCTAATGAAGCAGGGAAGAGACCCGCTGGTGAGTCATTAGATGCTAGCCATCCTACCAAAAATCCCCACCCTACTGTTAGAACGGCACTTACTGGCTACTCATCAGGCACTCTGGGAATTCAATCCCACTCCTTGTCCGATTTAGAGAAGCAACAACCCAGTAAGTCTTAGGGCATTGGCATTATTTCATATTTTTAGTATTTTGGTTGACTAACTCCTTTAGCTAATTATTCAATAGAGAAGAAACGCGGTCGACCCAATAAGAATGTCATGGCTAGCAGGGGTCAGAATCCCCAAGAGCAATCAACTAAAAGCTCTCCTCATGCATAAGGCATAAATTAGGTAAGTTACCAGGGCCGACGAAGAAGACACACACAATTCAACCAAATTCGCATCTACCTTTATTTTTCTCTCCACTAGAATTAACTTTATAATTTAGTCTTGTAATTTGATCTTGATCAATAAAGTTGCGCATCACCGATTATTGGTCTTCATCAGTTATGCCCCAGGTTTGGTTTGCTCTGATTTTGTTGCGCATCGCCTTTTCAAAGTTGATCTACCTTTATCCTTCAATTAGCCTTAATTGGCTAATTACAGATTTTGATCTGATCGGCTCCTAGCTGATCGGATTTAAACCGATCGTCACGCGAGATTGGCTCTAAGCGGATTTCATATTTTCCCCTTACCAATTGTAGGGTCAAATCGGTTGGCATGCTTTGAACCAGATGTTCATCTGGTGTGCTGTGCCCGCATATTTATACGACTCCAAGTGTTGAAGTAGGGTTTTTGGCCACAGCACACCTGACGAACACCTGGTTAAGAGCATGCCAATCAATTTGACCCTACAATCGGTAAGGGGAAAAATATGAAATCCGCTTAGAGCCAATCTCGCGTGATGATCGGCTTAAATCTAATCAGCCAAGAGCCGATCAGATCAAAATCGATAATTAGCCAATTAAGGCTAATTGAAGGATAAAGGTAGATCAACTCTGAAAAGGCGATGTGCAACAAAATCTGAGCAAACCAAACCTGGGGCGTAACTGATGAAGACCAATAATCGGTGATGTGCAACTTTATTGATCAGGATCAAATTACAAGGCTAAATTACAAAGATAATCCTAGTCGACAGAAAAATAAAGGTAGATGCAAATTTGGTTGAATTGTGCGTGTCTTCTTTGCTTGCCCTGGTTCATCTTTTATACTCATCAGCCGATTCGAGTCCTATTACAACATGTTGGCAAGTAGATTCTGTATCGGCCTCTATTTCCTAAATAATCCCAAGTCGATCCAAATATCTTGAAGTCGTATCCTGATCGTACTCTGTTGACCCCGAACTACCGATTTTGACCACATTTGCCAAATTTAGGTGCAAACATATGTCCCCCATTTTTGGGACATAACTTGTTGTCTTCCAAAAATCTTATCCATCGGCTTATTCAGTGTCGGCTTAAAAAATATTCTCCAGTAACCGCTGCATTAATAGCACCGTAAAAATCTCGGTGCGTTTTAACTGCATGTGTTGTTTCAAAAAAATTTCCTGCCGCTTCAAAATTTTTACCGTGCTATAAATATGCGAGGCCCCCACCATCATTTTCATGCTCGCAAGCTCTTCAATCAATTGAAATCGGCTTTCCTCTTCTTCTGCGCTCAAGCTTCCCAATCGGTTTTCTTAAATCGGCTGAATGGATCCCAATCAGGTACTCATCCCGATCCCTGGCAATGATTATAGTCATAAATGAGGAAATCCCTAGACTCCCCTTGTCGGCTTCTGGTTACAATGTGGAGGAGTGGAGCAAGAGTTTCAGAGCTTGGTCAACAGCCCTCAAAGGGTGGAGATCCTGGCACATTCGCATATTGGCCCAGAAAAGAGAGGAATGAGAAAGAATGGGCATAGCTGAGTGTCTCCCCCTTTCTCTAGCCGATCCAGTGGCCAATGAGCCCTTAGTGGCCATGGCTTGCTATTTCTGGTCAGATGCCTTCAATGCTTTTCTTATCCGGACTGGCCCCATCGTCCCAACCCTTCTTGATGTGGCTGAATTATACTGCCTTAGACCGAATGGTGAACAGATATTGGCTTTCAGTGGAAAACCAAGATACAAGCTGATCTATTCCAAGGGAGAGAGATGGAGTAAGTACATCCAGCACAACAACAAAGTGAATGGGCTAGTATCGAATGAGGAGCACGTTGCTTTCCTGAATCTATGGCTGGACAGATTTTTATTCTATGGAGCATCTCTTGGGCTGACACAAGTCTACCAGTTGATAGCAGAGCGTCTCATGGAGGGGCGTCGGCTTGCCCTCGGTAAAATGCTGTTAGGGGCAGTCTACCAAATGATGTACATAATAAGGAGTCGGTAACTTTCTAGTTTCGCCAAGTTTGTTGTTGGCAATAGGAGGGCCCTTGTGGTTCATCCAGATATGGTTGTACTGCCTTTTCGGCCGATCGCTTATCTCCAAGCCTTTGGAAGATACGGTGTTTCCTCGTGAAGACATTCCAGAGAACGCTATTCCTCAGTATAGAGCTAGCCGATCTCATGGGGAAAGGTACATGATGTGTTCGGGCAATGAGACAAAGATTACCCCCGTCGGCTTGAAAAAATATCTGTCATTTTTTTTTGCAATTGGACAGTGTGTCTTTGGCCAGCAGGATTTTTTTAGTTATAGTAACGTGGCTGACTACCAATGTCCCTCTTTTCTTTCACCTGGATGTCGATAGCTCTTCAATGCCTCAGTCAACCCTGGATCTGTTCAAGATTTTCATTTTCCCAAGTGTTCTTCATGTCGGCCTAAATGCAAGAAATCAGACATTCTAGCCATCGTATGAATTTTATCACCCCTTAGTCTACGCACGACAATTGGGCTTTGGCCAAGTCATTCCAAGCTTCTCACTCCTTGATCGGTTTCAACTCAGGGCCAGAGTAAGGAATGCCACTACAACGGACATTGTTTTGGAAATAGCTGATGAGCTTCAGATTGAAAACTTGCCACATTTTTTCTTAAATTCGCGTCAGGTAATCCAATTTTCCTCTTGGTGGTTATCTGTGGCGGAGGCCCTTTACTTGGATAGGACTCTGTCGGCTATTATTGATACCTTTCTTCCTAATTTTCATGAGCCGATGGTAGTCCCTAGCAGTGACTCACCTGAGGAGAATAGTTCCTCTGGTTACACTAACTCATCGATAGACTTAGAGGTATCAGTCTTTCAAAGGATTTTCTTTCTTTTTCCTTTTGTTTAGTACTGGCTACTAATCGACTTGCATCTTTTTTCGTAGTCAAAAGCTACTGGCAAGAAGGTCGCCGCAGGCCCATCGGGTAATGGCCATCCCACGAAAAGGCCTCACTAGTTGACGAGCCTTATGGACTATACCTCTGGTAACTTAGGGGTTCAGAGCCCTTCCTTATCGGAGATTGAGAAGCAATAAAAACCGAGTAAGTATTACCTTCATCCAATGATTACTCTTAATTTCTTTACAATGCTTACTTTTAGTCAGATCAACTTTTACACAGAAAAAGGACAAGTCTACCAAAGCTCCTACCAAGAAGGGGCCAAAACTTTAGGAGCGCAGCGCGGAAAGCTCCCGTCGTACATCGACCATTGGAGATGTAAAATTCCCTACCGAGTGTCTTTTGAACCTTTTGAACTTTGATAATGATTTTCAATCGACTTAATGGTTATCATCTTTCCAGCCGATCGTATTAGTGTAGGTGGCCAATATTTTGGCTGATATACGAGGCACATGCTCGGCTATCCTACCACCGTCTCAGCCGATGCTTCCTGTGCCAGTAGCTTCCCTTCCTGTAGTGTCGTCCGACCCACTGGACTTGCTGGGATTCACTCTAGATGAACTTGATGATCTAGAGATAATCGCCATGGACAAATACCCTGTTGATATCAAGAAGATCTTGGAAGTCTCCATGGAAGCGTCGGCTGCTGTCACATCGGAGCTAGGCATGCAGGAAAGGCTAAACCAACTTTTCCATTAAGTGATGCAGCCTGAAGCCAATCTTATGAGAGATACACAGCCACTTCGCAATGCGATGGCTGTTGTTGAAGCTGATCTCCCACCAGAGGCGATGAACGCGCTGCTAAACGTTTGCCACTTGGATGATAAAAGGGTAGAGGTCGAGGCATTCAAGGCCAGGATTGCCCAGAGGGAGGCACAAGAAGTCGACCAGCGTCTTCTGGATAAGATGGTAGCAGAGGCTAAAGTGAAAAAGAAGCAATTTGATGAAGATGCTCTGGGTCTCAAGTTGATTAAGGCTAACATTTAAAATCTGGAATCGGCTAAAAATATCTTGGAAGAGGAGCTAGCCAATCTACATAAGCAATTAGCCGATGGGTAGTCTCAACTCAATGCAGTGGCCACCTCCTTGAAGGACTAAAAGCACAAGATTGGCTTGGCTGTTGCTAAGGTCAAAGAGCAGTCGGCCAAAGTAGTCCCCATCCATGGCAGTGCCAAAGCCTATTAACAGACTGTGGATGAAGTCCAAGAAACTATTGCGAAGGCGACTGCTGCGCTATCGACTCTAGGGGTAAGGCTTCCTGGTTCTGGCGTGTAAACATGTGATGTAAAGCTTTCAAGTGTTGCTGAATCGAAATGATACTTTTGTAATGCCTTAACTTATTTCTCAATCGGCCATTTGTGCCGATTTATGTCATTTACTTTGTCTTGGCATTTTCAATGAATTACTTGGTTTGTAGAATGATACTTTAACATAGCTGATTAAGATCCGATCCAAACACTAGGATAGTATTTCTTTAAGTACTTCCCATTAATCGCCTTGGGCAGCAACAATCCTTCAAACGTCTCAAGTATATAGGAATTCCCGTCAACAAGCCGATTTATTCTATACAGTCCTTTCCACATAGGAGACCATTTACCAAATCGGCTATCCTTAGAGCCAACCAGTAATATAGTTTTCAAAACCAGATTGGCTTCACTAAACGATTTAGGCATAACCCTCCTGTTATATGCCCTTGCAACTCTCACCTCATTCCTCTTAAGCCGATCCAGTGTAGACAGGCGTAATGCCGCCAAGTCATCTAAATTGTCGATCATTGCATCCTTATAGTTTTGAGTTGACAAATCATGTTGTCTGGCTATGCGTATTGAGTCAATATTAATCTCCACTGGCAACACAGCCTCCTGACCATAAACTAGTTGATATGGTGACAACTTGGTTGATCCATGGTGCGCTAGCCGATACGCCTATAACGACTCCGATAACGTCGAGTGCCAATTCCTCGGTTTTCATCAATCTTCCTCTTAATTAACCTAATTAAGGCTTTGTTAGACGACTTGGCTTGTCCGTTAGCTTGAGCATAATAAGGCGATGAGTTGAGTAACTTATACCTAGGCTTTTGGCGAAACTCTGGAACTCATCGGGCATGAACACAGTACCTTGATCGGTTGTAATAGTTTGTGGACTTCCAAACCAATGAATAATGTGCTCATTGACAAACCCGATAGCGTCGACGTTTGTAACCTTCTTGAGGGGTATAGTCTCAACCCACTTGGAGAAGTAATCTGTTGTGGCCAAAATGAACTTATGGCCTTTGCTTGAAGGCGGATATATTTGGCCGATCACGTCTATACCCTATCCTCTGAATGGCCATGGCTTGATAATCGGATGCAAAGCAGATACTAGTGCAAGTTGCACATTACCAAAATTTTGACAGGTCTGACACCCCTTATAATACCGGAAACAATCTTCCAACATTGTCGGCCAAAAGTACCCTGTACGCCTAAGTACCCATTTCATTCTATGAACCGACTGATGAGATCCGCAAATTCCTTCATGTACTTCACCTATTGTGACTTTAGCTTTGTCGGCTCCAAGACATCTCAATAGTAATCCTTCCATTGTTCGGTAATACAACACCTCATCTAGAACAACATACTTTAATGCTTGCTGTCTGACCTTGCGCTCAGTCGGCTTAGATGGATCCATCAAATAAGCTTTTATCTTTGCTCTCCAATTGGTAGTATCAGCACACATTATTGCTTTATCAACTGATTCAAGCGTTATATATCGGCTAAAATCTTTGTACCCTGATGCTTGTTGTGCCAACGAATTAGCCCTGTCTTTCATCTCTCGAGGAACATGTTCAATATAGAATGAAGTAAATGAGCCGTTAGTATCAAGACACTGCTCTAAATATGTTAATAGTATTTTGTCATTACACCAGTATTCTCCCTTAACCTGCTGCACGACCAACAAAGAATCATCGTAAGCTACAACAGCATCTACTCCGATAGTCTCTAGCAGTTGTAAACCTTTGAGTAATGCCTCATGTTCTGCTTGATTGTTAGAACATCGGCTATTTAGCCGATATGCAAATTCGAAGTTATGCCACTTCAGTGAAATCAGCACTACACCAATGCCATTGCCCTCTCGTTATACTGATCTATCAAAATACAACTGCAACAACAACTAGATCGGCCATGGTTTCACATCCTGTCATAAAATCGTCTATTGCTTGCCCTTTCACGGCCTTAGCTGATTCATACGTTAGGTCGAACTCAGTCAAGGCATATGCCTACTTACCAAGCCGACCACACAAAATCGGAGCTGATAACATATATTTTATGACATCGTCCTTACAAACAACTTTACAAGCCGATGCTAAAATGTAATGCCTTAACTTGATGCAAGTGAAATACAGAGATAAACACAATTTTTCCATGAAAAGGTACCTGATTTCAACGTCCAGGAGTCATCGACTTAAATAGAAAATCACCCTTTCCTTACCGTCGACTTCTTGTGCCAAAACAACTCTGATGGTTTCATTCTCAGCCGATATATACAACTTGAATGGAATTCCTTTCTTTGGTGCAGCCAAAACTGGAGGTTTGATCAGGTACTCTTTAATCTCATCAAAAGCCTTTTGCTGATCGGCTCCTCAAACGAACTCCTGATTATCCTTTAGTTTCAATAACGGGGTGAAAACCCGAATTTGACTAAACAAATTTGAAATAAATCACCACAAATAATTAATTTTGCTGATCAGCTTCTGCAACTCGTTTTTGCATGTCGGTGGCTTTGTGTTGGTTATGGCCTTGACCCTCTCTTGATTAACTTCAATTCCTCTTTCATGCACCATAAAGCCTAGAAATTGTCCAGCCGATACACCGAACACGCACTTTAAGGGGTTCATCTTCAAGCCATGCATCCTTGTGTTCTGGAAAACCTTCTCTAAATCAGCCAGATGTTGCAAATCATCCTTTGATTTTACAACAACATCATCTATATAAATTTTGATAATGTGGCCGATTAAATCATGGAAGATTAAATTCATTGCCCGCTGATAAGTTGCACCAACGTTTTTTAAGCCAAACGTCATAACAGTCCATTCAAACAACCTTAAGGCACCAGGGCATCTCAAGGCGGTTTTAGGTATATCAGCTTCCGCTATGAATATCTGATTATACCCGGCATTTCCATTATGAAAGCTGATAATTTTGTTACCCGATGTAGCATCGATAAGCATATCGGCTATTGGCATTGGATATTCATCCTTTGGCATGGCTTTATTTAGATCCTTGAAGTCCATGCACACCCGAAGTTTACCATTCTTCTTCATGACAGGGACGATATTGGAGACCCATTCAGCATATCAGCAAGGCCTAATAAATTTGGCCTCCAGCAATAGCTCTATTTCTTCTTTGATAACATTGTACAAAGCCAGATTAAAGCACCGTGGATATTGTTTAAACGGACGATACCTTGGTTTTATGGGTAGTTGATGTTCGACAAGCTATTGGCTTAAACTAGACATCTCATAGTATTTCTAAGCAAAACAATCTTTATACTTTTTAAGTATTTCACCTAACCTTATATGCTACATCTAAATTTGCACTTACAAAAGTAGGCCTTTTTTATCACCTTTCCCTATATCAACTTCTTCAAGCAAATCGGCAGAAGTAAAACCTTAGCCTAGTTTTTCTACTTCTTGAAAATCTTCAATAGCCTCACAACACTCTGTTGTCTGTCGATAGCTTTGCATTTTGTCTTGCAGGGCTTTCACTACTTCTGACTCCATCGGTGCAAAACCTCATTTGCCCAATCAAACGTGCCAGGCTTAACACTGATCGGCATAAGCCCTATTTTACCAATACAAATAAAGTCATAGTCATCAAGTACTTTGCCCGATATACATTCGGCCTCTTCATGTGGCCAATTCACATCTGAACTAGCCATTGCAACATGAGCCGACGTATCGGCCAGTACAACCTCGACTTCATCCCTGTTCCATTGGACGAGTAGCTGATGCATGGTCGATGGTATACAACAATTTGCGTGTATCTAGTCTCGTCCAAGCAACACACTATAATTGCCTTGGCATCAATGACGAAGAAATTTGTCGGCAAAGTTTTGCTGCCAACCATCAATTCTGTAACCATAACTCCTTTAGCCTCAGTGGGATCACCTGTGAAGTCATTCAAAACCATGCTAGTTTTGATAAGTCTTCATCGGACTTACCTAGTTTTTTGCAGGTGGTATAGGCATCAAATTAACACTAGCTCCTCCATCCACCAACATCCTTGAGATTGGCTTGCCATTTATATGTTCTTTCAGGTATAATAGCTTCAGGTGCCGATGAGCGTCACGTGGCTTTTCGAAAACTGCGTCCTAAGCCCCCAGACACAGCTGAGCAAAGGTCTCCTTAGCTAATTCAGTTTTAATTTTGAACTTGACTGGTAATGTGAACACCATATTGATGTCCATCGGAGGTGTGTCATCCCGAATCATTAGTGATCCCAAATCATTGGTCTAATCTGATTCTTCATCGACTGGTCTTTTCTCCTCCACTCCTTTTTTACAGCTTTGACTGGCCGAAGCTCATTGAATACCTGATCCCTTAGCTTTTCCTCTTCAGCCTCTCTGATCTCCAAGGTTCTTAGCCGCTGAAGCCATCTACGCTATGATCGGCTAAGACCTGACGGGCACCACCTCGGTTTGGGTTCGATTGGCTTGCGGACTTTTCTAGCCAGATCTTTTACAACCACAGTAGACTCCATGTGCTCCTTAGCCCGATCCGGCATAGATATCCGTTCCTGGAACAGCTTCCTATACCTTTGGCCAAATCGACTTCGTATTGGCCCTGATAGCTTGTTCTTAGCCAGTTGTCTTGTTCAATCATCTTGAGGATAATGTTCCATTGGGCATGAATGTGGCGATGGCAATGTTACTCCCCTTTCCCAATGAATCGCGGAAGGGGCTACCGATGGGTTTTTTTCAAGTTGTCGTGCCAAGATAGGTTATCAGGCTGACGATGATACTGTTGTTGCCGATTGCTTATCTTCTCATATTTTTCCAGCAACTGAGAAAATGTCGGTTTGGGTTTGCTCACTAGCCTCCGTGGTGGCGATCTCTCAGCCTTATACCATCGGCCGACTTGCGGATCTCCTTTTGGCTTGATAGTTCTGGAATTCTTGCCATCCTGATCGGCTTCTATTTGCAATGAGCCGATCGTTATCTTGAGAGTTTCACCGCCCTTCGAGTAGGATTGGATATCGACGTGTCGAGCCCGTTTAGGCTCTTCATCAATCATTGGTTCCTTACCCTTGTGCGAGCACTGGACCATGTTGATTGGAAAAGGGTTGACGTCCACCTGCATGGCTGGCTCATCCGCAAACTTTAGCCGACCATCTTCAATAGCTGATTGAATCTGTTGACGAAAGATGTTGCAGTCATTAGTATTATGAGAAAAAGAGTGATGCCATGCAATACCTTCGCTTTTTGATTTCATCAACCGATGGTATGATGTGCCCTTCAGGTAATCGTATTATTTTCTCTTGCAATAATAAATCAAAGATACAGTCACACTTGGACATGTCAAATGCGTATTTGATTTCTAACTTATTCTTCGTCGGTTTAAGCCATGAATAGACTAGAGATTTTTTAGAATCCTTTATCTATTCGACTATATTTACCTCTGCTTCATCGTCTTCAGAGGTTTCACTTGAACTATAATCAACTATGTTAACCTTGGCTTTTTCCTTATTATTACCATTTATTCTAAACTTATCCTTGAATTCCCTATTATCAGGGATTGGCTTTCTTGCGCCGACACACGATAAAATAGATGGCTTAGATCGAAAAATTCTTGCCCATCAAATTTTTCCCTTAGTGGGGGAATTAACTTTTGGAAAGCTAAATCGGCCAATTGGTTATCAGACAATGTGACACTAAAGCATTGACTTTGTACTTCCCTAAATCTCTTGATATAATCAGTTACCGATTCTCTAAACTTCTGTCGGACGGAACTTAGATCCAAAATTCTAAGCTTAAGACTACCAGAGAAAAAATACTCGTGGAATCGGCTTTCCAAATCGTTCCAAAAGTGGACCGAATTTGGGGGTAAACTGGTGAACCAAGTAAAAGCAGCCCCTGATAAGAACAATGGAAATAATCTAATTTTTAACCTGTCGGACTAGGTAGCTTCACCACATTGGACGATTAATTATCTGACATGTTCAAGGGTGGTGACAGAATCATCTCCAAAAAACTTGATGAAATCAGGGACTTTTAAATTATGTGGATAAGGCATACGATCTATATAATTTGGGTATGGCTTCCTATAGCTGATAACTCTTCCCTTCAGCTGTAAGCCAAATTGGTCTCTTAACACGCAGTAAATGGGTCACTCCAATTGACATTTGTTAGCATACAAGATCGAGTTGTGCCAATTATAGTTATAATTGATATCCTGCACCCCGAGTGCAAGCTCGGGCTGCCGACTGGGTCGAGCCGATTGATACTGATGAGGAGATTGATCATATCCATCAGCTTTTCCAACCGGCGGTTCTGGCAAAGGGACAAAAGGTTCGGTATATGTTACTACTCTATGTGGAACCGGATTCTTGAGTAGAATCGGTTCGTGGAATTGAAGACCCCTATTAGATTCAATCGGCTACAAAGCCGACTGTGGAAAAACGTTGAATAGAGCTGACGACAGCAAGTTAGCCAGCACATTCAGCTTTGCAGCGTCAGTATATGTGTGATAATGTGTAATCCTGCAAGAATGGGGGTTGCCTGGCGACAACATAGTAGGTTGAGTCGACATTAATGAAGGTGTTGGAGCCAAAACTTTTACCGTGTTGGTGTTTTGCGCCATTGAATAAACGGGATATGTTGGTAGCGCTTGCAGTGGATCGAGTAGACTTCCAAATGAAGCCAGCTCTTGAGCAATTGTTTTCACACTATTTGCTATCATCGGCTTTAGGGTTGTAACCAAACCCGATGATTGATTGATTAACGCATGATGTACAGATTGTTCAATCATAGCCAATAACTCAACTTGGGCAGGCATATATCGACTTACTGATTCACTTGAGACGGCTGCGTCACCGAGAGGGTTTAGCGTTGGTAGAGCAGTCTTTTGGGTAACCCCACGTTGGGTCTTCTGGTAGCAACCCAACATCATCTCCCCCAAAGAAGCTTTTCGATCTTCAATTTCTTTGTGTTGCTGTAGGGTCAAATTATCCAACGTGGGGACAATTATGGCTTCAGTGTTGATATCAGCTAGTGGAATCGATTTGCCTGTCGAAGACATCCTTTCTTGTCCCACCGGACGTGCCAAGAGTGTGTTGGCACCAAAAACTTGAAGTAGGGTTTCCGGCCACAGCACGCCAGACGAATACCTGGTTTAGAGCGTGCCAACCAATTTGACCCTGCAATCGGTAAGGGGAAAATATGAAATCCACTTAGAGCCGATCTCACATGACGATCGGCTTAAATCCGATCAGCTAAGAGCCGATCAGATCAAAATCGATAATTAGCTGATCAAGGCTAATTGAAGGATAAAGGTAGATTAACTCTGAAAAGGTGATGCGCAGTAAAATCAGAGCAAACCAAACCTGCGGCGTAACTGATGAAGACTAATAATCGATGATACGCAACATTATTGATCAGGATCAAATTACAAGACTAAATTACAAAGCTAATTCTAGTCGACAGAAAAATAAAGGTAGATGCGAATTTGGTTAAATTGTGTGTCTTCTTCACCGACCCTAATTCATCTTTTGTACTCATCGGCCGATTCGAATCCTACTACAACACGTTAGCAAGCAGATTCCATATCGGCCTTTGTTTCCTAAATAATCCCTAGTCGATCCAAATATCTTGAAGTCGTATCCTGATTGTACTCTATTGACCCCGAACTGCCGATTTTGACCACTTTTGCTAAATTTATGTGCAAACAATACCTTAACCCGATTTCGTGTAGTGGCAGTGGATGGTTTTATCATGTAAGATGACACGCTGACCTCATATGGACCTCTGCTGCACCGAGCTCTCAATCATGCTTCTATAGCTATTAGCCCTTATAGCTCACTTACTCATGCTTCTATAGCTATAGGCCCTTATAGCTCACTTACTCTCAATTTTGATTTTGAAAGAGAAGTGAGCTCATGTGTAATTAACCTAAACTTGTCTAAAGTGTTATGCTACATACCAAAACCATCCACTTATCATACCACACGGGCAATTAATACCACTATGCAAAACCGGATCTAGGTGTTATTTAAATCAGATTGCAAAGTTTAGAGGTCAAATATCTGATTTCATAGTTCAAGATACTGCACAGATTTTCGAGCAAAATTTAGAGTGTTAGGCCATTCTCAGTGCATAGTTTCATTTTTCAGTTTCCAAGAGTGCCACATCAGCTTTTGTCTAGGTAACTGTGTATCTCAGATTTTATCTAAATGAAACTCTCTCACCTCCCATGAAACTTTCTCTATCACTCTCTTCATAATTACCTTGCCATGTCACCGAATATGATGATGTGTCATCTATACCCCTTTATAATACACCAGTTCAATCTTTTCTACATCCACACAGTCTTTTGTCTCCACAGAGAATACTTTTCCTCTATCCACCCTAATATGTGCACCCAAAAATCTCCCTTCCTCAAAATGAAGCGCTAAGATGTTTGTCGACGATCGGGATCGTCAACCGCAAGAAAAGAGGTAGGGTCAGAGAGTTTATGGGACCCGAGCTGCGTTTTGCTCGAACGAAGAAAGAAAATCGATCGCGGTGATGGTCGGAGCAAGGCGACAACGAGCACGAGACAAGAGTTTATACTAGTTCGAGCCCCTGTGAAGGTAATAGCTCTACTCCAGTCGCCTTGCGGCGGTGATTCTTGTTATATGGGTGTACAGAGCAGCGTTTACAACTCAAGACAGTAACGGTGATTCCTAGCTCGAGCTACTGTGTGTGTTGTGTTGTCTTCGTCTCTCTTGGAGCTCTTGCATCCTTGGTCTTTATACTCTCTCGCTCAAGAGCGGCGGGAGATATCCCCGGAGGGGGCCTTCACGCGACGTTGAGGATCAAGCGGAATCGCCCTGCACTTGTCGCAAGACTGTGTCATCCCCACGACCCGTTCTCTGGTAACTTCGGTCAAATGCTAGATCCGAATCCTGTATGACCGAGGCTTCGAACGAGATCCCGCCGAGCTTGAGGTCGAGCAGGTCGAAGCCGGTCCACAGCCGCTCTAGGTCGAAGCGCCCAAGATGCACCTGTGTCGTGGTCGGGGCCTTCCGAGCTTGGGGGCTCCGTTGACCGCACGCCAGCCGGTCAAGGAGTTCCCAGCCCTCGTCAATGTTTTATCACACCACTTCATCAAATCTAATGGTCCAAATCATTAGGTTCATCCATCCTCTAATCTAATCACGCCAACTTCGGACTTTTCGATGTTGGTACGTCTTTTCGATGTTGGTCCAAATCGTCAATGTTTTATCAATGTTTTATCACACCACCTTCGGACTTTTCGATGTTGGTACGGATGTGAACGGTTGGCGTGCACCTGGCGGTGTTTTGACTCCGAGCCTTAATTGCGCCCGTCAAATCACGGTTGGCACGTCTTTTAAGCGCCATGATCGGGCTTTGAGCGTTACGGTTCTTAAGACCAAGGCGCACCCGATCAAAAAAGCTTCGCCCTTAAGCGCCTTTGTCTTCTAGCCTCCTCTCGAGCAAGGCCCTTCCGTTCGCTTCCTCGACCAAGCGCTCTTACGCCATGACCAAGCTTGGAAGGAGCACCACGTCGTCGCGAGGATGAAGGAGCTCGAGGCCCCGGGATAGTGGACCCGGTGACATGGCGGTTGTCGGGCGGAGACCGAACCTCGCCTCGATGATGAGATCGTCTCGCACCGAGCATTATGCTCTCCTTTGCTGCGGACGCCGGAGAGCGAAGTTCGTATGACGCCCTTTCTAGCTGCGAAATAGAGCTCATCAATCTGCATCGAATTCCGACCTTACGCCGCCATCTTTTCCCATTTGTGCGAGGGATTCACAGGAATCCTTCCCACCCCCGCCGTTTCTTCCGCTACTACTCCCTCTTCCGCCAGGGAAGGACCACGTGGTCGGATGTTCAGATTCGACTTCGACCAGGGCTCAAATGGCTCTTCCCGGCGCGCCGCCGGGACTCACTTGGCCTCGCCCGAAGCGGTGGTTTTATCTCAAGAAAGGGGAGTTTTGAGCTCGACGACGAGGGAACCCGTCACCGAGAAGAAGGAGACCCCCGAGCCCGAAGATCTGGAGGTTGACGAGGAGGCCATTGCTGCCATACATATCTGCGCCACGCGTGGCCTCACCGGCAGTAATCGCCGTCGACTTATGAGCCGTGTCCCTCTACGGAGGAGGGAGCACCTGTTCTTCGAGATCACAGGCGCGACGACCCCACTCGTGAAGGTTCGACAGCAAGGCCTCCGCCCTTGGAACTTCCGCCAAATCCATCTTCCAAATTTTCTTGATGGCCCATGTTCTTGCAAAGACCGAAGGAATCTGGGTCTCTGACAGATGTTCAAATGTTCGAAGTGGCGATGGATACACCTCGACGATCCGGTCCCAAGAACGATTTGCCGGAAGGCCGAGGCAAGCCATCCCGACCTTGCCCTTGATCTTGTTTTTAGCGAAGGTCCTCTCGACCCACGCAAGTTCTCAGACCATCGAGCCGCTCGACATGACTGTGAGGATGCTCCACGCCGGTGGGGGCAAAGGCAAGAAGGGGAGGAAGAGGCCCCCTCACCACGACAAGCCGTCAGAGGTGAAGAGGCCAGATGTCGAGCGGGGAACCGCGCCACGGTAAGGACCCTACCGGCCGAGCCCCGAGCTCGAGTTCATGTGCCTTGCGGTTGACGAGACCTTCCTAGTTGCAAAGAAGAGAGCCTGGCGCCGCCAGTCTTGGTACTTCGGCCTGGGCTTCGAGCCTGCCTCGCCATGCATGGGCGACAGGAGCCGGCTCGGCCTCGAGATCCTGTGTCGCGAGGACGCCAAGAAGCGAGGCGCCTCAAAGATCGGGCAACAAGACCTTCGACGACCCTCGGAGAGGAGATCGGTGACCTGTAAATTCTTTGCATCCCGGCGCGCCGCCCTTTCGTGATCTTTTGGCTTAGTGTATGCTTTTGATCGCAGATCGCGTGAGCACCCGAGCTCGAAATTTGCCCGCTTTTACGATGGCTATTGTCCGTATGCAGTCCGAGTCCGAGGAGGAGGATACGTTTGAGTTGGTCAGCGCCGCCTTCGCCTAACGCGGACTCCGTCGGGTCGCCGAGCTCGGTTCCGGCCGGCGAGTTCGACCAGGCCCTGATGATTCGGACGATGGAGAGCTCCAACCCGCAACCAGCCATGGATTTTGACACCGGCGAGGCTCATGATGCGCCGCCGTTGTCGACTCTTCCGCTCCACCGCGAGGGAGGCCGCCAGGCGAGCCGTGGCGCACCGAGGCGACACCCCGAGCTCCCGACCACGGCGCTCCAGTGCCGAGGTCGCGATTCCTCCGGCCATCGAGGTGACCAGCCGCAGGCTCTGCGGACTGCCAGAGAGGTCTGGCACGGCACCGAGGCAGCGGTACCCTCGCCGTGGAGGTCGAGAATCTGTGGCGGACCCGGCCGCCCCTGGTGAGGCGAGGTGGGGCCCCTGTCAGTGAAGGTGGGACCAAGATCGCCGTCGCGCCTTCCGGGTTGTTGACCTACCGATCCCGGAGGAGGTGACGAACCATCAAGCCGCCCTAAGGCTGTAACTCGAGATCCCTACCGAGCGCGCTAGTGGTGGTCGGGGTCGACCTTGACACTGGTGCGCCGGTCGACGAGGAGGAAGAGATCCCCCGCGATCGTATCGACGACCACGAGGAGTTTACCCGCATACGCCTGGAAGGCCATCTCCACAAGGTAAGGGTCCTCCTGCGCATTTCGTGGCTGGTAGCCTGTGTTCCTTATTCCCTCATTTTGGGCCTCCCTACTCGTCGTGAAGGTGATCGACCATGCCACCCAAGGGCTACAAGGCCTTCAGGAGCATGCCGTCGTGCTGAAGGGCCTTCTGGACGCAATAGAGGCGCGGGAGGTTGAGCGCGACAAGCTTATCCGGACCATTGAGGTCGAGCAAGGAGAGCTCGAGCAGAAGGCCCAGGAGATTGACGACGGCGCTGCATTTATGAGGGCACAAGAAGTAGCCCATGCGGCGGAGCTCGAGCAGGCCAGGGCCTCCGAACGCGACCATGGTTATACGGCCGTCGAGCAAGAGCGCGCACGGTCGGCCAAGGCGCTCAAGGTCGAGCGGGCCAAAGTTGAAGCCCTGGAGAAGGCTGCTGCAGAGCGGCGCCCTCCGACCGAAGCGCCCCCGACCTCGAGGCTAAGATCCTCGAACTCGAAGAGAAGCTCTGGCGCGCCAACAAGGCGGTCGAGGACAAGCAGGCCAAGGTCGAGCACTTTGGAGAAGGCCGCCATGACCGGTCTTCCTACGAAGCGTCCCCGAGCTCGAGGCCAAGGTCTCGGAGCTTGAAGGAGGCTTGAGCGTGCAAAGGGCGGCGACGAGCGCGATGACCCAGCTCAAGATTTAACGGCGCCGAGCCGGATGCCTCCACGGTGGCCCTCCGTAACTGAGTGAGCTATCGGCCCCGAGGACCAAAGTCGCCGAGCTCGAAAGAAGAGAAGCCGCCTGCCGAGATGGCCGACCTATAAAAAACTTTAAAAAGCAAGGGATGTACTAACAGAGTGGTTAGTTTTGGTGTACAAAGAAACCTCATCCTGCTAGGACCCGTAGCTTGGGGATACTTGAAGTCTTTCTTGCTTTGCTTGTTAGCCGCTCCGTGCTTTCTAGGTCGTATGCCGATAGGGTAGCCTTACTCGGCCCGTTGGGTGCGAGGTCGAGCGACGCGTGCCTCGGGTACAAGACTTAAATATGGACGAGAGGCCACGACCGCAAAGTGGAGGAACAACCAGAAGGTAGAAGGGCACGGCGGACATCGTTAAGTAGGTTAGTGCTCGAACGGCTCTTGCGACCATGCATATCGCCGACGGCTAAAGCGGCGAGGTTCTCACCTTCGAGCAGCACAGGAAGAGCTAGATTGCGAAGAGGTTAAACTTACGCTTAGCTCGTCTCACTGGGGTGAACGTCAAACCCGCATCACTTAGACTAGGAGCAATGCGCTTGCGCATTTAAGGTCGTGTTCGAAAAAAAAACAAACGAGGAACCGCTTAAAAAGAAATAGCAAACAACATAAGTGGAAGCGAGATATAAAAAGGGCAAAAATGAAAGACCACTTTATTGAAATGTGAGGCATAGAGTTTACACATAAAACTTCCGGTCGATCTATATTCCACGAGCTAGAGAGCTCTCGCCATCGGCATCGCTAGCCTAGAGTAGCCCCGTGCGATCTGCTGAAACAACTCTATAGGGCCCTCCCCATGGGATAACTTGTTGGTTTGGACGAGCTCAATCCGCCTCGAGGCTAGGTCCCCAACAAGGAGCTTCCTAGGTCGTGACTGACCGAGACGCATGTCTGCGAAGAGCTTGCGGTAGTAGCGTTGATCGAGCGAGGCACGACATTTTACTTCTTCTGCGAGGGTGAGGTCGAGGCCGTTCGTGCTCGGTCGACTTGGTCGACCTGCCGACTCGGCGAGCCCAACGTGACCTTGGGAGGCGGGGCGGCCGCTTGCAGAACACGAGTTTGGAAGGTGTGGACCCTGTGGCTCGGCTTGTTGTGGTACGAATAGACCATAGGACGGTGGGAAGTTCGTCCACCCAGGCCTTGCCGTATCGATCGAGCTCATCTGCGACTCGTCTCTTGACGCTCTAGGGGTGAGCCACCGAAGCGAAGCAGATTTTGATGCTGAGTTCCTCGCAAAACTCCTGGAACAACTCGCTGGTAAACTGAGTACCGTTGTCAGTGATAATTTTGCATGGAACCCCGTACCTGGTGACCACGAACAAGCGGAAGAAATGAACTGCCGCCCGAGCAGTTATGGTCGAGACCGGTTCAGCCTCTATCCACTTGGTGAAGGTGTCGACAGCGACGAACAGAAACTTCTTCCCCCCGGTTGCTTGAGGAAAAGGACCGAGGATGTCCAGCCCCCAGGTCGAGAAGGGCCACGTGGCGGATGGTGCGGAGCGCAGAGCGGGTTGATGCGACTTTCGGGCGTGGAATTGGCAGGCTCGGCAGGTGCGGACAATATCACGAGCATCCTGAAGCGCCGAGGGCCAATAGTACCCCATGCGGAAGGCCTTCCCGACCATTGTCCTGTACGAAGAGTGAGCCCCACAGAGGCCTAAGTGAATGTCATGCAGTAGGTACTTACCCTCCTCCGTGGAGATGCACCACGTCAGATGCCGAAACATTGCGCTCAGAAGCTCTCCTCGACAAGCGCAGGCTGCATCGCCCAAGACTTGATCCGCCTCTCGGCAGGTCGGGCAAGGTGTCGCCCGAGCAAGGAAATCGTGGATGGCCTCGCCAGAGAGGGGTACCCGACCATGGCGAAGCGCGACCTCTTGGTCGGAGATTGACCGGCCGCCGTCTCGGGATGACGACGGGTGGGACGTCGCCGTTGGAGGAGCCGAGTTTGGAGAGGCATCCGCTACCGGAGTTGTCCTTCCCGGGATGTGCTTGAGCTCCAAGTTCGAACCACTTCTCCATCTTGCGTGCCTCGGCGAGGTACTTTGCCATCGAAGTCTCCCGAGCACCGTAGTCCTTGTTGAATCGGTTGATGACGAGCCGAGTCGCCTTTCCACGACCAAAGCGGCGACACCCAAAGCCTTGCAAGCTCGTAGTCTTGAGGAGGGCCTCAGATTCGCCACATTGTTGGTTGCCGAAGCCAAAACGAACCACGCCTCAACTTGTCGCGCGTGTGGGGTAAGGATAAGGATCCCACTTCGAGCGCTTGAAGGACCTCGAGCCGCCAAGAACATGACCGGGCTTCTCCTCTTCGCCCCGGCTCGAGCGGCTGCGACGTCTGTTCGACCACGGTCGGCGAGCACTTGCGACTTTATGGTCGTGCGTGCCACGACCGACGCCGAATGCCGCCATTCCATGGCCCACTTGGCGATTCGCCTGCCGCCTCCGGGTTCTCAGATGTCCCCGAGCGGAAGTTGCTCGGGACGACCACGAGTGCGCCCGAAATAGTGCCGAGCTTGCGAAGCCATGAGGAGAGCATATAACAGCTTCAGACTGCGGGTAGCGCTCCTTCTGCCGTGCAAGACCTCACGACATAATAAATGGGTCTTCTTTGAGGCCCCTGTTCGCCACCAGACACGGCACTAACAAAGATGGGGGTGGCCGCGAGATATAGCAGTAACTTCTCACCAGGTTGTGGCGTTGTAAGGAGGGGTGGGGACGACAGGTACGTCTTCAGGTCGTCGAAGGATCGTTGCAGTGAGGCTTTGCACCTGCTTGATCGAGGTCGGGGGTGCCATCTTTTCGATCGCCTCGATCTTCTCCGGGTTTGGACCAACCCCCGAGCCCCCGATCATGTAGCCGAGCACCTTACCGGACACCGCGTCGAACACGCACTTCTCGGGGTTGAGCTTGATCTTGTGCCTGTTCAAGTTAGCGAAGGTCTCCTCGAGGTCGCGAACGTGGTCGCTCTCGGCGGGGCTTTTGACGATGATGTCGTCCACGTAGACCTCAAGGTTCCGCCCGATCTGGGGCTCAAAAGTTTTGGTCATCGACGTTGAAAAGTGGCCCCGTGATTGCGCAGAACCAAATGACATGGTCGATAGCAATAGGTGCCAAACGGCGTGATGAAGGAAGTCTTGCTCTCGCTGCCGACCGCCACTTGATCTGGTGGTATCCCGAGTAAGCATCCAAGAAGCTCAAAGATCTTGGCATTCGCGGTGGAGTCCACGATCCGTCGATCGTGGAAGCGGAAATTGTCCTTCGAGCAGCCGAGTTCAACCCCGTATGGTCGACGACATTCTCCACTTTCCTCCCTTCTTCGCAAGACGATGACCGGGTTGGCGACCACTCGGAGTAGTTAATCTCACGAATGAAGCCGGCCTTCAAGAGCTTGTCAAGGTTCTCCTTGATGATCGCGACTTTCTCCGGAGAAGCGACGCAGCCTTTTGGCGCCTGGTCGGGAGCCGGATCCCACTTGCGGTTTTGTGCTCAATCACCTCCTCGACGCCGCATATCCGCAGCTCCCAAGCAAATATACCCTTGTTGGCGCTGAAGGAAGGTGACGAGCTCGAGTTCCTATTTAGAACTCACCATCGGAGACGTGGGACGCACTGGTCGGGTCGCTCTCGCCGAGCAAGACGACCTTTGTTGCCCGCTGGCTGTAGTCGCCGCCTTTCCGCGCGGGCGTTTCATCGCTCGTCTCCTCGATCACTGGGCAAGATGTTCGCAAGGGCCAAGGCCTTGGTCTCACAAACCATGCGCCGCTTGTAGGTCGCCCGCCGACGATGATGACACCGCTGGGGCTGTAACTTCATGCACCGATGGCCATAATGGTTGGCGACCATGAATTTGACCAAGGCAGTCGCCGAGGATGGCGTTAGACGGAGGTCACCTCGACCACCTCGAAGGTGATCAACTCGGCGAAGTTGTCGAGCCACCGAAGGTGACGGCAAGACAACCGCCCTAAGGGGTGGTCGAACTCCCGGACTATCCCAAGAATGGTATGGTGATGCTCTTGACCTTCGATCGGGAATCGCATCCGGCCGAGCGCTCACCGCTGCGGCAAGTTAAGAGAGCCGCCGCCATCGAGCATGACGCGACCGACCAGGGTGTTGCCGATGGTCGGGTCACGACCAAGGCGGTCTTTAGGTCTCGAGCCAAACTCGAGAGCATCCTCCGGGAGAAGGTGATGGTGGCCCCGGCCCACTTGCAGGGCTGTTCGGTGGGCTTCCCAACGGCGACCTAGTAGATGGTATGTGCGGCGGCCTTGACTCGCGCGCGATGGTAGGCCGACGAGCCACCGAAGATGACATCGATCCGGCGCTCGCCTTTGCTGAACCTGTGTCGAGGTCATCGTGTTCGCAGCAGCATTCACCCGGTCGGGTGGTCGTCATCCGCCGGAGCATGGGCATCTCACCCGCCCATCGAGAAGGCATCTAGCTTATTCGCCAAGCCTCAGAGGCCCGCAGATCGTGGCCGCCTGTGGAAAAGCGAACTTTGTTTCGTCATACCCTGTCGCCCCTCGACCCATTGCCGAGCAGCATCGCCTGTCGGGACCGCACGTTGGCCCTCCTGCTGGGGCTGGTTCTTCGCCTGGTGAGGTCGAGGTCAACCTTGGCGAGGCTTAGGGTCCTCCCGAGCTTGACCTCGGACCTCGAGGACCTCGCGCTGGCCATCCGCCAAACGACCACCATTTGAGACCCCGCCGCCTCTAACGATCAAGCTTCGCTTCTTGGAGGCGGTGCGTGGTCGGCGCTCTTGGGGTTGGACGGACCGCCTCTGCTTGGTTTAGACCGAAGCTTACCTTTGGTCGAGTCGCTTTCCAGCAGAGCGGCATCGTCGCGTCCACAGCACCGCTCCGCCATGCGGAAAAGTTTGTTGACGCCGAGCCTCGAGGTGATCTCTGTGTCTTGGTGAGACGCCGATCACGGACCCAACTTGAAGGCCTTGATGACGGCCTCGTCGAAATGCTCGATCGGGTTCCTTGTGCGGATGAATCGCCGCACAAAGTCGCCAGAGTGGCTCGTTCTTCCCTCGATGACACGATCCAGTCTTTTCCTCGCCTACCGCCGTAATAACTCGGAAGTTGGGCGAGGGCGTTCTGATCTGGCGCCACGACTGAAGGAGCCAAAGCTTCGATTAAAAAGCAGTCCTAGCGACCCGCCCGTAAGCGATCGGGAGGTAGTTTGCCATTACGAAGCTCGTCCCTCCACCGCGGGATAGCGGTCGAATAGATGGACAGAACTCGTCGGGGTTCTTGGTCCCGTCGAAGCGCCGATCAAGACGGCTTGAACCGCCGCCGCCGCGACGCGATTTAAGGTCGCCTGAGTACGTATGTAAAGAGAGGTCGACAGTGCACGGCCGTGGTCATCGCCGACAAGATCCCTATCGCTGCCGGACTCGAGTCGAGGCTGCCCGGTGTCTGGCTGTCGGGACCCAATTTGCAACTGACCCTCAGTGTATTCAAAGACTAGTCCAGATCACGCTTAGTGCACATAGCCTCAACATTGGTACATATCATACCATAACCAATGAAATAATAAGTAATTTGATTAAATACCCAAACTAGTTGATCGACCTTATGGTCAAGTTACAAAGATACGCCTCAGTGGTAAAACTTATTAAAATATTTGAATGCAATGAAATAAAATAAACTCGTGGCGCCAACCAATTTGCCACAGTAATCGATCGGGCTCGCTCCTAGTTCGCTTGGCTCCTCTTGGTACTCCTCCTCCGGCGGGGGTTGCTTCTTCTTCAACCTGAAGTTGTGTTGTTGTGGGTGAGTACTTTGAGCACTCAAGAAGTCATGCATGTAATGCAATTTCTAATATTCTACATGCATGGCTTAGTACAAAGGATAGGTCATGGTTCATGAGCAAGACAAAGATTCAAGATAAAGCGAGAATAGATTGCAAAGCAAGAAAACAAGAGTAGGAATAATAGCTTTCACAAACATTTCAATCAGAATCATTTTTCTGTCCTAAGTCCAGTTCATCATTACCAACCCAAGCATTTTCCATAAACAAGTCATTTTCATGAAAATCTAACCCTTGACCGTAATCAATGAAAGTGATGCTCATTACCGTGAGCACGGCTATTCAATAGGTTGTACACTCTGCAGAGGTTATACACTTTACCCACAAGATACAATCAAATACCACCAAGGCAAATAACCGAATGTAAGCCTTTCCAAAGTTCCATCTAAACCCAAGATCTTGCCGCTAAGGTTTCAACACCGAGGGATGGTTACCACACCAGTGGCCCCCTCTTGCGCCGTGTGAGTTCTCATCCGCTTCTCCGGCCTCACACCACCACGAGCAAGACCAAAGAATAGATTTCCCGGTTTATTTAGCTAAGCCCGCCCCATTACGGAGCTTGTGGTTGTATGAAAGACTCAGTTCAAATGCTCGCAAGGTTAAGTCCTTAGTTGACCGAGGCAAGACTAACCAAATGTGATCTCAATTATCCAGAAACCAATAAAAACCAAATACGACCGCCCAGTTGCCACTCTTGGCCCACCAGAAACAATCTTGCCATTTGCCCCAGTCTAAATCATTTTTCCCACCCTGGTTCTTTATCATTGCACCACGTGCCATCATTAACTCAATAACACATGTCTCATTCACAAAGCATGTTCCTTATCTCATTAAGTCAATATTTACTTTGGTATTCCAAAATCATGAAATGTCCACGTGGCAGGGCTAAGCATACTACTTCGGTCTACTCAACCCATGTTGGCAAATTATTAATGTCCAACTATTAATCCATATCCTAGGGTGACAAAGGGTTCATGGCCTACAATTATATATGACAAGGTGGCATACAGCAACTAGGCATTTAACTAATCCCAAAACTTATTCAAAATAATTTCTATCAAATTAGCATGCAATAGTTTAAATCAAAATAATTTGCTCTAATAGGTTCAACATGATCAAACACAACTTGCCTTCAAAAAGTGCTGGTTCTGTTCCTCGAGCTTGCTCTGAGTCGAACCTCTCCCTCGAAACCGTCGGGGACTTCAACGTCTACGCGAACGATACACAAAACAATAAAATAAATAAACAGTAGACAAACAGTGCTCAAAAATTCAATTAAAATTCATAAACAGAAAGATCACAATTTTACACATTTATAGAAATTGGAATCACTCAAATCGGAGTTAAAACGCAAAAGTTATAAGCATTTGAAGTTTCAAAATACATTTAAACTCAATAACCCGAATTAAATAAGTATTTTCTTTTTCGGAAAATTAATTATTGCGTCATCGGTGACACGTGTCGCCACCACAGAACGACGCGTGGCATTCCGACGCAGCCCCGACCGCTCCCCGGCCGACGCCATCATTGACTCATCGACAGATGGGACCCACCGTGACGTCACTGGCGTCACCGGCCCCGGCGGTACCGACATGCGGGTCCGTCTTTGTCGGCGACTCATGCGCCACAAAGTCGCGTGCGGTGTCATCGACATGTGGGTCCGCCTTGTCGCCACGCGTGCGATGAACGGCGACGTGGCACTACGGATGCCCTCGGATTTGCATCTAACGGTGGAGGTTAGAAGATGGGGTTTACTGTTTACGGGGCGACGTGGCCGAATCAGGGTCGTTGATGCGCGATCGAACGGCTGTGGGAGCTCGACTCGGCGGCGACGACGCGGCGGCTCTGCCTCACCGGAGATGAAGACGACGACGTGCGACGCGGCGTTTCTGTGGTCCTCCGGCGACGTGCGGTGATGCTCCCGACGCGGCGCGACGAGGTGAGTCCGATGGTGGCACGGCGATGGCGGAGGATCACCTAAATGATTTAAACGACGCGAGGAACTCTCGGCGGTGGCTTTGAACTTTGGCGAGCTCGCGGCGAGGCAACAGCGACTCTGGCGGCGTGATGTGTACGGACGGGTGCGGCGCGAGGTGGGAATCACAACCCGGGTGGCGGCGCAATAAATAGCCCCCTCGACGTCCGTGAAACACGCGTAGACCGAGGCCCACACGGCAAGCAGCCAGCGGAATCCGTGGTGAATAGGATTGGTCGACGTGGCGCAACGTGAGCCCTTGGATGAAGATCGAACGGCTGCGTGTTAGGGTTTTTCGAGAACGGCCGCATACAAGATTCGCCCAATATCGTTCACGGATATTTAACCCTTTTTGAATAAAATTAATTCCCAAAAATAAAATAATTCATTTGGGGCCTTAAAAATACTAGAAAAATTCGAAAAATTCTCATAAATATTTTAGGACATTTATGACTCAAATAAAATATTTTCAGGAAAATTTTATTTTAACTTTTCTATTATTTAATTAATTTGATAAATGGCTTAATTCAAAATAACTCCAAATAAATCCAAATAAATTCCAGAAATTTCTCAAAATTCAAAATGCCATTTAAATGCAAGAAAAGCAAAAATTGGGGTGTTACAAACCTCCCCCTTAACGGAATCTCGACCGAGATTTGGTCGACTAAGGAATAGGTTAGGAATTCCTTCTTCAGTCCTCTTCGCTCCCAGTTGCTTCTCTCTAATGGTTACTCTAATCGAACTCGCAAAGCGGGTCGATTTGTTTCTCGTTTCTCGATCTCTGGTGTCCAAGATTTTCACGGGCACTCTTTATAAGTCAAATCCTCCCGCAGTTTCGGCCGACTCTAACTGACATCTGCTCTTCTTCGCACTCGGAGACATTTCTTTAATTGTGACACATGGAACACATCATGCACACTGCTAAAGATGCGGTAGCTCTAACCGACACGCTACCTCACCTTACGACTTAGGATCTTGAATGGGCCAACATATCTTGGCGCTTAACTTCCCTTTAGTGTGAAACCTCTTAACTCCTTTGAGTGGGGTAACTCGAGATACACAAAATCTTCGGGCTCAAAGCTCAAATCCTGCGGCGATTATCAAGATAACTCTTCTGTCTTGATTGTGCAATTTTCAACCTTTCACGATCATGGCTACCGCTTCTTGACTTCTCTCAAGAATATCCGGCCCAAACATATGACGTTCTCCGGTCTCATTCCAGTTCAACGGCGTTCGACAGGGTCTTCCATATAGCGCTTCAAATGGCGACATCTGCAAACTTGCTCGGTAGTCGTTGTTATATTTGAACTTCGGCGTCTGGCAGCACTTGTCCCACGGTTGTATAAGCCAAGGCACATGCCCTCAACATGTCCTCCAAGATTCGATTAACTCTTTCCGCTTGCCCATCATCTGCGGGTGATATGCGATCTTGAAGTTCAGACGGGTCCCTAGAGCCTCATGCAGCTTATCCCAGAATCTTGAGGTAAACTGAGTACCTCTGTCCGACACAATTTTCTTCGGAACTTCATGCAGACATACAATCCTTGACATATACAATTCTGCTAAGCGGTCCCCCGAATAGGTAGTCTTCACTGGTATGAAGTGGGCGACCTTTGTCAAACGATCCACTATGACCCATATGGAGTCATACCCTGTCTGGGTCCTCGGTAAACCGGTAATGAAATCCATTCCGATTTCCTCCCACTTCCATTCAAGTATCCTTAGTGGCTGTAACAATCCCGCTGGCCTTTGATGCATTGCTTTGACTCTTTGGCATGTATCGCACAACGCAACATGCTCTGCAACTTCACGCTTCATGCTTGGCCACCGTAATCTTTCCTTCGTGTCTTGGTACATCTTAGCGCTTCCTGATGAATGGAGTACTTGGAATCATGGGCTTCCTCCAAAATCACCGCTTCTCCTTCTTGTTAAAGCAGACGATATGCGATTCTTGATCCACAATGTACCTTGCCCATCCAAATTTTGAACTCCTTCGCCTTTGCCTTCCTCCATTTTAGACTTAATCCTCTGAATCTTGACATCATCCTTCCGTCCCTCACTTAACTGATCTTCGGGGTAGGCTTCACCTCTAAAGCGGCTATAAATCCTTTAGGTACAACTTCCAACTTCACTTCAAATTCCTTGCATAACTCGACCCGACTTGCTTCCACCAACATGTTCACCGAATGGCTTTTTCGGCTCAAAGCATCGGCCACCACATTGGCTTTTCCGGGGTGATAATGAATTCCCAAATTATAATCCTTAATTAATTCCAACCACCTCCTCTGCCTCATGTTCAGATCCGATTGAGTAAATATATATTTAAGACTCTTATGGTCAGTGTACACCTCACATCTGTTTCCAATCAGATAGTGCCTCCATAACTTCAAGGCGTGTACCACGGCTGCTAATTCCAGATCATGCGTCGGATAGTTCTCTTCATGCGGCCTCAACTGCCTTGATGCATACGCAACGACCTTTCGCTCGTGCATTAACACGCATCCTAGTCCTTGGCGCGATGCATCACAAGATATATCAAAGCTCGCTTAAATCCAGTAGAACTAACATCGGTGCCGATGTCAATCGTTTCTTCAACTCCCGAAACTCCGCTCACATTCCGCGTCCATGTAAACTTCTTCTCCTTCTTCAACAATTGCGTAAGTGGTCTCGCAATCGAGAGAATCCTTCAATAAATCGGCGGTAATAACCGGCAATTCCAAGGAAACTACGGATTTGAGTCACCGCCTTGGGTGGCTCCCAATGCAACACTCGCTTCCACCTTACTTGGATCAATCGCGACTCCTTGGCGGTCACCACATGTCCAAGAAATTCCACCTTGTTCTTCCGAAGTCACACTTGCTAAACTTAGCTAAAAGTTGTCGCTCTCTTAACTTCTCCGTAACTAGCCGGATGTTCTAAGATGCTCTTCTCTCGCCTTAGAGTAGACTAAAATGTCATCTATGAACACAACAACGAACTTGTCCAGTATTCCATGAAAACCTTGTTCATCATGTTCATGAAATATGCGTGCATTTGTCAAACCAAACGACATAATCAGAACTCAGAGTGCCCATATCTTGACGAAAAGGCGGTCTTTAAGACATCCTCCGATCTAATCTTCACCGGTGATATCCTCGATCAGAGGTCAATCTTGGAGAAAACTCCGGCTCCTCTCAACTGGTCAAACAGATCATCGATCCGGTAGCGGATATTTATTCTTTATAGTGACTTCATTCACACTTCATTAATCCACACACATCCCAGAACTTCCGCCCTTCTTCTTGACAAATAGAACCGGTGCTCCCCATGGCGATTTAACTAGGTCCGATAAATCCCTTATCCAATAATTCCTCAATCGCTTCTTCATTTCGACCACTCATCGGTTGACATCCGATAAGGTCTCTTAGCTATCGGGTCGTTCTCCGGTATTAACTCGACATAAACTCTATGTCCCTCGTCTGGTGGCATCCTGTAAATCCTCCGAAATACATCAGGGTATTTCTCGATAACCGTACATCTTCTATGCCAACGACCTTCACACTATTGACCATCAACTATCCATCCCGAACGGCAGTTGCTGAAACTCTATTTTTCTCCCACAAGGACTCTCGATCGATATGACTCTTCGTCCACGCCTAATACAACCTTGTGTTTAGACAACCATCCATTCCCAAAATAACATCTAGGTCCGGGTATCTAACACCACTAAGTTTGCTAGAACTCTGCTCCATCTATAAGCAACTTTACCCCAGAACATCCTACATCGATCGGAGTTCGATCCCCGGATTGTACTAGCAATACATGCCTAAGGTTCACCATTCTCAACCCATTGTTCACAAAGAAAAATCCGAGATATAAACGAATGCGAGGCTCGAGAATCAAATAAAACTATTGTGTAATCGAGTTGACCAAGAACTTACCCAAGACGACGTCCGATGTATTCTCGTGACCGTGATCGGCGGTGACATGATTGACTCGCCTCTTACCACGATCGTGTGGCGGCTCAGTTGTGTAGCTCCACGGCTTGCTCTCGACGCAGTGTCTTTGTTGGAGTAGTCCCGAGGTTGAAGCGGCGGTGTCTCCTCCTCCTTCTTAGGACAATAATTGGCAAATGCTCGGCTCGCTCTTGCATAAAACAACGCCTAACTGCCGATCTTTGGCTCCTCTATGTTGCATTCCCTAGCCCCGGTGTTGGTGTCCGGAAATTTTGTCCGCAGGTCTTGGTCTTGGTGGTGGCGTCGTCATCACATTCCTTGGCTGAAATCAAGAACTCGTGTGTGTAACCCTCAACGCCGGCCTCGGGCGTGCTCTCGCCAGTGCCATCCTCAAGGCTCGGTTGTCCTCCGCCTTGCGCTTGTCCTCCAATATCAGCGCCTTGTTCACTAGCTCTGAAAATCGTGAAAGGTGTGGGTTATGAGTCCCACTGCAGCACGAATTCATCCTTTCATGAATCGAGGCGCTCGCCTTATCCGCTGTTACGCCCTCAAAAGCGAAGCGTGCCAGCTGCGTGAACTTATTCAGATACTCAGACACTGATTGATTGCCCTGCTTCAGTGCCCTAAACTCCTCCTTTTTCAGCTCCATGATGCCTTCAGGCACATGATACTGCCGGAAAGCAATCGTGAACTCCTCCCAGCTGATGTCTTGTGGTTGCTCATGAGCAGCGCAGTAGTTTTCCCACCATTCAGCTGCGGTTCCTTCAAGCTGATGAGAGGCATAGAGTACCCTCTCATTTCCTTCACACTGGGTAATGTGCAACTTTCTCTCTATCGTCCTCAACCAATCATCTGCCTCCAATGGATTGGCATTCCCAGAAAATGTAGGCGGTCGTGTCCTCATGAATTCCGACAGCCTCGAGTGTGGCCTCTGCACTAGGTTGACTTGGTTAACTTAAGGCAGGCGTTTGGCATGGACTGACTTGCGATCTGTTTGCATCATGGCATGCATTAACGGGTCTCAGGCAAGAATAAAGGCTCCAAAGTTCTGCATATCAACCGGCAGTGCTGGTTGAGGTCCTTGTCCTTCACCCTCGATATTTCCAGCTGAGCGTGAACCACTCCCATTTCCTCCTTGGTTTCCTCGATTGTTCACCATCTGCTGATTGCGCCATGGTTTAGAGACGAGAGGGAAATAAGAATAGACAAGTAATGGAGTACTTATGCAGGGACAAAGGTGTAACACAAAATCTAACTTTATTACTTTATTAATATCTGGGTATGGTTGCTCACAATGCCTAAGGGCCTTGCAACACATACCGATCACTCACAAGCATGAAAGAGGCAAATCGAACTAACACTCTGGAGTCAAACGCCTCTAAGGGTGACTCTTATTCCAAGACGTGACTCGTCACAGGAGTCTCAACTGCTAACCCTAACGCCACTCCTCGAGCCAACCCCAGGAACTCCTGGTGGATACACCGGGTGTGCTGTGTCCGGTACAAACCTATCCCAACGATCCTCCATTGGATGCGCCTCGCTGACAGCTCAACCTCCTTGGTTCTCGCTTGACCTCCACAGCTCGGGCTTCACTTCCACCTGGCTCCGACTTCACTTCCACTCGCTCGCTCGCCGCGGCTCTGCCAGTGGCTCCTCCGGTTCAGGTCGTGTAGCTCCAAAGATCGCTCCGCTCCGTCCGTGCAAAGGTTGTCTCTAGCTCCCAATCCTCCGGATAGAGTGGGCCAAGTACTCACAAGTCCGCAGCAGATGAGCCCTCACCGCGTGAACTCGCCACGAGATCTCTGCAGCTCTGAACCGCCTCGCCGATAGCATCCTCTTGAGCGATAACATATCCGCCGGTGGGTGATCGTGGCATCCTCCTCCTCGATGGGCTCTCGGTTGCCAGCGAGTGTCTCTCGTGGGTGGTGACAAAACACCGTGCCATCCAACTCCCCGGGTAGGTACGAGCACCGCCTCATCGCCAGACGCGATGTCTCTCGAATCCCAGCCACAAATGACAACCTCTCGGGCGTGATGCGGATATGACGACTCGCCCTCGCCCTATCCCGAGCGTAAACCGTGATAGTGACATCGAGGCAATATCCATCTCGCCCGATCTACATGAGTCCTCAGAGATCGGCTCATCATATCCTCCAAGCAACAAGATCATACGCCAAAGCTCGGCGTACCCTCGAAGGCGCCACCAAAAGAGTGGATCATCCTCATCTCACAAAGGACACTCACGTGAAACTCGGATATTTTAAACAAAGCGAATATGTGTTGAATTCAGCAAGGGGTATGAAAGAAGAGAAGGGTAAGTCGAGATTGCATTATCATCTTGGCACATTTTAGCTTTTAGAAAATAGTTTTATCCTCACTACGACCATTCTAACTAAGGGCGATCCTATAGTCAAGATGGCTCGATACCACCTCTGTCGGGACCCGAATTTGCAAATCCGACCCTCGTGTATTCAGCACTAGTCCAGATCACGCTTAGTGCACACAGCCTCAACATTGGTACATATCACGGTCATAACCAACGAAATAATAAGTACTTTGATTAAATACCCAAACTAGTTGATCGACCTTATGGTCAAGTTACAAAGATCGCCTCAGTATGAAAATTTATTAAAATATTGAATGCAAATGAAATAAAATAAACTCGTGGCGCCAACCAATTTGCCACAGTGGCCGATCGGGCTCGCTCCCTAGTTAAATCGGCTCCTCTTGGTACTCCTCCTCCCGAGCAGGGTTGCTTCTTCTTCAACCGGTTGTGTTGTTGTGGGTGAGTACTTTGAGCACTCGGCAAGTCATGCATGTAATGCAATTTCTAATATTCTACATGCATGGCTTAGTACAAAGGATAGGTCATGGTTCATGAGCAGTACAACATTCAAGATACACAGTAATAGATTGCAAAGCAAGAAACAAAGAGTAGGAATAATAGCTTTCACAAACATTTCAATCGTAAATCATTTTTCTGTCCTAAGTCCAGTTCATCATTACCAACCCAAGTATTTTCCATAAACAAGTCATTTTCATGAAAATCTAACCCTTGACCGTAATCATCGAAGCGATGCTCATTACCGTGAGCACGGTTATTCAATAGGTTGTACACTCGCAGAGGTTATACACTTTACCCACAAGATACAATCAAATACCACCAAGGCAAATAACGTGAACGAAGCCTTTCCAAAGTTCCATCTAAACCCAAGATCGCTCGCTAAGGTTTCAACTTTGGAGGGACTGGTTACCACACCTGGGCCCCCTCTTGCGCTGTGAGTTCTCATCCGCTTCTCCTGCCTCACACCACCACGACAGCAGTACCAAAGAATAGATTTCCCGGTTTACTTAGCTAAGCCCGCCCCATTACGGAGCTTGTGGTTGTATGAAAGACTCAGTTCAAATGCTCGCAAGGTTAAGTCCTTAGTTGACCGAGGCAAGACTAACCAAATGTGATCTCAATTATCCGTAAACCAATAAAACCAAATACGACCGCCAGCTTGCCACTCTTGGCCCACCGTAAACAATCTTGCCATTTGCCCAGCCTAAATCATTTTTCCCACTCGTTCTTTATCATTGCACCACGTGCCATCATTAACTCAATAACACATGTCTCATTCACAAAGCATGTTCCTTATCTCATTAAGTCAATATTTACTTTGGTATTCCAAAATCATGAAATGTCCACGTGGCAGGGCTAAGCATACTACTTCGGTCTACTCAACCCATGTTGGCAAATTATTAATGTCCAACTATTAATCCATATCCTAGGGTGACAAAGGGTTCATGGCCTACAATTATATATGACAAGGTGGCATACAAAGAACTAGGCATTTAACTAATCCCAAAACTTATTCAAAATAATTTCTATCAAATTAGCATGCAATAGTTTAAATCAAAATAATTTGCTCTAATAGGTTCAACATGATCAAACACAACTTGCCTTCAAAAAGTGCTGGTTCTGGTTCCTGAGCTTGCTCCTGAGTCAGAACCTCTCCCTCGAAACCGTCGGGGACTTCAACGTCTATGCGTAACGTATACACAAAACAATAAAATAAATAAACAGTAGACAAACAGTGCTAAAAAATTCAATTAAAATTCATAAACAGAAAGATCACAATTTTACACATTTATAGAAATTGGAATCACTCAAATCGGAGTTAAAACGCAAAAGTTATAAGCATTTGAAGTTTCAAAATACATTTAAACTCAATAACCCGAATTAAATAAGTATTTTCTTTTTCGGAAAATTAATTATTGCGTCATCGGTGACACGGTCGCCACCACGTAACGACGCGTGGCATTCGACGCCACCGATCGGCTCGTCTTCGGCGACGCCAAGATGACGCCATCATTGACTCATCGACAGATGGGACCCACCGTGGACGTCACCGACGTCACGGCCCGGTCGGCGGCCGACATGCGGGCCCGTGGTTGTCGGCGACTCATGCGCACAGTGCGCGGTGCGGTGTCACTGACATGTGGGTCCGCCTTGTCAGCGTCACGTGCACAGTGAACGGCGACGTGGCACTACGGCTGCCCTCGGATTTGCATCTAACGGTGGAGGTTAGAAGATGGGGTTTACTGTTTACGGGGCGACGTGGCCGAATCAGGGTCGTTGATGCGCGATCGAACGGCTATGGGAGCTCGACTCGGCGGCGACGACGCGGCGGCTCTGCTTCACCGGAGATGAAGACGACGACGTGCGGCGCGGCGTTTCTGTGGTCCTCCGGCGACGCGGCGGTGATGCTCCCGACGCGCGACGAGGTGAGTCCGATGGTGGCACCGGCGACGGCGGAGGATCACCGGCGAGATTTAAACGACGCGGGAACTTCGGCGGGTGGCCGGGAACTTTGGCGAGCTTCGTGCGGCGAGGCGACGGCGACTCTGGCGGCGATGATGTACGGACGGGTGCGGCGAGGTGGGAATCACAACCGGGTGGCGGCGCAATAAATAGCCCTCGACGTCTGGTGAAACACGCGGAGACCGAGGCCCTTACACGGCGGCGGCGGAATCCGTGGTGAATAGGTTTGGTCGACGTGGCGCAACGTGAGCCCTTGGATGAAGATCGAACGCGGCTGCGTGCTAGGGTTTTTCGAACGGGCCGCATAAAGATTTCGCCCATCATCGTTCACGGGATATTTAACCCTTTTTTGAATAAAATTAATTCCCAAAAATAAAATAATTCATTTGGAGCCTTAAAAATACTAGAAAAATTCTGGAAAAATTCTCATAAATATTTTAGGACATTTGCGACTCAAATAAAATATTTTCAGGAAAATTTTATTTTAACTTTTCTATTATTTAATTAATTTGATAAATGGCTTAATTCAAAATAACTCCAAATAAATCCAAATAAATTCCAGAAATTTCTCAAAAATTCAAAATGCCATTTAAATGCAAGAAAAGCAAAAATTGGGGTGTTACACCCGACCTCCGGTGGGGACGACCATGGTGCCGAGCACGGGAATCACCTGGTTGGTAACGTAGGCGGTCCCGACCTGCTAGGCGCTGGGCGAACGTCCGGGAGAGGTCCGCGGACTTCCGCCATCGACTCTGAGCAGCTCGGCTCAGCCTCGGTCTGGTTGGCGCGGTGTCGTGAACGCCGCGTCAAGCGTGAGCCTCGCCCCGAGCTCGCCACTGGGGCTAACTCTGCAGAGAGGTGTCCGACTTGGTGATGGCGCGACGTCTTATCATTACTTCTCTGGGAGCGGGTCCCGAGTGTTGACTTCGATGTCATGGAGGTGCCACCTCTGTCAGCAGCCGATCGAGTTCTTTGGCCGGGCTCGGCCAAAGAGCTCCGACCTCGCCCTATCGGGGTTGGCCATGACCGGCGATAAGAATGCGAGGCGCCCCTGAGGGGAGTCAGAGGGTCGAGGATGCGCTAGAGGGGGGTGAATAGGCGTTTTACAAAATTCGATCGCCACTAAACAATTCGCTCTAATCAACCCCTATGTCAAAACCTACACAATTATAATGCGAAGCGATAAACTCGGTTTTGACAATTTAAGGCCTAAATCAACTAGGCACACTATGTGCACTATCTAAATTATGTCTCTACACAAGAGTTGCTAAATTGATCAACCAAATAATACTAGCAATTCTAATTCAAGCAATTGATAAATACTCAACAATGTTAATGCTTGAAAGTAAAGAGACAAGGGACAACCGATGTTTTTCCGTGGTGTTCGGAGACTTGCCGGTCTCCCCTAGTCCACGTTGAGGCTAGCCCACACTTGGACCGGCTCCCGCCGAGCACCCGCCTCTTTCCACTAGTCGTGGTTTTTCACGCTATGCCGTAGGCTCAACCCGAACCTTCACAAACTTGCGGGGCTTTCACACCTCGAGAGCTCCTCACAAGACGACGCCCACGCCGCCTAGGAGTCGGCAACCTCCAAGAGTAACAAGCCGCCTCCGCTTGAACCTCACCGGCACAACGAATCGCGCCTCGGTGATCACCAAGTGCAACACATGCACAAGGCCTCCTCAAGTGCAACACATGCACAAGAGACTCACAATCCACTCCTAATTGCAACAAACGCAATTTGGGTCACTCTTATGCTCAAGAACCAAAAGGAGAGGAGCAACACATGCACCCAACTCCTACACACAAGAACAACATCGCCTCAACACCCCAAGGCCTCCTTTTATAGCCACCATGCCAAAACTAGCCGTTGGGGGCAAATTGGCGAAAACAGAAACCCCAGTATTACCGCCCTAATAGGGCCTAGAGTACCGCTCCATCAGTAGCAACGGCTATAAATCTAGCTGCTATTCAGAGAACCCCAGATTATCTAGCTCGAGGCGTGGCAGTAGTACCGCTCTCTCAGGCCAGTAGTACCGCTCGCACACAACCGCAAAACAGACTCCTCTGGAATAAACCTACCGGCAACTAAAGCCCGGTAGTACCGCGACTCCGGTACTACCACCCACATTGCCCGGTAGTACCGCACCTCTCGAGAATTTCAGATTTCAACTCGAAAACCAATTCTCCGAAAAACAAACTTTGTTCTTTGAGCCATATGATGATCAACACATGATCAAACACACGTGCAAAACACATTTGCACCAACTCAAACCATGTTCAAAGAATTAACCCAAATTGCGAAAACACATTTCGAATCGACTCAAGAACTATTTGCAAAACGATAGCAAATCAAACTCGAGTTTATGAGATTAATCCCCTAGCCATGTGAAGGTCAATACAAGACCCGGTCAACTTGCCAACACCCGTTGCAAGCCCCACTCACATGCTCTCGGAATTTCGGACTCATAAACCTCAGTTTATTCGCACAACGAACTTGCAAATAACACAATAAACCAATTTCATGCTTGAGCACTACTCTTTGAAACACATGCAAAAGTCTAGCTCCAAGCAATACCAAATCAAGGTGCATGAACTCTCTAATTGCAACACATGCAATTCTCTAGTCCCATGCAACACCAAATCGACTTCACACCAAAACCATATCACATGTATGAGCTCTCTACTTGCAACACATGCAAGCCTCTAGCACATACAAACCACAAACACATAAAATCATGCTTGAGCTCTCTCCTTCTGCAACACATGCAAAACTTAGCTCCAAGCAACCACACGGTTTTATAAAGATGTTTTGCGAAACCAAAGCATGAAGCTTCAACTAATGCAACACATGCAAATCAAAGCAACATGCAAAAACCAAATCCAAATGCTCTTCCTCTTTGCAACATATGCAAATCGGAGTATAAAACAAACAACCAAGCATATCCTTTAACCCATTCGCAACACATGCCAAATGGTTAAACTTCATGCAAAAACCAAATCAACTGATTTGAGCTCGAGTGAACGCGGAATGAGATCATCAACACATGATGAAGCTCAAGCAAAGGGAACGACCCCTCTTAATAGCACGGCGATAAAAACCTTAGACTCAAAGACTATAAAGTCCTTAGCCTATCTAATTTTACCTCACTTGCATCAAGCAATCCCCTTTGGGGTCTTTATGATCATCACTTTGATACTCCCCCGGGATATCCACTCGACTCCTCTTCGGGATCCACTCTTGACGCCCATCAACTCATGATGCCGTCCTTGTCCCGTTTTCATCATCTCATTCATCTTTGGACCTAACTCAATCACAACTCATAAAATAGTTAGTCCAAGATGCATGGTTGTCTCAATTATCTCTTGCACTCCATTAACACATAACGGATGCTTCTAGATCAATTGAGCACAACCTAAACCAATTGAAATGATTTAATTGTGTCTTAAGTACAATAATGCAACTCATGCTTTATTATACTTAAGAACTATTCATTTGTCCTTAATTAATCACGGAGCACCATCAACACATGATGAAGTGTTCGTTAATGATTAATAAGACAAATGAACTCAATTTAAATTATCATTTAAATTGATATGAGTATAGATTAACTACACAAGTTTTCATATACTCATGTTGATGAAAGGTAATGATCCATTATGTGTAAACTATATAGAAATGATCATTACACTAAATCATCAACTATAGAATACACCCCACATGTATATGTGCATAAATATGATTGTCTTGGAGATAATATGCACATATCCAAATTGATCGTATTGGAGTATATCCTATATTACCATGAGTATACTTATAACTAGGCAATTCAAATATATACTCAAGGATTTAGTTTCTTTGTCTTGATCCTTATATGTGTCAATAACGAATCGATCAATACAAAGAGACTTTCAAGTTAAACTACGAACTCCCCCTAAGTGTGTGCATCCATGTAATATATGGATTGGGAAACATGATGCACATTTTGTGGTTAATATAACGGGACATTCATATTTTAACTTGACTCCAAAGTATGCAACTAATACTAGAATGAATATGCAAACATACCTTGGGTTATCCATTTTTCAATGCGATGAGACTAATCAAAAGATATTCTAAATAAACAAAGTTAGTCTCGATATAAGATTTATCATTAATAACAAAATCACATTAATGGATAATCTCAATATTAGATTTGTCATTAACACCAAAACCATAACTAATGAAGGTTGAACTTACAGGAGCCCGGTGGCTCGAAGATGAATCGCCTTCTCTGGGCCTCCGTAGGAGAGCTGTTATGGCTTGGTTGATGGCAACTCGCACCATCCGGCGGCGTCTTCCGGTTCTGCGGATCACGGTCATCCGCATCTCCTCGGCGCTTGACCGTCCCGCCACGAACGTCTTTGCTTTCGGCGGCGGTGAGGGCGTGAACAGGACACGAGTCGAGTCCGTTCGAGGAAAATCCGTCGATGAAGGGCGCCATGCTCCTCGAGTCTTGGTGTCGTTCTGTGAAAGAGCAAAACAATCGGCCCCACGGTGGCGCCATTGCCGACGATCGGGATCGTCAACCGCAAGAAAAGAGGTAGGGTCGAGAGTTTATGGGACCCGATTGCGTTTTGCTCGAACGCGAAGAAAATCGATCGCGGTGATGGTGAACAAGGCGACAACGAGCACGAGACAAGAGTTTATCTTGGTTCGAGCCCCGTGAAGGTAATAGCTCTACTCGATCGCCTTGCGGCGGTGATTCTTGTTATATGGGTGTACAGAGCGGCGTTTATAACTCAAGACAAGAACGGTGATTCCTAGCTCGAGCTCTTGTGTGTCTTTGTGTTGTCTTCGTCTCTCTTGGAGCTCATCGTCCTTGGTCTTTATACTCCTCTCAAGAATCTGGTAGGGAGATATCCCCGGAGGGGCCTTCACGACGTTGAGGATGGCGGCAATTGCCGGACTTATCGCAAGACTCTGTGTCATCCCCACGACCCGTTCTCCGTAACTTCCGGTCAAATGCTAGATCCGAAATCCTGTATGACCGAGGCTTGAACGAGATCCCGCCCGAGCTTGAGGTCGAGCAGGTCGAGCTCGGGTCCTGGCGCTCTAGGTCGAAGCGCCCAAGATGCACCTGTGTCGTGGTCGGGGCCTTCCGAGCTTGGGGGCTCCGTTGACCGCAAGCCAGCCGGTCAAGGAGTTCCCAGCCCTCGTCAATGTTTTATCACACCACTTCATCAAATCTAATGGTCCAAATCATTAGGTTCATCCATCCTCTAATCTAATCGCGCCAACTGTTCCCCTCCCCGCGCCGCACAAATCAATGTACCCTAGCTGTTCCTTCCCCTTCCCGCCCCGCACAAATCACCCCGCGCACCCCCGTCCCTACCGCCCCATCGCCCGGCGCGGGAGCCCCGTCGCCTGAAGCCCGACGCCTCGTCGCCCGTCGCCCGAAGCCCCATCCCTACCGCCCCGTCGCCCGGCGCCAAAGCCCCGTCGCGTCGCCCGAAGCCCGGCGCCCCGGCGCCCCATCGCCCGAAGCCCGGCGCCCCGTCGCCCCGTTGCTGAAGCCCCGTTGCCGCCGCAAGCCTCGCCGAAGCGCGCGAAGCCCAGCCACGCCGAAGCCCCGCCGCGCCGTCTCCGCGCCCAGCGCTGTCTCCGGGGCAGGGGGCGGCGGCGGCGGCCTGGAGATGGCGTCGGACGACGAGCGGTCGGTGGCGGCGGACTCGTGGTCTGTGCAGAGCGAGTACGGGAGCACGCTTGACGACGACCAGCGCTACGCCGATGCCGCCGAGGTTCTCGCCGCCACGGCAGCTTCCGCCAACTTCCCCTCCTCTGCCTCAGATTACTGGTAATACGCTCTGCGTTATTCCCACATACCATGTACCAACTTGTGGTGGATTATCTTATTAGAATGCGAATTGGATGATTGTGAGTTTGGAAGTATAGATCTAATGATTTGTACGGGAAATATTAAAGCTTGATCTTGTAGAGAGCTTGCTCCTTAAGCTGCCGTATGGGGTTATGCTCTCTCGCGGTTGCTGTCCGTACCTTTTACTTTGTGCACTTTCTGATTACGTCTAGCTTGATGGATCTGTGGAAGGAGGAAATTTTAGATATGTCTTTGGCAACTTCCTGATTACATGTCATTGAAAGTTCAGATGCACGTCCAATGTCGTGCACTGTTAATCCTCCATGTGGTCAGGTGCTTATTGCTTTAGTGTGCAAAAGCAAAGAAAAGCACCATCTTTGTTTTCTTGTGCAGGAATCTAAAACCACGCGATAGGAGAAAACCATTCATATTAATGAAATGAAAAGTCATTCTGAATTTTGTCTTGAAAGAAAGTTTTCTGTATGATTATAGATACTTGGGGATCATATGGACCCATCTTCTGTCAAATAAATAGAAGAGATGTCTGATTGCCAAGCCAATTGCACTGGTTTATTTCTTATATATGGTTGCTAGATAGGTTGGGCTATGGGTGGGTATCCACTAATTAATGATGGACAATACATTAGGTGCTCCCATATCTTCCATTCTAGAAGGCAAAGGCTTGACATCTGATGTCACAAGGAAGAATGAGACCAAGAGGCAGGGGTTGTGTCACTCCACGAAGTTGTTTGAAGGTGGCATAAGTGTGCACTCTTTCATAGAATATAACAATCCAGCTCCTGGAAAGCTGTAATTAACCGATGTCATGCTGCAAACAGTATAATTGGAATTTATGTGTTTGATTGTAGACGATTGGTACATTCTCTTGTTTGAGGATAGATGAGTCTCCTAGATATTCCATGGCAGATTGCGATTGGGTATAAATGGCAAGAGGGGAAAATCCTGTCTGTCGCCTTTCTGTTCTTTGTTTTTGAATTTCTTTCAGATTTGTTTGCATACTTATACAATTATTTACCAACAGTTTTCCTTTTAGTGTTCTAAAATGTCATTGTATTGAGGCAGTTCTGACAAGGATGATCAAGATCCTGGCGAGGTTGAAGGCTCAATGTTGGGGCTCCAAAGTTATTGGGACGCTTCTTATTCAGAAGATCTTGCAAATTTTGAGGAACATGGGCATGTTGGAGAAATATGGTGACCATATCTGTCTTTTTTTCAATATAAAAAGCCTCGAACTAAGTAAATAAAAAGTGACATGTTGTAATTTCGACTGCTGCAACAAAGCCCAAGTTATCGACAATAATTGGTTTCGTGATGTAATTGTTGATATTATTTAAACTTCGAACAATGCAAGATGGCAGTGTCAGCTTAAAATTGCTGGGGGTGAACTATAATTATTTTTGTTGGTTATATTTTACTATCAGCGAGAATTTTCAATTTACACTGTGTTGTGTGTTCATTTTGTATGATAGATTTATGTATTTTGGCAAAATTTAAATGAGTCACTGAGCATGTATGACTTGCATTCACATTTTTGGTGCCTCTAACTCAGAATTTGGATTTAAAAAAAGTAACCTCTACTTGATTTAATTCTCAAGTTTTTTTTTACAAAATTACTCGAAGTCTCATTGAGATTTTTTTAAGCTTCCTGTTGCTATTTTCCCTAGAGTATTGTGAATGCTTCAAGATTTTCTATTGTGGGTTGTGAGCAGAACATATCTCTGTTTGTAGGTTTGGTGTGGATGTAATGGATACTGTTGGTGTTTGGACAAAAAATTTGTGCGCAAAAATTATTCAAGGCGGGACTCCGTCTGGTAATGACAATGTGAAATGTGAAGTTGATGTTGGAACTGGGAATGGCCTTTTTTTGCAAACGCTTGCCAAGCAGGGGTACTAGCCAATGATTTATCTTCAAGTTGTTTTAATTATCCCCCTGAAATAACATAACATTTCTGTGCATTGCACAGAATCTTGTTTGGCACTTATCTTCCCATGGTCATTTTATTCAACTAATTATGCCAATTCATCAGTTATTATATTCATCTGAACTTTCCATTTTGAGAGAAGGTGATGTCATATGTTGCATAGTGTACTCAAGCAATTAATAAACTTTATCAAGTGCGCACAACATGACAGTGACACCCCAATTTTTTCTCTCTTTTAAGGTGCATGAACCAGGGTTATAGTTTGGCCATTGCCTTATTAGTTATTATTACAAGAATTAATAAAAGATGGTTGGATCAGGTGATAACACATCAATCTTCTTCCTGACTTTCTAAGACTTTTTGGGACCTCTGTCTTTGTATATGTGTTAGCAATCTGTCTTACTGCCAGTTTGGCATTGTTGTGCTGTGCTGTGCTGTGGAATCTTGTTAGTTCTAGCGAATCTTTACGAATTTTAGTAAAATATTTATGTTATGGCTCTAAAGTGGAAATTACCAATTAGTTACTATATCCCAAAATGGTAAAATAATGGTGCTTTTAAAAGTGACTGTAATGCCAAACTCGAAGTGATGACTTTTCTAGCCCCCCTTGCCTCGCTTTTCTCAAATCTAGCCCCTTCCCGAGCGAAATTGCAAATCTTCGGCGCTGGGCGCGGAGACAGCGCGGCAGAGCTTCGGCGCGGGGCGCGGAGACGGCGCGACGGGGCTTCGGCGCTGGGCAGCCTTTGTTTCCCTCTATTGGGACAATCGATAGGCCCTCCCTTGCGAAAACTCACAGGCTAATCTGGGCTTGATTTTCATTTACTACCCTCTGGTTCCTCTAAAAAAACAACTAATATCCTCTTGTTACTAAAAATTAATCACGCTTCTACAGTGTTTTTATTTTTACAGACCATATGCTTTTTTTATTGCGCAATCAGCTTTTTACACTTTAGTTAATCAGGCAATAAGCTTTAGAGATATATACATTAATTCCTTGAAAACCATTAAGACACAAAATTTACATACAAAGGTCCTCCAGTTCTTTTAGCATCAAGAGTCAAGACATGAGTTTGACGCAGCAGCTTGAACCAAACAGGTCCTTCTTTCCTTGCTTCTTCTGACTTAGGCTTGTGCATATGTGGAGAAACATGTATGAGTGCCATCAGGTTCAGAACCATATTGCTCAGCAAGCCAATCTCCTAGGCAACCGACCAGGGAGTGAGCCTACAACTGACTCTCACTGTCATGCAACATCTCAGCTGGAAGTTGAAGTCTCTACATGGCACAGTTCCTTCTGCAATCTCATCACCTTGCAGCGTGAGTACGTAACTATCCTTAACCAATGGATTAGACTCACTGCCTGCCTGCCTGATAATGATGGCTTTATGAGAAGTAAATCTGGAATTCGTAGCCTCTCTGGAGAACTCCAGCGTGCTCTCGAGGGGTTACCTGAAAAGGTAGAGTAAAACTAACTTGGTCTATTCCTTCGGAACATTGTTTGTTACTCTGTGAGTACTTGTAGGAACTTTTGGTTAAGAATACATCATTTTGTTTTGAATAATGAAGCTTCCATTCTTTATGTACGAACTGAAGGACTGTTATACTCATTTGTTGTAAGTTGAATTTTGTCGTAGTTAACCATTTAGCTTTTCTTTCCATGTTTTCTTAATATTCCTTATTTGTATAAACAGGTAGCTGCATAAGCAATAAAGATTTTTCTGTCAGTCGTACACTCTATAGTCATACAACAGACTGAGGAACGTCAATTGAAGAAAAAGTCAGACCACATTGAGAGCAAATTTCATACCCAATTAGAGAAACACAGTGAAAATGTGATGCAAAACTCAGGCCAAAATCATTATTCAGTGTCAAAGGATGACACGAAGCTGGACGCGTTTAGAAAGCGCGTCGAGGAGGAGAAGGCCAGATATCCCAGCAACAAGCAGTTCTGCTTCGGTGGCTCCTAGAGGCCGTTTGTATTCATCTGTATGTCTAAGACAACCCATTAGCTTTTATAGCGCTCTGTTCCTTTCCTGTTCTTTCTATTAAATTTATTATTCACATCACTTCTGTTTAGTAGTTGTTAGTTGATGGTATTGTTATATCGTCTTAACTAATATGAAATTTGGATATGTTATGTAAATAAAATAAGGAAAATGATGCAGTAAGGTACAACTTGTAACATGTAGTTAATTTAAGAGATGCCCTGTTACTCGAGTGGCTTTGTCAACATTCATTATGAGGATAGATGGTTCTTTTTTTCTCCCCTGGTTCCAAATGTTTGAATTAGCACATCCTGTGCTTGTTCTGTAGTAATATGCTATCATTTCTCCTGGTGGCTTCTATTGTCCAATCATCCGCATTGATGTCATGGACCAGAGATAAGAGCCTAACTAAACCCTTATCCCTTTAAAATTAAATCAAAGATAAACTCAATGGATCATCATTCATCAATGTTACTCATGCTGGACGAATATATGCTGAAATGAAGAGCTGAGGACCTTAACTTGTTTTGGCATGCAGCTTATTCCTGGAAAGTTGTAGTAGAATTCACTCAATTCTATGTTTGGCTATCTCTTCCTTTTACGTGGAGATAAATCGATCTAGACTTGTTTTGTTGATTTAGAGTTAATGCGATCTGTAGGCAACTTTTCTTTCTATACTTTCCTAATGTAAAGATATCTCAAAAATTACATATGGTGCTGTTGCTGTTGCTAAATCTTAGCTTGTATATATGCTTTGCTGGTATTTACATTAGTTTATAGACATCTCCTATCCAAGAACGACTTGCATGCATGCAGTGCTAATTAATTGTGCATGGCGAATGAGGAGTCCTGGCGTACATGCATGAGGAGTCCTGGGCTGGGAAACATCAAGTGACTTGCATGCATGCAGTGCTAATTAATTGTCAGGGCCATTAGGTATTGTCAGGGCCATTAGGCATGCATGCAGTTACGTGGGCTAGGAACTCAATTCTCAAACGATGAAACTAAACGTCACTTGGCCACTCGGGCCTGGCGCGTGCGTGATGAGGAGCCCTGGCGCGTGACGCTTCGGCGTTTCGCGAGTCTCATCAGCGCCCCGAGGCCGAGGCCAAGCGTCCCAAGGAGTCAAGGATGGGCGCTCACGGTGTCACGCGCCGATGCATCAGGCAAAGGCGATAGCATCAGGCGGGACGAGACCGAGACGACAAATCCGGTGATGGGCGCTCACTGTTGCTAAATCTGTTTCTATGGCTCTTTATTCTTTTCATTTTCCGTTTGCTCAGTACCAATAGCTACATCTCGTGAATACAAATACTTCAATTTCATTAACAGAGTATTGGTGGCAACTCCATGGACATAGAGGGGGAGGAAGAAAACACTGGTGTTGGCAATGCTGCCAAGCGTTCGCTCGATGCTATGGCAGACGGTTGCCTCGGTTCCAATTCGGAGCGAGATACAAACAAAAATTAAAATGCCACAACATAACAAACCAAAGAAGGCGCACATAGCTCAAGTTGTGCCGCGAGGTACTTATTTCTGCTTGTTAATTTTCCCTTTTCTTTTACTACATATGCTATTTAATTATTAAATTATTATTCATTACAGATTATATTTGCACTAAAGAAGATATTGAGATTATTGAATACATGAAATCAGCACCGGAAAAACAAATTCTGCATTTGTAGACAGATATCATATGGAATGCCTTTTCCATGGTGACATGCAATTGAATGGCGATGTAAGTATGTATATCTATATACGGGAAATACTTAATCATCTCAGAGATTAGATTATTTTTAATGATAAACAATTGCGATGTTACTTTATGCACTTGTTTATGTAATCAACGATATAATAACTCTCTGTATCTTTCTTTTGTGCTTCTATCATAATCAAATCTTACTACACTTGATTACCAAAACATATAACACCTTTTGCTTATTTGAATTGTATTACTAAATATCGCCGTAGCATTAGCACGAGCATTATGCTAGTATCATTTAATGAGAATGAAACTACCACTGAGAATGGCCTTAGATGAACTTTTTGCAATTCTGGTTAATTGCCATCTCACGATCATTCGCATAACGGTACTCATCATCCGACGAGTCCATACCTCTTTCACAACACTACTTAGAAGTGTAGTTTTGTATGTTTTGGACTCGATACTTTGGCACTGAGATGACAAACAAATTAATACATCTAGTTAAAAAATATTCAGCTTGTTTCACCCAGCAGCCTCAAAAAAAAAAAAAAAAAGAGCTTGTTTGACCCGGTTCAAATCCATGCATTCCCGACCCAGCGCGATATATGCTGGCTGTTCAGCGTTCAGCTACCAAACGGCGCATTCATTCCCCCCCGCACGTCCGACTTCCGCTAAATATAGCCAACCACTAGATCGCATGCTCTTCAGTCAGCTCCAAACGCTCATGGCCTTAAGCGCGCCATTAAAAACCAACACCACCGCATCTTCTCGCTTCCTTTCCCTCCCCTGGCCACCACCACTATGCACGCCCAGACCCCACCTCCCCTCCTCCTCGCCACCGTGCTCATCTTGCTCGCTCCCGCGGCCGCTGTGGCCGACGGAGACGACGCCACCGGCGACCCCCTGACGACGTACCTGGTGGTCGTCTGCCGGGCCGATGGCCCCAAGGAGGGTGGCGAGAGGCTGAGCGTGTGGCACGCCTCGCTGCTGGCCTCCGTGCTCAACACCACCACCGACGCGATCCTTCACCATGACCAGCCCGCGGCCGGTCCGCGCCTCGTCTACTCCTACGAGCACGTCGTGAGCGGGTTCGCCGCGAGGCTCACGGCGCGGGAGGTGGAGGCGATGACGAGGCTCACATGGTGCGTGGACGTCTTCCCGGACGAGACCTATCGACTCACGACGACGTACACGCCGGAGCTGCTCGGGATGAGCACGCCCCGGACGGGTATGTGGAGCGTGGCCGGCACCATGGGGGAGGGCGTCATCGTCGGCCTCCTCGACAACGGCGTGGACCCGCAGCACGCGTCTTTCCACGACGAGGGCATGCCGCCGCCGCCGCTCAAGTGGCGAGGCCGCTGCGAATTCGGGCGCGTGCCGTGCAACAATAAGCTGATCGGCGGGCGATCGACGACGCCGCAGGAGCACGGCACGCACACGGCCAGCACCGCCGTGGGCGCGTTCGTGAGGGACGTCAAGCTGTACAAGAGCAACTTCGGGACGGCGTCCGGCATGGCGCCGCGCGCGCACCTGGCATTCTACGAGGTGTGCATCGGGGACCAGTGCTCGTCAACGCAGATGCTCACCGCCACGGAGAAGGGCGCGTACCAGGACGGCGTCGACGTGATCTCCATCTCGGCCGGGGACGACAAGCAGCAGCCGTTCTACAAGGACCTCATCGCCGTCGGGAGCTTCTCGGCAGTCATGTCTGGCGTCTTTGTGAGCACGAGCGCTGGGAATGGCGGCCCGCACACCGGGACCGTCACGAATTGCGCACCGTGGGTGCTCACCGTCGCCGCGAGCACCATGGGCCGGCGCGTCGTCTCCGAGGTCCAACTCGGCAACGGGCTGGTGCTCTATGGCGAGACGATCAGGAGGTACAAGAGCGTCAAGAACAAGCTTCTCGTCTACGTCGACGGCCCGTTCGCCGATGGCGCGCTAAAGGCGGTTGACGTCCGCGGCAAGATCGTGCTCTGCGACCGCAATGAGGAACCCGTCATGCGCGGTGAGATGGTCCGCGCTGCCGGCGGCGTGGGCATGATCAGCATGTCCGGCCTAAAGCGCGGCAGCGCGACCACGCCCCTGGACAAGTTCACCATCGCCGCGTCGCGCGTCCACCACGCCGACGGCGAGACGATCAAAGCGTACATAAACTCCACGGCTAACCCCACCGCGAGCCTCCGCTTCGCCGGCGTTGTGCTGAACCCGTCCTCTCAACCGGACATCGCCGAGTACTCTTCAAGAGGCCCCTGCAACATGTCCAACATCGGCGTGATGAAGCCCGACATCACCGGCCCCGGAACGAACATTGTCGCGGCCGTCCCGGGCTCCCCACCCGGCGGCAACAGCAGCGCGCACACCCGGACCTTCGGCATCCACAGCGGCACGTCCATGTCCACGCCGCACCTCGCGGGGATCGCGGCCGTGCTGAAGAGAGCGCACCCGGCGTGGTCTCCGGCAGCGATCAAGTCTGCGATGATGACGACTGCCGATGTGACGCACCCGGACGGCAGCCCGATCACCGACGAGACTACCGGCCGGCCAGCGAGCCACTTCGACATGGGCGCCGGGCTGGTGAATCCGACGAAAGCACTGGACCCCGGGCTCGTGTACGACCTCTCGCCACTAGACTACATCCCGTATATCTGCGGCCTAGGGTACAACGACAGCTTCGTCAACGAGATCATCTCGCAGCCGATGCAGAACATGAGCTGCATATTGTTCAAGAAGATCGACGGCAAGGACCTCAACTACCCGTCGTTCATGGTGTCTGTCACGCCAGCCGAGCCGGAGGTCGAGGTGACGCGCACGGTGACCAACGTCGGGGAGGCGTTCTCGGTGTACACCGCGGAGGTTGCTGCGCCGCAGGGCGTCGCCGTGGAGGTAGTGCCAAACAGGCTGGACTTCGTCTCTCTGTACCAGAGAAGGGAGTTCAAGGTGAGGTTCAGGAGAGGTGCCAGTGCCACCAACGGCACCGTGGAGGGCAGCCTGCGGTGGGTCTCCGAGAAGCATTCCGTTCGCAGCCCGGTCGCCGTTCAGTTGGCAACATGACGAGGTTGTCTGTGAGTAGTCACCGCGTGTCAGGAGGAAGCTTCTGTCTTCTGATCATCAGGAAAAGCAACCCACGCAATTATAAGTTGAGAAGCTACCAAGTTGCAGTGATTAGAGTAGATCAGAACAAAGGGCGTAGTAAAATCACAGCGCCAGCTAGCTTGTAGACATCTTGTTATCAAGTCTTTATTTCACAAAAATGATCGATGCATACAACATGTTGAAATAATTATTCCAAGCAGACATAACTAGGGGTGTAAACGGGTCGGGTTCGGGCGGGTAGTAGGTCATCCTATACCCTACCCTATTATTTTTTCTCCGAATGCACGGCAGGCACGGTAGTAAAAATCGGGTAGAATACGGGTAACGGTAGCATTTTCTCTTAACGGTAGAAATCGGGTTCGGGTAGTATTGGACGGGTATAATCTGACAACGGGTACTTCATCGGGTAGAGCACGAAATATCTAGAATCAAAACATGCGATGAAAACACATAGATAGTCCAATACATGAAGTCCAATACATGAAGTGAAATTCACATACATAGTTTAACACATAGAGTTAAATTATACAAAATAAATTTCTTCATGCATATATCAAGATCTCAAGTCTAGAGTTAAATTATACAAAAAATAAAAAATGTGATAAAAATAATTGGTCTCTAACTATAAAAATATTACTAAAATGAATATATAAAAACATGGTGTATGATGCATGGTGCAACTACACGTATTTATGCAATGTATGCAACCGTAGGACTTTTAAACGGCTTAAGTACATGCCTATAGTAACCATATATGCTCATAATTAAGTTTCTATAGTTTTAGAATACTTTATTTGCAAATACATAAATACAAATATCAACTTGTTTTTACTAGTCAATGCTAGCTTCATAGAGGGTTTTTGTATTTTAATAATTTATTATCTCATCATTCTACTTGGTTTAGTATTTTTCTTAGATTCTAAATTTTATCTAGTATTTATAGAAAAAATTTCATAATTTTTGAGATGGTTTACTATTTTAACTAAATCCTACAAGTGCTATCTTCAGTAGGGTGCACCGACTTTAACATTTAGCGGGTACTGCGTACTAATTCGATGTTCGGGTATTTTCCGGTATCAACCGACCCATACCCGACCGTACCCGACCCTTCAAGATCCGGGTAGTACCCGTGCCGATAGCTTTGTGCGAACCGTGCTGTTTTTTGGGTAAAAATTCACGCAATGCAGTGCGGATCGGTATTACCGACCCATTTACACCCCTAGACATAACTCCCTTTTAGCAATACACAGTTCTCCGGTCCTCCAAGTTCCAAGTATATGGATATTTGCCTAGTTGGATACAGGCATATCCTGTGCAATTACTTATATGTGTGCAAGTGTGTAATCAAGCGATCTGGAGCACCCAATTTATATCCAACGCTAGTTGATGGCAGGGGGTGTTCAGTAAATTTTAGAGGCAGAGAGAGAAGAGATGGAGGGTGAGGTGGGAGGGATTAAACATAAAAACAGCAGCCAGCGTTGGATATAGATTGGGTGCTCCAGATCGCTTGATTGCATGCTTGCACACATATAGGTGATTGCTCAGGATATTTCATCTTGGATATGATGGATAGGAATGGGATTGAATATAAGGTGGGCATAATCCTATCCCTCGATCCAACGGCTAAATTTAGCCACCTTATATCTCAATCCTATTCTCACCCCTTATTTTCCACTGTCCAAACAGATCCTAAGAGAACACATACATAATTTCTGACGAGCGTTTCCATGTACAAAGGGGGGGTTCTCATCAGACAGCAGCTCCTTGATTGGACCATACATCCTCGTCGAAGCTGGATGGAAATGCGTGCTGAAGAAACACCCGATCGAAACTCTCGGTCCAGCGTTCTTCCCTGAAACTCTGCACTACTGAACTTACCGTCGGATTTCAACTGGACATGACATCCAAATGATCAAGCACGGCATGTATGTGTGTTTGTTCAGTTGAGGCTTGCATGATCTCTACCCGTAAGAGGTCGCCAATGTCGACGACGAACGCTCGTCGACCCCAGTCCTGGCGGAGGATATGGAGGCCGTCAATTTCGTCCTGGAGATGTACGGTCAGGAGACTGCTGTGTTGTCCCCATGGTAAGTTCAGGCGGGGAGCAAGGTGGGTAGTAGTGGCCTTGGTTGCACTATGACTGACAAGCAGGGAAACAATTTCGGGCAAAACATCCTATGACACCATCTAGCACTGACAGCCCATTTATTCCCCAGCTCCTCCAATTAATTATCCCTTGCTTCAACGAACTCCTACTGTTTATCACAGGACTGGTATCATACAGATGAGAAGTGTAAACTTTATATGCTTCAAATTATGGCTAATCATGATTTGTACAGTGATAACTTTTTATGATAGTTGTAAATAAATATGTATGTTCCGTACAATGACCCATTAAAAATTCGATTTGTCGACTGCATGAGGATTAATCGATGGGCCGTACCTTTCCCCTTTGCACTCGACGAAGGCATACCGTTTTTTATAACTCCAGTGCGAAAAGTATTTGTTGGTGGGTTCTTAATGGCGTGTTTGGTTGGGTAAATAAGGAGAAACTTGTACGGGATGGTTCAGTATAGGTTTTGATATGTGTGTATGGTTTAGTGTATGAAACTATTTTATACGGAACGGAGTGGTACAAATTCTAAAAATATTTTTCAAATATGGTATACCATCCTGTACCTCCAAATTGGCCGAACCATCTGATACCAGACGAGAGCTCCTCACTCTTCACTCGCTCGCTTACCTGGAAGATCAGACTGATTTTCGCTTCAAATCAAAGAGAGATGCCAAGCTATGCAAGTTGAATTCATCTATATCAGCAGGCAAAAACAATCAAGAAGCTGATCAGCTAGCTAGACAAGCTCTGAAAACTAATTACAGAACAAAACATAGAAACTGCTGTAGCTCTTTGCACCAAAACACCTATCCTATCTTGACAGCCCTCTGTAACCATGACTATGGCACGAGCATCTGTAATATCTCTTGCTTGCAACGCAATCAGCACCAGCCCCTATGGGCTTTTATCCTTAAAAAATAGTTAATCAGTGTTCCATGCTTTTCCAAATAGAATTTTTATGGTACACTTCATTGGTAGTAAGAGTTGGTAGTAGAAATTAAATTGGACCGTCGATTTTGTGCTAGACCAGCAGCCCTCGATTCCCCTCTCATGGCTCCTACATTTGATGGTTCATCTCCCAACTCCTCTTCTCCCCTAGAGGCCTAGAGGTGGTGGTGCATCGTGGACCCAACACGGATGGAAGGTATGGCTGGCTAGCGTCCCCAGCTTTAGCAAGCTTTCCCATGCCCCCCAGGCAATGGCGACATCCACCCCAGCAGCAACGATGGTGACCCCACAGCGACGACTAGTGGCATCGGCCTCCGTCCCATCAAGGTATGGTGCTGCCACCCATAGTCCTAACCTCTGCCGCCCCCAAACCAGACACGCCATCGGCCTCTTCTTCTTTGAACTCATCTTCCTCTCCATATCTAGATTTTATGAGCAATTCTATGATTTGTTGTTAACAATCCTATGCACTACTGAACTTACCGTCGAAGATCAAAACGGCGACAAATGCCCAATTTTGTTATTTTTCTTTTCGACATATTATTTCCGTAAATTTCGATCAAAATAATATTATTTTTTTAAAAAATTCCCTGATCGAAACTCTCGGTCCAGCGTTCTTCCCTAAAACTCTGCACCACTGAACTTACCGTCGGAGATCAACTGGACATGACTTCCAAATGATCAAAAACGGCATGTATGTGTGTTTGTTCAGTTGAGGCTTGCATGATCTCAGCAATACCCGTAAGAGGTCGCCAATGTCGACGACGAACGCTCGTCGACCCCACCGGTCCTGGCGGAGGATCTGGAGGCCGCCAATTTCGTCCTGGAAATGTACGGTCAGGAGACTGCTGTGTTGTCCCCATGGTAAGTTCAGGCGGGGAGCACGGTGGGTAGTAGTGGCCTTGGTTGCACTACACTACAGGAATCCTGAAAATTTTCATCGGCCAATTTAACTTTCGTCGGCTCTTAAGAAAGTCGACGAAATTTAATTTATTTACGACGGCCAACATCAGCCAACGAAAGTTATGATTTAATTTTCATTGGCTTCTATATAGCCGACGCAATTTAATTATTTTTCATCGGCAAAGAGAAACCCACGAAAGTAAACCACGGGTTAGGGTTTCGGTGAACCATATTATTTTCGTCGGTTGGGTTGTGGCCGACGAAAATTAATTATTTTTTGTCAGCTAAGAGAAACCCACGAAAATAAACCCCGGGTTAGGGTTACGTGGCGGCTCTTATTTTCGTCGGTTGGGTTGTTGCCGACGAAAATTAATTATTTTTCATCGGCTAAAAGAAACCCACGAAAATAGCACGACTTATTGAACTCCGGTTCGGCTCGGCTCGGCAATTTCACGCGTTTCATCTTCCGCGCCATGCGCCCGCCCGCGCTGCGACCGCCGTCGCCCCGTTCCGCGCTGCGCCGCCCCGTTCGCGTGCCGCGCGCCCTGTGCGCGCCGTCGCCCTCTCCAGCGCGCCGCCGCCTTCCCGCAATATGACGCGCCGCCGCCCACGCCACCGTCGTCGCATGGCCGCCGAAGCGCCGCCGTGGTCCCCACGGCCCATGGCGACAGCGCCGTCGCCTGCCCAAACCGACGCCGCCGCCCGACGCCTTGTTGTAAGGAATTCGAAGTTCTCTGCTTGTGAACAACCTTTTTAGTGCTTTGCCTCCATGACCTAGCCGGACTAGTGCATCATCCAGCTGCAGTGAAGGGGTGGCATCTTTTTTCTATTGTTGAAAATTTCACACAATATATTGAAAGAGGAAACTAGTCATTTGCATTATATAAAAATCGCTTTGATCTTGTGCAGGGGGCATTTTCAGATAAGCTGTTCAAAACTAGTGGCATTTTCATAAAGGTTATACAAAGATAATGTGGTCCACAATTAATTGATTTTCAATGGCAAATGTAGTAGTTAAGGTTGGATTATTGGTGTAGATGAGTTCCACATGGTGGAGTGCGGTATGCACAAGTGTCAGGTCTCTATGTTTAGAAGGTTTGTGTCGACGATTCGGGAACCGGTCCCCCACCGAGCTTACTTGTTGAATGAGGGATCAACCTAAGGCCCCTTTTATTTGGGGTATAACCGAGGGCTGCCGAGCTATGAAACGAGGTGGCCAAGACAATCGCAACGAGCAAGGGGTCTCTTTTTATCTGGTTCGGGCCTCTCGCAGGGAGATAACAACCCTACGTCCAGTGATTGCACTACTGTGTGAAAGTGGATTACAACACGCTTGCTCGGGGGAGCCCCGGGTGGTCCTAAGGATGACCCTCCAGGGTGGTCGTAACAAGCGCTGCGTATGAGTGAAAATAGTAGGTGAAGTCCAACCTACCCAACCCTAAACCCTTCGTGCGAGAAGGTATTTATAGGGGGTTACAAGAGACACAACACTTATTACAGGGGGCGCGCTATTGTTCCGGACGTGGCGATGCGATTCCTTGCTTCACCCGGCAGCGCGCGCGTGGATGCGATGGGCGTGGATCGCGGGCGCAGACCCGCAGGCGTCGAGCCGAAGCGTCGCGATCCGCCGAGCCGCCGTGTAATTAATGCCACGTCGTCTTCGTGGACCGCGCCCAGCTTTTGAGCGGCTCGAGGTCCTGATGTAGCGGGTCGTCAGTCGCGGACCCGGCGATCATGCTCGCGGACGAGCTTGACGGAGGACGAGGGACAGTCCGAAGGTCGGGCGGTCCGAAGATCTTCCTTGGGGACAAGGCCCAAGCAGGGGCATGCCCGGGGTCGCCGGGATACGATGGTCGTCTACCGAGAATATCCAATCCCTGACAGCTAGCCCCCGAGGCTTAAGGGGGGAATTCGCCTCGACCGAGGCCTCCGCCTTGAGCCTCCAGACTCTTGGCAAGGGATTGGAACCCTGCGGCGAAGAGCTTCCGTAGCATCCGAGCAATCCTGCTTGGGAACAACGGTCTCGCGGCGAAGAGCTACCGCGTCATTCGAGCGACTCCTGCTCGGGAACAAGAAATCTTGCAGCGAAGAGCTACTGCAACATCCGGGCAACCATGCCCGGGGACGAGAAATCTTGCAGCGAAGAGCTACTGCAACATCCGGGCAACCATGCCCGGGGACGAGAAATCTTGCAGCGAAGAGCTACTGCAGCATCCGGGCAATCATGCCTGGGGACAAGAAATCTTGCTGCGAAGAGCTACTACAGCATCTGGGCGACCATGCCCGGGGACGAGCATGTCCCAGCGAGGCCGAGCGGGTTTGACCGTGGTCTTGGTCTGGATTGCGGTCGGGAACAGAGGCGAAGGGTCGCGACGGTTCCTTCCCCGCGAAGCCTTGTGGGTGCGGTTCTAGATTTTTGAAGCGCGCGTTCTGAGACAATTTTGAAAATCGCATTGCCGTGGCTGGCGCTCGCGAGCAGACGGGCGATTTTCGGCCCGTTCGGCTTCTCCGCCTATAAATGCGAGGCGGTACGGTCCTGGAAACCTTTCTTCCCCTGCGGCTCGCCACCAAAACCCCAAAAGCTTCGCAACTTTTCCAAAACTTCTCCTCGCTCCAGCGCTTCTTTCCCCCAGTTCTCTTCATGGTGAAGTTCAGCGTAAGCAATACCACCGCGGAGAGGCTCCGGGTACTCCGGGACTTCGGATACCTCGACGCGGGCACCTGGCGGCTCCCCGACGGCGAGGCAGGTCCGGCGCCGCGCGATGACGAGGTAGTTACGTGCGAGCTGTACACCATCAACGGGCTTTGAATGCCCAAAAGTGAGTTCCTGGAATCCGTACTCGTGCTTTGCGAGTGCGAGATCACCCATATGAACCACAACTCCGTCCTCATCTTGGCCATATTCTCCCACCTTTGCGAGGGCTTCGTAGGCATTCCGCCTACGGTAAGCTTTCTCTTTCATTTCTATTCCTTGTTCCGCACTGGGAGCGCTTCTCGCACCGGTGCTCTGTACTTTCGCCTGCGGGGCAACCACCCGTACGAGTACCCCTTCTTCTCCCTCAAGGATTCGGTGGCGGGCTGGGCCGACTATTGGTTTTATCTGCGGAAAGCGGAGGGGAGCTCCTTGCGCTACACCGAAGCGGCGACGCCCAGCATCGACACCCCGTGCCCGCCCATCGCGCCCGAGGAGGAGCGGTCCTTGATGTTGATCAGCGAGCTTACGAACATGGGGTTCACCAGTCGAGACATCGTCCGCGACTTCCTTAGGAACCGGGTGTCCCTTCTGAGGAGGAGGGAGCACCCTTTCTTCGAGATCACAGGGTGGGACGACATGACCCGGGAGAGTGAGTCTGGTAGGTTCATGGTCTTGAGCAGCTCTTGCTTCACGCGCTATGTCAAACCTGTGCTGATCTTATTTATTGACCAACAACAGCCCCGGGCTTTGACTGGACGGAGAAGAGGGTCACCGAGATGTTCGGCATCCCCAAGGGCAAGGAGCTCCAGCACAAGCGGCAAGTCCCGAGCAACGTGCTCGAGCGGAGCAACGTGGTAAGCTGCTCCGTGGTTCATGCTCTGGGAAAGCGGCGGTGGGCGAGCTCAAGTCCTTGGCGGGCGGCAAGGGAATAATTGTTCCAGCCGCCAGGACCAAGAGCTTAAGGGGCAAGAGGCATGCCCGCCACCACCACTCTGGCGGTGGCCGACGAAAGCGGGCGAGCTCGTCCAGCAACTCGGTGGTGCGACACATGGAGTTCACTGACCGGAAGGAGGTAAGCAGCCAGAATGCTTGGTTGGAGAATTACAGCAAGGACCCCTGGAGCGGCTCGAAAGGGAGAAGGACCGATCAAGAATTGGTGCAGGCTAAGCAAAAGAAGCTAGAGGAGGAGCTCGCCGAGATTCAGGCCAAGCTCAAGCAGGTCACCGAGGCTCGGCGAGCTGCGGAGCCGAGGGGGCGGCCGTAGGCGAGGAGGAGGAGGACACGCCGCCGCTCAGGACGAGGCGCCGGCGTCTGCGGAAGATGCTGGAGGCGGTCGACATGGAGGAGGTCGACCCCCTCCTAGCGAAGATCAGTTGCGCCGTGAAGAAGAAGGCCGAGCTGGTGGTCGTGGCGGCCAATCCATCCGTGGGTGACAACGAGGACCTGGCCGAGGGTGAGCCCTGAATTTTTCTTTTTCTTCTTTTCCTCGCCCTTCGCTTCGCGCGCTCGAGCTAACCCCACTCTTCCGACGTGGGCGAAATAGCTCGTAGGACTTTTCTGGATTGTCGCAAAATAATTTACGAGCTCCTTGATCACGCCTTAGCGGGGGTGCTCGCTGAAGCCGCCGACATCGTGATAGCGGAGGGTGTGGAGGCGGTGGAAAAGTTCGTCGTCGACGACCAAGTCGAGATGGACCCCTCCGCCCCGGAGGGAACGCTTCCCCTGGGCGAGCTTCCTGCCCCCCAAGACGGAGAGCGTAGAAGGAGGGGAGAAGATTGACCTCGCAGCCTTGGGCGAAAAAGCTACCCAAGAAGGCTCGGGGTCCCCGGGCGCATCACCTGCCCGAGATAAAGGCGCGAAGCCCCCGAGCGAACAGCCTGCTCGGGATGAGATGGCGCCCGCCCCGAGTGAATCGCATGCTCGGGGGGACGCCCCGCCGTCCCCGGGCGAACAACATGCTCGGGTGGACAGCAAGAAGACATTGAGCGAGCCAGCCGCTCAGGAGGGAGGCGTGGTGCCCCAGGGCGAACCTCATGCCCGGGGGATGATTCATCGTCTTCAATCAGCCTGCCCTCCTGGAAGGATTCTGGGGAAGTCTGCAGCCCCCTGCCGAACCTTGAAGATCTTCGGGGGCGCGAAGTTACCAAACACTTTCGGGATAATCTCAGCGCGGGCCTTGCTCAGGTGAGGATGCTTCTTTTGTTACCATTGTAGTTTCTCGCTTATTCGAGTCTTGGGGGCGGCGTCTGAAGTTTTCCCGCCTGCAGCTCCTTTAGAAGACCTTGGAGGACTTCGACGCGGCGATGGTCGTCCCCGAGACCGTGGCCCAGCTGCACGCTGAGCATGAGGCCCGGATAGCCAAGCTTGAGCAGCATGTAGGCGACCTCAAGGCTCGGGACAACCTGCTTGTGCATAGATGCCGCCAGGCGGAGAAAGATATCACCGAAGCTAAGGAGAAGAACCTCGAGCTCGAGCAAGAGTTTGAGCAAGAGAAACAGCGCTCCCGCCAGGCTAGAGAAGAGGTCGCCGCCAGCAAGGAGCTGGTTCTCACTCTTGAGCAGAAGCTTGAGGAAGAGAAACGGCACTCCAGCAGAGCGGAGAAGGCCGCCACCGAGGCTGGGGAGAAGGCCCTTAAGCTCGAGCAAGAGCTTGATCAAAGGAGACAGCACTCCAGTGCCCTTGAATCGAAGGTGGCGGAGCTGGAACGGGCAGTGCGAGCGGCCACCGACCTTGCAGAACAATGCAATGAAGAGGTCGAGCAGCTCCGCCAGGAAGCTCGCGAAGGTCGCGAGGCCCGGCGGAAGGTGATTGATCTTGAGGCCAAGATCGACGACCTGAGGCAGAAATTTTCTGCGGCCCTCAGGGGAGCGAAGCCCAGCGCGTAGAGGATCTTCTTCTTTCTCTTTTTCTTTTTTTTTTGGATGACTTTTGACAATGCCAGTGGAGCGTACATTTTTCTTTCGCCCATGGGTTGTGTCTGCTGCAATGCTCCTTTTGCGTGCTCCTGAGCTATTTCCTGCAAAAAACGAGCATAAGGTAGATAGCAAGACGCAGACGGGTAGAAGCGCAGGTTAGGACGAAGCATGGGCAACGTGATCCTGAAATAAGCAAAGAAAAGACTTCACATAGGTAACAAGTTCTTAAGAAAGAAGCAAAGTTACAATGTTAAACTGGAACGAGGCACTTGGCGACGATTTTTTGGAAAAGACGCTTAACGTGACAACTCGCTCCCACCAAGCCCCCGCTGCGAATGAAGGTCGTGAACCCAAGCTGCGAGCACGAGCTCGTTCGCAGGAGAGTTGGGAAAGCACGTGCTGTTCCCCCGATCAAGGCACCAGTTTGTCAGAGCAGCGATCCTGGTTTAGTTCGGGGGAGGAGAACGTGCAAGGCCTAGAATTCCTTAACACTAAGGACGCATACCCCTGAATTGTGAGTATGGTCGTAGGCGAGGAAAAAAATGCACGGTAGCTCGACAGGGTGCGCGACGACCAGACACACGCGAGCCAGACTAAATCTCCGGACCGACCGAGAGGGTGTCTGTATGCGACTTGTGTCACGCAGCGAAGAGCTACTGCAGACCAAGGTCGGCTTATCGAGACTGGAGCCTCTGGGGGTGAGTTTTAGTGACAGGGTGTTGGTCGTGGCACCTTGTGCGGTCGAACGCGCGCCGGCCCGATTTTAGAGCGAAAAAAGCTTGGAGCGATTGACCTTGCCCGATGCGCGCTCGTCTCATCACCAAGACCGTGAGAAAAGTATGCCCTTGTGTGAGACTAGGCCGGCTTACCGACGGGCAGTGACCTTGCATATATTCAGAAAATCTTGAAGGTAATAGACATCGCGTGGGTGAGGCAACCGAACTTGCCACTTTTCCAAAAGAAAAACCGCAGAAAAAGAGCTAGGCACAAAAGTAAGTGCGAGTTTAGACAATGAACTTGCGCAGCTGGTCAATGTTCCATGAGCTTGTGAGTACGCGACCGTCCTCCATCTCCAGGCGGACAGCCCCCGGGCGTGCTATTGAGACGACCGTGAACGGTCCTTCCCACTTGGGGGAGATCTTGTTGGCCTTCGACATATCTTGAATTCGGCGTAGGACAAGGTCCCCGACCTGCAGGGCTCGTGGTCGAATTGATTTGGCGCGTGCCTACGAAGAGCTTGTTGGTAGACGGCGGATCGGAGTAGCGCCCTTTCTCGCGCCTCTTTGGCGAGGTCGAGGTCAAGGCGACGCTCGCGTCCTTGGTGGATGCTATCGGCCAGGTGCACTCTTTGGGACCCAAGCACGACCTCAGCGGGTAGGACGGCCTCGGCACCATAGATGAGCTGGAAGGGCGTTTCGCCCGTAGCCCAGCTTGCTGTGGTGCGCACGGACCAGAGGACGGAAGGAAGTTCGTCCACCCATGACTCGCCGTGCCGGGCGAGGTCCTTGAAGACCCTCTTCTTGATCCCTTGGAGAATTTGGCCATTTGCCCGCTCGGCCACTCCGTTGCTCTGCGGATGAGCTACAGAGGCGAAGCAGACCTTTGTTCCGATGTCTTCACAGTAGGCTTGAAACAGCTCACTAGTGAACTGAGTGCCGTTGTCCGTGATGAGGCGATTAGGGACCCCGAAGCGCATCACCACGTTGCTACGGAAAAATCTCTTGGCTGCTTGAGTCGAAATGGTTGATACAGGCTCGGCTTCGATCCACTTAGAGAAAGTGTTGATGGCTACGGGCAAGTATTTGCAACCCTTTTGACCACGGGGGAAAGGCCCGAGAATATCAGTCCCCCAGGTCGAGAATGGCCATGAGAGTGGGATGGTCTGCAGCGCGTACGCCGGCTGGTTGGCCTTGCGGGCATGGAATTGGCACGCCCGGCAGGTCGCCACGAGCACCCGAGCGTCGTCTAAAGCTGTCGGCCAGTAGTAGCCCAACCAGAATGTTTTGCTCACAAGGGTCCTGAAGGACGAGTGAGCTCCGCACATTCCCTCATGGATATCTCTGAGAAGGAAATCGCCCTCTTCTCGAGATATGCACTTGGAGAGGACTCCAAGTGCTCCTTTGTGGCATAAGGCGCCCTCAACTAGTCTGTAAGCAAAGGATCGTCTTATGAGCCGAGAACGCTTGGCTGCTTCCTCGAGCAGTGTCCCGTGGGTAAGGTACTAGACGAATGGTATCATCCAGTTTGCGCCCTGCTCGAGGAAGGAGACGTTACCGCACGTCTCTTGTGCCTCCTCTACAGAGGGAATGGAGGGCTTTCGCAGATGCTCGACTGGTGCCCCGGGCAGGGTGGGCATCTGGGGGGTTGCCTCCTCTACAGAGGGAATGGAGGGCTTGTGCAAATGCTCGATGAGCACCCGAGCGCGGCGGGCATCTGCGAGGAACCGACCTTGGAGAGATGGTCGGCCAGGGAATTGTCCTTCCTGGGGATGTAGAGTACTTCGAAGTTTCTAAAGTACCGCTCCCTCTTCCTCACCTCAACCAAGTAAAGCGCTATTGAGTGATCGGAACACTGATACTCCTTGTTGACTTGGTTGACGACCAACTGCGAATCGCCTTTCACGGTCGATCCTTTGGACTCGGCGCCTTGCCGCTCGCGGCCGCCAAGAAACCTTCATATTCTGCCGCGTTGTTGGTCACGGCGAAATGCAACTGGATGATGTATTGGAGCTGATCCCCTTGGGGGGACACCAGTACCACGCTAGCCCCCGAGCGCTCGAAAGCTTGGGACTCGTTGAAGTACATGGTCCAGCGGCCGTCCCCAGACCCGTGGGGCTTGGTGGCGGGTGGGGCGGGATTTGTCCACTCCGCTATGAAGTCCGCCAAGATCTGGGACTTGATCGCCGTGTGGGCAGAGAAGTGGATGTCGAACTCGGCGAGCTCCATGGCCCACTTCGCTATTCGGCCGGTGGCGTCTTAATTCCTTAGGATCTCCTAAGCGGAAACCGGTTGTACGGTGATCTTGTGGGCTTGAAAGTAGTGGCGCGACTTCCTTGAAGCCACGAGCAGCGAGTATAAGAGCTTCTGGACCTCAGGGTACCGCTCCTTTGGTCCGTGCAAAACCTCGCTGACGTGGTAAACTGGTCACTGTGCCCCTTCCCGCTCGACCGCCAACACCGCGCTTCTGATGCGGGAATTGACTGCGAGTATAGCAAGCGGCTCCCCGACCTTGGTGTGGCCAAGATCGGAGGGCTGGACAGATACCGCTTCAGCTCTTCGAAGGAGCGGTTAGCTTCTTCCGTCCAAGCGAAGCCCTCGTGCCTGTGGAGTGCCTTGAAAAAGGGCAAACTGTGCTCGCCCGACCGGGAAATGAAGCGACTTAGGGCCACCATGCGTCCGGTCAGGGTTTGGACCTCCTTTACAGAGCTCGGAGGTCGCATCCTTTCGATGGCTTCAATTTTCTCCGGGTTGGGGCCGATGCCTTGCGGCCCGATGAGGTAGCCGAGCACCTTGCCCGCTTTCACCCCGAAGACACATTTATCAGGATTAAGCTCTATTCGGTGTCTATTGAGATTACAAAAGGTCTCCTCGAGGTCGGATACATGACCCGAGGCGAGCTTACTCTTAACTACGATATCATCTACATATACTTCCAGGTTCTGACCTATCTGGTCCTGGAAGGTCTTCTGCATCAAGCGCTGGAAGGTCGCCCCAGCATTCCGCAGACCGAAAGACATGGTCGTGTAGCAGAACGTGCCGAACGGCGTGATGAAGGAGGTCTTCTCTTCGTCTCCAGGGGACAAGCTAATCTGGTGATAGCCCGAGTAGGCGTCCAGGAAACTCATCACCTGAGACTCTGCCGTCGCGTCGACCAGTTGGTCAATGCGCGGCAGTGTAAAGTTGTCCTTTGGGCAGGCGGCGTTCAGGCCAGTGTGGTCGACACACATGCGCCACTTGCTACCCTTCTTCTTGACAATGACTGGGTTTGCCAGCCACTCCGAATGCTCAAATTTTCTGACGAAGCCGGCCTTAAGGAGTTTGTCGAGTTCATCCCGGATGATCGCTTGCTTCTTATCACTTCCCTTGGGACTCCGGGCATGTCGGACGGTTCCCAGGTGAACACGTCCGTGCTTCTCCGGAGGAAAGTGATGAGCTCGAATTCCTATTTGGGATCTAAGGAAGATCCCAGATAGAAGACCTTGGTCGGGTCGGCCTCGTTTAGAGGGACTGCCTTGGTTTCTCCTTTGGGCTGGAGGGTAACTTTGGGCCGAAAGTGCGCCGGCCCTTGGTCGGAACCGCACTGAGGCAGTTGTCCGACCATGTCGAGCGACTTCTCGTCGCAGTTCAGGGCTGCCCTATGGTCACCCTTGACGGTAATGACGCCTTTCGGGCTTGGGACCTTCAGGCACTGGTAGGCGTGGTGCGTGGCGGCCATGAACTTGGAGAGGGCCGGCCTACCAAGGATGGCATTGTAGGCCGACTTGAAGTCGACGACCTCGAAGTTGATCAGCTCCGTTTGAAAGTTGTTGAGGCCCCCGAACGTTACGGGCAGAACGATCTGGCCAAGAGGCTTGATCGAGGTGCCCGGGACGATCCCGAAGAATGGGACGGCTATGCTCTTGATACTGGACCGAGGAACATGTATCTCGTCCAGGACCGTAGCAGATATGAGATCCAAGGAGCTCCCACCGTCGATTAGAACCCATCCTACTTTGGCATTGCTGATGGTCGGGCTCACGACCAACGGGAGCTTTTGAGGCTTAGTCATTCCAAGGGGACAATCGTCCCTGGAGAAAGTAATGGATAGCTCGGACCATCTGAGCTGCTGTACGGGTGGTTTGCCCTGGGCGATATGGCAAACCTCCCGTACTGCCTCCTTTAGGTCCCTGCGGGACTTGTATACCGAGGAGCCCCCGAATATGACGGCTATGTGGTTGTGGGGCTCCTGGTAACCCATGTCGTCATCGCCGTCATCCGCGGGACCCTTGCCCTTGCCGCCATCTCCTTTTTCTAGCAACGTGGGCATGGGGCCTTCGCCGTTGTAGAACTTCTCTAGGCGGTATGCCCAGGTCCTGCAATTGCGAAGGTCGTGGCCGGCCGACCGATGATGGAGCAGTCGATGGTAAGTGGCAAGGCATTCCTCTCCTCACGACCTTGATGCGCGACCACCGTCGTCGTGACCACGGGTCGACCTTAATCGTCACTACCTTGGTCACTCGTGATCGAATGGGCCGCCGAAAAACCTGTAACAAAAAAACAGTATCCCGAAAAATGCATTAAAATAAATATTTTAAATTTGAAAATATTTATTTATGAGTTCTTGACATTATTGGTTTTATTTGAATTTCCTTGGAGTTTTGCATTGCATGAAGAATCAAATAAATAGAATTAAAGAATGGAAATCATCCAAACATTATTTGAATCCAAGAAAATTTCCATAATACCCTCAGAGTGATATTTACCTCTGGTAAAAATCCTAGGAACCGATCATGAGATATAACACTTTAAAAATCTAAAAATGTTAGTAAACTATGAAAATCTGAAATTTGCAATGTTAGAATTTTTATAAAATCCTCGAGCAATCACTGGAGCAATATCTGGAGCTGAAAATTTTACATAATAATAAATAGCTCAGAATAATTTGAAAAACAAAGTTTCAAGAAGTTATAAAATATTTGAATTGTCGACAATTCAAATTCAGAAATTGAAATCTGTGCATTATGCGAAAGGTCGAATTTTCATTAATTAACCGTAAGGTAATTTAGTTTCAAAATTGTACAGAAGATTACCAACTCCCGCTTGTCGACAATAAAAATCAGAGTGCTAGAACCACCAAGCCGGGCTTAATCCTTTTGGTCATCTCCTTCATCGACGGTGGACCCCAAGCCTTGAAGCCCCACTCGTCGACCTCGTTTCTTCCATCTTGTGATCGAGTGAAGTTTTCCCTCAGAAGCGGATCGATGCAACAAGCTCGGGACATCACTTTGAAGCCTCAAGCCAAATGCATTGCACCTTGGGAATACCAGCCGTAGTGCTCCACTTCCTCCCTCCCTCCTTCTCCCTCCTCCTCCCAAAGCGCAGAAACTTCCTCCCATTTTCACCATGAACCAAGCTCCGGAGCTCAAAGCAGTCTTGATTCGCGTGGATTAGGGATCCATTTCCAAATCCTCCGGCTAGAGCATCATCGACCTCAAGCATTCAATCCCCTCAAAAGAATCGGACTCCTTCGTGTGAGATCGAGCCGCGCTGCGCTTTGTCTTCTCAGTCCGGCCATTGTGGCGGAGCTCCTCCGGTGCCTCCTTCCGGTAAATCCGAAAATGGAACCTCCAAGACTCACCGATGCTCACCAAAGCCACCGATTCAATCCCTAACGCGTTCGCTTGTCTTCTCCATCGCCGCCATTGCCGCCATTTACGGAGCTCATGAGGCGCCTTTGCTCGAAGTTCTTCCGACGAATCGACACCACTTCCAGACTCCCCTCGCCGAGCTCTCCCTCCTGGTGCCGTCGCATTCGCCGGAGGATTGCCGGGAAGCCTTCACCGACCAGCCCTAGATGCCCCTCTGTTTTGTCTCTGTCTTGCTGGGCCAAGGTGTCGCTAGATCTCCAGTGAAAAGCTCAGAGCGTATTTTCTTTTGTGTAAAGCGATTTCCAAATTCCAGTTTATTTCCAATCCGAGTAGCATTCAATCATGAATATCTTTTAAATATAGTTTCAATCCCAAGTGAAATAAATTTGTATAATCATATAAAATCATTAACATTCTTAATATACAAAAATATTTAATTTTTGAACTCTTTGTCTGATTATTTAATTTGAACCTTGATTATGGTGCTAGTATGGTTTCTAATGAGAAATTGTGTATAATAAGTAGTGAAATGATGAAATCAATATTCATGAGAATTTAGGATCGGAATGTGTTCAAATATCTGAAACATTCAGTTTTTGAATCATAGGACAATTCTTGAAGTCAAGAATGGGATAAACACACTGTTATGGTCATTATTGCAAATATGGAAAAATATAACTTTTGTAACTATACAATAAGTTCCTATTGTCTCTGGAATCGTAATGAACTCAAATAAGTAAGACCATCTAATGTTGAACTCAATTTAAATTATCTGCTTCATAATCCTTAATTAACCATATTGTATCCATTAGCAAAACACTAGCATAATGGCTCACAAAATGATAGTGTAGGTTGCAATAAGTTTCTGGAACAGCAAGAACCCATGTATGCATGGATGGTTAAAATCAAACTCAATTTGCATGTTCGTAATGAAAGAAAATGTTAAAGATAACAAGAAGTAAATAGATAATCTATTGCAATTGAAGTTGAAATAATGCAAAACCAACTTTAAAACATTCTTAGGATGATATTCTGCTAACGCCTGAAAAATGAATCAAAGATCATGTATGGTGTAGTTAGAAACTAAGTTTGAACTTGGCGATTTAAGGTTTGCGAATGTGATCATTTAGGCTATTTCAACAATAGATAAAGTAACTCATCCAAATACTAAAATTAGTAAAATCAGTTTAGAAACACTGTACAAAGTTTATACTACCATATTCTGTGAAAAGAATCTTATTTCATTTAGGTTTGCATATTAATCCAAATAGCTTAAAACCCTTAATCGTTAATCTGCCATTCCCCTTTCTTGCCGATTTGGAATAGTGTAGTCTTTAAGTATAGCGTGAACCATTTTAGCGATAAGATTATAGTCTCGCCCAAAATCCTAAAACTTATGGAACTAGTTTAGTAATGTTCTTCAAAGTGTAGAATACCCTGTTATAAAAAGATAATCTCATTTTATCGAGAGTTGCCTATTCTTCTTATTAGCTCAAAACCCTTAAGTGATAACCTTTTGTTTCACCTTCCTGCCGATTCGAATAGCGTCAATTTAACAATGCCATTTAAGCCTTTTCGACAATGATTATAATGTATCGCCTAAAGCCTAAAATTTATGGAATTAGCTTAGGATTGTTATACAAAGTATAAATCATCTTAGTATAAAGAAATAACCATATTTCATCATACTTTGCATATTAATCCTATAGGTTAAATGACCTTAAATGTTCATATTCATGAATTCGTAAAGAGAACAATTGGGCTTTAATTTCAATCGGGAAATTTGGAGTTATGAGGTTTGTTCTGCAGAACCTTCTCAAATGTTGTGGAAATGTTATTAATAGCCTAAATCGATAGACTCAACTTGTATAAAGCTAATTCTAAGCAAAGTCAAATAAAGATGAATAACCAATCATTGAAAGCTTGCAACTAATGATCAATCTAATCAATCCTTGCATCTTGAATTAGTAAAATAAAGTAAATAGATTCATAAAAGAGCAATCCTGTTTCTTATCAGAGTTTAATTGTTTCTTTGTCTATTTTCTTTCGCTCTTATTGAAGTCTTTTATTTGCGTTATTTTCCGTTGATCGGCGTGTAGAACTCGGCGTCTCTATCTCCGTCATCGTTGTAAATCAGCGCCTTCGTCAGAAGCGTCATTAAGCAAGGCAAGCATCCTTTGACCATATTGATCCTACTATTTTCTATTCCTTTTGTGCATCAAATTGTTTATGCATGCGTTTACTTTACTTAAATTGCTATTTTGTGGATTGGTAGATATACTGTCGTCACATGAAATTCCTTGATAATTATGACGCAAAACCAACTTTAAAACATTCTTAGGATGATATTCTGCTAACTTTGAAAAATGAATCAAAGATCATGTATGGTGTAGTTAGAAACTAAGTTTGAACTTGGCGATTTAAGGTTTGCGAATGTGATCATTTAGGCTATTTCAACAATAGATAAAGTAACTCATCCAAATACTAAAATTAGTAAAATCAGTTTAGAAACACTGTACAAAGTTTATACTACCATATTCTGTGAAAAGAATCTTATTTCATTTAGGTTTGCATATTAATCCAAATAGCTTAAAACCCTTAATCGTTAATCTGCCATTCCCTTTCTTGCCGATTTGGAATAGTGTAGTCTTTAAGTATAGCGTGAACCATTTTAGCGATAAGATTATAGTCTCGCCAAAATCCTAAAACTTATGGAACTAGTTTAGTAATGTTCTTCAAAGTGTAGAATACCCTGTTATAAAAAGATAATCTCATTTTATCGAGAGTTGCCTATTCTTCTTATTAGCTCAAAACCCTTAAGTGATAACCTTTTGTTTCACCTTCCTGCCGATTCGAATAGCGTCAATTTAACAATGCCATTTAAGCCTTTTCGACAATGATTATAATGTATCGGCTAAAGCCTAAAATTTATGGAATTAGCTTAGGATTGTTATACAAAGTATAAATCATCTTAGTATAAAGAAATAACCATATTTCATCATACTTTGCATATTAATCCTATAGGTTAAATGACCTTAAATGTTCATATTCATGAATTCGTAAAGAGAACAATTGGGCTTTAATTTCAATCGGGAAATTTGGAGTTATGAGGTTTGTTCTGCCAGAACCTTCTCAAATGTTGTGGAAATGTTATTAATAGCCTAAATCGATAGACTCAACTTGTATAAAGCTAATTCTAAGCAAAGTCAAATAAAGATGAATAACCAATCATTGAAAGCTTGCAACTAATGATCAATCTAATCAATCCTTGCATCTTGAATTAGTAAAATAAAGTAAATAGATTCATAAAAGAGCAATCCCTGTTTCTTATACAGAGTTTAATTGTTTTGCTGTCTATTTTCTTTCGCTCTTATTGAAGTCTTTTATTTGCGTTATTTTCCGTTGATCGACGTGTAGAACTCGACGTCTCTATCTCCGTCATCGTCGTCGTCAACGCCTTCGTCGTAAGCGTCATTAAGCAAGGCAAGCATCCTTTGACCATATTGATCCTACTATTTTCTATTCCTTTTGTGCATCAAATTGTTTATGCATGCGTTTACTTTACTTAAATTGCTATTTTGTGGATTGGTAGATATACCTGTCGTCACATGAAATTCCTTGATAATTATGACAATGTGAACCTTGATAACCACAGAATAGGGTTAGACATCCTTAATGGTCCTTTTAGCCATGCTTTAGTACTTGAGGAACCGATGATCATGATTAAAATTGTTTCCCTGAAATGTTTTATATGAAACCTGAATGGTCCTTTTTGAGAAAATGGTTGCGGGTACTTTGATTAAAAACCCAAAATAAAACTATGTGTTGATGCGGGCGATTATTGGCGATAGCGGTGTGTGCTGAGCGAGCTTGCGTAGTGTAGGGTGGAGTGTCGCCGTGTCGAATTAAGGACCGAGCAATGGGGCGCTATTGATCCAAGATTTCCGTGCAACCATGAGGCTCGGTATGGGACGAGCTTAGCCTATTAAGTTGTTCAGATGTGGCTTTGCTCATTGGTAGGCGAGAGTAGCGGAGGCAAGTTGCTTGTGAGGGATGTTTTTGTCTGTACGCCTTGCCATTCGTGGTGTTGGGTGTGATAAATGTGGATCTTGGGTGAGTTTATGATCAAAGCCATGTGTAACGGCTTGATCGCTGCAAAGGAAGTGTGATTGGATGGGTAAAAACCATCGATTAAGGTCTTGTCTTCCAATGTTTGTTTTATTATTTCTCAAATGGGTTGGTATCAATTGTTTTGCGAACTATGCTTTTTTGCGAGAAGGGCCGCATGGATGATTTTCGGTTATGGAATGTTCGCCGAGTTGTAATATTTATTTACTTGCTATAATCGCCGTTTGCTTGATTTACAAATGCAAAATTACTGTATAGTTTGCATATATGATATGGCGAGTATGATTTGCCAATAGGTGTATTAGTAAACATCGTAAGTGAGTGCTAGCTCGGGATTGGATGGGATCTGTATAATCGCCCGCTTAATTAATGAATAGATCTAGGAATAGCACAAGAATCACATGGAGGTTCTGTTCATCCGACGGTCTCCTCACAACCCCTCCGCGCCTCAGCCGAGTCGGTGGTGGAGCCGTGGCGATGCGATGCTCGACGGCGGCCACCATGCCCAGCGCCTGCGACCTCTTCTTCTTCTTGATTTTCTTCTCGACAGAGCCTGAGTGTTTTTTGCTCGAGGAGCCCTCCAGGCCTGGCTGATGCACACTAGGTCGGCCCGATCTTCTGATGAGAACGATACGTCGGTTTGATAGCGCACGAAGAAGATGGATCGGCTACTAACCACGAGATCAGTAACCAAGCAATCGCAACGTCACCACACGAGGCGATCAACCGAATCAAAGACCCGATCGATCCTTGTACCTGCTGCAACCGAGAACATGCAAGAACAAGGTGAGAGCAATTCCAATCAAATAATCTCAAAGATACAAGGGTGAGGTTCTGTTTCTCGTCACGGGTGGTCTAGTCGACACACGCGAACACGAGGAGGGATGCACAAGGGGTCTACCAAAACACAACAAAACCTAAGCGTAAAAGAACGGTGGCGGCTACATATATAGCGGCGGCCAGGAGGTGTAGGGCAGCCAAAACAGCAGTGGCCACCAAAACCCTAAGATACATGGGCCATAGGCCCAAAAGTGAGGTGACGCAGCACCCTGAATTTCTGGCCCGTGATATTGTTCTGCATTTTCCCGTCGATCTAGAGCGAATTTTGAAGTGGGGCTACATCCATTGAAAATCTCATCTCCTATGCTATCAAACGGGTGGTCGCACGCTGAAAACGGAGTCCGGGAGCCCGAGTTATGCCCGTTTGAAGTTGGTATGCTGCTGGATGGCCGAACCGGGCTTTTTGGCATCTTGGGCTTCCATATGGGCCTTCCTTGACGTGTGGGCTGTCCTCGAGGTGTGTGTTTGAGGCCCTTGTCTGTTGATGTGGGCTTGAATAGCTGAGCTTTTGGATTAAGGCCTCTCAGCGACGAAGATGCCGTAGCGTCGATCATATGTGACGAAGATGGGGCAGCGTCGGTAGTCGTTGGAGTTGCCAGAGAGGAAGGAGGGATAGCGGTCACACTGATCGTATCCATGCTGGTGATGTCCTCATCATCCTCCCCTTCTTGAATTGGAGTCGCCCTCGACTCCTTCTCATGATCCTGCAAAAGGTTAGTAACAATAGGAGACAAAGAAACTTGTGTTTGCAATGCGGTATCAGGGGAGGACACAATCTTATCTAAATGAACTACCTCCTTTATCTTTGTTTCATTCTTTTGTGCATGGTTAACAATTTCATCACCCTCTTTGCCCTGACTTTTAATCCTGTTTGCAATAATTTTATTTATTTCAGCAGGAGTCATTAGTTCCAAAATCATTTTCTTTGTATAATACATAAAGGAATATTGATTGGTTCTACCATTGTGAATAGCTTCTACATCATATAACCATGGTCTTCCTAATAAAAGTGAGCATGTTTCCATGGGTACAACATAGCAATCAACAAAATCATAATATGAACCAATAGAAATTCACTTGCACAGTTTGTGTTACGAATCTTACCACGAATTGAACCATTCGATCTCATAAGGTTGTTGATGTGGAGTTGTGGTCAAGCCAAGCTTCTCAACCATGTTCTGAGTTGCGAGGTTGCTACAATTTCCTCCATTTATGATGACTTGTACCCCACGTTCTCGGACAACAAACTTAGTATGGAATAAGTTGTTGCGTTGAGTTTGACTAGCATGTGTCGGTGGAGCACTAAGTACACGTTGCGACCTTAGGCTCTTGTAGCTGTTTGTCATTGCAGCACTCAAGTGCACACCATCTTGATCATTCTTGCCTATAGGGTTAGTCGTAGGAATAGCAAGAACATTCGTATCGTTATATATTGAAATACACTTACTATCCTTCTTCTTGGGTGAGGTAGGCTTCAAATCTTTCTTCAGTGGTGTGTTCTCATTCTTGGTCGAAGGGATAATCCCATGCTCGACCGTCTCACCCTTTGATTTCTGTAGGGACTCAAGTCGTTTAAGTTTTCGCCAGTTTTCTTTTCTCTTTCTGTTAAGAATGGACAATCTTCAATATCATCCTCGTAAGTTGTCTTGCTATGTGAACCTGCCATTGTTAGGGGCAACAAACAGAGAACTCACAAGAGAATTAGTTCTATGAACTACTAATATGTGGACAGTGGAGGATCTCACACGCTCAAGCTCACACCAAGTTCTTACCCATTCTTACCCTGCAGCTTTTCAAGTTTCAATCGGTGGATGATGGTAATCTGCACTCAGGGGTGACAAAGCGTTTGCAAGGTGCTTCTCCTGTGGTTAATAGTAGGTGAAGCTTGGATAGGTATAATATGTAGCAAAGGATACACTAAAACCACACTAGCCAAAACAAATTGAAAGAACGTTCAACGGCGGTACTTTGCTGGTCCTAGGCTAGATCGTACTAGAGACACGAGCCTAGACACCAATAAAGTCACAGAAACAGAAACGGCCTTAGCACACAAGCAAATAGCTAGGGCTCATTTTTCCACCTTTTAGTGCGGCTCTTTTATATGCACTTGCCTTTTCTTATTTTTTTTCCTTCTATATCAAAAGTGGTACATATGATGAATTACAACTCAAACTTTTTTTTTCTGCTGCAAACAGATCTACTATGCAGAAACTTCAAATGCTGTTTTCGGGTTTTTATTGGCTTCAAATGCAAAAACGTATAACTGGAAAGTTGTAGATCTTTTCGAGCTGATCAATTTGCATATATGAAACGTCTATTTTAGATTTGGGAAGCCAGAGATATTGACCCCGAAATACAGACTACTCAGAAAATCAAAGATGAAGACAAGTTTCAATCCGACGGGATTTTGGGCAAGAAGACAGCGTTTTTGGAAGGTATCACAATGGAGAAAGTTGTAGATAATTTCTCAAGATTTCAGGAAAGTACAAGAACAGCAAAATCCGAGTTCGTATGAGGGAGTTATGACCAAAATACCGAAATGGACAGAGGAGGATCCGAATTGGACGCGACGACGCAATGGAGTTTCAACTCGGTGATAAGAACGTGACAAGAACTCGAAACTCTAAAGATCAAAACACTAAGACCAACAACGACACGACGATGCAACACAAATTCAACAAGAATTAAACTAGGTAGTAATAGTAAAGGCCAAAAGGGGCTCGGATTAGATTGATCACACAGCGAACATATATTTTTTTGGGCTATTTTTCTGGATTCTAGGACGAACAAGATGAACTAAACAAAGATAAGGGTGTTCTCACCAGGCAACTGTCGCTCTGATACCACTTGATGCGTACTAGGTCGGCCCAATCTTCTGATGAGAACGATACGTCGGTTTGATAGCGCACGAAGTAGATGGATCGGCTACTAACCACGAGATCAGTAACCAAGCAATCGCAACGTCACCACACGAGGCGATCAACCGAATCAAAGACCCGATCGATCCTTGTGAAAGAAATATCAGAAGTATGGGAAAGGAATTGGAAGCCCTCAAATCAATAGAGGAGCTCTGCTATGATATTTATATACATTGTCGTAGAATACAACTGTAGGAAATCAGGATTACATGGTAAGCTCTATTTCCTATCTAATCATATCTCATATACATAGAAGGAACATATTAGATGGGATATAATTCCATCTATGGATGTATTTTAACAGCCTCTCTCAATCTCAACTTCGTGAAACAAGATTGAGATTGTCTCGAATCATCATAAATGGTCTAGCTGCCAGCGGCTTTGTAAAGATGTCTGCCACCTGATCTTGAGATGAGATAAACTTGATTTGTAGCAGTTTCTACGCCACTCTTTCACGTACAAAATGAAAGTCCACTTCGATGTGTTTTGTTCTCGCATGAAAAACCGGATTGGCAGACAAGTATGTTGCTCCCAAATTGTCGCACCAGAGGCAAGGTGGATTATCCTGAAATACTCCAAGTTCTTTCAACAGAGATTGTATCCATACTATCTCCGCCATAGCGTTAGCGATGTTTTGTATTCAGACTCAGTCTTTGGATCGAGATACCGTAGCTTGTTTACGTGCACTCCATGCAATCAGATTAGAGCCAAAGAATATAGCATATCCTCTGTTGATCTTCGATCATCAACACATCCGGCCAGTCGAGTCGAGAAGGCAATCGATGAGAGTTGAATCGATTTGTGTATTTGCGGTCAATTGAACATGTCCTTTGAGATAACGTAATACTCTTTTGACTGCATTCCAAGTGTATATCGGTTGGGGATTGCAAGAACCGACAAACTTTGTTTCTTGAAAATGAGATGTCGGTCTTGTAATAGTGAGATCTTGTAAACCTCCAACAATGCTTCGGTATCTTGATGTGTCTTGTGGACTCAATCGCACACCATGAACCTTGATAACTTCTCATTAGCTATCATTGGTGTATTCACAGTTTGCAATTCACCATATTGGCACGCTTCAACAGATCACTAGTGTATTTATCTTTGATGAGAATCAATCCTTCATAATTTTTCCTTACTTCAATGCCAAGAAAATAGTGCGTTCTCCAAGATCCTTTGACAAATTCTTCACGAAGTTGCATCATCATTGCTGCGATAGATTGAGTAGAAGAGCTAGCAATAATGATGTCATCAACATATACCAAAACATACACCACAATCCCTTATCCTTGTAAATGAAAAGGAATTATCGATTTTGATGTTGTAAACCCCAACTCCTCAAGTTTCGATTAGGTCTTGAGTACCGTGCACGTGGAGCTTGTTTAAGCCCATAGATTGCCTTTTCCAACTTACATAAGTATGATGGTCGATGCTGATTTTCATATCCGGTGGTGTTTCATAAACACTTCTTCCTCCAAATATCCATGCAAGAATGCATTCGAACATCTAATTGTTTCAGATCCCAACCTTTTGCGGTGCTATTGTGAGAATGAGGCGTATAGTGGTTGGTTTAACAACAGGACTAAATGTGTCCTCATAATCATAACCATACCTTTGCTTGAACCCTTTTGCTACTAGCCGTGCCTTGTACCTCTCCACTGCACCATCGGCCTTCTTCTTGATTTTGTAAATCCATTTACAATCAATGACATTGACACGTAGCGCGGAGGACAAGCCTCCGTGTTTTGTTTCTCATAAGAGAAGCAGTATTCCTCATCCATAGCTTTGCCTCCACTCCGGATGATTAATGGCTTCTAGATGAGTTGTTGGCTCTGCACAATCAGATGCATGGAGACGGTGAGATGCATAACAAATTGTGCCATCAGTGCGTTGCTTCGGTTGACGTATGTTATCTTTCAATCTTGTTCTCATTCGATGTGTGTTTTGTGGAACTGCAGGCTCAGACGTAGGCTCATCACCATCATCAATGGGGGTAGAATCAGGCAATGCCGATGCATTTGAGTTCCCGTCATCCGTGTGATCTTGTACCTCCCCATGTTGAGACAAGTCTGCAGAATCATTAGTAGACAAAACAGGTGCACAAGCAGTATTTTCATATTGGCCAAGGTTAGAAGAAGGAATGACAGGAAGCAGAAGTGTCGAGACATCAAGGGTGTTATGTGACGATGATTTTGACAAAGTTGAAGAAAACGGGAATACGCCTTCATCAAATACAACATCCCTAGACACATATATTCGGCCCGTAGATACATGGAGGCATTTATATCCTTTGTGTAAGGAGCTATAGCCAAGGAAGACACACTGCTTAGAGCGAAAATCAAGTTTATGAGAGTTATAAGGGCGAAGATGTGGCAAAGATGCACTGACCAAAGATGCGGAGAAAGTTGTAATCTGGTTTGACACCGTTAGACGCTCAAGAGGAGTATGATAACCAATGACTCGACTAGGAGACGATTGATCGAGAAAACATCTTTGAGAGAATGCGTCATTCCGTAGTGAAGAGGAACAGAGGCATGCGCTAACAAAGATAACCCGATTTCGACAATGTGTCATGTTTCCTCTCGCAGAGCCATTTTGTTGGTGCGTATGTGGGTAGGAGACTCTATGCATAATGCCGATTTTTACGAAAAAAGGCATGGAGTTTTGATACTCGCCTCCAAATGACTGTACACAAAGGATTTTTCGATTCAATAGGCGCCTACATGTGTTTGAAATCAAGAAAGACACCAAAAACATCGGCCTTGCTTTTTAAGAAATAGAGCCAAGTGAATCGGCTATAGGAATCAATGAAGCTAACATAATATTTATAACCTCCAAGCGATGTCTGGCGGGACCCCATACATCGAAAAAACTAGCTCAAGAGGAGCAGAACAAACATTATTCGACAAGGAGTAGGGTAATTGGTGACTTTTGCCTTGTTGGCATCGTCACATCTGAGACTTATTTGAATCGAAAACACATGAAAGTTCATTATTTTGGAGAACTTCTTTGGACAATCTGGGAAGAAGCATGACCAAGACGACAATGCCATTGCTCTGGAAATGCGGCGCCATGAAACACTTGCTTATTGGGAGAAGATGAATGAATGGAGTAAAGACCGCCTGCACATTGACCTCTAAGAAGAACTTCCTTCGTATCCCGATCCTTCACAAGAAAAAGATTGGGATGAAATTCAAAAATGCATTATTGTCTTGAGCAAACTTACGGACAGAGAGCGTGTTTTGTTTACTTGAGGAACATGTAAGATGTTCTTCAAGCGCAATGTCTTGCGGAATGAGTATGAAGTTTAGAATGGCCAATATGAAGAATACGCATACGAACCCGTTTGCTACCTGAATTTGATCTTTGCCTTGATACCGTTCCTTGACAGACATCTTCTCCGGATCATTAGTGAGATGATCTGTGGCACTGTGTCAACATACCGGCGGGATCAATGTTGTAGACTTGAGTCGTTGCAATGGGCAAGACGTCCTTCTTGACTGATGCGAGTGATCGGCGGTGATAACACTTGATGCTACATGTCCGACCTTGCCACAGACTTGACAAAGCGGGCGATTTGGCCCTCTTGGATTCTGCCATTGAAGTTTTGGCCTCCTCTTTCTTTGCTGATTATAGCGGCCACGACCACGGCCTCTGTTGTTGTTACCTCGATAAGGGTATTTGCCACCACGATCACCTCCAGTGTTTGGGTTATTACCATTATTAGCGACAAAATGTGCCGAGTGTTGTTGATCTCCAACTTGTACTCGAGTTTCGATTGTCTATGCGCATCTCATGGGAAAGAAGATCATAAGCAGATCGATCAAGGAGATAGGATCAACTCGAGTGGTTATAGATGTTACCGGTGAATCGTAGTCGAGTCCAATCCGGCGGAAGATATGAAATCACTTCCTCGTCGCTCAAGGGATGACCAATGGAGGCCATGGTGTCGCAAGATTTTTCACCTTGTTGAAGTAGTCATTCGCCGAGAGATCATTCTTCTTCATGTTAACCGCACGGATCGTGCATCACGTGTGCTCTTGATTGAGAGGAAAATATCTTCTCCGGGCGTCCACACTTCATATGAAGTGCCCGAAAAAGGACTTGCCCAAGCACCCTCGATAAAGATGAGAGGATGGCGCTAAGGATCATCGATCTTGGAGAAGCTATGTCCGATACTCAGATTTGGAACCGAGTGGCGCCGTTCTCTGTCTGTTGGTTGACAAGCATCGGCGGACACTTCTTCGTGCCATCAACAAAACCCAAAAGTTGCCGACTCCTAAGGTAGGGCATAAATTGTGCTCTCCATAGCGAGGTAATTCTCACGGGTCGACTTGATGTTGATCGGATGGGCAATAGATGGAGTTAGCGAAATTCGGAGGTGGAGGAAAGGCTTCCGATCATTGCGTTGGAGGAAAGAACCTTGGACATTGCAATGGTGGTTTGGATCACAAAGGCTCGATACCATGAAAGAAATATCGAAGTATGGGAAAGGAATTGGAAGCCCTCAAATCAATAGAGGAGCTCTGCTATGATATTTATATACATTGTCGTAGAATACAAGCAGAGGAAATCAGGATTACATGGTAAGCTCTATTTCCTATCTAATCATATCTCATATACATGGAAGGAACATATTAGATGGGATATAATTCCATCTATGGATGTATTTTAACACCTTGTACCTGCTGCAACCGAGAACATGCAAGAACAAGGTGAGAGCAATTCGAATCAAATAATCTCAAAAATACAAGGGTGAGGTTATGTTTCTCGTCACGGGTGGTCTAGTCGACACACGCGAACACGAGGAGGGACGCACAAGGGGTCTACCAAAACACAACAAAACCTAAGCGTAAAAGAATGGTGGCGGCCACATATATAGCGACGGCCAGGACGTGTAGGGCAGCCAAAACAACGGTGGCCACCAAAACCCTAAGATACATGGGTCATAGGCCCAAAAGTGAGGTGACGCAGCACCTTGAATTTCTGGTCCGTGATATTGGTCCATATTTTCCCATCGATCTGAAGTTAATTTGGAAGTGGGGCTAGATCCATTGAAAAGCTTATCTCCTAAGCTTTCAAACGGGTGGTCGCACGCTAAAAACGGAGTCCGGGAGCCCGAGTTATGCCCGTTTGAAGTTGGCATGCTGATGGATGGCCGAACCGGGCTTTTTGGCATCTTGGGCTTCCATATGGGCCTTCCTTGACGCGTGGGCTGTCCTCGAGGTGTCTGTTTGAGGCTCTTGTCTGTTGATGTGGGCTTGAATAGCTGAGCTTTTGGATTAAGGCCTCTCAGCGACGAAGATGCGGTAGCGTCGATCGTATGTGACGAAGATGGGGCAGCGTCGGTAGTCGTTGGAGCAGCCGGAGAGGAAGGAGGGACAGCGGTTACACTGATCGTATCCATGCTGGTGATGTCCTCATCACCGGCTGAGGCGGTAGCTTGTCTTCATCGAGCATCTTCTTCCATTGCACGGCTTCGTCGGCATTCGCGTAGCGGTTGGCCATACGGAACAGCTCGTTGGCCGAGAGGTCGGGGTGGATCTCCAGGTCTTGCATGAAGCGAACGTCGCGGACTCCGAACTTGAAGGCCCGGACGACCTCCTCATCCGAGATGCTCAGAATGGAGTTCCGCACCCTGATGAATCTTTGAACGAAGTCCCGCAAGGACTCCTTTTCTGTCTGGATCAGCCGCTCGAGGTCGCGTGTGTTGCCCGGGCGGGTGTAACAGCTCTGGAAGTTTGCTCGGAGGGCCTCGCAGAGCTGCCCCCACAAGCGGATCGACCCCTCCTTCTGACCGAAAAGCCACGTCCTGGCGGGGCCGTCGAGGACTGTGGGGAGGTAGTTAGCCATGACCCCTTCGTCCCCTCTGGCTGCCAGAATGGCGGTGGAGTAGATTGAGAGGAACTCGTTCGGGTTCTGAGTTCCGTTAAATCGCTCGATGTGGCCGGGCTTGAACTTGCTCGGCCACGAGACGTCGCGGAGGGACGCCGAAAAGGCCCGGCATCCGAACGCCAGTTGCCGTGGCGCTCCCGCACGGCGCCGTGATGGCGGCGCCGATGGTCTCTTCATACGGCGAGACGAGAACACGTCTCCGTACCGGTGCGATGAAGGCAGCCCCGAGGTGGAACACTCGGTGGGCTCGTAAGCTGGAGGGGCGATGCCCCAGACCCGCGAGGCTGTTCGGGAACCGCTCCGAACGTCCTCGCGGTACCGCTCTTGCTTCCCGCGGCCTTCCCGAGCAGGACTTCGGGAGGCGCTATGACGGGAGCGAATAGGGGAGTAGTGCTTATGGTCCCGGGAAACACTCCGGGGCCTTTCTCCGCCAGTGGGCCCTGGGAGCCCTATGTCGGCGGCGAGCTTTTCCAGATTTTCAGCTACGACCGCCCCCATGGCCGCCAGATCCGCCTGGCCGGAGAAATTTTGGAGGTTGCGCACGACCGTCGCCATGGCTCGCAACCGCTCGATGATCCGGGGAGCGGCGGGGGGTGACCTTGGGAGGCGGTCGGGCACATGCTCCAGGGAGCGAGGCTCGCTGGGATCCTTGCGAGCCAAGCCTCCAGTCCTGGCATCCGCCCGCCCACTGGCTTGGCAGCGGACGGTCGTCAGGGTCTTGCCCGGGGACAACTCCGGGTGGTTTTCGTCAGTATTGCGCTGACGGCGCTGGGAGGTCTCCGGGGACCAGACCTCGTGGACCTCCTCCCTTCCCGCCATGTTGACGCTGCGGGAGCACTAGGACTGCGAGGGTGACGTCGCGGCGTCACCATGCGTTGCAGACTCCTGGCCGCACTCGAGACGGTCAGGGGGGCCCGACCGTCACGGAGGCCGCCAGATTCTTCCTCATTAACGAGGGTATCAGGCCACAAGCGGAGGAAACGCTCTCGCGCTGCAGCCACCGGGGAAAGACTCCCGGTTTCGGTGTGGCCTTCTAGATCAGCCACGACATCACTGGCGTAGTATACGTCATCGTCCTCTACGTCGTCGAAGACGCAAAGGTCTTGATTGTCTTGCGAGTTTGGCATCCTCAGGGATTCCTCGCGAAAGGACTCAGTCAATCCCCACGGACGGCGCCAGCTGTCGACGATTCGGGAACCGGTCCCCCGCCGAGCTTACTTGTTGAATGAGGGATCAACCTAAGGCCCCTTTTTCGTGGGGGGTATAGCTTTCGAGGACCTGCCGAGCTATGAAACGAGGTGGCCAAGACAATCGCAACGAGCAAGGGGTCTCTTTTTATCTGGTTCGGGCCTCTCGTAGGGAGATAACAACCCTACATCCAGTGATTGCACTACTGTGTGAAAGTGAATTACAACACGCTTGCTCGGGGGAGCCCCGGGTGGTCCTAAGGATGACCCTCCAGGGCGGTCGTAATAAGCGATGCGTATGAGTGAAAATAGTAGGTGAAGTCCAACCTACCCAACCCTGAACCCTTCGTGCGGAAGGTATTTATAGGGGGTTATAAGCGATACAACATTTATTACAGGGCGCTCATCGTTCCGGATGTGGGCGTGGCCGATTCCTTGCTTCGCCTTGCAGTACTGCAGTGTATCTGATGGGCGTGGGTCATGCGTCGTGCATCACGAAGGCAGAGACCGGGGCGCGATCCTTTGAGCCACCGTGTAATTAATGTCACGTCGTCTTCGTGGACCACGCCTGGCTTTTGAGCGAAGCCCGAGGTCCCTACGGTAGCCCGGGTCGTCTGGTCGCGGACTGACTGCTCGGGGACGAGCATGACAGAGGACGAGGGACAGTCCGAAGGTCGGTCAGTCCGAAGATCTTCCTTGGGGACGAGGCCCGAGCAGGGGCATGTCCGGGGCCGCCGGGATACGATGGTCGTCTAGCGAGAATATCCAATCCCCGATAGTTTGGCTTTTTTTCTCTCCTCTCGTATAAATTATTTGGCCAAGAATACCCTTTAGTATTTAGAGGTACATGATATGTGGTTGCAATGCAGTTATCCAGCTAATTTGTTTCAGAAAAGAATAGCTAGGATTATCTTTGTTGCAATGTCCGTCAAGGGTGACTCACAAATATGGTAACACTAATTACAATGTTGAAACCGGAAAATATGAGACTGAGTAGGTAAGTTGTGTAACATGAACTCAATAAATCTTTTCCAAAATAAAAAAATTAATATATGACAACTAAAACTGTTTAATCTAAATCTACAATTTAAATCAAGAGCATTCAATAATTAGTCTAAGGCTTTCCCATTAAAAATAAATAAATAGACTAAGCCTTACCACTACATGGTTAGACAAGTTGAATAATACAATGTACATGTCTTACATTGACTGACCATACATTTTATTTCATATATGCATGTTCTTCAGTACTTTTTTTGTATTGATATCATATCAGGAATTTGTGAATAAGAAGTTTGATACACTGTACCAAGGGACCATATTATCACCATACTAATAGTGCAGGCGAAAAATAAACCCATGATATTATTCTTTTGTTCTTTTTACATCTGAGTACCTGTTTGGTCATCACTGTAATAATTATTTTCCTTTCCAAATTACGTTGTTAGTGTCACGAAACCTATGTGTTACCCGTTCCGGACCGGCACGCCACACATGCACCACACATGTGAGATGTGCTGGTCCGGAATTGTCCCTTTTTTGGACAACCTCGGAGTGACCGATAGAGCGCGATATTTATGATGAGCCACGGGGTCCGAACGAGATTTCGACGGCATAACCCTGATGTTCTCCGCTGCACCATATCCAGGCGTGCAGATGGAGAACAGCGGGGTTATGCTGCCAAAATTTCTTTCGGGCCCTACAGGCTCGTCATAAATCCGTGCTCTGTCGGCCACTCTTGGGTGGGTTTAGGACATATCCTTACCTATAGATGTAGGGCCATGATATATATAGGAACGAAAAAACTCATGATTACACTTGCTTTAATCTATAGCCTCAAGTATGGGTGACGATCGGCGATGGATGTATGATGGTTGGGATAAGAGTGGGGCTCACTCGGATGAGTGAGTGGCCAAGACTACGACTTTTGTGAACCGTGCGTTCTCTTTGTCTAGTACCGATAAAGTGAGGTGCCCATGTGGCAAGTGCCAAAATTTGTCCAAACATGACAAGACAAAGGTGACGCTAGACCTTTGTCGGCACGGTTTCATGCCAAGCTATGAGCTGTGGGTACACCACGGCGAGTCATTCTCTCAAGCTGAAGTAGAAGAGGTAGATGATGATAGGGCGGGCGATGATAGGATGGACGAGATGCTTGAAGCTATACGGCCGGAGTTCGAACTACATTCCGAGGATCCGCCTACACCTGAGGTTAAAAGGTTCTTCGAGGCCCTCAAAGCTTCGGAAGAGCCGTTGCACGAACTAACAGAAGTGACCCTCCTAGCTTTTGTGACACAGCTCATGGCCCTCAAAACTCGAGAGAGGTGCAAGCTCAGAGGGGGTCATCTTCGCAGAGCTCGGGGGTTAGTAGCCGTCGCCCCTCAGAGCAGGAGGTAGAGGTTGCTAGGCTGCGCGAGGAGCTAAGGCAGCGGGATGAACATCAAAGGTCGCAGGAGGCATACTATGCTAATTACATGGCACGGCAGCAGGCGGCTATTCAAGTAAATCTGAGCCCTCAACAGTTAGCATTCCGAGCATGCAACAATATATGAAACTGACACATTGCATTTACAGAAATGTTCCAATGAGCAGGCTGCACCATTGTCTTTCCACCATGGCAGCCGCCACCACCACCGCCACAATGAGGGATGTATCCTCCAGCACCTTCTCCTGCAGCTCAGGTTAGCTAAACTTGATCTTTTCTAGCGATATATGGTCAATCTAGCTATACTTAGTATATTCTATCCACACTTAGTATATTCTAGCTAAATTAGGTTAATCTAGCTAGATTTAGTCTTTTTCCAGCTAAATTTGGTCAATGTAGCTAAACTTAGTATATTCTAGATAAAGTTACTCTAATCTAGCTAAACTTGCCTAAGTCTAGCTAAACTTGATGTATTCCAGCTAAAATTTGGTCAATCTAGCTAAACTTACTCTATTGTAGCTGCACTTAGTCTATTATAGCTAAACTTGGTCTATTCTAGTTAAATTAGGTCAATCTAGCTAAACATAGTCTATTGTAGCTAAACTTAGGCTATTCTAGTTAAATTTGGTCAATTTAGCGCATAACTTACTCTAATCTAGCTAAATTTGGTCTACTGTATCGTAGGGATCGGGGACAGATACGCCCCAGGTTCACCAAACTCCGCCGCCACAGTCAGCAGCACCTGGAGAGCATATTTGTTTGTCACTTGTCATATTCTTGGTTAGTTTTGTTACTTCCCACAGTTTTTTGACTAATCGTGAATTTTGATCTTTAGGATTCTTCCGAGAGGTCATCTCAATTCGTTCAAAACCTATTTGGCTCCGCAGGTAGTGGCTACAACTCAAATGACTCTCATGTTATGTAATCTTGAGATGTTTGATAATAATCTGTGAAATGAGATTGATTATGTGTGGATGAATCTCATGTTATGTAATCTCGATGAATGATATATGTGTATGAAGTGCTTGTGTCTGATTTGGAGATTTGAACGAATGATATATGTGTGAATGAATGAATGATGTGGATTTGAACGAATGATATATGTGTGGATGAATAAATGATGTGGATGAATTGGATGATATAATGATATATATATGCATGAATTGTTATGAATGATATTTGTCTAAATCTGTATGAAAAATAGGTTTAAAGGGTTGTTTTTTTGTCCCTGCTCCAGAATAATTTTCGTAGGCCATGAAAAAAACCCACGAAAATTAACCTAATTTATTTTCGTGGGCCGAATAAGCCGACGAAAATAAACCTTATTAACTATCGTGGGCTATTCGAAAACCGACGAAAATAAACCTTATTAACTTTCGTGGGCTAGGCGAAAACCGATTTAAAATTATTTACTTTCAAATCGGCCGTCGTGGCCGGCATTTAAAATTGTAACTTCAAGTAGTTACTTTAAATCGGCGTAGCGTTCCTGAATTTTCGCCGGTTTTCATTTAAAATTAAGCTAACTTTTGGCTCCTTATCTCTGACGGTCGTGGTCCGACGAAAATAAGGCTAATGCCGACGAAAATAATGGTCTTTTTTTCGTGGGCGGCTGGCCGACGAAAATTTTCACGATTACTGTAGTGCTATGATTGACAAGCAGGGAAACAATTTCGGGCAAAACACCCTATGACACCATCTAGCACTGACAGCCCATTTATTCCCCAGCTCCTCCAATTAATTATCCCTTGCTTCAACGAACTCCTACTGTTTATCACAGGACTGGTATCATACAGATGAGAAGTGTAAACTTTATATGCTTCAAATTATGGCTAATCATGATTTGTACAGTGATAACTTTTTATGATAGCTGTAAATAAATATGTATGTTCCGTACAATGACCCATTAAAAATTCGATTTGTCGACTGCATGAGGATTAATCGATGGGCCGTACCTTTCCCCTTTGCACTCGACGAAGGCATACCGTTTTTTATAACACCAGTGCGAAAAGTATTTGTTTTTATAACACCATGATATTGAAATTGAGGAGAATACATTTCAAAATTACACTAAGTCATGACCACCTCGCCCTGCAGAGCATTTAGCCCTTCTGGAACAATGATCTTCTGAGCAATTATATTAAAGAAATAATACAGCCTTATGATTGTCTCTTGAATCTTGATCGGCAAAATACTTCTAATTATAACAGGGAACATCTGTGTTATCAGCACATGGCAATCTTGAGGCTTCATGCTAGTTAATTTCAAATCTTGTATCGAAACAAGTCTCTTCATATTGGAGGGGTAATCGGATGGAACTTTCACAGCATACAAGCACTAGCACAGTTTAGTTATCTTGGCCTTAGAGTATAGCAAGCAAGTTCGCAATACATTCAACTTTTATCGGTCTCTTTCGATGCAAATTTAGGTCTAATACCCATATCGACCAAGTCAATCCATACGTTGATACCATCCTTTGTTTTGCCCTTAATATTCAATAAGAGACCAATCAAGCTATCACATACATTATTCTCTATGTGCATGATATCGATGCCATGGCGAACTTCTAGGTGCTCCCAATAAGGTACGTCACAAAATATTGCTCTCTTCTTCCATATGCTCCTCTTACGGATCCTTGATTTACATCCCTTTCCAAGTGTAATATCCAAATCCTTAACCATTTTGTAAACAGAGCTATCGCTTAAAGGCCTTGGAGCTGAACCGTCCTTGTTTTTTTTTCCGTCAAATTGTTTCTTTATCTTGCGGTATGGGTGATTCCTCCAAAGGAACCTACGGTGACGTATATACACGTTTTTGCCCGAATGATTCAGCCACACACTCTTAGTATCATCTAAGCGGTGAGTACAACCTTTTGCTCCTTTTGTACTCTGGCCCGACAAGTTAGCAAAGGAAAGATAATTATTTATGTTGCAGAACAACTAGTAATCTAAATTGAAGTTCTCTCATTTGTATTCATCCCACACCTGTACCCCACGAACCCATAATGTTTTTAGATCTTCCACCAATAGTGTTAGATACACATGAATGTCGTTCCTAGATTGCCTCGACCCTTGGATAAGTATGGACAACAAAATGTACTTTAGCTTCATAGACAACCAATGAGGAAAGTTGTAGATACAGAGATTCACATGCCAAATGCTATGCCGGCTGCCTAATTACCAAAAGGATTCATTCCATCTGTACTCAATCCAAATCTTATATTCTTTAGTTCTACACCAAATTCTGCAAACCTCTTATCGATGTTTCTTCATTGGAAAGAATCACCTGGGTGTCTTAACATTCTATCATTCTTACGCTCCTCCGGGTGCTAGTGCAGCAATTTTGCCTCCACTGGGTTGGCAAATAAACGCTTCAAAAGGGGCATTACAGGTAGATACTACGCCACATTAGTAGGAGGTCCTTTCTTCACCTCGATGCCCTCACCATTATCATCTAGTTGATTCTTACGTTTTTACGGGCTGCTAATGGATATATATGTAAGTCTGCATACTCTTTACGGTAGAGGATACAATCATTCGGACATGCATGTATTATTTTTACTTTCATTCCTAAAGGACAAAGAACTTTCTTAGCTTTGTAGGTGGTTGTCGGCAACTCGTTTCCTTCCAAAAGCATATCCGCTAATAGACCTAATAGCGCCATAAAACTCTTATCGGACTAACCGTTGCTTACCTTCAATTTCAGCTTTTCAAGTATAGATGACAATCTTGTGTATTTTGGCTTACAGCCTAAGAACAAAGGTTTCTCCGAGTTGTTCATCATGCCCTATAATTTATTAGTCTCTCATCACGGATCCCTTTTGCATTGCGCAACATCTGATGCAGATTGTCATCATGCAACATGTCCTCATCAGAAGCACAATCGATATCATCCGGCATATCGTTGACTTCGTCAGTGATGTTAGCATTGTATGCTTCCTATATAATTTGCTCTTCACCGTGACTAGTTCAACATGTATACTCCTTTTTGAAACCCCACAGAATCAAGTATGTTTCGATCTACACTGAGTTTCGAAATATCCTCACATTCTAGCAATCAATGAATAGGCAAGGCATAAATTGTGTCCCCTTATTCAACATATCCTCCTCTGTAGTTTTTCTAAAAGTAGAGAGCCATTAATATGTCGGCACTCACGTGGTTCACAACATACATCTAGCTTCGCTCCATCTACGCTACGCATATAACAATAGTAGTGTTAAATATTGGAATACAATAGAAGTGCAGATGTGTACATTCTTAAATTAGAGAACAAATTAAAACCCTACCCTAAATTATACTCATGCTAGGCTTGTTTGGTTTGCTTCCAATGGCTATCAATACTTGTCTTACCAAATTTTAGCAGCGTTGATCAAATTTGACAAGCATTTGGTTTGCTACCAAATTTAAGATTCCTTCTCCCTTGATTCTCTATTTTATTTTATTTTTTTGCCAATCTTTGGCCAAAACATTGGTAGCCATTTTGGTGACTAAATTTTGATAATGTCAAATATCAGACAGGTTCAATAAGATAAATTTGTCATCAAACCAAACAAACCCACCAAGCTAGCTAGATCTAAATCAAGCATCTTCAATTCTCCCTTTAACGAGCTAGCTACATCTTGATTATTATACAATTATAATTATCACCTTGGACCACAAAAAACAATTGGATCTACAAGCTAGATCTAAACCCCTCGTCAATTCTATGTTTACCAAGCTAGTTCTTGAATATAATACAATTAGAATCAATTACTAACCTTAGATCACTAAGAACAAATGGATTTACAATCAACCTTCCAAATCAATGGTTTCCTTTTACCAAATCGCCTCACAACCGTAGCCACCTCAAAGTTCTCCCGAAACCTTAAAAACACTAAGTAGATCAAGCTCTATATTACATATATATTCTCAGGTCACATCATAAATAGTTTTATTAAAAAACAATCAGTGATGAAGCTCACCTCACATGATGTCACCCATATCATCATTAACGGTTTTATCCAAAAACCGTCAGTGATATTAAGCAACATTACTGACGGTTTATAGATAAAACCGTCAGTGTTGTGCATGCATGTCATCACTGATGGTTTTAATTAAAAACCGTCAGTGATAATACTTAATATCATGACGGTTTTTGGATAAAACCATCATTGATGTACACAAATGTCATGATTTTAGCCAAAAACCATCAGAAATGTGTACCTCATTACGGACAGTTTTAGATAAAATCATCTGTGACGATATGCAAGTACATCACTGACGATTTTACCTAAAAACTGTTAGTGATGAGAGGTCTAATGTAACCTTTTATGTAGTAGTGTAATAAGGATTCAATTCAAAATCCTTTATCCAAACGTGCTAGAATTAACCAATTTTAATAAAATCTGACATGACAACATAAAGGTGATGGTCCTAATAAGCGATGGAACAAAATCAAATTGCAGTACATGCACAAGGGAACACCAAGAGGACATCTTATGATCAAGTCCTGTGTTCCAGAAACACACCAGGAATTCAATCTAGTGTACCCAATAGGCCAATAGTCCCATACCATGTAAGCATGCATGCACATGTGGAACTGTACTGTGTGCTCTATTTGTCCATTGCATAGTTGTCGGTACATCTTATTGGCATTACACACTTGTCCATTGCATAGTTGTCGGTACATCTTCTTATTGGCACTACACACTGATCCAATCTTTCAAGTTCCGAGTACATGGATATTGTCCATAATAGCAGAACACAAAATTTCTTTCGAAATTCACAGACGGAAATCAGAAATAGCAGTCTTGCCATCTAACCCGATGTTGTAGTAATGCGCGACGTAATCTCTGACGAGTGTTTCCTTGTACAATGGAGGGTTCTCGTCAGACAGCAGCTCCTTGATTGGACCATACATCCTCGTCGAAGCAGGGTGGAAATGCGTGCTGAAAAAACATGCGATAGAAACTCTCGGTCCAGCATTGTTGGCGACCACTCTATGCTCCACACTCCTGAACTTGTCATTCGAGATCAACTGAACATTATAATTAATGAAACAGTTAGTTCCAAATGATCAAGCGTGGTATTGGCGGAGCTTAGAGAAAAATAAAGTGGGGACGGAGGGTAAAGGAAAATACAGAGGGGCCAATATAACAACATAGATAACTGAGAGCTAGTAGTGCTACGTTAGCACTTAATAAGTGGTAAAACTAAGCACTTATGTGTAAATTTTTATCCTACAAAAGTTGCGCCCCTGGCATTCGCGAAGCTTACAGGAAGGGCCAATATAACGTGGTAAACAAGCAGAGGAGCTGTAATTTTTCTGAAAATCTGTTTTTTAGTTTTTTAGACTAAAAAATAGCTAAAGATTTTTATGAGGGCAAATAGCTATTTCTCCTCCACAATAAGCTACAAAAACATATCTTGCTTTGCTTTTAGCTTTTGTCTTTTGCCAGTTATACGTGACTTCTAGGTTATACCAAAAACTAATTAAAAACTGATCTATTTAGGATTTACCGACTTTTTATAAACTGAAGCTGACTTTAAGCCTCAATCAGAGGCATAGATAATTCATAAAGATGGAGCAAGCAGCAGTGTTACCATTTAAGTGGTAAACCTAAGCACTTTATAAATTTTCTAGGCGTACGGGGGGCGTCGCACCCTTTAGCAGCCGTATCCCTGTGGAGGCGCTTCCTCTGTTTGTGGCTTCTTCACGCCAGTTCCAATGGCTTCTCCCCACCGCCCTCCTCCTCAAGACTTGAACCCACAATTCAACACACCACCCTCATCTCCCTCCTTCCTCCCAACAGTTCTCCCCAACGCACCATCGCCCCCACCTCCATGCCACCACAACGTCACCGTGGTGGCCAGTGTTGCCATCACCGCTGCCGTGGTGGCAGCTGCTGTCATCGTCGTCGTAGCCGTAGCCCTGTGGAGGCACTGCCTCCAACTTTGGCTCCAGCGGTGGAGCTTGGAGGAAAATTATTGGGGCCAATCTCATATCATGCACTTAGGCTACTTAATAAGAAAGGGTTAGTTTGGTGTTACATTAGCATTTAAGTAGTAAAACTAATCTTTTTTTTTTTTTTTTTGCAATTTCTCTAGAGAGCCCCCTTTGGTCTTAAAGAAGCTCCGCCCGTGAAGCATGACACACATGTTTGCTCAATTTAGGTTTGGATGTTCTGAGTTCTGAACATACCTGCAACAGATCAGCGATATTCACGATGAACGCTCCTGGGGTTGGCGTAACATCGACCCACCTGTCCTCATGGAGGATCTGGAGGCCCCCAATCTCATCCTGGAGAAGTACAGTCAGGAAGCCAGAGTCTGAATGCCGGCTTGTCCCAATGGCAAGTTCAGGCTGGGGACATGGAGGGTAATAGTGGCACAGGATAATCTGTCCTTGGTTGCACTCTATGTCTGTCAAGTAGCTCGGTTTGAGCCCAAGTGCCTCGGAGAGCAGCTCGAACAAATTGTCCCCCAAATTCTTCACTTGTTTGGCATATTCGACCAGCGCATCTCTGGAAATCAAAATAAAGAATAGATATTCTCCCTCAAAAATAAAAAAGAGAGAACAGGTTCTAAGAGTTAGCCTCACTAAGCTACTATCTACTCTGCGTTTTGACAAAGAAAAAAAAATTTCAATTAACAGAGAATGGACTACAGCTAATATTCTGATTTTATATCAACCTTCGTGCTTACCAAGCTCAGAAGTTCAGAACAAACAGAGGGCCTATACAAAGTATTTTCATTGCACAATTTAGCTCGTCAATAACCATGTGAGAAATAGTATCCGTCGACCGTCAATTCACTCAATTCAGCCATGTTCTTAAACACTAACCGGATATATATAGGAAGCTCCACCATGAAAATCATACCATCAGGCATCAGTACTGTCTATAGGATTACTCAAATTCTAAAACAAGAGAGAAAGAGGAGCAACATCTATTGCCGTTAGCGGTAGTAGAAAAATACTACACATAGACATAGGATTGTCGATAAAAAAAAAGTGAGTATTGTTTTTTTCTTTCTAGAATGTGGGAATACTACACATAGATATAGGATTGTCGATTAAAAAAAAATAGAATGGCAGCAAAAAAATGTTATTTTTTAACGAGGAAACTACACAACACCTTTTTTCTAATGTTACTTAGCTCGTTTCATATGGCGCATCATTCAAGCGGCTTTTAATTTATCACCTTCTAGTAGCATGGCCAATATGTTTGGGAACTGGTTATTGGAGTTGGAAAAAGATTTAAGAGCTTACATTTTAGTTGGAGCTACCATTTTATATTGGTCAATTTGACTATGTCGCAATGATGTAGTTTTTGATAAGGAAAAAATCTCTAATCCTTTGCATGTTATCCATCTTTACACAAATTGGTTGCATTCGTGGGCTGTGCTGTAGTTGCAAGGGGCACTGGATGTAATGTTATCGGGATGCAGATTGTTGGAGATCATGGTCAAGGATATGTTCATCTTGCATGGTTCGAGATTTAGCAACAGGCTGTGTGTGGATTGAAATCTTCTATTTCATGTTCCCTATGGATTGTTGCATTTTTCTTTTTCGGAGCATGTTGATATCTTTCTTTTTACAACAGGTAGTAACTGTTTAATAATTATTTCGCTGTGTGTATCTCACAATGCAGAAACAGAGAGATGAAATCTTCCATTATTAAAAAAAAGAATGCGGGAATAATTGGCGTGCAGTCATCATGGCTTACAACCCAGTGGCCACATGTTGAAGTCACAGGCACTTGTAGTGGAAAATTCACATGAATACCCACAGTTGGGTGGAATGATAATTAATTATGGTCATTAGCTAGAAAAATAAGGTGGATCACATCGTTAGCCTATTCTACATTTGGCGAGTGAGCACTAGTTTATGCATACAATCCATCGTAATTGTGTTCTTCTCAATTTTCCGCGACTCGTCTGTTAATTTATTAGGAACTGAATGGCAGATTGTCTTACAAGGTTGCTAACATTCTGTTTAAGCAAAAAACGTGAAGAGGGTTTCTGGCCTACAACACACCAGACGAACACCGGGTTCAAGTGCAAGGCGTGCCAATCGATTTGACCCTGCAATCGATAAGGAGCAAAAATTGTGAAATTCAATCAAGCCGATTCCCAGATGTAAATCGGCTAAGACAGGAATCAGCCCAAAAAGCCGATTAGAAGGGTAACTAGACTAGTCGGTTAAGACTAATCCGAGGGGTAAAAGGCAGATTGATTCTGAAAAGGCGATGCGCAACAAGACAGAACGAATCAAACTTGAAGAAATCGATGATGACCAAACAATCGGCGATTCGCAACTTTATTTGATCAATATCGACTTACAAAGGAACGATTACAGAACTAAAAGACTAAAAAGCTAAAACAAAACGGGCAGATGTGATTTTGTGGTTGTCGTCCCTCAAGCAGTCCTGGTGCGCCTTTTATACCTATTGGCCGATCCGAGTCCTGGTTCAATACGACAATGTAATCCGAATCGGTTTTGTAGTTTCCTATTTGGACTCTGTTTCCAAATATTATCCATTCATTATCCAAATCCTTTGAGGCGCTTCGTGTTGTATCCAAACTCGTGTTCTTCTGTCGATTCTTCTCGTGGCTTCCAAAAAACTGGTGCAAACATATGCCCCCCATTTTTGGAAGATAACTTGTTATCTTTCAAAAATCCATCAGCTGTTCCTTCATCGGCTTCATTCTTCATCGCTTTTTCCTTGTCGGTTGAAGAACCGTTTAGTAACCGCTTGTTTTAATTGTGCCGTAAAATATCGGTCGTTTTAATGGCGCGTCGCCTCAATTCATTTCCGCCACTTTTGCTTTTCACCGCACTATATATATGCGGGACCCCACGGTCATTTTCACGCTTCCTACTCTCGCACCTCCGCAATCGGCTTCCTTTGACTTCTTCGCCTCGGTGATCGCCTCTCAACTCCTCGATCGGTGAATGGACCCTTCAAAGGTACTCATCCCGATCCCCGAAAGTAATAACCAGTATTACTTAGGACCGGTAGGGAACTTCGATGCCGATACGGTGATAAACGTAGAAATCCCGAGACTCCCCTTATCGCCCAAGGTTACAACGTGAAGGAATGGGGCAAAGTTTTAGGGCTTGGCGACGGCGCCAAGGGATGGAGAAGCGGTATATTAGAGTATCGGCTCAAAAAGAGCAGAGTGGGAGCGGATGGGCATAGCCGAATGTCTTCCATTAAGTCTAGCTTGCCGGAAGCCAATGAGCCCTTGGTGGCTACGGATGCTATTTTTGGTCCGACACTTTCAATGCTTTTTTTTCCGCTCGTCCTGTCGGTCCAACCCTCTTGATGTGGTCAATTGTCCGCTTAAGGTTCGACGGAGACCAAATTTATCGGCTTATAGTGGAAGACCTCAAGACAAATTTGGTCCGCATAAAGGGTGAAGGATAGTCAAGTACATACAAGACAACAATAAAGTGAATGGGCTTGTATCGGACGAAGAGCACGCAGCCTTCCTAAACCTCCGCTCGAGCGGTTTTTTTTCATGGCGCATCTCTTGGGCCAACCCAAGTGTACCAGTTGGTAGCAGAGCAGCTTGTAGAGGGCCGTCGGCTTGCTCTCGGGAAGATGTTCTTGGGCGCAATCTACCAGATGATGTTCGTCATTAGAAGCCGGCTTTTTTCTGGCTTTGCTGAGTTCGTTGTTGGTAATGTTGGTGGCCCTTTGTGGTTTATTCAGTGTGGTCAGATAGGGTTTTAGCCGACGACTTATCTCTCGAACCCATTGAAGACTCGCTTCCTCGTGAAGACTATCCAGAGAATGCCACTCCTCAATTTAGGGCAAGCCGATCTCATGGTGAAAGGCTCATAATGTGCTCAAGTGGTGACACAAAGATTACTTCACCGGTCCGCATAAATATCTTGCTTTTTTCTTGGGCTTAGACAAAGGTAATATTTACCCAAAGAAGATTTCTTTTCTTATGATGATGCGCCGATTTTCAATGGCCTTCTTTCCTCGCACCGAAGCCGGTTCCTTGATGCCGAATTAACATTGATGTTCTATCGGATTTTCATTTCCTTGCATTCTTCATGTCGGCTCAATTCTAGAAACGTAATCGTTCCACCTTCATACGAAGTTCTACCATCCTTCGCTTATTCCCGTCACCTTGGTTTTGGTCAAGTGATTCCTTCATTGCCCCTACTTGATCGGCTTCAACCCGAGCCAAGGTGAGGATGCACTATCGCCAACGAGCTCGGGAATTGCCGATAAGCTTGATTTCGCCGCCGCTTCTTTTTGAATTCACGTCGGGCCACCATTTTATCGCTTGGTGGTCACGTATTGTCGAGGCCCTTTATTTGGACCGTGATCCATCGGCTATCATAGAAAAGTTTTACCGGATTATCACGAGCCGACCAGTAGTCTCCAAAGAAGAAGCGGCAACCGCAATGGATATTCGAGGAAAGTAGTTCCTCGGGTTATACCGATTCGCTTCAGTAGTCAGAGAGGTATCGGCTTTTCTAAGTAGCTCTTACCGCTTCGGTCTCCATTATTCGCCGCTAATCTCCACGACCCATGCAAAGTTGCAACCACGCGAGAAGGCCACCGATGGTCAATCGGGGAGTGGGACAAAAGGCAAAAGGCCGCACCAGTCGGTCGGCTTGACCGGCTATACTTCGGGCAACCTCGGAGTAAATAGCCCGTCGCTGGAGGAACTCACAAAGGATCGGCAATCGAGTAAGTATCTATTCTTTGTTTGGTAGGAATTGTTTCTTTAAGTCCCCATCTGACCTTTTATTGCCGATTCCAGAAAAACCAAAATCCACGAAGGTGGTCACCAAGAAAAACCCTAAACGCAAAGAAAAAACCGCCGAAAGTTCCTCTCAAGCGCCACGACATCGTTGAAGTGAGTGTTGCTATCTTACCGTCCTTATGCACTTTTTGATGTGGCAATACTAATCCTCCGGTCTTTCTTTCACCGACAACATCGATTCAGTAGCCGCATCTTGGCCAACCTTCGTGGCATGTCTACTATCGACCTCGCCGCTTTCTCCAGATCGACTTCACGCTCCTCAAGTCGTCTTGCCGCTTCACCGACTCCCAACGCCCAACGACGATGTGCCGATCGACCCCATGGACTGCTTATTTCGGCTTTGACGACCTTGATGATCCGGAAGTCTCGGCCGGATGACTATGTTACGGATCTCGTAATATTATCAATGTATCCAAGAAGGCGCCGGAGATGGTCGTCCGCCCGAGCCAAGCATGCAAGATAAGTTGAATCGGCTCTTCGACGAGGTCACCAACTGAAGCGCAAATATCGCTAACACTCACCACGAGGGACGCCATGGTCGCCAGAGAAGCCGATCTTCCTCTAAAACCATGCGGCGATCCAGGAGTATGTCATCCGGACGAGCAGAGGAGGAAGTGGAGGTCGCCGCGCGCGCATTGCTCAACGAGAGGCCCAAAAGTCGATCGTTGTTACCGGATCGGCTAGTGGCCGACGCGAAAGGATGAAGCAAAGAATTCGATAAGGATGTCGCTTTTTGAAATCCACAAAGGCCGAGATTGTACAATTAGAATCGCCAAAAACTACTTGAAGAAGAAATGGCCAAGCTCCAAGATCGGTTGGTCAAGGAACAAGCGCAAGTATCGGCAACGGCGGCCTCCCTTTCTGATCAGAAGCAGCAAATCGACCAAACCGTGGCACAGGTTAAGGAGCAATCTACCAAGAAAGTTCCCGTACCCGGTAGTGCCCAAGTTGACAAGAAGATTGTTGATGGAGTCCAAGCTGCACTTGCCAAGGCCGCCGAAGCACTATTGGCTTTGGGTGCCAGACTTCCAGGATCGGGCCTGTAATTCTGTTGGTGTGCTGTAATGTTTAAAACAATGTTGTTTTGCTGCACTCTTTGTAGTACTGTCAATCGGCTGTGTAACCGATAATATTTGTTTCTTCTTAATCGGTTGTTTTAACCGATTTATTCCTAAATCTTTTATGCTGTATTTTAACTACGCACCGATCCAAACACTAGGGTGGTACCGTTTTAGGTACTTTCCGTTAATCGCCTTTGGTAACACCAATCCTTCAAGTGTTTCGAGTATGTACGCATTTCCGCCAACAAGCCGATTTATTCTAAATGGTCCTTCCCAGGTAGGTGACCATTTGCCGAATCGATTGTCTTTAGAGTCGATCGGCAATATTGTTTTCCAAACCAAATTGGCTTCACTGAAGGACTTGGGCACAACTTTTTTGTTGTAGGCTCTTGCGACTCTTTCTTTATTCTTTTTAAGCCGATTTAAAGTAACCAGTCTTAGCTCTGCCAAGTCGCCTAAATTGTAAAGCATCAATTTTTGTATTAAATCCACCGATAAATTATTCTCGCTTTGCTACCCGTGATAGACTCTATATTTATTTCTACAGCATCTGACCTCTTGCCCATACACCAACCGGTATGGAGACAGTTTAGTCGATCCGTGAAATGCTAGCCGATAAGCCCACAAAGACTCCGATAGTGTAGAGTGCCAAGTTCGAGGCTTTTCGTCAATTTTTCTTTTAATCAGCTTGATCAAAGTTTTGTTAGACGACTCGGCTTGTCCATTGGCCCGAGCGTAATATGGTGATGAGTTAAGCAATTTGATACCGGACTTTTTCGAAGCTCTTGAAATCGTTAGACATAAACACGCTTTCTTGATCGGTTGTGATAGTCCGAGGATACCGAATCGATGGATGATGTGTTCATTAACAAAGCCGATAGCTTCTACATCGGTGACCTTTTGAGCGGAACGGCTTCAACCCATTTTGAAAAATAGTCTGTGGATCGCGAGGATAAACTTATGGCCTTTGCTCGACGCCGAATATTTGGCCGATTAGATCTATCCCCCATCCTCTGACCATGGCTTAACAATCGGGTATAAAGCCGATGCTGGTGCAAGTTGCACGTTCCCAAACTTTTGACAACTTTGGCACCCTTTGTAATACTTGAAACAATCTTCTAACATTGTCGGCCAAAAATACCCAGTTCGTCTTAGGATCCACTTCATCTTGTGAGCCGATTGATGCGCGCCGCAAATTCCTTCATGAATTTCTCCCATGGCTACCTTTGCTTCTTCGTCCCCAAGGCATCTCAACAGTAAACCTTCCATTGTCCGATAATATAGCTCTCCTTCTAGCACAACGTACTTCAACGCTTGTTGACGCACTTTTCGCGCGGTAGGCCTGGATGGGTCGGCTTGTCCTAGGAGACGGGTACTGTTGTTGCCACGATTCGTACCCATCGGCTCTGGTAGCCGTACCCTCAGGCAATGGAACAAACGATTCTGTATATGTAACTACTTTATATGGGGCCGGATTTCTAACTTGGAATGGCCCTTGGGGTTTACAATTTCTATCAAATTCAGTCGACTGAGAAGCCGATGGAACGTAGGGAGCACCTGACGCCGATGGACCTAACTTTGCGGCGTCGGTATGTGCATGGTAATGAGTAACTAGGCTTGGACGAGTGTTTGTTGGTGCCAACACTGTGGGCTGGGTCGGCATTAGTAAGGGTGTGGGTGCCGATGCTTTGATTGTGTTGGCGTTTGGTGCCACAGAATACGCGGGATATGTTGAGAGTGGCTGTAATGGGTCCAGCAATCCTCCAGATGTTGCCAACTCTTGTGCAATCGATTTTACGCTATTTTCTATCATCGGCTTTAATGTCGTGACCAAAGCCGATGATTGATTAATTAATGCATGATGCACAGATTGTTCGATCATAGCAGATAACTCAGCTTGAGCTGGCATGTATCGGCCATCGGAGTCGACGTGGACGCCACCTCTCCAAGCGGGTTCAACGTTGGGAGCGCCATCTTCGTGTGACTCGTCGGGTCTTTTGGTAGCAACCCAACATCAACTCCTCCAAGGCGCTTTCCGATCTTCGATTTCCTTGCGCCGCTCAGTTAAATCGCCCAAGGTAGGGACGATTATGGTGTCGAGATTCACGCTTACCGCGCGGTGGATTTGCCTGCAGTCATCTCTTCGATCGGTCCCACCGGGCGTGCCAAAAATGTGTTTAAGCCAAAAACGTGAAGAGGGTTTCTGGCCTACAACACCAGACGAACACCGGGTTCAAGTGCAAGGTGTGCCAATCGATTTGACCCTGCAATCGATAAGGAGCAAAAATTGTGAAATTCAATCAAGCCGATTCCCAGATGTAAATCGGCTAAGACAGGAATCAGCCCAAAAAGCCGATTAGAAGTGTAACTAGACTAGTCGGTTAAGACTAATCCGAGGGGTAAAAGGCAGATTGATTCTGAAAAGGCGATGCGCAACAAGACAGAACGAATCAAACCTGAAGAAATCGATGATGACCAAACAATCGGCGATTCGCAACTTTATTTGATCAATATCGACTTACAAAGGAACGATTACAGAACTAAAAGACTAAAAAGCTAAAACAAAACGGGCAAATGTGATTTTGTGGTTGTCGTCCCTCAAGCAGCCTTGGTGCGCCTTTTATACCTATTGGCCGATCCGAGTCCTGGTTCAATACGACAATGTAATCCGAATCGGCTTTGTAGTTTCCTATTTGGACTCTGTTTCCAAATATTATCCGTTCATTATCCAAATCCTTTGAGGCACTTCGTGTTGTATCCAAACTCGTGTTCTTCTGTCGATTCTTATCATGGCTTCCAAAAAACTGGTGCAAACACATTCTTTAACATCAATATGTATGTGATAAATTCTACTCAAATACTAATTTCCTATCGGCATTGGTACTCTTAATATGTATTCCCTCTGTCCAAATTTATAAGATGTATTTCTTCTTAGTACATAGACCAAAAAGATATTAAAAATGACTAGATTGCCCCTAATTATTATCACTAAGCACTATATTCATACATGCATGTAGAGAAAATAAGGTAAAGATGGATATTTAATAAGGGCATATAGAAAACATCACACTAATTTTGTATTTAATATGAAATATGCTATATATTTATGGACAAGACCATAAAAAAATACGACTTATAAACTTGGAAGGAAGGAGTATTAAGTACTAGATATGTAGGCGCGGCCCCATGCCGCGCGAGGGTGATTTTACATATATTTTCTTTTTGCACAAGGGCATGGTACAGGACTAGGCATAAGAATTTTTACTGCTTTACGAATTCCTTAGATTTTTGGTACTTAAGGAAAAGTTTTGTATTGGTCAAACTAAAGTGTCGGGGATTGGTTATCGCCCGTAGCGACCATTGGAGCCCGGCCAGCATCGACCATGCCCAAAGCCCGGGCGCCGTCCCTGCGTAGGGTCCCCCGACCTTCCGACCTTGAGGTTAAGCTCCCTTCCCCGAGCATGCTTGCTCGGGTGTTAACGACCTTGCGATTCAGTCCGACGAAGACACCTCGAAGTTCACCCAAAAGCCGCACGGCCTCACGAGACGGTCCCAGATTAATCATGGGCAGCCTGTGGTCTCATAGGCCAAAGAATACACGCCATTGCATCCACGTCGCGCGGTGCCCGGCGGGAGGAGCGGCAACAACCCTACGCACGCCCAAGAACAGTAGAGCGCCCCCCTGTAATAAATGCTTTGTCGCCTGTAATTCCCTCTAAATACCCTCTCGTGCGAAGGATTGCGGGTTCCTCCTAGCTGAGTTAGCTCCACTAGACTTTTACTCTTACTTGTACGTAGCATTTGTAGCCACCTTTACATATCAGTGCGATCACTGGACGTAGGGTTGTTATCTCCCCTGCGAGAGGCCCGAACCAGGTCAAAAAACGCCTCCCTCTGTGCTTTGCGATCACTCTAACTACCTTGTTCCGTAGCTCGGTAGGGCCTCGGACGCTACACCCCTCGCGGAAAAGGGGCCCTAAGTTGATCCCTCATTCAACAAATAAGCTCGGCGAGGGACCGGTTCCGAATCGTCGACATAAAGTATCTCAAATTTAAATTTTAAAATCAAATGAACATAAAATCTGGAGAAAATATAATTAAATCCTAAATAACCCTCAGATTATCTCCAAAAAGTTACATGGAAATTTGAAATCATTTGTTGTCTCTGGAAAACCAAAAATAGTGAAATTTAAATGCATTAATACCATGATCAGAATTGTTAAAATATCATTAGTTTGATCATGATCTTAAATTTTATGGTAGCTTAGACATGCTCTTAGACCCTTTTCAAAAAGTTTCAAAAATTTTCAATATGATTTAATAGCTCAATTAAATCAGTGAAGTTGCTTTAAATGCATCACTAGTATTGTCAGAATTTCTAAAAATTGCACAAATATAATCATTATCTAGAATTTTTATGATAGCTTATCCATGCTCTCAAGACACTTCTAAAAATGTTTGAAAAATTAAATTCACTTGATGCCTCTGAAAACCAAAAAAGCCAAAATTGTTAAAAATCACACAAGTTTGATCATAATCTTAAAATTTTATGATAGCTTAGGAATGTTGTCAGGACCCTTTTAAAAAAGTTCCAAAAATGTACAACATGATTTAATAGTTCAATTGAATCAGTGAAGTTGCTTTAAATGCATTAGTAGCATTGTCAGAATTTTAAAAAGTGCACAAGTTTGATCATGATCTGGAATTTTTATGATAGTTTAGCCATGCTCTCAGGACACTTCTCAAAAAGTATCAAAAAACAAATTCATTTGATGCCTCTGGAAAACCAAGAACCGTGAAATTTAAATGCATTAGTAGCATTGCTAGAATTTGTAAAAAATCGCACAAGTTTCATCATGATTTCAAATTTTTATGGTAGAATAGGAATGCTATTAGGACACTTCTAAAAAATTTTAAAAAATTATCAACATGATTTAATAGCTCAATTAAATCAGTAAATTTGCTTTAAATGCATTAGTAGCACTGTCTAATTTTTTAAAAAAATTTGCATAAGTTTGATCATGATCTGAAATTTTTTATGATAGCTTAGAGATGCTCTCAAGACCCTTATAAAAAATTTTCAAAAACTTCCAACATGATAGCTTAATTAAGTGAAATTTAAAAGCATTAATATCATTGTCAGAATTTTGTAAAATAGTATAAATTTGATCTTGATTTGAAATTTTTATGATAGCTTAGGAATGCCCTGAAGACCCTTCTCAAAAAGTTCAAAAAATTTCCAACATGATTTATTAGCTCAATTAAATCGGTGATTTTTTTAAAGGCACTAGTAGCACTGTTAGAATCTGCACAAGTTTCATCATGATCTAAATTTTTTATGGTAGCTTAAACATGCTCTCAGGATCCTTCTAAAAATGTTTCAAAAATTTTTGACATGATTTAGTAGCTTCATTAAATGCTGCAAAAAATAGATAAAAAAACACGTAAGCTAGGAATTGAACCTGGGGCCTCACGCATGCATAGAAGGCAGCGGCGCTGCACGCGCAACCCACACCAGACGTCGCGCGGGGGGAGCCGAGGGAACATGGCTAGCAACATGGCTAGCACGAGAGATCAGGAATCCTATAGAATGTAATATACGGATCCTCCTGTAAGCAGAGGTCCTACACCCACAATTTTTTCTTTTTAAAATTTTTCACATTGATTCGGTGCTCAAACCAAAATGGTTCCATATTTGTACGTAAACTATGGTCTGGAGAGGCACCCAAGGTTACGGTAGTTTCGATGAGAAACCCCAGTTCTCCTTCCCTCTGTATTTATATATTGTGACAAAGAAAAAAGATTCGATTCCCGGAGATTAACAGCAAGATATTCCGAAGCATACACAATTAATTATATAAACTATTACACATCACGAGATCATGCATCTAATCAGGGGCGGAGGGAAGGGGGGGGGCGGGCAGGGGCCTAGCCCCCCCTAACCAAAGTAAGGTTTAGTATATATTAATTAGTAGTAGCTAGCTTTAGTAAATAGCAAATAAAGGTCTAGTCTATTCTCAACAGGTAAAACTTCTATTTTTCTCAACCTGATGTATGTAATACTTAATTTCTCTTGCTTACTTAACAAATGAACTATATAAAACAGGTAAAGCTTCCCATTATTCAATAGTTGATAGGCTTTTACGATTGGTGATAACTCTTCGATGTCAACAGCAACAACAGAGCGGGTATTTTCAGCTATAAAACTTGTCAAGACCTGCCTTCGAAATAAAATAGGAGATAACTTTCTTCGACATTGCATGATAGTTTACATTGAAAAAGAACTTGCAGCAAAAATTAGTTCAGATGAATTTATTGACTTGTATGATCTTTTAGGTAGTCGTAGAACTAAATTTAAGTTAATAGATATGTAAGTTTCTTATTCTAAAAAATATATCATATTTTTCTTATGTGGATATGTGGTTATGCTATTTTTAAATTTAAATGCATCGATATTGTTATAATACTTTTTGATGGATACTATGATAATTTTTAGTTGGTCCACGTAGCCCTCCCTAACCCGAAATCCTAGCTCCGCCCCTGCATCTAATCATGTTTATTTTACTACGCGCTCCGAACCCATGGCAATTAACATTATAAAGCTAGGTAATTAACAAATCCCAACCTTGTCGTTACAAGTCATTGCGCAGTACTACTTGCAAAATCTAGTAATACTAGTAGTATTACAGTGAAGTACAGTCAGGGCACTCACTGGCAGTTCTCCGGCAACTCGCCGGCTGCCGGCGGGTCGGGCGCCATGCGGAGGTAGAGGGTGTCGCGCCAGTTGGCCACCGGCGACTGGTACAGGTCGAAGTTGCAGTGATACTTTACCGCCTTGCCGGGCTCCCGCGAGTAGAGCTGCGCCTTTTCGCTGCCCTCTCCACCGTCCTCCTCATGGAACCCCCGCACGGCCTCCACCGCCGCAGCCATCACCCCCTCGGGCACCCCGTGGCCCGTCACCTGGAAGAACCCCCAATCCGCCGCGGCCCGACGCACGGATTCCACCACGGAGTCGCGGTCGCTGTCGCGGAGGTCGATCACCGGGACGGTCGCACACGGTTCTTGGGTGGGGTCGTTAGGTTGCACTTGTGGTTCTTGGTCAGGGACGCGGAAGATGCGGGGGAGCTGCGTGGCGCCGGAGGCCACGAGGCCGCGGACGCCGGACAAGGTCGCGTCCAGCGCGCGGAGCTCGGCCGTGCGGTCGTAGGCGGCGGCGGCGGCAGGAGAGGAAGCGGACATGGTGACGTCGTCACTGTGTGTGGTGGCGGTGTCAAAACAGACAAGAGAATGAGTATGGTTCGGCCGGTTTCTTCCGCTGGGGCTTATGTGCTGAGTGCAGCTGGACAGTTGGGAGTCACCAGCAGTAGGGTTGGGCACTTTTAAACCGAAACCGAAAAACCGAATCGAACTGAACCGAATTAACCGATAATTTCGGTTTTTTCGGTTTTCGGTTTTCGGTTCGGTTTTTTCGGTTTTCGGTTTTCGGTTCGGTTTTTATTTTTGTACTATTCGGTTTTCGGTTCGGTTCGGTTTTCATATTGCAAAAACCGAAAAACCCCTTTTACCGAAATAACCGATTTCTCATCAGTGGTCACGGACTCACCCCTACTCGCCCACTCGGCCCACTCGGCACTCGGCAACCCCCGATCCAATTCCCGGACCATTCCAGTCGAACAACTCACAAGTCACAGACCCTAAGGTCCCTAACCCTAGTTCCCCATCCCCAATTCCCATAATCCTCCCCAGGCGGCTAATGCGGCAGGCGCAGATCCGGTCTTGAGGGTCTTCAATCTTCGATCTCCCCGGCGCCGGCCGAAGTTGCGGCGCGGCGGGCCGGCACGGGCTCCCCCAAGCCAGACAGCCCAGAAGCAAGACTGCCTCGGCCTCCTCGCAAGCATAAGAACCCAAAGCGGATAGCAGCACATCCGTCGTCGGTCCTCCGTAAGCAATGCCACGACGCAGTGTCGGCAAGACCCTAGGCCCCTGTGATCTCTCACATCCGCTTGTAGTCCTCCGTCACCAAGGCCCACTGGTTGCCGCCTGCGTTCGGATCAAGATCACGGTGCAAACTGCCGCTTCAAGCCGCCGGCCGGCCGCCGATGCGATGCGCAGAATGAGCTCGGCGTCGACAAAGACGGCCATGATCATGCCTACCGCACAACGCACTGTGAGCTATCAAGGTCTCTCCATGCTTTAAGTGAATGCTTAGCTTTTGTTTCTTGTTCTCTTTGTCTCTTTGTTGTTTTGGGATTTGGTGCTCGGGGATTTGGTGCTCGGTCTTTGTGTCGTGCTTTCGGTCTAAGTATGATTGTATGAAGTATCTTGTATTCTTATGTATGCAAATGGGTTAACTATATGCTTTAGTTTCCACTTTCTCGATCGCTCGGTATTAACATCACTACATCGCCTTTTCAATTCTGAATGGATCATTCGGCAGCCTCGACCAATGCTGATCGACGCTAGCCATCGGTATTCAATGTAATTCGTTTAATCAAAATCAATTAACCGAACCGATCCGGTTCGGTTAATTCGTTCGTTTTACATGATTTCGTTTTCGGTTCGGTTTTGAAAATTCAAAAACCGAAATTTTTTAAAACCGAAAATACCGAACCGAATAAACCGATTGCACTACTAGATTTCCAACTTTTACCGAGTGTGAAAAATATATCGGCTATTGCAAAATACCGTAGGCCATGTATATGGGTGAGCGTAAACCGTCGGTAACTTCCCCTCGGCCACTCATGGTCGGCCATTCGTGGAATTCCCGACGGTACCCTCGGTTATTAGTTTAACGAGGGTTTTCATAACACTCGGTAAATACATGGGTGAGAGGTTTTCTCTTCCTGACAGGGTATGGAAACCCTCAGTAATTTCTTACAACTATATGTGAGATTTTTTGTGTAAAAAATGTAAAAATAATTTCAAAGCTAGGGACTAGACCTCATAACTTTGTTTGCACCACAATCCCTTAAGTCGAACATTTTTTATCTTCAAATTAGAAATACGTGATGCCTAGGATTTGAACTCACAACCTCATGAACACAACCTCTCCCTCCTAACTAATTCACCTCAACTGTCTTCTTGCTAGAAGTAAGATAAGTACTTCTTTTAACTCTTGTTCTCATGATGCTTTATCAATTATTTAGTCAAATATATGACTTTAAATGGAAAAGTTGTCAACTACAAAGTTGTAGATTTCGATGAGAGCTACATTTTTCATATATACATCACTTTCATCCAGCCTCGTATGAATTTTGCAATAGCCCAGTGTTTGATTTGTACCCTCGCTAAAAGTTGTACCCCGTCGGCAAATCATTGCAATAACCGAGTGTTATATTTACACACACACTAAATGTATTTCCACTCGGTAATTGTTTGTAATGGCCGACGGTTAGTATTACACTCACAGTAATTGTTGTACCCTTTCGGTGATTTCATACTATGACTGAGGGTTTTCCACCAACCATCGGATTGTGGTAAGCCCCATCGGTAAATCTTCTAATAGCCATCCGTTTTTGTTCTACCATCGAAAAAAGATGCACCGTCGGCCACCTTATTTTTTCCCGACAGCCCGTAGGCCATTACATTTTACACTCGGTAAAAGTTAGATTTCTAGTAGTGTTGCCCACCCCTAACCGGGAGAACATGTAGTAATGGTTTTGTTACGCGTTATCTGAATCTTTACACTAGGATTTTTATCTTATGGTAGGATGAGAATTTTATCGTTATCGAAAGGTACTGTTAAATTACCTTTAATTTTTTTTTTCTCTTCTTAGTATCTTCATCTTTTAATTTTTTTAATCTCTTAATATATTTTAGTACTTAAAAAGTCTCTTTTAACATACAGAGGTCGCCCAAGAACGTTCCCGATTATCAGTGGCACTATATCAATGGCGGTTCGAAAACCGCCACTGATGGCAGTTACGAACCACCACTGATGTGCATTTTTCTAGTAGTGGTTACTGCTATTTTCATGCTTTCTTTGGCGTGTGGTAGAGAAATCGTGACAAGAACCGTTACATTATCTCTACTAATATAAATTTGCAGTTGGTGGCAGTGATACGTTCTTCCTAGCCCCCTCCCCCCATATCTCCAATAATGGCCAGTTATTATAGCTAATTATTCTTTCCTGATTCACAGTCAGCCATATCTCCAATAATGGCCGGTCATTATAGCTAATTATTATAGCAAAATCCTTGATTATTGCTGGTAATTAATAGCCGGACAATCATTCCTATGTCAAAATTTTAGTTTTTTAATTTTGATTTTACACCAAAATAATAGAGACAACTTTCTCAATATGTCAAAATTTTTATCCCTTGAACAAATAGTATAACCGACCATTTGTTCTCCCAAATACTAAGGCATGGCTAAGCAATTGAACTATTATATTAATTGAATAGACCCAAGTTAGTATTAGATATTGCCAATCCCTTATCCTATAGTTTTCCAGATTGACATTTACATATTTACCAAGAAAGTTCTATGCATCAAGTAGGAATAGCTACTGATACCTACAATATAACCATTTTATGAAAGTACGCACATGCATACATAGATTTGTAAGGACAACAGAAATTAAGTAAAATAATAGGATCAATGTGGTGAAAAGAGGTGCTTGCCTTGCTCGTTGAGTTCTTGAGGTTGTTCAGGGTCGACGAAGAAAGTTTTTCGAGCGTCGGTATCTATACGTGGTATATCGTAAAGTAATAATAAGAACCAAATGAGTCAAATGGAGGACAAATTAAAATATTTTGGTAGAAATAGAAAATTCACGATTTTAGAAAAATTTAGAAACTAGTTTCACTAAAATTGGAGTCCATTTGCAAAAGTTATGAGCATTTGAATTTTAATTGGCTACAAATACCATAAAATAAGAAAGAAGATGACGTCAAAAGCAGATTTTTCCTAAAAATGTGTTTTCCAATAGAAAACACATACTATCCATTGATTTCAGTTGGCCCATATGTCAGTGATTCATTAGTTGAAAATTAAGTTAATTAGATTATTTCTTAATGATGTTTCTAACACCTAGTCCCGATATGGCAAAGACTATGTGTGTGAGAAAGGACATGGGTGCCTGACAAGCAAGGTCTACCTATCAGTGACCCAAAACAGGGCACGGCTCGAAGACGCTTGCCGACAGTGAATAGCGGCCAGTTGCATGGAAAGATTGGTCAGGCTAACTAGAGGTGAGCAAGGGGAGCTCAAGGGAACCTTCGGTAATGGTCGGAGTTAACCGGAGATAGCTGACATCTTTGCTTTGCTGCGGTGCTAATGGTATAGATAGCAGAGAGGAAAATGTAGAATTAATGGTGCTTGGCTTAGGTGAGGAGAAAGCTTCAAGGGGTATAAGGGTTCCGTTTTGGGGGTTGGTAGAAATGGAGATTCACCATAGCAGCGTGATGACAGTGGCTATGGTCGGGAAAGAAAGTGGTCATGGTGGTGGTGGTCTCAGCGATTTGAGCTATAAAGGAGGTAGGCGAAGTGATCAGGGGGCACTAAGGTTACTTCAAACTGACGCGATTCGAGAGTAGCTCACTAGGGGGTTCTATTAAGCTTAGATTGCTTAGAGGGCTTCTTGGCGGCAATGCAGCTCACGGCAGTGCAATGGCGTTGAGCTTGGGGGCAGAGAGAGTGTAGGAGAGTATGAGGGAGCTAGGATGACCATGGAATGGCATTTATAGCCATTGGAGAGGTGGTTTCGGTGCTAGCCTGTGAGCTCAGTTCTGCGGACAAAGGAGAAGAGGATGATAGAGCTTTGTGGCGCAGCATTTTTCGGTGTGATCTCCATGCCTGCGATGTGCCAGGGGTAGTGATGGTGGCAGCAGTGAGAGGTGACAGCTCAGCAATAGGTGGCGTGGCAGGGCGTGGCGCAAGTATCGAGGCTTGGCATAGCGTGGCTAGCAGGAGGGGCCTAGAGGATGTTAGCGGCGTCGGTTGGTGAAGCATGGCAACATGGTGTCAGATTCTTGCATGCACGTCACTTGGGGCACACCAGAGCATGCACAGTGAGGCAAGGGTAGGTGCAGGGCGCGCATTGGGTCAAAAGAGGTCGCTAACATGTGGGCGTGGCCTAACAAGCGGGCCCCGCTCATTAGTGAGGGGGAGAGAGATTACTTAGAAGGGAAAGTTTCTTTAGTGAATTTACACTTTCAATCTATCCAAAAATGGTTTGGGAGGGTGCTTTCCTTTTTAGGATTTAACTATATTTTATTTGTTTTTATCTCACAGATAGGGGTTTTGGAATTTTTAAAGCTAAAAAACTAGCTCCAAATTTTATATAAATTTTTGAGGGTGATCCTGAGATAGTTATGATAATTATGTAAAATTTTTAGAGCATAAGTAGTCCCATAATTTTCTAAAAAATTATTTTAGTGTTTCAGCTTTTAATAAAGTATTTAGTTTTTGATTTTTCATAAATAGAAAACTACTTTTCAAATTCATAAAATTCTTCATAGAGGTCCCTTAGACCATTTGAAGTTTAAATAAAATATTATTATACTTTGAACTGATTCAAAGTTGAAGTTTGAAAATTAGAAGCAATAATTATGTTATTAAAAGCATTTTATTTTAATGTCAAAATCCAAGAAAAATCTAGAAAAATTCTGAAAATTCACAATCAACTCAGGAAATAATTTGGAAAGTTTATTATTTTATTTTGGAAAAATTGAGATGTTACAAAGTTAGAGATTGTTAAATATAATAACTCATATGTAGCCCTTTCAGATTTGAAAACGTACACTAGATAAATGGTAATAGGAGTAGGGTTCCTATTTGCTTTAGAGGAGAACAAGTGATGCTATATAAATCTAGGATGTGGTTATAGAGAACTTAAGCAACTAAGAAGTTATGAACCAATTCATCCAAAGCAAGAGAGGATTACGAAAGGATTAGAAGCTTGTTTAGCATTAGATTCTTGTGTAAGGTAAGGATTCAAGGATCCTAAAAGATTCAAAAGATTGTGAGAGTGCAACAGTTCCTTATAATATTTTGAGGCTGTGTTTAAAGAATTTACAGTCAATTTTGCCAAATACTTTCACTCCCGTCATAGTTGGTTCAACATCATTATTTTGGTTCTCTTTATGAGATTCATCTGCTTTGTTCTTAAGTCTGTGCACGCTGATACCTTATCTCACAAAATTGTAATCTAAGACAATATAAAACGTGTTGAAACTTTATTGCCCTTTTATTCACCGTACCATCCATATATTGGTCCTTTTTTTTATGGAATAGTTTAGCATAAGGGTATGTGATATTTCCTGTCCCAACGAGTCCTTTTTTAAATTAAAGGTCTTTCTGAATTCATATCTGGAAATCATGAATAGCCATTTTGGGACCTAATCCAACGGAGTAGTAATGCGCGACGTAATCTCTGACGAGTGTTTCCTTGTACAGAGGGGGGTTCTGATCAGACAGCAGCTCCTTGATTGGGCCATACATCCTCGTCGAGGCTGGATGGCTGGGGAAGCACGCGATCGAAACTCTCGGTCCATCGTTCTTCGCAACCACTCTATGCTCCACGCTTCTGAACTTGTCGTTCGAGATCATCTAGGCACATATATATTCAGTTAAAATACCAGTTCTGAAATAATAAATTAGACATGGTACACACACAACTTATGTGAATCTCAACATACCTGTAAGAGATCGCCTACGTTCACGATGAACGCTCCAGGTGTCGGTGTAACATCGACCCATCGGTCCTCATGGAGAATCTGCAGACCACCATTTTCATCCTGGAGAACCACTGTCAGGAAGCCAGAGTCTGAGTGCCGGGTTAATCCAATGGCGAGCTCAGGCTGGGGACATGGAGGGTAGTAGTGGCATAGTATCATCTGCCCATGGTTGCATCCTATTTCTGTCAAGTAGCTCAGCTTGAGCCCCAGAGCCTCTGATAGCAACCCGAACAAAGTGTCCAACAAATTCTTCACGTGTTTGCAATAGTCAAAGAACACGTCCCTACAATGCAAATAAACAAAAAGAACTAGTGTTCAGAGAGTCTCACTAGTCTGGCTCACTATCAAGCTAGTCCAAGCTTTGACAAAAGGAACTACGAAGATAGGTACGAACAGATGAAGTTTCTACAGTTTATGACATAGACTGATAAACTTTGCATACATGCTTATAACTGTCAAAGCAGGTATATCATAGATGGAAAATTTCAGTAATCTTTGCCGAAAGTTGAGAACAAATTAAAGTCATATACAAAGTAATTAATTTTCTTAGCGTTATTTATCTTAGTCCACACTCTTGACAACTGGGGCGAGGGAGGACCGGCCATGGGTCGGCGGAGGTGGAGGCCAAGAGAACAGCGAGCGATTAGGAGGCGGCGACGGTAGCTATCGGATACGAAGAAGAAGGGCGGGGCAAAAGAGATCAAGGCATAGACGATAACAGAAGTAGAGGAGAAGGCTGTAGCAGCAGGGGAGGGGCTCGCTGGAAGGCCGCGCCGGCATCAGCGAGGCAGCAAGCCTGATCTCTCAATTCATTCGAACGATAGCTAGACAATCCGATATTTTTTAACGAGATCTGTTTAGAAAATCTACCACCAATCAACCCCAGGTAAAATCATACAAAAAATGCTGTAGATTTGTCTCATTCTCTTGGTTAATTTAACTGTAAACTAGCGAACACTTTTCTTACCTACATTTTTTTGTTGAATTCTTCTCTACTACCACTAAACCACGATTGATCGATGTTGGTGCTAGCTGTTGCTATTTTTTAGCTTTTGGGCTCTTTCACTCTACTTCATCCAGTCGCGAATATCTTGTGCAAAAGAAAGGAAACCAGGAGAGAAACCGCCAGCTAGCTCAGTAACGACACGTACAATATTAGTACAAGTAAAGGACTACAGCATGAGAGGCTCACCGGCAGTTCTCCGGCAGCTCGCCGGGGGCCGGCGGGTCGGGCTCCATGCGGAGGTAGAGCGTGTCGCGCCAGTTGGCCACTTTCGACTGGTGCAGGTCGAAATTGCAATTGTACTTCACAGCTCTCGCCGGCTCCCGCGAGTGGAGCCGCGCCTTGTCGGTGCCCTCCCCGCCGTCCGCCTCGTGGAACGCCCTGGCCGCCTCCACCGCACCGAAGGCAACCTCCTCAGGCACGCCGTGGCCCGTCACCTGGAAGAAGCCCCATTCCGCCGCGGCCCGACCGACGGCCGCTACTACCGCCTCGCGGTCTCCCCCGCCGAGGTCGATCACCGGGATGGACGGCGACGTTCCTTGCACGGGGTACCTGGCGGGACCGTCAGACTGTAGTTCGGGGTCGGGGACGTGGAAGATGCGGGGGACGTGCGTGGCGCCGGACGCGACGAGGCCGCGGACGCCGGACAAGGTCGCGTCCAGGGCGCGGAGCTCGGCTGCGCGGTCGTAGGCGGCAGGAGTGGAGGCCGACATGGTGGCGCCGAGTTTGGCGCGTTTGGGTGGTGGTGACTGGTGCGAGACTTGTTACAGAGTGCGGCTGGGCTGTTTGGTGTGGCACGAGTTCTTGGTTGTTCTTATCGGCTGCTGCTGCGGCGTAAAATTCAAGGGACAGATACGGGAAAGAGAAGAAACCGCACCGGGGAGGATGCAGAAGGATATAGTATTCCCTACAACTTTGACCAAAAAAGGTTAGAATAATTAAATAAATACAGTAAAACCAATAGAATCAGTGGCGGAGGGAAGGGGGCGCCAGCGGGGCTATGGCCCCTGCCAATATCAGCGGTAATTTTTTTTACTCATGCTAATTATCTGATCCTGTGATCCGTTTTAGACTTCCAGCATCTAAGGTCCAGGTCCAAGTGCCCAACTTGGTATTGGTAGTCTATGCATGCATTAAATCGTGTTATAAACTAGAATTCGAACCATTTGTAATCACTAAATCTTGTTAGGAAATAGAATTTGATACATTTGTAGTCAAAGTTAACAGGGTGCTAAAAACTTTGAACCGTTTAATTGTACACCTTTTAACTAGATAGCTTTTAAGCATACAACTTTCGACTAAACATCTCTGAACTAGGTAGCTTTCGACTAGAGACTATTCAACATTTTAACTAGATAATTTTTGACTAGACAACTTTCGACTAGCTCACTTTTAACTAGACACTTTTTGAATTAACAACTTTCTATCAGGGGCGGGCAGCCCCGCCCCTCCAACGAAAATCAAATTCATTAACAAGTAATTAGTAATTATGTATATACTTGAATTTTCAAGTTTTGGTTAGTCCCCGTGGCCCCCTCTAACTAAGTTTTAGTTGGTCGTGTGACTTGAATTTATTAACTAGTAATTAGTAATTGTGTGTATAGTTGAATTATCAAGTTTTGTATATTTGAAGAGTAATTATGTGCTATGATCATTTTTTGTTGGTCCACGTGGCCTCTCCTAACCCGAAATCCTGGTTTCACTCCTGAATAGAATCCTCTAATTACTACAAAGCCTGCAAGCAATTTTTGGAGAGAGCTGTAGAAACAGGAAAAACAAACAGAGCAACAAAAGTAAAACACAAAAGCATGCCAACTCAAACACATGGCAGGCTAATATCATATCCATCTGCATTCTGCATCACACATTTCAAAGAAAATGCACACAGTGTAATTCCTTTCACAATTATTATCGCAAATTGACTTGAAATGTATACTACCTTTATTATAGCTGATGGAATTGCCGGAAGGAGAGCGACGCCACCTATCCCCCTAGGTCCATTTGCAAAAAAACTCCTACGTTTCTTTAAATTACAGATAAGTCCCTATAGATTACGAATAAGTTCTTCGCGATTTTTTTATTATAGCTGATGGAATTGCCGGAAGGAGAGCGACGCCACCTGTCCCCCTAGGCCCATTTGCAGAAAAGCCCCTACATTTCTTCAAATTACGGATAAGTCCCTGTAGATTACGAATAGGTCCTTCGCGATTTTTTGTGAGGGGAAGGTTTTTTTTTCTTAATCACGTTTGGGTCCCTCGTGCGCTGTTTTACGGAAAAAATCTCCCGTTAAATTCAAATCACGAACAAGCCCTTTTTTAATTTTTCAGGATAGCAGACAAGTCTAAAAACGTAACAAATAGGCCCTTACTCTTTACGTCTAGGTCCTTTCTCCGTTTTTCCCAGAAAAAATGTTTTTATCACCAGAAATATGTGTGCATCTCTATCTTTAGACTTTTTTCCCAGCTCGATTTTCCATCTCGATCTCTGATATTTTTTAAAGAGTAAATTGTTTATTTGCCACTAAAAGTTGGCCGGTTCCCCACAATGCCATCGCGAAAATGCTATTTCCTGCATTGCCATCCGATCTCAAATTGCCTTCCCATTTTGCCATCGCCGTCCAGTTGGCTGTGAACCCCCCGTTTGCTAGCACGCGAAAAGACCAAGCTGCCCCCGTGTGCTAACTTGGACGGCAAAATGAATTCAAAACATTTAAAAGCCTAAAAATATTTTATTTAAGTTCTAAATAACCCAAGGAACCACTCCAAAAAATTTCATAAATTTTTGAATTTATTTAGTGCTTCTGAAAAATCAAAATTTAGATTCTTTCATTAAGACAGAATCGCTAAAAGATTTTTCTAGAAAATCACAGAGCTTCTCAAGCTCTCAAATGTTTACAGAAATGTTAGTACTCTCTTAAGATCATCTCCAAACATTTTCATAAAATTCTAAGTACATTTGATAGATTTAAATAAGGATGAAGATGGGCAATTCTTTCATTAAGACAGAATCGCTAAAAGATTTTTCCAGAAAATCACAGAGTTGCTCATGCTCTCAAATTTTTACAGAAATGTTAGTACTCTCTTAAGATCATCTCCAAAAATTTTCATAAAATTCTAAGCATATTTAATAGATTTAAATAGGGTAGCACACTCAAAAGGAGGGCAATTTGGTCTTTTCGCGTGTCAACTAACGGTGGTTTCACAGCCAACTTGACGGCAATGGCAAAATGGGACGGCAATTTGAGATCGGATGGCAATGCAGAGAATAGCATTTTAGCGATGGCATTGTGGGGAACCGGCCAACTTTCAGTGGCAAATAAACAATTTACTCTTTTTTAAAACATGTATTATTACTCGGTGAACGCGTAGAGTGTTAAGCTCGACAAAAGAAGGTTGTCATCTCTAATAATTTTTCGCGCTTTTTCCTCTAGACTATTTTTCCACATCGGTTTTTCAGCTCGGTCTCCAATATTTTCCAAATAATTCGTCGAAAGAGATATTTCTATAACTTTATCTCTCTACTTTTTCCCCCGTAACTCGGTTTCTGTTATTTTCCGGAGTGAGAAATATGTGTATGGTTGTATCTTTATAGTTTTTTTTGCAATTCGATCTATAGTATTTTCCGAAGCATGAAAGAATTTAGGTCATGTTTTTTCAAGGCGCTGCATCACGCGAGTTTTTCGACGAAGCGCATCGCGCCTTTTGTCCTCCCTCTTCAAGCGCCCCTAAAAAAATGTAGTTACGTGCAGACCTTTTCGGCAATTTTTCCCGAAAAAGACCTTTTGGTTCAGCAAAATCGCGGAGCTTTCGTGACAGGACCCTAAATAAATGCCGAAAAAACGTAATTGCTTTTATATTATTCCAACTATTTTTCACAAAAAGGATCTTCCGTTTTAGCGTGACAAAAAAAAGTAGTTACGTATAGGCTTTTCAGCAGTTTTTTTACGAAAAAGACATTTTGGTTCGGCAAAATCATAGAGCTTTCGTAAGAGGGCTCTAAATAAATACCAAAAAAGGGCGTAATTCTGTTTATATTATTCCAACTATTTTTCACGAAAAGTATGTTTCGTTTTATCGCAAACGCGGACACGCGCGGAGTGGCACGCTGCGAAAACATTCTAGTACTAGTACTTAAAGCGGAGAGATTCAGAGCGCAAGGAGACGTGCCACGTCAGCAACTTCACAAAAAGGCCCTCCGAAAAATACAAAATTGCGTTTAGGTCCTTCGGTCGGTTTTTAGCAAAAAAGACCCGAAAAAATGAAATTACGTCTGAGTCTCTCTGTGGTTTACATTTAGGTCCCCTTGGTGGTTTTTAGCGGAACGGATCCAAAAAAATTACATTTAGGTCCCTCTACAGTTTACATTTGGCTCCTCTCAGCGGTTTTTAGAGAAACGAACTCAAAAACAAAAACACATCTTCACAAAAAAACACAGATTCGCCGAAGGTTTATAGTAGCCCACAGATTTACCGACGGTTCCTAATGACCTTTTTAAAAAAACACACACAAAAACCGAAAACACATAAAAAAAAGAAGCCACGGTTTTCTAAAAAAACACAGATTCATCGAAGGTTTATAGCAGCTCATAGATTCACCGACGGGTCCTAACGACCCTTTTTTATAAACACAAAAACCGAAAATACGTAAAAAAAAAGAAGCCGCGGCTTTTAAAAAAACACAGATTCGTCAAAGGTTTATAGCAGCTCATAGATTCGTCGACGGGTCCTAACGACCCATTTTTTTTAAAATGAAAACCAAGAATACGACGAAAATTTTCACAAATTTTACATGTTACATCGTTGCACACGACGCAGCGTAGCGCGTTACCCTAGCTAGTAGGGCTTATTCTAGAAAAGAATGATTGTTGTTGCACATCACATTCGACAATTCTAGAAAACCTCAAGTAAATACAATCATTTATGATTGAAATAAGTTCATTCTACACCTCTAAACTTTACAAAAAAGTTCACTTAACCAATGAACTAAAAAACCGGGTATCTAACCCTTCAATCTTACAAACCAGGTTACCTATCCCACATATCAGTGTCACAAAAGGATGATATATCCAAGATTTGTGCAATTTGCAGTAGCATGCAAAAATTCCCACGATTTAATAAGATGCAATTTATCTCCAGCACAGTCCCATAAAAATTTGTCAAGAGAAATTTTACAATGTTACTAATAGTATATAGTGGGTAGTAGAAATCAGATCTAGTCATTGATTTGTTAAGAATATTTCTACTATTCTACTACCATAGAAAGTATAAATAAATTCTAGCTAATACAATCTATTAAATAAAAAGAATAAATGATTTATATTGAATTTAATGTCCGTAAGGACAAGTACAATAACAAAGCCAATTGCTTACTCTATCTTCTGTCCATATCATCTAGAGTAAGCACTAAAACCAGTTTGTACAATAGCTATCTCTAAAAATTAGCTCTAGATACTGTGCATTAACTATCTCTTCTCTCTTGTATATGACTAATCTATCTATGCTTCCATGCAATGCTTACTACTAAATAAGAACCAGCTCTCTCCTCTCTTCTCTTTTTTCACTCTTTTATATCGAACAAAGTTGATATAGACATAGTAAGGATAAGCTGAAGTGGTCTTAATATGGGTGTGTTTGGTAAGGATTCAGCTTCTCTAGATTCATGAATCTGGTGAAGCTGAAAATTTTAGCTTCACCAGATTCGTGAAGCTGGAGCTATGAGTACATTAAAGAGTGTTTAGATATATCATCTTGTTTACATTTTGGACCAAAAATATAAACTTAATTCACTTTATTTTAGCCTACAAATTTCAGATTTCAGGTGAAACTAGAATCTAGAGCTATACCAAACCAGCCCTATATATATATATGAGTAAATTGCTTATTTGCCACTGAAAGTTGGCCGGTTCCCCAAACTGCCATCGCGAAGATTATCTTTCCTCCATTGCCATCCGATCTCAAATTGCCTTCTCAAAATGCCACCGCCGTCCATTTGGCTGTGAACTGACCATTTGCTGGCACGCGAAAAGACCGAATTGTCCCTGTGTGCTAACTTGGACGGTGAAATGAATTCAAAACATTTAAAAGCCTAGAAATATTTTATTTAAATTCTAAATAACCCAAGGAACCACTCCAAAAAATTTCATAAATTTTTGAATTTATTTAGTGCTTCTAAAAAATCAAAATTTAGATTCTTTCATTTAGATAGAATCGCTAAAAGATTTTTCCAGAAAATCACAGAGCTGCTCATGCTCTCAAATTTTTACAGAAATGTTAGTACTCTCTTAAGATCATCTCCAAAAATTTTCATAAAATTCTAAGCACATTTGATAGATTTAAATTAGGTAATTCTTTCATTAAGACAGAATCACTAAACGATTTTTCCAGAAAATCACAGAGTTACTCATGCTCTCAAATTTTTACAGAAATGTTAGTACTCTCTTAAGATCATCTCCAAAAATTTTCATAAAATTCTAAGCACATTTGATAGATTTAAATAGGGCAGCACACTCAAAAGGGGGGCAATTTGGTCTTTTCGCGTGTCAACTAACGGTCAGTTCACAGCCAAATGGACGGCGGTGGCATTTTGGGAAGGCAATTTGAGATCGGATGGCAATGGAGGGAAGACAATCTTCACGATGGCATTTTGGGGAACTGGCCAACTTTCAGTGGCAAATAAGCAATTTTCTATATATATATATATACCCTAAAAGAGCTCCTTTATCAAACCCAGTCGAACAAAGGATTGTAAGAATAATATTAGAAACAGAAATAATAGGAAAGAATGACGAGATACGCGAGTAGGAAAAAGGTGTCGCACAGGAAACGTGACAATGAAGGAACGCTAGGGTAGTTAAGGTAGCTTATGATTCAAGCCAGACAGTGTGGTAATCAATCCTCACATCATCATATCATCATATCAGTATACCCTATACTAAACCCTATAATAAAGTGGCAAAAGTTCCCGGTCTCTAAAGCATGCCACGCCGTGTTTTTCGTACGGCTCCGGCTCGATTAGTTCGCGTTCCCCGTTACGCTAGCTCGGCCAGCCGAGCCGAGAACCCCTTGGGAGCCTCCGGCTTGCGTTCGGCTCCCTGCCTCCGTGGCCTCCTCCTCGCGCGACGCGCGCCCCATGCTCCCTGCCGTCTCGGCCAATCGCGGAGCCCCTCCTCGCGTGGCCGTCCATCTCGCGCTGCCTCCGCATCGGCGTCTCCGCGTGGCGCCTGTGATGGTTCTTGGGCGGGTATAGATTGCTGCTTCCGGAGCCTTCAAGGCCGACGCCAGCACGGCCAATCGCGGCACGCCGGGCGTCCTCGCGACTTGCCTCTCGATGGCTCTTTGCGCAGCGTGGTTTCCGAGTGCTGCCGTCCCCCGTAGCTGCTCGCGTGCTCCGCTGCTTCGGTTCGATCTCATCTCCTCGCGAGCTCTGCCGGTGTGTTTTACCCCACGCGATCCGTCGGTGTTCGCTGTGCCGGCCCCCTGCGTCAGTTCCTTCGCTGCGCTGCCATGCGCCCGCGCCCGCTTCCGTGCGTGTTGGAAAGTATGGAGAATGCACTATGGGCATGCTGCAAAGGTATAAAGATTGGGAAGATTCTTATTCATAGAGAGGGAGATAATGAGCAGCAGGTTTGGTCTAAGGTACTACCTACTTATTCATAGAGAGGGAGATAATTTGGCTCACCTTGTTTCATTAGTGTTTCTAATTGTTTGGGATTTTGTGTTTTGCAGGCTGAAATTTGGTGTCCTGATCTGTCCCAGCCATGAGTGGCAGGAGGTATACCATTCTTGTCTCATCTGCTTGTCGACTGTATTGCTGTTGCACGATGATGAGTTCTTGACATATCTGATACTGAATGGCAGATTCGAAATCAATGTCAAGAAATGCGGGACACATTCAACACCAAGTAAACGGCTATGTGTAGATACTGCTGATGCTAAAAAAACCATCCGCTGCCAAGTTAATTTTCGAACAGCAGGGGATTGTGATGTTGGCTCCTACTGTGTGAAGCACCACTTCCCATCACCTATCGTCTCCTGGATAGAAGACCTATCGAGCTTTGGTGATGTTTTATTTAGCTCTGATCCTGACTATGTGGATGTGGGTGAGCAATCAAGATCTTCAGTGGGGCAGTCTTCAACATCCAGCAATTTGCATGACATGCAAATAGTACGTTCTGTTCCATGTTTCATCCCTTTTGTCTCACACTGTGTGCTGTTGATAGGAGCATGTGATGAAACTGAAGTTTAAAATGAAATAACTGATTTATGCATGCTCTTCAGTCAGCGAGATTGACAGATGAATTCATGGAACTTGCAAAGGAGAATACAAGCAATAAATTAGAGACCTGTGGAATTCTCGGTGCTTCATTTGTAAGTGCAGTGGGATGAAGAAATTTTACCAATGTGACAACTGATAAGCATGCCTATTTTCAGATTTGGATCTTGAATCTTTTTATGTTTATTTGTAGAGAGACGGAATTTACTATGTGACAATGTTGATTATACCAACGCAGGAAACAACTGCTCATTCAGTATGCCAGTAATTGAATGGTTTGCAAAAAAATTGTATTTACTTAGTTTATCTTTTTAGTTTAATATATCGTGCCTTAATTTATCCTCAAAAGTCACATTCTGAAGCTGTGGTTCTCCGAAATGCAGTGTCAAGCTTTTAATGAGGAGGAGATACATGCCATATTATCAGAGCAGTCACTTTACCCTGCAGG